>JAPDNY010000008.1:23763192-24363192 GCA_029375565.1 Gekko gecko | reverse complement strand
ATCGGGACGCCCCGAGGAGTTCCCCAATGGAACCTCGACACCGTCCTGCCGTCGACCATCCGGTCGTCGACCTTGTCCAACCCCGATCCTCCTCTCCTATGTCGATCTCGGACGGGTTGGATTCGGCGGAGTTCGATCCCGAGGTCTCTCGAATCGAGGACGAGCACCGACGCTCGGGGTCGATTTCCCCTACGGAAGGCCCTAAGGCATTTTTGGAGCTCGTTACCAGGATGGCGACTGCCCTCCAAGTTCAGGGCTTTACGGAGTCCCCAGCAGTGACCGATGTCGTTCACCGATTGGTCCAGGCTGATCTTCCTCCGTCTCCCGTCTTGCCTTTGCTGCCTGTCCACCTTTCTATGTTGAAAGAGTCATGGGAACACCCGGCTTCGATCCCTCCGGTTTCGAGGCGCTATGATGGGTTGTACAGGATCCAGGATGCTCCTGGCAAATTCCTCCTTTCTCAGCCACCACCGAACTCCATGGTGGTTCACTCTTCTTCGAAATCGAGGCAGCCTGCTCGCCAGTCCACGCCCCCTGACCGTGAGGGTCGTAAACTGGATCTTCTGGCCAAGAAGATGTACTCTCTGGCCTCCATGAATCTCCGGGTCGATACTTATCTGTCGTATTTATCTGCTTACGCATTCAACGTTGCCAATGCAATTCGCCCTGTCCTGGAGTTTGTTCCGGAAGAGCACCGTCCCACTCTCTCGGCTGCCTTGTCTGAGGTTTGTGCCATATCAAAGCAACAGATCAATTCCGTTCGTCATGCAGTCAGCTGCTCCTCTAAACTCCTGGTGTCTTCTGTCGCTCTCCGGCGTCATGCCTGGCTGCGGGGCACCTCCCTACAACCGGACGTCAAGTTCCGTGTAGAAGACCTCCCCTTTGACGGAAACGGCCTCTTCCACTCCACCACCGACGAAGTGTTGAAGGCTGTTGATGAGAGTCGTAAGCAGGCCCGAAACCTTGGAGTCTCGGCTGCACCTTACCGTCCCAGAAACCGTTCCTGGAAACCTTCCGGCTCCAGGCGATACCTATCTCCGGCACCTCACTCACAATGGAGGAGGAAACCGTACGACTCCCGTCCTCCTTCCAAACACCGTTCCCAACCCACCAAAAAGCCGCCGCAGCCTAAGCAGTCTGTTTGACTGTCCCCACCGTCTCTCTCCAATGTCGTTCACTCCTTCCGTCCGTACCCGCCTCTTCCCCTTTCTACCAGCCTGGGAAGAAATTTTAACCGACTCTTGGGTCCTCACCATCCTGCGGGTCGGGTACGCCATAGAGTTCGTTTCGCCTCCGATCCTCCCACACTTTGTCGTCACGCCTCCAGACCCCCTCCTCGATCTCGAGGTTTCTGCTCTCCTTGCCAAGGGGGCCATCGAGGTCGTCCCGGAGGCGCAACGAACTCTCGGCTTCTACTCGAAGTATTTCCTGGTCCCCAAGAGGGACGGCGGCTTCAGACCAATTATGGACCTTCGGGATCTCAACCGTTACATTCGGTATCAAAAATTCAGAATGGTCACTCTGCAGTCGATCCTTCCTCTCCTTCCACGGGCAGCGTGGCTCGCGTCAGTCGTTCTTCAAGACGCATACTTCCATGTCACGATCCGTCCCCAACATCGGCGGTTTCTCCGCTTCGCCGTTGGAGATGCCCACTACCAGTACAGGGTGCTTCCCTTCGGCCTTTCTACAGCTCCACGGGTGTTCACCAAGCTGATGGCTGTGGTGGTAGCCGAACTCCACCGACGGGGAGTCACTCTTTATCCTTACATCGACGACTGGCTTCTCGTAGCTCCAACGCCAACTCAGTTGCTCCACGACACTCGGGAGACTCTCTCCCTCCTCCATGCTCTCGGGCTTTGCGTCAACCACGCCAAGTCCTCCCTTCAGCCCCTCCAAATCCTTCGATTCCTCGGGGCTCGACTCGACACCAACCTCGAAGCGGCTTTCCTTCCGGAGTCCAGGGCTTCCGACATTCGGGCGATGGTGTCCGCCTTTCAGACGTGTCGCCAACAATCCGCCCGTTCGGTCATGAGGCTTCTGGGTCACTTTGCCTCTACGGTGTTCGTTGTCCGCAACGCCCGGTTGAAGATGCGGCCGCTTCAGCTCTGGCTCCTACGAGTCTTTGATCCCCTCCGGAGGCCTTGGCACACGATTCTGTCGATCCCACAAACCGTCCTCGCCTCCCTCGAGTGGTGGGCTCAACCTGTCCACCTCCTTTCTGGGATGCCATTTCGTCCTCCTCCTCCTGACTTGCTGCTGACCACGGACGCTTCCCTCTCGGGTTGGGGAGCCCGGAGCGGAACGCTTACTGTTCAAGGGTCTTGGTCTGTTCGAGAGGCAGCTCGCCACATAAATTACCTGGAGTTGCAAGCAATTTACCTGGCCCTCCGGTCTTTTCTTCCGACCCTCCGAGGCCGTGTCGTCCAAGTGGCTTCCGACAGCACCACGGCTGTTTATTATGTCAACAAACAGGGCGGCACTGCCTCTGTTCGTCTCTGCACCTTGGCGATAGACCTCTGGTCCTGGTGCCTCCGCCACTCCATCATGCTCTCGGCGATTCATATTCCCGGGGATCAGAATGTCGATGCGGACCGGTTGAGTCGTTCTGCCTCATCGGACAACGAATGGTCCATTCCCCTCCGGTATCTTCGGCCTCTGTTTCGGGAGTTCGGTCACCCATCTGTCGACGGCTTCGCGTCCATCGACAATTCTCGATGTCGCCTGTTTTTCAGCAGGGGTCCCCCGTCTGCTCGGTCGCTCGGGGATGCCTTTCTCCACAAATGGAACGGAACCCTGTTTTATCTGTTTCCTCCGTTCCCTCTCATCTCTCGGGTCGTGCAGAAGATTCGTGCAGACCGCACCTCCTGCATTCTGATCACTCCGTGGTGGCCACGCCAGGTCTGGTTCCCGCACCTGCTTCAACTCTCCTGTCGATCCTTCCGCCCCTCCCTGTCGTCCCAGATCTCCTTTCTCGGGCCCGAGGGAGAATCCTCCATCCCAATCCGGGATTTTTCAAATTAACGGCCTGGAAGATCCAGCCCTAGACTTCCCGCCTCAGGTCTCTGAGATCCTCCTGAATGCTAGGAAGCCTTCTACTCGACGTTCCTATCGGTTCAAGTGGAACAGATTCCAATGCTATGCTACTGATCACTCCTTCGATCCAATTCGATCATCTCTCCGTGAGATCTTCGCCTACATTGTGCATTTGAAGGATGCGGGCCTGACATACTCGTCCTTGAGGGTTCATTTGGCGGCGATCTCCGCCTACCACCCCTCATCCAAGGCTCGTCAGTGTTCTCCCACCGTCTCACCAAGACGTTCCTCAAGGGTCTTCTTCGCATGTGCCCGCCTAGGAAACCGTTGGTGCCTTCCTGGAGCTTGTCTCTAGTCCTTTCTCAGCTCATGGCTAAACCGTTCGAGCCGATGGCTACCGCCGACCTCAGGTTAGTGTCCTGGAAGAAGGCCTTTCTCGTAGCCATTACCACTGCACGCAGAGTAGGGGAACTAGCTGCCTTTAGGGCCGATCCCCCCTATACCGTTTTTCATAGGGAGAAGGTGGTCCTTAGAACAGATCCTTCCTTCCTCCCTAAAGTCATCTCTGCCTTTCACCTCTCTCAGTCGTCTGTTCTGCCTACTTTCTTTCTGAACCCGACTGATGCTTCTCAGAGAGCCCTGCACTGTCTAGATGTGTGCAGAGCGCTCTCTTTCTATCTGCACAGGACGCAGCCCATACGTAAATCTCCTCGGCTGTTCCTAGCTTATGGCCCCCCTCACGCGGGGGAACCCATTTCTTCTCAACGTCTCTCTAAGTGGGTGACTTCCACCATAGCCCTTTGCTATGAGCTGGCGCGTCAACCCGTTCCTACCTGTCTCACTGCCCATTCCACACGGGCGGTATCGACGTCCACCGCTTTCCTGGCCGGTGTCCCGTTGGAAGACGTCTGTGCGGCTGCTACGTGGTCCTCGGCATCGACCTTCGTGACCCACTACGCACTCGATGTCCGAGCTCGGCGGGATGCTGCCTTTGGTCAGACGGTACTGCGATCCCTCTTCGCTTGACCCTGCTGGACCCTCAGGTAGGACCCGTGGTTGATTTTGTTTGATGGTGATACTGTGTCTTAACCATTATTTTTGTGTCCTTTGCAGCTGCCAGCTCCCTCCTCCAACTGGTTCAGCTCTTGTAATCACCCATGTGTGGGACTGCACAGAGACCACGACGAAGATAAACAGGTTGCTTACCTGTAACTGATGATCTTCGAGTGGTCATCTGTGCAGTACCACAATCCCACCCAGCCTTCCCCGCTGCTGGCATCTCCAGATTTCCTTCTTTGGATTCTTTGGCCTTGACAGTGGCGGTCGAAGGAACTGAGTGGGAGGCGGCTCTCTCTCCCGCTCTGGGCATGCGCAGTGCATGTCTCCTCCCCCAGGGCGGGAGGAGAGCCCGCCAAAAGCTCTTCTGAGGTAAAGCTCTAGAAGTTTCTCCGAACGAGGTCGTGCGCAGGCGCCCAACCCCCATGTGTGGTACTGCACAGATGACCAGTCGAAGATCATCAGTTACAGGTAAGCAACCTGTTTTTCCTCATTGGTGGTGACATTCCTGCACCACCACCCACCTAATCTTGCTTGCAGTTGCAGACACCATTGGGAGATACTGACTTCTCTTGCCTCATCCAACTAGATCAGTGTGTTTATAAAGAATTAAATCCTAGGGGGCATTGGTTTTCCCATTAACCAGCTTACCATTCAGTAATAGGACCTGGTAATTCCTGGCCTGACTTGGGCTGAGAGGAAGAAGGCAAACAAGTGTACAATTGTCCAAATTCCCTTCTCCATTCTGATGCATCAAATTTCCACCCCTGTACTTCTCTTTGCCCTGGTAATTGGTGTCTGTTCTTCCAGACTATCCCTACCTCCTTCCCATACTTTCTCCTTCCCAAACCAGCATTAAAAGAAAAACTCCAAAAGCAACACATGAGAAATTATATACAAGAAACAACCAACACAGTGTAAAGAAAGGTACACTTTCTTGTCCCATACCAAGAACTAACAAACAGCCAAATAAAGAGAAACAGCAAACCCTGTGAAGTAAAATCTCCATTTGATTTTCACCTGTTACGTAAATTTCTCCAGCCCTTACTCTCACTAAAGGGTTAGTGTTAAAAATGTTGTATAGATTTCTGATACAGTTGCATTTGAATACTGTGTATGGATCTGGTTACCCCACCATAACAAAGATACCATAGATACTGTAAAGTTGAAATAGTAGCAGAAAAGGGCAAGCAAGTGGTAACTGCTAAGCTTAAATTTGCTGTACTGCTACACAGCAGTGCAAAATGGTCACAACACCTGTTTTATCTAGGTCATATAAAGCATTAACACTGGGTTAGCACAAAATCACAAAAATAGACACCACGGAAGTGTTTGGAAAAGGAAATCAGCAAAACTGAGATTTTACTAGTGCTTTTTTCCTCTTTGAACAAAGAGGTAGAGATTGAAACTTGTTGGGTCAATGTGTCTTCTCCAGAATGACTGTAATCACACAACGTAATAGAAGACTGTCTGATTGATACAAGATGTGGGTGTTTCAGAAAAGAAAATCAAGCATGTTTGAGGCCTAAGAAAAGTTATATTTCCATATTGTTTGCTAGTGCTAAATCAGCTAGTCATACTTCCCAGACTTGCACAGTGCCTTGTAAATCATACTAAAGTAGGTTGTTACAGTATATGATGAGATTGCAAGAAATAGTCATAAGGGCAGAAATTGCATGACTAAATGAAAACAGTACTTTTCTAAGGAAATGCACTTTTAAAGTAATGAGGAATAGGTATAGAAGCTAGTAGTCGCAGAGGGAAAGAACCTGGAGATGAGCAAACTCTCAAACAGTTTTCTGCTACATCTTGGGGATCACAAGGTGTTCCATATCTTCTGGTAAGATTAGAGTTTTTATGTGTTATATGGCAGAATTAATAGTGTATATACCACAGTAATAAAATACATGGTAAGAAGCCAAGAATACAATTACCCCAGTCATGCATCATTGAGTTAAAAATGCATATACAGAGCACATTGGGAAGAGGAGAAAAATTATTTTACTGTTAACCTGGTCCTTTCGCTAACATTTGTGCTGGCAATCTCTTATCAAAAGAACTGAGTTTCACTGCCATTGTATAAGGTAAGTTGCTTACCTTATACCCTAAGCACCTTACCCTTAGCTTACCTTACCCTATACCCTAACCCGAGTTACACCCTTCTAAACCCCATTGATTTCAGACATGGCATGCTTGGCCGACTCCCCAGGCAAGAGAAGGTGCATGGCAGTCCTGTTGATTGAAAATGCCTGAAGCTAGGCATGGAGATTGCACAGAGACTATGGTAACAGTGCTTGAGAAGAATCTGTGATGGATTACTTATGCAAATTTTCAATTTAGGGGAATTTGAAGTCCTAGACACATTTTGTTTTCATTGTGAGACTTTTGGCAGGAAAGGAATATTGTATTTTCTCATATAGAAGATAGATCATGATTGGAGGGCCAAAGATGGTTATTCTCTCTCATGAGTACAGGCTTCACTACATTCTTTGTGCTACCTTTAGTTGAGGTAGCAGGAAACATCTCCCTCCATCAAAGGTTAGGCTACTGATTACTCCTTCCTGCTTCATTTTATTTAGCTCTTTAAAGAAATAATTTTAACCTGCTGCTTCAAACACGTGGAGCATTTTACACAAATCTATACAATTCAAATAAATCCGGTAGTATGCTATACCATACAAGTTGTAAAATACTACATAGACTACCCCTCTGTCCACCCCCAAGCTTACTGCAATTTGTTTAGCAATGTACCATCAGTAGTCCTTGAAGCTAGACCATAACACCAAGTAGCACAACTTTAATTCCTTCTCCACTGTAAAGTCAACAGTGAAATCCTAAAGTTTTTCTGGAATAAAATAATTTGCAGTGTTTTTCAGATCTAACTTGGGGGGAAGGCACTCTCCAAACCTCCTGGGCAGCCTAAACCAAAGGATTGGGGCCGGCGGGGGGGTTACAGAAGAGGCAGTATCTCTTGTGGAAATCAAATGAACCTTCCAAAAGGAAGAGAGCTAACCTCAGTCTTTTGCAAAGTCCTGTCTTTTGCAAGGGAGGCAATGCCTTGTTACACAATGAGTACTAAGGAGCTGGTTAAGTGTGCTATCTAAAAGAATTCAGGAGTTCCCTGATTCATCTGTTTTCTTAGCCACAAGGGTGAATTGGGCAAGCTCCTCTGTCTCATGGCTCAGCATTTTAATCTGGAATATGGGAATAATACTCATCTACTGATTGACCTCCGTTGCTTCCCTGGGCCCTCATGGGGTATTGGGGCTATGAAGAGCCAGCCTGGCTTGATATTATTCCAGAGTGACTAGCCATCTCCCTATTCAAGCACACTCTGGCACTTTCTCTGCCATGCAGTGGCAGCTGCAAATGCTGTGGCCACCCTGGTTTTTCCTGCACGACATCTTTGGGCAGTGGACAAGTTCTGCTCTGGGGACAGCCACCTCTTGCAGCTACTCCCTGAGTTCCTGTCCCACTTCTTGGCCACTCAGCCCCTCTTTCTGCCCGTGCTCTTCCTGCAGGACTTGCTCAGCAACAGCCTCTGCACTTGCTACAAGTACTTGAATCAGACCAGCCGGAGTTTTGCTGCCCTCATCCAAGTGCTCAGTGGACAGCTGCGCAATGTGGTGTGCATCTTCTACTTGGTTCTCTGAGACCTGGACACAGTTGAGGACAACATGACCATTAGTCTAAAACCAAAGTCCCTATGCTAGAGAACTTTCATTCCTAATTGTACCAGCCAGACTGGAAATATATGAAGAGCAAGGAGAAAGACAGACAGGTGCAAGAGGACTTCCTGACAATCTCTTTGGAGTTTCAGAACTTGACAAGGGTCTATCAGGATGTCATTGCTGAAGTTTACCACAACATGGGCCTTGGGGTGGCTGAGTTTCTGGTAAAGAAAGTGGATTCCAAGCAGGATTGGGATAGGTGTTGCTGGCCTGATTGGGATCAGCCTCTCACAGCTCTTCTCTACAACCAAGCTGGAAGATCCTGTCATTGGAGAACTCCACGGGCCTCTTCCTGCAGAAAACCCAACATCATTTGAGACTACCTGGAGGACCAATTTGAAGACAGAAAATTTTGGCCCAGTGAGATTTGGAGCAAGTATGTGAAGAAGCTGTCTAATCTGGCTGAGCCAGAGAACACTGACAAGGCTATTCAGTGCATGAACAAGCTCATCAACAGCACGCTCCATCACGCTCCTGATGTCTTGATCTTCTTATCCCGGCTGAAAAACCAAAGTGTGTTTAGTTTCTGTGCTATTCCCCTGGTGATGGCCATTGCCAGTTCGGCTGCTTGCGACAACAATGAGCAGGTTTTCAGGGGTGTGGTGACGATCCAGAAGGGACAAGCCATCACCCTGATGATGGATGCCACCAACATGGAAGCTGTCAAACCATCATGTACCAGTACGTGGAAGAGATCTATCAGAAGATCCCAAGCACTGATCGTTCTTCTAGCAGAACTCAACAGATCATCACTTCCATCTAATCTATGAGCATACCTAGTGGCACTCTCATCTCTTGGGTCCATTACTCACCCATCTATTTGTCCTGTGTCATGCTCTTAGTTGCCTTGAGAACTGAGCAAAAAGCTCTGAGGATAATTTGCTTTCCCTTACCTTCATCTCTCCCTCCTCTTTTTTTGCATGTGTGGTGGGGAGCTGTTGGAGTCCCAGGACTTCAGGAAACAGGACTCAGATTTCAGTCACAAGCCAGTTGGGGCTGGATGCTTTAGCCTAGAGATACCTTCTGTATTTCAAAGTATCTAGCAAATAGGTGTTCCCAGACTTGGACCTTTATTTTCCTTTTGGATGAATTGACCACAAACAAGTCTGTTTCGTGTCTTACTATATATGTGTGTGTGTGTGTATACATAAGAATAAATAATAAAAGGTATATCTAAATATAATGCAAAATACTTTTTAAAATACATGGTGATAAAGATAAATAATATTCTAAACAGTTAATGTCTGAGGTAATACAAAAGTTAAACCAAAGATGTATATGAAACCCCAGATTGTATGTATTTATGTTTGTCTGTTCATCTATTATAAAATAAATCTCTCTCTCTCTCTTCTTCTTCTTCTTCTTTACTACAGTCTGTTTTGATGTACATTTTGGACTAGGATGTTAAAGATGCATCTTTGCTGCTTTTTACTTTTGATAGTACTCACTTATTGTACAAAGTTGTTATGAGAAATACTGAGATTTTTCTGTGAAGTGGTTTGAATACTCTAAAGCAGGTATATCAAACATATGGCCTGCGATGTGGTCTATGAGCTACATCATGGCCTACCAAATATGATTATCCTGGCCTGCCAAGTGCATTGTTGCTTGGCACAGCAAAAAGCTGTTGCCTGTCTGTCTGCCAGGCCGTGGCATGAACAGCTTCTGGAGCAGGGGCCAGCAGGCAGGCAACAGCTTTTTGCTGTGCTGAGCAATGCATCCGTCTGCCACCTCTTACACAATGCAGCAAGGAGCAGCTTCCACCCCTGGCAGGCAGGAAAACAGCTTTTTGCCAGTGCTAAGCTGAGCATCCACCATCTCTTAACCCAATGCAGCCAGAAACAGCTTCTGCTCCCAGCATGCACAGTTTTTTTTTCTGTACCAAGCAGTATGCCCATTGTCTCTTGCATGGCACAGCAAAAAGATGCTGCCTGCCTGCCCATTTGTGAGTGACCCATTGCTCTGCTTATTTGGATCTGGCATGGCACAGAGCTGCTTCTTCTATTCACTCAACTTATGTACACTTACTGGGTGGGGTCCCCCAGCGGGTGGGTGAATGGAAACCTGTTCTGTACCATGCTGACTTCAAGCAAGTGACTGTGTTGTCTGTTTTCTTAAGTCCCTTTTCCTGTGCCCCCATTCCTGCTTCCTTCCCCTCCACACACCATTCCTTCTCTTTCTTTTCCCCTTCTTTTACTTCTTCCCTCTCCAAGTCTCCTTCCCCTTTCCTGTGTTGTAGAAGGAGGGATGTCTAGCTTTGGGGCACCTGCGGCTGATTGTCAGATGGAACAACTGGTTATGCTAATTGGCATCAGGGCTCTGAGCTGTCATTTGATGGGAGGGAAGCTACAACTGTGGCCCCTGGGTGGGGAGTTTTGCCCCTTCGCCCATTTGAATTTGACACTCCTGCTCTAAAGCTAAGTATTCTAAGCTTTAACTTTCTGAACCTTCTGTAATGCACAGATGATAAAGACTTCATTATTAGCATCCTTGGAGAATGCACAAATATATCATGTTGTTTGCAGCCGTTCCTTAGACAGCCCATAGGTATTTCTAAGTTCAAATCTGCTTTGATGTTAGAATCCTCTCATCCTTCATGATTTTGTTTGTTGTATAGTACATAACTGCTTCCAGTCAGCGGAGCTTAGGTGCAGTTACACCTATCATCTTTTCGCCATCAGTGCTATGGAAGTGGTGATGCAAGTATAGTAGGCTGCAGATTACACAGGACAATATGGGCTCTGAAGTTTTCCTCTTTTAATTTTGAATTTAAATTAATAGAACTGCAGGAGGCTTAGAAAATTTCTATTTAGAGGATGATATGGTGATGCTTGATTTAGCAGTACTGCATGAATGGCAATAGTGTATTCTGTGGATAATGCGCATGTTTAGTTTAGAGACTATCCTCTGACTGGTTTGGCTGCAGAAAAATGTGAGGTTACTACATATTGCATACAGGAGCTGTTCAGCTTCCCTTTTCTAGCAGCAGTCTACATGTCACCCCCAGTGTAATGGTTAAGAGTGTCCAACTAGGATCTAGAAGACCCAGATTTGAATCCTTGCTCTGCCATGGAAGCTTGTAGGATGACTTTGGACTAGTCATGTTCTCAGCCTAACCTACGCACACAAGTTGTTCCAAGGACAGAATGGAGGAGAGGAGACCAATGTAAGCCACTGTGCATCCACACAGGGGAGAAAGGAAGAGGTAAACTCCTTTGAAAATCAGGACCTCTCTGGCAGCACCACATTTACTGTGAAAAGTGTTAGCATGGAAACCTCCTCTCCTATGGCCAGTATACCCACGGAAGAGCTATGAATACAGCCTTCTTTGTACCACTAGAGATGTGAAGGCCTGGCAAACCCCCAAAATTAAAACAACAACAAAAAGGGATGGATCTAACAGTTCTCTTAAGTAGCCTTCATCTAACTAAAGTGTCTCTTCCTCTGATTTAAGTGGCTCTTCCTCCAATGGAAGAGCCACTTAAGTTGGAGGAAGTCTCCTTAGACTGGAGGAAGACTTAAAACTTGAGCAAAAAAATATTCAGACTTCCGAAAATGTAATGTTTTAGACTTGGGTCAATTTATAAGGATTTATAGTTCAAATTTCACTTATGCATTTGTGAACTGATCTGATAAATACTTACTTCTTTCTGACTGTTGATCACTGTTGAAATTCTGTTGGTGACTAACCAGCTGGTTTGTAATTTTGGATTTTCAGGAATTTTGTATGCTGTTTTGCAGTTATTGTAAGTTTTAGTATGTTACATTTAATTTCAATAAATGCTTTAAAAAAGCTTGAGCAAAAAAGAAATATGTTAAATAACTGAATAAACTTTGCTCACTGGAGTGGTATAATAGAAGTACAAACTACCTCACTACTTTTTGTGTGTGTGTGACAGCTTCAGAAAAGTTCTGATGGAAAAAGTGGGAAATCAGGAGAGGGCTGAAAATAGTATCTTATGATTTTTTGTGTGTGTGTGAATGAGAAAAACTTTGTCTCACAAAGCATTTTGCTCATTCAAAATGAACAGCAGTTTTTCCAGTAGAAGAGTGGGGGGATTTGAGGGAACACTAAAAAAAAACCTCATTTACTAGAAATCATTTTCAAGATTTTTTAATTTATATGTAAATAATTTTGAAAGTAATTAATACACTATCGTTTGTTTAAGTATAATACATTTTTAAATGCAGTGTGTTTTCAGTGTTATAAAGTTTAGTTTAATAACCAAACATGCTGGCGGCAGCTCTAACTGTTGTGAGTCTATGAGATAGTTTCTCTCCAAACAATATACTTTCTTTTCTTTCTACATAATTTGTTTTCTATATTCAACTTTTATTTTTCTCTGCTTCTCAGATGGAAAAAAATTAAAGATCCATGTGCTGTTGTAGCATAGGGTGCAGCAGTTTGCAACTGTTTCTCAAGTGTTGGACATGCAATTTTTCCTCATAGAAAATTAAGATATTTATACTTTTAAATCCCATAAATGTGCCAAGTAGTACACTAACCAGATTATAAATGATGCATTTTACCTTGTTAAATAAAAAAAAGTTTTGGGTCCCTTCCAACTCTATGATTCTAAATCCATATTCAAGTCACCATCCTATCCTGGAGCTCACTGGGTGACTGTGGGCCATTGCATTCTTCTGGCTCATCTACCTCACTGGGTTTTTGTGAGGATGAAGTTGGGAGGAGAGAATTATACATGTCAAATATCTGGTCCTGGTTTCCTCACACCTTTCCTTCAACTTCCTTCATTCCAGCAGCCCTGTTCACAAATATGTATCTCTCTCTCTCCCTGCCCCCTTTTTAAAAACTTATAGTGAATGGAAGAAGGCACTATTTCATTTTTTTTAAATGTTCAATTGAGTGTACTTTATTAAGAGAGTTGGTAAAGGACTGATCCCTTGCCCAGGCTCCTCCTGTCCTGTGTCCCTCACAGAGGAGAGGCTGTGAATCAGCAGTAGAACATCTGCTTTGCACATGAAAGGTACTGTGGTCTTTCCCAGGGACCCCCAGTTAAAACAACCAGATAGTGATGTGAAAGACAGCTAGCTGCTTGAGTCTCAGGAGGGCTACTGACAATACTGACCAAGATAGACTGACCAGTGGTCTGCCTCAGCATGTGGCAGCTTCACCTTTTCATTGCTGCAAACTTCAATATTAGTTCCAATTGTTTTTTCTCTCCTTTGACAGACAGAAATGCTCTCTCATTTTCTTACAGGAGTGGAGAATCAGCATTTGCATTTAAAAGAAAAGTTTTATGCCAGTTTGTTTGCTTGCTCAGTGAGAATTCAAAGCTACATGATCAGCAGTTGCAGCTTTTTGTCATCACCATAATCTGTGTGGCATTAAAAATATGGAGGTTGATATGCAAATCTGGTAGACAGCTCTTTTGTGATACATACTAGGATTCAGCCTTAGATATCAGCATGTGAAGTAGAAGGAAACAGCTGCTTTTTTAAATTGTAAAAACTGGTGAGTAGGTGTTGAAAATAATGGCTGTCTCTGCTAATTGAACACAGTTGGAAGGTAAGGAACTAATCAGTTAATTCTCTTGTAGGCAGAATAGAACTTCTTTTTTCTTTCAAGAAAAGGTTTATGACACAACCATTATCACCTCCTTTTTAGAGCCAGGAACAGGTGAATAGAATGGAGAGTAATTCCATATACTGCTTTTTGGAAATAATTTCCATTAATTTCAGCTGAATTTAAACTTAGTGTGCTTACTGCTGGTGTAACACTGCTAGTGCAGTGCAGAGTTATGAATGCTCCTGGAAAAGAAATTAAGTTGGTCATGATGTAATGTGGAGAGTCTTGAAAATAGCATTATGTAGAAAATAATGCTGCTGTCTGTAAGCTACTCACTATGAAATTGCTACATAGATTTCTAGCCATGCATGCTGTAGAGCTGAAGTTTGTGTGTTGCATCTTGGCTTTCTAACTGTTGTCGCTACAGTCATTTATAAACTGAAATATATAACTTCTGGAATGGTATCAACATGGGCATAAAGCCAACTCTTACTCAAAGGGTCAAGATTTTTAAAATCTTGACTGAATTGATGAATTTAGGTCAGCATATGGAGTTACAGGGAAACAAATTTCTATAGAGTTGTATGTTAAGAACATAAGAGAAGCCAATGCTGGATCAGACCAATGGCCCATCCAGTCCAACACTCTTGTCACACTGTGGCCAAAAATAGCAGGTGCCATCAAGAGGTCCATCAGTGGGGCCAGGACTCTAGAAGCTCTCCCACTGTTGCTCCCCCACAAGCACTAAGAATACAGAGCATCACTTGCCCCAGACTGAGAGTTCCTATCTATACCTTGTGGTTAATAGTGCTAATACTACTACTACTGTGCTTAAACATTTGTTTTGGACTGATTTGTATATGCCAGTTTTCATTGCATAGCTTGGGCTAAATCATCCACCTTTAAGAAGCTAGTGGGGGCTGTAGCTAATTGGACCACAGATGGCAAAGACATGTGTTTCTGACCTCCATAAGGACTGTAAAAATCTCCTTAGTCTTTATTTTTGAAAAAAAGACTTCAGTTGAAATTAATGCTTTAAAAAAATCAATAGTTGATTTGGATTATGGACAGTGACAAGGCTATCAAAGAAGCAAGTACTAACTTCGTCATTACCTACAATAAAGGAATGGCTAGTCAAGATGATGGAGCTTGCAGAGATGCCCAAACTTAAATGTTTGATAAAAGAAAAGACTTCACTTACATTTATATCTACATGGAAACCCTTTATGGACTTCTTTCATGAAAAGGGAAAAAATGTTCTCATTATTTATGGTTTTGAAGACTAAAAGGCAAAGATAATAAGCTTACACAGAAAGATGATATACTTCCCTTGGTCTGATTCAGACTAAGGTGGTAATAAGTAAATGTATGGCTTCCTGTAGCAGAGAAAATCAGATATTATTCTTTTTTCCTGCTCTCAATTGTGCTAGTGTCTTTATTTTTTGTTATTACTTACCTTGTTTTTTCCTTTTTTATTTCATATATAAAAACCTTAATTAAATTCATATTAAAAAAGAAGCAGATATTGATATGCTAGCAGCTGATGAAGTATGTGAAAGGTATTTGTGACTTGCCTGTGGCTCTGAATGATATGGTTGGATTTCAAATCTTCGTTCATTTTTACTGTACTGAGTTTGCTGGGAACAGGGCTGTATGTGGTCTGCACAATAAATGAATATTCTGTGCTAGAGTAACTTGTGCCAATTGAACTTTAATTGGTTTGTGGTGTGTTAATTCTGTTTCTAAGATTTAGGATTCAGGAACTTTTAACATATCTGCAAGGGCTAGGTGGTGGAAGAAAGATAGGAGGAGGATGGTGGTGGTGCATGCAAAGGACATAGGTTTAGGAAAGGGGAGGGGAGGATAGCAACAAAACTGATCCTGACCCTATTTGATTTCTGAGCATTGATTTTCAAGGTTGTTCTCCACAACTCTGACAATAGGCAAATTCTTAAAACAGCTGAGAATTCTCAGCATGCTGATTCCATGCTTGTGTATTGAGCTTGCAGACAGACACATGGATTATGGACTTGGCTATGGCATACAGTACACTCTGGAAAATTCCTTGGGACTGGATTACTCATGTTTCACTTTATAGAATTTCAGCATTTATTGTAAAGTGAAATCTAAATGGGATAGCCATAAGAGAAAGCAAACTGAAGTATGACTGCTGCAGTGATGTCTGCTCTTATTTATGAAGAATTGCTGTTCTTTATCTTGGAAGATTAAATGCACTGCTTTTAATTTTTTTAAAAAAGCACTTTCACTGGTGCAAACAGGGCTTGAAAGGAAGTGGTTTATCAAGTTCTGAAAGTCTGTTAGAGTGTATTTAATATGAGTAGTTGTAATTCCCAGTATATGTGGGCTAAAACCATGCTATTAGAACTTTGCCCTGCTGACCTCACTATAAGCCTCCTTGATCCTATCTCCTCTCAGTCTTTGACTGTCTGGCTTGTGTTCAAACATGTCACTGGGTTGGATCCCACACAAAATCTCAGCTGACAGAAGAGATTTCCAATAGCAGAGCAGGACCTACCTCCTTGCCTCTCCGATTGCTGCCCCCAAATCCCCTTGAAATACTGTTTCTGGGAGACAGGGGAGTTGGAGATCTGCCACAGAGTATGTGGAGGATTGGTGAAAGTCTTCTGTTCGTAGGATTTTTTTTGTTGAACACAACCAAATGTTACTGTATTCTCCAAAAGCTGCTCTTTAATTACCCTCCTTTCCAGTTCTACCATTTGCCTCCAAATTCCTAGAATTGGCTCCTTCCTCTCACTGTCTCTGCTTTCTGCTAATACCAGTTTTGAGGCTCTACAATCCAGCTTCTTCATTCTGCATTTCATTGAAACTTTGCTTGCCAAAATAACTAATCGTATTGCCAGGTCAACAGGTTTCTGCTCTGATCTCATCCTCCTGCTGCTGCCTGGGATACAGTTGATCACTCCCTCTTGTTTAGCTCCAGGCCTGTATGACTGTCATTATCTGTTCTCTTTCCACCTCTAAGTATTCAGTGTTCCCACTCCGGAATCTCTTCTCCTTTCTCTGCTGGTCCTGCAGATTCTTTTCTTAGCTCTCTTCTGTTCTGTGTCTGGGTGACATCATCAGATCATCCCCAGCCCTGAACTTTTTTTCTCAGTTTAGTCCCATATCTTAGTTGTCTGTCTGATATTTCCATTTGGATGTTTCATTGCTATCTCCAACTCAACATGAGGTGTTTGTATGTAAGGAATTTGTGTTTTATTGTATTTTAATCTTTTAATGTGAGCCACCCTGAGCCAAGAAGGGTGGGATACAAATAGAATTAATTAAATAAATAAATAAATAAAATGTCCAAGACTGAACTTCTCATCTTTCTTCCCAGGCCTGTATTAATTGGACATGTCATAATTCACTCTGTAAAAGAGGTGGTTTTCTCTGCTTCTTCTTTCTCTTTCTCACCATGTCCTGTTTCTTCTCCCTTTACAACAATGCAAATATATGATGGTCTTGGTTAATTCAGCGCAAACTATTAACTTCACAACTTCCCATGTCCTTGCACCGTCTTATCTCTTCATTCTCAGTGTTTCACCTGCTCACACTGCCCACCACTATGTAGGTATAACTGTAGGTCCACAGACAGCTTTCCCCAGGGGACAGAATATCAGGTAGCCACTAGAACATATACAGCATTTGTGAGTCAGTAAATGCGTATTGTAATGCTCTAATAGCACCTGGTAATAGAATACAATTCTTACCACTTCAAAGAATTTGGATGGTGACAATGCAGGTAATCAATCCAGTCTTGCATCTGGGCTTCCTGACTCTCATGACATCTGTCCAGTTTGACATGTTCCAATTTTAATTGTTCATTCTTTAGGCTACCTAACTCCTTTCAGCATCAGGCCCACCATTTTCAGATGATCTGCTTCCTTGAAGTATTTGATCTATCTTGCTTCATGTTCTTTTACCTGGAACAGTCTCACAGAATTATGTAATGTCCCATCTCTTCCTTCAAATCTTTCATCAGAACCTACCATTTTTTAAGCCTCTGACACAGTCATTTAGTTCAATTGTTGAACACAACCAAATGTGTCTCTCCCCCCCCCTTCGTGAGCCTGTGACTGAAGATTAACATAAACCCTTCTCCGGTTCACTCCCATTTCCACCTCCTTCCCCTTATTTTGTTGTCATCTTTGATTAAAATGTTAGTTTATAAATTCTGCCCAGTGGAAACCCATCATCTTGTGCTCTGAAGTGACATGCATATTGATGGTGCTACATAAACAATAGTAGTACAAAACAGTACTAATTTCAGGAAATCCTCGTTATCTATCAAAAAGTCATGCAGGTTTTTAAAAAGTTAAAAATTAAAACCAATTTCTGTGCTTGTTTTGCTTCAGAGAGCTATTGGAGCTTCATCAGCTTAATATGTATCTTTCAATAGGTCTCAGATTCACAAATTATATTGTCATCAAAGAAATTAGCAGTTGACATTAAATTTTTCATCTGTATATGGATTTTAAGTTTAAATGGCCTCCTGTATGCAAAGCCCTGATTTCAGACTTTAATTAAGTTCTGTGCAGCCATAGCAGCTTTTTTCAGAATGTGAATGTGTGCACCTCATATATTCAGACATTTGCTGCCCTGAGCCCATGTGGAAGGGCGGGATATAAATCCAATTAATAAATAAATATAAATAAATAAATAAATTGTAGTTATAACAGTTGTTGTATACCTGGTCACCTCTGGGGATGGGCAGGTACCAAAACAATGTTGCCTGCAGTCCAAAGAGTTCCATAGATTCATTTAAGCAGCTTTGCAAATTGCATAGTGGGATTTTTTAACAGCCAATACCATACCATACTACAATTTGCTTTTGAAACTCTCCTCACTTAACCCCCCCCCCCGAGTTTGGATCCTGGACATTTTAATTAGCAACAGTGTTGCAGTGTGGAGGGGAGGAGTATTTCTATTATCAAAATAGTTCACATTCCACTGGTATCAAAGAATATTGCCATATGGATATAAAGCAGTGAATTGTCAGTCCACACATTTCTGAAATTTTGGTACAGGTAAACTAAAATACATAATTGAAACAGCTTTTTTCTTTTCTCCATCTAGAGACACTGCATAACTGGTGCCATTAAAAAAAAATTCCTCCCACCACCAGTCATTACTGGTTCAGCAGAAAATGTAAAGCAGGAGGTCTCCCTAAACCGTCATCAGTTAGAAATAAATAGCTGTAAATGGATTCCCTCCATTGTGTGAATTTAGTAGCACTAGGGTTGCCAACATTTGGCTGAGAAATAACTGGATATTTTGGGGGGTGGAGTTTGGTGAGGGGAGGGACCTCTGCATAGAGTCTACCCTTCAAAGTAGCCATTTTCTCCAGGTATACAAATTTCTATCATCTAGAGGCCAGTTGTAATTCCAGGCAGTCTCCAGGCCCCGCCTGGAGATTGACACCCTTAAGTAGCATGCATATAAATGTAATTTTTGTATCATGGCTTTTTCTTCAGTTCTGTGGGCATTTGCTTTGCTGTTTGAACCCTGACAGCTCATGAAAATTTACTTTCTGTCTGGAAGGATGTTTAGAATGCTTCTTCCAGTTAGAAAAATCATGATTACTTTTTTCTAGCCCTGTGTAAGGAAGCTGTCTCCCTCTTTTGTTTTGTACTAAACATTTCAGGAACTGAACATTACTTTGTAATGTATGATTAGTAAATTATTAAGGCTTGCATCCAGGAGACCCACAGAATCTTATAGAGCACCTAAATTTAATTTCTCAATTAGCTTAGTGGAGTAGCCTGTTTTCATGTTCTAATCTTCAGTAAAGACAGAGAAGGCATTATGGCTCATCTGGATAAAAGCATTATGAGACCTATAAATCCTTCATGCTACCTATTCCCACTCATTTGTTAATGTCTGCCAGAAGAGTGAGGCTTGTACATTTTTACTATAGGTTGTCTCATAAAGAATTTTGCTTTATTTTTCTCTTGGCTTGTGTGTGTGTATTTTATTTTGCTTTCCCCTGGATCTACATAATCTAGAGAATCCCCAACAGAGCTTCTCCTGTGAAAAGATACAAGGTCAATCTCACTTGTTTTTTATAACAGGGTTAAAAGATCTGAATTTAGCTTTGAGTTCTAGGATTGAATAAAGAGTAGTAGGGAATGAAATACTAGCCTGGTGCAGATTTTCATTAAAAATTGGAGAATGAAATTATTTACAGTGCAATCCTAAGCAAGTTTACTCAGAAGTAAATGCTGTTGAGCTCAGTAGGTCTTACTAGTGAGTTTAGGACTGCAACAATTAGGGGGGGAAGCATCTCAAAAACCAGTTGGTTATCCATCACATTTTTCTACTTGAGAAAGAGCAAATATTTTAATCCCCCTCCTTCTCTGTTGCAGAAAAATGCCATTACAAAATGTATTGTTTTCTCTAGGAAAATATAGTTGGTAAAAGGTCAGAAAGTTAGTTGAGTGACTGTGGGACAGAAACAGTATCAGTAGTGTTTTCCTCTGTGATAAAAATCTACCCAACCACATGTAATTCTTTGTGTTTTTAATTTTTTTTTAAAAAATACGCCCTTTCATCGTATTCTTTATATTCCATGCTTTCTGTAACTTTTGAATGCTTATTGTAGCATAAATCAAACTTGTTAATGTAAAACTCTAAACCTTGACTTACTGTAAAGTAAAAGCTATACTTGCCAATAAATGTGAAATGAACCATTCTTGATACACTGGATATGACAGTTTCCCCCCACTATATTGATATTTAATACATTGATATTTACTTTATTCTGGCCTGTGTTCATTTATATTCTTGAAATAACTTCCAAGACCCATTGCAGATGCAATGCTCTACAAAGAATAACCATCATTTGGCAAAACTGAAGCAAGTATGTAGGATTGTGTGCTCCCTCCCCGCCCTCTCTTTTTATGATTTATCCCTCTCCCCATGAGTTGACACTAGGGTTGCCGACCTCCAAGTGGCACCTGGAGATCTCCTGCAAATACAACTGATCTCCAAATTACCAAGATCAATTCCTCTGGAGAAAATGGCTGCTTCGGAGGATAGACTCTATAGCATTATACCCTGCTAAGGTCTCTCCTATCCCCAAACTCTTCCCTTCCCAGGTTCCACCCCCAAAGTCTCCCAACTCAACCCAGAGCTGGCAACTCTAGTTGACAGAACATATGAGAGTTATTGAATTCCAGCTCCTCTCCATGATACAGAAACCCAAACATGCATTGCAAATCCAAATGAAAGAATCTCCTAATCCAACCATACAGTATATTTTACGATGTAAAGAATGTATATAAATACAATTATAAAAATAAAGCAATTAGAATTTGGATCTTCTGATAATGAACTTGGATTTTAGAACAACATTTCTAGTTCTTATGTTGTTGAAGGCTTTCATGGCCGGAATTCATTAGTTGCTGTAGATTTTCCGGGTTGTGCGGCCATAGTCTGTGACTGGCATCCTCAGAGGTATAATACAGAAAGATGTAGACACAGAGAGAACTACATTTTTCTGTGTTATACCTCTGAGGATGCCAGTCGCAGCTATTGGCGAAGCGTCAGGTCCTACAATGCCAAGACCACGGCCACACAACCCGGAAAATCTACAGCAACTAATTTCTAGTTCTGCTTTTAGCGAAATGGAAGTGTATTAGAAATTCTAGGTTTCTTTATATTTGATCATCATTTGCTTGTTTGATCAGTACGCTTGAATGCACCAGCTTTACTGAGGCTTTATTGGGGCAAATAGTATAAGGGAGCCTTGGGTTGAAAAGGCATCTTGCTTTTCCTTTGTGGAATGGGTTTAGAACAGTTGCAAGCATGCATGGGGGGGGGGGGGGAGAAAACAAAACCATTATAATTATATCTTGCACAAGTCAAACTTAAACAGTGGGATAGCTTTGATATGTCACTTATCCGACATGATTTATAAGAGTGCACTGTTTTTACCAGATTATTAGATTTTGAACTTCATAAAATGTTGAATATGTATAACATAAGAGTTTTTCTTAATTTCTGCTTTAGGACGACGTAGACAGTTTAAACCCAGTTCTCAGGGACAACCCACAGCTTCAGGAGGAAGTAAAAGTCTGGGTAAAGGAACAGAAGGTGCAAGAGATTTTTATGCAAGGTAATTTTGAGAAAGATTCATGTCTTTTAACTAAATGGGTGCCTTGAAAGTTTTACACTGAAACAGAATTGGATGAAAAATAATATTTATAAATAGGATTCTGAATTTGTTCTAAATTTACTTCATAGAACAATATTCATGTTTCTGAATCTGTGGTTTAGTATGTGGTGAATAGATTAATGATTCACCAGTGGTACTGGTTGTGATTTATTCTGATGGTAAAAGAGGATTGTTTCAGTATTAAAATATAATCACATGGTTCAAGTAACAGGGGGACATGATCCACTCAATTGCTTTTGCTTCCTTGGAATTGGAATTGCTTGTTTTCCTATTAAGTTATTATTTCTCATCTTTAACCAAAAAAATGGAGTTGCTTTGGTTCTTTTACCACACTTGTTATGTATTAAATGTAAAACTGTTATATAAATTGTTATATGCTATTATATATTGTAAGAAATAAATGCACATTCTTCAGGGTTACAAAAGGGTGTGTAACATCTGGTCCCTTTGTGGAACTCCTTGTATATAACACCTCCAATGGCACCTCCCTGTAATGCTCTGAAATTATCTGTATTTTGCTGCCTCCTTAACTTCCATAGTGTTCGCTAGTGACTTTCTTTGCCATCAAAGGCTCTGGGTTTAGACCTCTTAGTTTAACATAAAGAACGGATGGCTTAGTTATATTTGGTAGAATAACAGAACAGTCAACTTGTGGGGGTAGCTGTGAAGTAAAAGGGGATCCTTTACTCTAAATCAGAGGAGTCAAACTCATTTGTTATGAGGGCTGGATCTGACATAAATGTCTCTTTGTCCGTCCGGGCCATGTGTGCCATAAAACGTGATGCCAGGTACTGGAGATAGAAACTGTATATAAAGGACAGCAGCTGGTAAGCTCCAAGTTGGTGTGTCCTCACTGCAAGGCTCCCTGGGGTGGGAGGGGGGGGTGCAGAGTAAAACCAGCAGAGGCGTATCAGAGAGGCAGCAGTGCTATGCTGGGCAGATGCTCCCACAATGCTTGACTGCTGCAGGTGAGGTTGTTCTGCTGTGCTAAAGCCATAATGGAGTGGCTCTGCCCATT
The DNA here is from genome assembly GCA_029375565.1 of Gekko gecko. Lineage (NCBI taxonomy): Eukaryota > Metazoa > Chordata > Lepidosauria > Squamata > Gekkonidae > Gekko > Gekko gecko. The sequence continues at coordinate 24,340,624 of JAPDNY010000008.1, read as the reverse complement.
CCCCCCCCAGCACTCCCTCTCTTGCATCAGTTGCTCGCAGGCCACATAAGAGCCCTGGATGGGCCAGATCTGGCCCCCGGGCCTTATGTTTGACACCCCTGCTCTAAATAGAACAACTGTTTTTTCTTAAATGGAATATAGTTTATTAAGAACTATAAAAGCTTAATGGTTCCAATGTTGGTCAAAGGTATATTGTTCCTTTATAGTTCTAGCTTCTTGGTTACAAGTTAGGTGCAACTTGTCTTCTTTCTGTCTTCAAGTTCCCTAAATAGACTTAGTCTCAAAGAAGATTTATTTTCTTCACTTGCCACTTAGGATAATAACTTCCACAGAAAACACACAGACTTCACTCAGTCCATAGCACTTTATTCAATCTCTCCTCTCTCTCACAAACCCTCTGAACAAGCCCAGTCAATTGTACCCACAAGGGTATAGCTAGCATCCAGTCATAACACACTTCACTCACCCATCCAACACGCCTCTTCTTACCTTAGAGGCCTACATTTTAAATCACAGCAAACTTATGTACAAAACCCAACACTAAACCACAGAAATAAAACATTCAGAATATTTACATAGCAAAACATTACAGGGTGTCTGCCAATGCTCCCTCTAAGCTGTGGAGTCTTGTGAGCAAAAATTCTACTTTGTGAGCAACTAGCATTAAAGTCGTGAACAAACGATTTGGCTACTGCATAAATTAGTTTGCTCTGGATGGCTACTGCATAAATTAGTTTGCTCTGGTCCTTCCTGAGTGAGGACAAAAATGAGTGAGCCAGAAGCTAAAAAACTGTGAGCTAGCGCACACTAACTCAGCTTAGAGGGAACACTGGTGTCTGCTAGAATATTCTAAAGGAATTTGAAATGCCTTTACCCCGCATCGGATTTCTACAATCGACATTGCATCGGCACTGATATTAACAATGCCTTTTTCTTACTAGGTAACGCCATAAACTATATTACATTATTGGATATATTTTCTGTGTCGATCTCATTGAAATAATAGTGACAACTTGATTTTTAGTAAGTGATAGTTTTTAAAAGGGAAATTAAAATTTCTAGCCCTCCGTTTTTATCATCTTCTGTCTACCTAGCACCGTCCCCTGAAACTGGGATAAACAGAAATTCTGCGTTTTGCCTATTCCCTTGGTCCATGCTGTGAAACCACAATTTAGATCCTTGCAGCAAACATTTGTAGCTCTATATATTCTTGTCTAGTTCCACATTACATATTTCTTTGTAACATTGGTGGGGCTTGCCAGTGTGGTGTAGTGGTTAGAGTGTTGGACTAGGATCTGGGAGATCCATGTTTGAATTCCTGCTCTTCCATGGAAACTTGCTGGGTGACTTTGGGCCAGTCACACATTCTAAGCCTTCCCAACCTTGCAGGGTTATTGTGAAGATAAAATAGGGGCGAGAAAAATGATATAAGCTGTTTTGGGTCCCTGTCAGGGAGAAGGGTGGGTTATAAATAAAGTAAATAAATAAATTAAATTGTTGTAATTACACAGTCATACACGTTGTGTTCAAAGTACTTTACAGATTCTTACGTACTTTGAACCAGTCTTAATTGTTCCTGGTTCACAGAATGGGAAGCTGGCCCTGTGAAATAGTGTTTGATTATATCAGAAAGCACCCTTCCAGATGTGAAAGGCGTATTCCAACCACAGAAGACCTGTTTTACATATTGCACTAGACTGTTGCATAAGAAAAGTGACTCTGAATTGAAAGATGTCTTTCCGCTTGCACAAGACATTGTATCATAGCTTGCACAATCTGCTGCAAAGGCAGAAGCATGACAGTTAGAATAAATCCTGCCTAATATAGCACTGTTTACTCAGGTGTTTCCAGAACAGCACTTCTGGCTATTCTGCTCAGTTCTTTTGAGTCAACCCAGGTGATCCGATACGGTCATATCTGAGATTACACATTGGTCCTTACTGCAAAGTCTTCTGAGCAGTTTTTCATAATATGGATAGTCTGTAAGTGGTATCTGCTGTGACTGAGGGATGCAAGGTGCTCTGAAGTACATTGGGGAGTTCCTGGGATCCTGACAGTGGTTTATTTTCCCAGGAGGGAGAGCGATAAAATTCACAAAGAGGTTAGAGAAAGCAGAGATGGATTTCCACAGAGGGAAGGCAAGATGGATGGCTGTTGCAAAACATAATCTGGGTATTGAGATGTGCGGGATATGAGCCCTGGGATGATTGGGGGATAGGGGTTCACCTTTCCACATGGGGCAAGTTTCCTAAAACTGGATTGGGAGAGGGTTCCTGCCAGAGAAGGCAGAAAGAGTTGAAAAGACAGTAATAACCATTGATCTTGGTCCAAATGCTTGGTCCAAATGCTGGGAGCTAGAGTCCCCTGCAGGGAGCAGGAGGGGGTCTGGTTGTGCATTTGTTCCACAGAGATCCCGTCAGGGATGTCAGAGGGAACTGCCTGTATTGTTAAGTTTAGCTTAATATTATGTTTTCTGTTCTTTTCATTAGATCTGTAATCGGTAGGCGTGATAGCTATTTTCCATGTCTGTGCTCTAGCTTAATGTGTAACGATACAGCCTTTTCCTGTTTAAGAAAGCAGACTGTGATTCAGCTCCTCCTCACTTGACCTTAGATCACTCTCTAATGCTTGAACACATTTACACACACACATAGCTAAAGTAATTGGGAAACTCTGCCCTTTGTACTTGCCCAAAGGCAGCCTTTACCAGTGTTCCCCAAGCCATTGGTAATGTGGGAGGCTGGGTTCTTAACAGGGTGGTGGCACAGTGAAAAGGACTGCACTTTACATGACATGAACATGCAACACATATGTAAGTATACACAAATCCAGGGCAGGTTTATGACAGTATCAACTTTTCAAAGCAGTTGTTAAGCCAGAAGTCAGTTTAATTATAGATGTGTGTAATGCCAGGCATTTGTCAGCAAAGCAACTGAGAACAAGACATTTTTTAAGTTGAAACCCTCATTCTGTCCTCATTTAGCTGTCTTACCATTCTTCTGGCAATGCTAGCTTTCATCCCCTCCACTTCTCTGTGATCTTTCCCGTGTGATGGCACCTTGATTCTGATCTCCAGATTCACTGTTACCATTTTGGTGCACAGTGGTACACTTGATGTTAGCCAAAATGGTACACTGCATTAACAGCAAAATAAATAATTAAAATAGATGTTGGGGTTTTCTTTAAAAATCATCTATTGGCTAATGATTGTTGGGTTGACATTGACTACCTTTATCATTTCATTTTAAGAAATCGTATACATTATAAAATAGTATTGTTGCAGGCAGTTGGAGCTACTGATTTGTGTGGTTATACTCTTCCCCCTGCACCATTCTCTAGTGCTTGTAAAATAAACTTCAGTTTCTTAAAAATCCTATCTAGAAGTACTCATAGAGTACTCTCTAGAAAGTACTATGTCATCTGTTTGTGTCTGTAAAATGCTATCAAATCACAACTGACTTATGGTGACCACAGCAACGGGCTTTCAAGGCAAGTGAGAAGCATAGGTGGTTTGCCCTTGCCTTCCTCTGCAAAGTCTTCCTTGGTGGTTTCCCACCCAAGTACTAGCCCTGCTTAGCTTCCAAGATCTGATAAGGTTGGGCTGTAACATGCTGCCATTCCTCCTGTCTCATCTGTTTAAGAGAGTAGGTAATAATACACAGATCAGAGAAGTTTGTCAAGAGATATGGTAGTAGAACATTAAAGGCAGTTAACTCTCTTAAGTACAGTTTTTGATACACCCAGATTATATTTACCTTAAGTGCATATCTGGTCACATTGATGCAATTTTCAGATGAACACAAAGAAGGTCATAGGGGTAAATTAAAATCATTAATTCTCAACTGAGCCATAGAATGCGGATCAAAAAATCCACATGATGGGGCCAGGAGTATTTCCCCACAAGCCTGCGCAAAGTTTGCAGAAAAATATGAAATGTAAAAATTAAGGATTGGGATCAGAAAAACCTAAAAATCAGAGAAGCAGTGTCATCTCCTTTAAGAAAAGTATGCCCCTGGGACCTCACAACACTTGCTATGTCTTGGTGGACTTTTGGGCTTGATAGGCAACCTGAAGTCAGTATTGCTGAGTATCCAACCCTTCAGTTGGGGTCAAACTACATGATACCACATGATTGCCACAGGGATTAGCAGCAAGATGCCAGCGGTGTGGGAACTCAATTTAGAAGTGCCACAAGGACCAAATTCAGATAGGGACCATGGCTTGGGGGAGGAAGGGCTCCTGTCTTCACCTTGTGCCATTTTCTTAGCCTGAAATTACCAAGGGGGGCATTTGTCTCATTAGGGGGCTGCATGTGCAAGCATTCATTGCAATTGCAGCTCCCCCAAAGCAACTAACACTTCCTCAGGGAGCTTGTCCTCTTCCCATACTGCAGTCCCAATTCAAATCCAACTCACAGCTGTTGTATGGCAGAAGTTTCTGTGGCAATCACAGGATACATGTAGTTTGGACCTTACTGTGGGGGGAGCTAAAAAGGTAAAAAGTAGGAGGAAGGGAAGGTAAAGCTGGAGGGGGAGAAGCAAAAAAAAATTAAAAGACAAACTGAGATGGGGGGAGGAATGGCGGGAGGGAGGGGAGGGAGCGGGCACAGGTTTCAGGGTGAGAAGCAGGAAAAACAGGCAGGTAAATGGGTGAGAAGGAGGGCTGCAGGCACTGCCAAGGCATGGCAAACAGGAAAAGCTTAAGAGAGAGGGGGGGACTGAGGAAATAAGATTCACCTCCACAAGTCATCCTTATTCTCCCAGTTATATTAGAAAAGAGATACATTTGTTTAGCCAAGTTGAGTGACGTGAGAAGAAGAGCAGATCAAAATAAAATTGCTAAAGAAAGGAGAATCCTGGCATGGGAGAAAGTAATTTTAATTGATTTGACAGCGAGTCTGAGTCAGACATTCCTATATTGTCCAAAGCATGATTTTGGGTTTTAACCTTATTCTCAGTTCCAAATTTGTCTGAAGCTATTAAGGTTCATATTCTTGCAAAAGATGTAGCAATGCTAACAGGTAAAGCATTGAAACTGAGAATATGAAGAATAACTTGGGAAGGAGCAGTTTACACAAGCAAGTAATCCATAGGGTTTTCATGGACGTCAAAGATTAAGATAGAACATAGCTGCAATTTATGACTAAATTATGGTTTAATTGCATGTATTTATTTCTACACTAAATATTAATGCTCCCCTGTTGTATACATAGGATTTAAGCTAGAAGTTGTTTAATTTTTGGTTAATAGGCAATTTGTAACATATATGACCTATGTTTAATTTCATAACTGTATATTTTGTAGTAACATAGTAGCTGCAAGAAGGAAAAAATAGGCTGCTGAACCAGCTTGCTTAAAACTACTGCATAGGATTCAAATCTGTAGTCATTTTTGGGAATGTCTTGGCAGCAGTAGAACCCAGCATTTCAAGAAGGAATTGTTTCCACAGAAAGAGAATTTGGCCATGCAAACAGCTGCTGTATGACTTCTTTCTGTACAAGGAATTATGCTTTTGCTTTTTTGGTTTAGTATTTTATAGTTAATATTTTGAAAATTTTCACCAATCTTTGCTATCACAGATTGCTCAATTAAAAAGTATCTCCTGAAAGCCCCAGGCTTTTAAGTAATTTAGAGTCTATCAAATACTACACTTGCATTCTTTAAAATTCCTTTGTGAATACAAAGCAAAATGTCTGGTTAGCTCTAAAACCATGTGAGATGTTTAGTTTTTGTTATTTATGCATGCAACTTGTGATTCAATGTGCTTCTAAAACCAGATCTGAGAACTGAATGTTTTTGAATCTCAAAATCTTCTTTTTAAAAATTATTTTCTTTTAAGGTCCGTATTCCTTAAACGGCTATAGAGTGAGAGTATACAGACAGGACTCTGCCACCCAGTGGTTCACTGGTATAATTACTCACCATGATCTCTTCACTCGTACTATGATAGTTATGAATGATCAGGTAACCATTTTTTCTGTTACTGAAAATAATGATAGGTACTTGTATGTTAGGGTTTTTGTCATCACATTCACTTAGTTATCCTAAAATCAAATCACATATATTTACATTGGTTTTTTTAAAAAAATAAGTATTGATCCGAGCGTAAGTTTAATAATCTGGAATCTTCAGAGCTAAATTAGGGGTGGATAATGTGCTCTTGGGCTAGCTCCTTGTTTGAAGAACTTAAATTCTCTTATTTGGTCATTATTCAACCAATAAAATAAGGAGTTCCATCTAAAGGAGTAGTGCTTTATCTGTTTTTTAAAATGTGTCATGAATTACTGAAGTGTACCATCCAGTGATTATTTTAAGTGGCTATAAATTCTTACTTTGAACAAAAGGAACTTTCATACTTAGATCAGCAGTCCTAAGTATTCTCATGGTATAAGTGGAGGAATCCCAGAAAACATTCAGACTGCTTGCTCAGTATTAATTCAAAAAAATTGTTTTCGTTAGGTGACACCCCCCTCCCATCTATTGTTGGGGTTACAATAAAGTCTACGGTTTAATAAATAATATGTAAGGTTTTTCTGTGTGGTTTTCTTTGGAGGTTACAAAAGAATTACTAATGGTTTTCTGGTAATTATTGAATATGCTTGCTTGAAAAGGAAGGAATACCTTTTATATAATCCTTCAAAAATCGTGTGTCGATTCTGTTGCAACAGGATGTGTCAAACTATTCTTTATGCAGTCTTTCAAGCTAGACCATCAGTTTTTATTTGCACTTGGCATTCATATGGAAAATATAGAACTAAAATTGATTATATATTTTCTTTTTTTCTGATAAACCAGGTGTTAGAACCACAAAATGTTGATCCTTCTATGGTTCAGATGACCTTTCTAGATGATGTCGTTCATTCTTTGCTGAAAGGTGAAAATATTGGTATTACATCGCGGCGCAGGTCTCGTTCCAACCAGAACAGCAACACAGCCCACGTAGATATATTTTAAAATTATATTCCTTTTAATTCTATTCATCCAAATTCATTTGGATAGAGAGAAATGAATTCCTGTTTTCATTTAGGGGCACTATACCCGGGCTCAAGCAAATAGTCCCCGGCCAGCAATGAATTCTCAGAGTGCAGCACCAAAACAAAATTCACACCAGCAGCAACGGAATACTCGTCCAAATAAAAGGAAAGGTTCTGACAGCAGTGTGCCTGATGAAGAGAAGATTAAAGAAGAAAAATGTGACTATATAGGTCAAGGAGGTAAAGAGATTGTTCCAAGGGTCAGAGAAGTATTTTTAATGTAATACTGTATTGAACTAAAAATATTTTTTCTTTTTCCAGAAAATCCCAAAAATAAAAACAAACTCTTTCTTTCTAAAAGAAGAAAACCTGAAGATGAAGAAAAAAAATTGAGTATGAAGAGACAGAGGACAGACAACACCTCAGACTACTCAGAGAGCAGCGACTCAGAAAACTCAAACAAAAGATTGACAGATTCTTCATCTGAGCAAAATTCAGAGAATGAATTGAAAAGCAAGAGCACATCAAAGGTAAATGGGGAAGAAGGAAAATCTCAGAGCAGCAGTATTGTAGAGGAACAGACGCTAATAGATGGTCAGCCTCGTTGGCATGAAATACAGGAAGATAAAAAACATCAAGAAATACAAAGACCCGAGTCAGCTGATTTGGAGCTGCAAGAGATTTCACTCCATCAAGCTGAACAGCTGACAATTTATGATAGGAATGCCAATGACATATGCATTCAAGAGGATGGTATAGACAAGCAAAGTCCCAGGGTGCTCTTACCAAATGAGTTTATATCCAGCTCTCCTACTCCAAAAAGTTGTATTGATATGAATATTGAAAATAACGCCACCAATGAGAGCCAGGAAAACATTTCAAGTACATTTGGATTGCAGGGCTGTCTGAAAATGGAACCCCATGGCAAAGATACAAAACATCTGTTTACAAATGCAAACTTTCCAGACATAAGGAAATCAGAAGTTGATGAGAACTGGGTTAATAATGTTAGCAAGATGGATTTGCTACAACTGAAAGTTATGAAAAGTACATCAGCAGGCGAACATCTACATTCTGAAAAAGTTCAGTATGGCTCTGCATCATCTTTAACTGTTATTTCTATAGCAGAAGAGGGCAGAGTACGTAAACAAAGTCCAGTCCCAGATGCTATGAAGTCAAAACCTGGTCATTTGCTTGACAACCCTAAAACCAAGTCAGGTTCCTTACCTGATGTTAAATATAAACATGCCCAGTCTCCAGATTCTGTGAAGTCTAAACTTAATTACCAGAACAACCATGTTACTGGAGTAACAAGGTCAGCAACTAAAACTGAACATGATTTGCCTAGGTCTAGTTTTCATCCAGTTCCAGCTAGAGTTAGTTCATTAGAAGCTACTAAAAGTCCTCTTATTATTGACAAGAATGAACATTTCACGGTTTACAGAGATCCCGCTCTTATTGGACAAGAAACGGGAACTAACCACATATCACCATATTTGCATCAGCATAATTATCCTCCTCATTCCACTTCCCATAGAACTTGTCTAAATCCAAACACACATCATCCCACATTAACTGGTGCATCCCATTTATTAGCTGGAACCTCAAACCAAGCTCCTTTATCATCTATTAGTACTCATCCTCTTAGTGGTGCATCTCACCATTCTGTTCATCACCCACATCTACTTCCTGCAGTGTTACCTGGAGTGCCTGCAGCCTCTTTGTTGGGAGGCCACCCACGACTAGAGACTGCTCATGCTAGCAGCTTAAGCCATTTGGCATTAGCTCACCAGCAACAGCAACAGATGCTACAGCACCAGTCATCACATCTTCTTGGGCAAGCTCACCCTTCTGCTTCATATAATCACCTAGGACTTTATCCAATTATTTGGCAGTATCCAAATGGAACACATGCTTACTCAGGACTTGGAATACCTTCATCTAAATGGGTGCATCCTGAAACCTCTGTGAATTCTGAGACACCTCTGAGAAGAGTAAGTTGTATTCAGTTGTCAAATTATTATAAATTGGTATATAATGCGTATGTCTCTGTGTTCATAGTGCTTTTATATGGCTTTAATAAACTTGCATGTTACTCACCCAGCTAGGCAAATATTAATAATTCTGTTATATCATCCGGTTTTGCTTCTGGAGATAAATTTAATAACATATCATAGCTCAGTATTATCTGTGTGTTAACAGAATGGTTTGACTGTTGATATAAAGAATACAGCACCTTTTGAAAACTATTACAGATTCATCCTGCAGGTTAAGAGCTACTTGATGGGGTCAAGCTTCCTAAAAAAAAAATCTATGAAATACAGACTTCAATTATTTATAAACACAAAAATTTAGTTTTGCTGTTAGCAGGAGGTTATAAAATGCTGGGTTTTGTTTTTGTTTTTTAAAACCCTGAATTAGAAAAACTCAAATGCATTTTTATCCTTGAGTAGTTTTCCCAGCTATTACTGATACATCTAAACAGTAGAGTGGTAGGTTATATTTAGTATGGTTGTGTCCTGATACATACAAAATATAAGGCCATATATGGACAGAACATGAACAATCTCCTAATTATATTAAGGAGATTGGGAGCATGTCCATAGGCTTGCTGATCTTCACTCTTTTCACCTTTGTGAACCCCTGGTTACCATTAATTGTGGTTCAGCATTACATCTGCACTTATCAATTAAGATTACATGCCACTTTGTAAACCCTGGTTAATACCTATGTTAGATAGCACCAGCAAAGACATAATGCTTCACTATAGTTAATACCCAGGGAGGGTAGAGAGTATGACCTATGATGAGATTTGCTAGGATTACAGCTGCACTAGGTCTGATTCACTGCTTATAACCAGTATATTTTAGAATACAGTTCCTCAGCTACTTTAATGCTGTGTGTGTGCTGGATATCATGAAAGATTAGTTCAGTTTTTATGGGAATTGTCTACCAAAAATGAACAATGTTAGCAGGGCCAGCTCCAGGTGTCTGGGCGCCCTAGGCAGGACAGCCTGGGGTGCCCCCACTGGGGATGCCAACCTCCCGGTGGGGCGGCAGCAGAGCACTGGCTTTCCTGGAGGCTCCGCAGCTGCGGGGCCCCCATGAAAGCCAGGGAAGAGGGCGGGGGTCTAGCCGCCACCCCCTCCCTCCCAGCGCCGGCTTTCCTGGGGGCTCTGCGGCTGCAGGGCCCCCAGGAAAGCCGGGAAGGGGGCAGGGGGTCTAGCGGCAGCGGCGGGCGCCCAGTTAGGGCAGCAGGAGGTGCTTTTCGGGGGGGGGAGTGGGGGGCCATTTGGCGCCCCTGTGGCCGGCATGCCCTAGGCGAGCGCCTAGTTCGCCCAATGGGCGATCTGGCCGTGAGTGTTAGACAGAGCTGAAAAGTTGGTTTACTTTTTAGTCAGACTTGCTCACTTTTCTGTCTGTCATTCTGCACACTGCCTATGTTTTATTTAAAATTGTTACCTTGTTTGCGTACTACAGCATTAAAATTATTTTCAAAATCCTTAGTACAAGTTTCCAGAACAAAATTTTGTCACTTACAGTCATTGCGAAAACAAACAAACAAAAAAACACTTTCTATTAGGTATCTTAAGGTTTTTGGTGAAAAAGAGTGATAACTGTGTTCAGGTTCCAGTGATAACGATGAAGTCCAATTTTGTTGCCGTTAACAGAATACTCCTAGTCCTTGGTTACACCAACCAACCCCCGTGACCTCAGCTGACAGTCTTGGGTTACTGAGTCATATACCTGTAAGACCATCCAGTGCAGAGCCACATCGACCACTCAAATTGACGACACACTCTAGTCCTCCATTGTCAAAAAGTATAGTGGATCATCATAAAGAGTAAGTTTGCATTGTTTAAATCTGTTAACACAGAAATGAGGGAATGCTTGAAAGTGTGAGGACTTGCAGTTAAGTATCTAATGTTTTGTTCCAAGTCACTTGTAGCTATGCTTCATGTATTACACTTAAAATGTGACCAACAGTAATCTGAAAAGTATACTAATAAGACAGATACTAGCATTGCATGTTTTGGGTTAACATTTGAAAAAAAAGATAATTTAATTTTATATAGCATATAATTAATTAGAAACTCAGTTAATCAAATGTTCTGTATTTTTGTACAGAGAAATGGAAAGGAAAGGTATTTTTGAACCTTTACGTTCAGTTGCATCTACTCCAACAAAGTCTGATCTAGAACACAGCAGAATGCAAAATGTAAAAGAGGGCCATTTGCAAAGACACTTCGTAGACCCACTGCAAAGGTCACTTCAAGAAACAGGAGAGAGGCTAAGCAAGTATAAAGAAGAACATAGGCGGATACTTCAAGAAAGCATTGAGGTTGCTCCATTTACAGCTAAAGTCAAAACACTTGATGGGGAAAGGGAGACTTATTCCAGAATAATGTCATTATCATCTTCTAGCCCCAAAAGCCATGGAATAAAGCATGAAAAAGATTCAGAACTCTATAAAATGAAGCATTCAGTACCACAGAGCTTGCCACAAAGTAATTATTTTACCACCTTGTCAAACAGTGTGGTGAATGAACCACCAAGAACTTATTCATCCAAAGAAGTTTCAGGTGTGAGTGCCGATAAACCAGGTAACTGTCCTTCAACAACATCTTCTGCTCAGTCACTTGCTTCTTTCACTTCATCTCTTTCAAAACCACCACCTTTGATTAAACACCAACCAGAAGCTGAAAGCTCAGTAAGCAAGATAACAGATCAACTTTCACAGCAAGTGACATCTCATTCAGTAAATTCTTTCCGAAATGACTCTAGAAGTCCTACACAATTGTCAGTTTCATCCTCAAGTACACTCCGGACTATGCCTGCTTTACACAGAGCACCTGTGTTTCACCCTCCGGTCCATCATAGCCTGGAGAGAAAGGAAGGCAGCTATAATAGTCTTTCTCCACCAACCCTAACTCCTGTGCAGCCTGTTAATGCTGGTAGCAAAATCCACGAACTGCAGAAGCCACCAACTTTAGTACCTGAGCCAAAAGAAGCACAAAGCATATACAAGAGTGCTCTGGAACAAAAAATTTCAGATATATGGAAATGTAGTGATAATCTGAATCATGATAAAATGGAATGGCATGTTGAAAGAACTAGTGGGAAATCACCTTCTGCCACAGCTTCTGTCATTGTACGTCCACCTTCAAGTACCAAGTATGATACTGTGTCTGTAGTGCAGTCAGCTCCCAAAGAACGAATTACTGAAAGATCATTGACAGGGGCAAACCAAACAGACTGTCTGAAATCAGCAGAAGCCAGCGAAACTGGAAGAATTATTCAGCCAAACACAAGCTCAGACACAATTCATACGCAGTATGAAAAATTTTTTCCAGTTGCTTCCCAGGGCAACATTCCCTGCTCTGTCATGCCTACTACAGTTATACTGTGCAGTACCAAAACAGTCGTAACTACTTCTATGGTGACTACAGGCATTCCCAATGTGGGCAGTTCAGAAGTGACGTACTGCTCAACAAATACAGCATTGTCTTGCGCATCAGTTGAAAGCACTGCATCTAGAGCCATAACACAGGAAGTGACACAAGGACAAGAATGCGCTGTAAGTACTGCGGCTCCAGTTATACCAACCTCCAGCAAAACAGAAAGTGCTCTTCAGTCCAGCTCTGGATTTCCTGGACCATCTGATTTTATTCACTTGAAAAAGCACAAGGCAGCCTTGGCTGCAGCTCAGTTTAAAAGTAGCAGTGCCAGTGATGCAGAGTCCAGTGCTGTGAAAAATCAGTCATATCCAGCCTCTGTTTCCCTAGACAGTACTGTCATTTCTACTACAATAAACAAAGTAAATGCTGTAGGCAATGGGCAAGTTTCCCAGATGAGTCAAGCAAACTACCACACGAAACTGAAAAAAGCTTGGCTCACAAGACATTCAGAAGAAGATAAAAACACTAATAAAAAAGAGAATTCAGGGAACAGTGTATCGGAAATTATTAAGCCATGTACTGTTAACTTAATAGCTTCTACGTCAAATGATTTGCAAAATAGCGTAGATAGTAAAATGCTAGGGGAGAAGCTTGTGAAAGAAGAGAAACACACCAGGCGAAAAACAAAAAGGACTTACGAATCTGGCTCTGACAGTGGTGATTCTGATGAAAGTGAAAGTAAATCAGAGCAAAGGACTAAGCGGCAGCCTAAACCAACTTACAAAAAGAAACAAAATGATTTGCAGAAGAAAAAGGGTGATGCAGAGGAAGAAATAAAACCAAATGGTGTTCTCAGCAGGAGTGCCAAAGAGAAAAGCAAACTGAAGTTACAGACTAGCAGTAGTAACAGTAAGTATATCCCTATATACAAATTGGAACTGAAGAAAATTGTGGTCTAGTCTCTTTGTATTCTGTATTTTAAATAAAACCCCTTAAAATTCTGAACTAAACAAAGTTGAACCCTATGACTTGTACAAATTATGAAAATATGCACATATATTGCACACTTCTGCTGATCATGAACAAGGAGCTGTGCATAGCAACCAGGTACACTGAGTCAGACTTTTGAGATTTCACAAGGCCTTCCTCCACACAGTTTTAAGCCTGTGGTTCAGCTTTAAGATCTAAAAAGTTGTCTTTGTAAAAAGAGAGAGTGAAAGAGAGCCAGCCAGTGTTATCAGACTGCTGAACTGTGTGCTGGGTAATTCATTTTGCTCTTTTATGATACAACCCTGGGAGCAGGAATTTATATGCATTTGGATCCACCAGATTGTTTACATGGACAGATTGACTTCTGCCTATGCAGCTTGACTTTCTCACTTCCCACTGCAGCCCAAAATGCTGCTCCAAGGAGTAGCATTTCAGAGGCGTTATGGATTGTAGTGGCAAGAGAGAAGGAAGAAAATTGTGCTCCATAAGCAGAAGTCCTTCGGTCTGCAGAAATGCTCTGGTGGATAGAAGCCATAGTTCTGATGATGATTTCTTTAGTATATGAAAAATAATGCTTATAAACAATAGTTTGAAAAGCCATAAGTGTTGGCCTTGTCTAAAACTTCAAAAAATTGAAGTGTGAGGATGGGCAGCTTAAAAGCTGGATTTCCATAGGATATTATTGTAAGCATATTAATAAATGCTACATGTAAAGGTCATTAACCTGACCTGGATAACCCAGGCTAGCCCAGTCTTGTCAGATCTCAGAAGCTAAGCAGAGTCGTCCCTGGCTAGTATTTGAATGGAGACCTCCAAGGAATACCAGGGTTGGGATGTGGAGACAGGCAATGGCAAACCACATCTGAATGTCTCTTGCCTTGAAAAACATATGAGGTCACAATGTCAGCTGTGACTTGATGACAAAAAACAGCCACAAAAAAGGTCATTAACTGAAACAAGTTGGAAGGATGTGCTCTTGAAGCTACCAGTAAATACTGAGAAAGGGACTGTAGCAGTAGAAAAGAGCAAGAGTCCGGTAGCACCTTAAAGACTAACAAAATTTGTGGCAGCTTTCAGGGGTCACCAAAATGATTTGATCAATTGGTATAACTGCTATAAAAAATACTCCTTAATTTGGCTTAATTTCCTATGTCTATTAAACGTTGCAGCCGGGTATTTTTTGTACATGGTCTGTATACACATATAATGTCCCATGCTGTGAATTGTCTTAATTAAAGTATTCAGTCTTTATGCTGATACATGCCTTTTGCAGTGTGCCAGAACCCACTTTCTTGTTGCTCTGTGCCTTGTCTTGTACTTCCAAAAGGCTATGTTTGCCCTTCCTTTGTCACCATTTGCTTCCTTACCTATTTGTGCCTTCCATATAAATGCTCCTGTTCTTCCCTCGTGTCACCTCCAGTGTAGATAGCTTTGAGTGTGTGTCTATACTTTGGTCGAATTGTTTATCACTGTTTCATATTCTATAAGAATGCAGGTCTGGACATATAATATATGGTCTAGACTATTTCTGTCTAAATTCCACGCAGATTTTTCAGATGGATAGTTGCTTTTACATGTTAAGAGCTGAACAAGAATATGTTTTTCCTTTATGTCTATGACTGGTAATTTTTAGCTGTATTTTGTCCATAGATATTTTCTCCAGGTACATGATTGTATGGAGGAAACCAAAGCACTGCCCCAGTATTATAGGTTATATGCATTGCAGAAATGACTGTGATCATAGCAGCTCTCAAAAGTACCACTGTGATTACAAAAATCAGTGTGATTATGTGCTTACTTGTTCATTCAGATTTCCCCCCCCCATCCAAATGTATGCCTTGGGTGTTTTGAAGGATTATTGTAGAGAGAAAAATCAGTGTCAGAATTGCGGCCACTATTGTACTTGGTGATTGATAAACAAAAGGTCATCATGGCATACTCTTAAGACTTCTTCTGCAGTATCATAGTTACATACTTTAAAATGTAAACAGAGTGTCAGGGTTCCACAAAATTCACTTGCTGGCTTGTGTAAAGAACTTTGGTTCCCTTAAAATTCTGCTCTGATTCAAAGTTTGGTTCAGTCTTCCGATGAGGCCTGCTTGTGTGTTAAATGGAGTTCAAAACTGCCTTGCTGAGAAAGAGCACAGTGACCTTGTGAAGTGTAGATAATGCAGCTGTGATGGGGAATTGGGAAGCTTGGTACTTTCTTCCCAATTAGCTGCATTCCTTCTAATTAAGCCATGATTTTTACCTTTGGTATAGGGGCCAAGGCCCAAGCCTAGCTGCAGATTGGCTCTGTGCCTTCCTCCCAGGTCAGACCACCTATTAGGTCACCTGTTCAGCTATTGGTCCAATATTTTGGCTATGTGTCATCACAAAGAGACCCTATTGGTGCAAAGGCCTAGTACCACGAGGGTCCCTACCCATAAAGAAGTAAGATTCTAGTTTGATGATGGCTTCCTGAGATCTGGAAAGGTGAACATAATCTTGCTCATTTTCGGCCATCTTGGACACTTGTTTGCATACGCCATTCAGCTCTGATTTGTGATGTGGGAGTGGGAGTAGAGCCACTTTGGGATCACTGGAACTTCCATCTGAGTATGGATAATATCTTGTAACTGGGAACCAATGTGTAACAGTTTTAGCTAGCCTTTAAATCTCTAGATTTCTTATTTTATCCTCACAGTCTTTTGTTCTTGTTTGAAGTAACCTTGCAGCTTAATGAAAAATATATTTTCATTTATTTTTGTGGTTATTTGCTTTCACTGTCCTCAATCTAAATCTAGCATGTTGACTGGCAGGCCATCTACCAGAGTAACTTGGCTTTTGTGAAAAACTCTGTGAGTGAACCTCGCAAGGGTGGACTTTCTGTTTTAGACCCAGGAGGGTTAGAAGCTTTGCCCTTTGGCTTCTGGCTACTGGGTTAGTAAAAAGGTCTGGTGGCAGACTACCAGGCTGGTGTGTTTTGTAATTTTGTGTTGCAGCCCTGTAACAAGAAGCATTTGGCCCGGGCTGGACTAAGTGACCTTTGACAGCTAGCCTTTATGAAGAGATTGGCTTTTCAGGTTACTGTTTTAGGGGACTTCATTTTAACTGCATATCGCTAGGTGTTTGCAAACCATTGGAAATGTTGCTGTGTTGAGATCCATAAATGTGTTAAATATATGCAAATCTTTTAAGTATTCAAAAGGTCAAAGATTTTAATGCTATTTTGAGAATATGTTCATTTATTTTAACTCTGAAAAAGTACGTTTTATTTTTGTGCGTAACTTTTATATGTAGGAAGCAAACACATCATTGGGTAGATTAACCTTGTAATAGTACATACGCGCAGAGTCCTGGAAAAGATGGGTTTGGGGTTGTATATAGAATATTCATGGTAGTTTTGTGGAGGGGGGTTGCATTTATTTGTGTGTGTGTGTGTGTGCCCGTGCCTGGAAGTCATGGCAACCTCTGGTGACTCCAGAGGACATTCAGAGAAGTGGCTTGATAGCATGCCTCTGGCTTCCCAGCCTTGGTATTCTCTTGAGGTCTTTCATCCAAATACTTGCCAGGGTTGGCCCTGCTTAGCTTCCGAGATCTGATGAGATTTCCAAGTCAGGGCAAATATTCATGTTGGTGTTTTTTTACGTTCCTTGGTCAACAAGGGAAAATATGCCGTATCATTACCCTTTGTATCATAAATCTTGGAGCAAATTGATAGCAGTAAAAAAATGGATAGAAAATCTAAAAACTGGGTATCTCTTCCCCAAATTAAGTTATGATTATGTTGTTGAGTCCTGCTACACTTGTTTTTGGTTTTTTCCCCCTGAGCTCTAAATATGGTATATTAATAATATGCTTGTCTATCTTGCTAAAAAGTTGTCATTTTTGCAGCTGGCATACCTCGTTCAGTATTAAAAGACTGGCGTAAAGTAAAGAAGCTGAAGCAAACTGGAGAATCCTTTTTGCAGGATGACTCTTGCTATGAAATAGGGCCCAATTTGCAAAAATGCAGAGAATGTAGACTGGTGAGAAGTAAGAAAGGTGAAGAATCTGCCCACTCACCAGTGTTTTGTAGATTTTACTACTTTCGTCGGTAAGTGAAAAAAAAAATCATTCTCTCTTTAGCAACCCCATTATGTTTTATAGTGGATCAGGCTGTGTTAGAACTATAGCAATGTGCATGACTTGGGTTGCTTTTGTGGGGAGAGGTGATTTAGGCAAGAGAGCTGTTGTGCTCTTTTATGGAATTCTCACAGATGTCTAGAAAGATTTTTGTCTTTGTGGGAAATCTGTGTAAGAGCCCCAAAATTACCTCATCTGTCTCTACAGGAATTGTATAGAGGAGTAAGAGTAGCTTCCCCTCCTTTTAAAGGGGGGGGAATAAAACTAGACCTTCATGTCAACAAGGATATGCTATAGCTGAATAAGACTAAAGGGGTGAGAGGAGGGAAGCAACAGCCTGAGATAACTGTGGTGAGAAACTAGGTTTGTGAGGGATGGAAAGAAAGGGGAAAAGGTAGGAGAAAGCCAGCTGGATTAGGATGTGGCCAGCTATGACCACAGTTCCAGATACATTTAATTTTTGGTATGCTTTCTACTAGTATTAGTCTTATTTATTCATCCTCTTGAATTATAAGCAAGTTGATTCTTGTACTATAAGAATTTTGTAAAGCTTTCTTTTTGTTCTTTTATTTGCCAGTAATTCCACATTGATACTGAATGTTCACAAGAGATTATACTATAAATGAATACCCCAGTTTATGAGACATAGAGGAGGCAAAAGTGGGTTTGATTTACTTGGGGCATTTCAATTGTTTTAAGCCTTTAATAGTGGTTCTTCTTAGACATGCCTTCAATATGGAAGTATATCATAGAGTAATTTTTGGGGATTGAACCTCAATATTCTTTTTCAGCTCTGAAAATCTGACCTCTGGAACTATTATGAGTGAGCTAGGCAAAGCATCCTAGTTGTGTGTTCTCATTTATACTGCAGTTTTTGTAGCACCTGATTTATTATTCTTTGCATAAAATTCATCCATGCATTGGAGCTTAACTTGAGCACTGCTTTTGTGTATGTATCTAGTGCAGATAGAGATGCTTGAACATTGTTCCAGAGGCAAAGTGGAAAATAACTGTGTTAATATAAGCAAATGACACTCATTAGAAATCTTTCCATAAGGTGCTGTCGAAGGTTTTCACGGCTGGAGTTCATTAGTTGTTGTAGATTTTCCGTGCTGTATGGCCATGGCCTTGGCATTGTAGGACATGGCGAAACGTCAGGTCCTACAATGCCAAGACCACGGCCATATAGCCCAGAAAATCTGCAACAACTTTCCATAATGCTACTATATCTTCTGGATTTATATTATATCCATTAACTTATTGGAATATTTGGCAGTTGTTCATGTACCTAATTTTCATCCTCTGGGAGAACCATTATCACTTTCCTGAACAGTAAGAATCTTCTCACTGTTCAGCAGTGTTTGGGTAGTAAAGCAATGTTAAGTTTACATCATGTGCCTTGGAATGATGTGGGAGCTAGAGTAAAACAACTTGTTCCTGTGTTTTTACACAATATTGATTTATAATAGTGCATTTTAAAAAATCCTGCCCTTCCTATAAGAAAATCAAGTAGTATACAGCCTCCTCTCCATGTTCTCCTCACAAAAACCTTGCAAGGTAGTTTAAGCTGAGAAAAAGAATTACTGGACCAAGGTCACCAGTAAGTTTCATGGCATATGTGGGTTTGAACCTGGGTCTCCCTGTCCTAATCCACTGACACTAAGCAAAGTGAGGTTGACCATAGCAATTTGAAAGAATTAGGGTCCCAGCTACAGTGCAGATTAGTAGAAGAGGGCTGTGAAAGAATTGTTAGGTAACATCAGCAATAGGCATTTATTTAAAACATTTATACTTTCATCTCCATATGGATATGTGTGATGGCTTACAATAATAATTCTTAAAGCAATACAGAGGAAGACAAATGGGTAAAAACAGCAGGACACAGAAGAATGCAGTGAAACGATTTGAAACAGTAACAGATATAAATATAGACAGCTCTTAAAATCCTAAAACAGCTAATATAAAGCCAAGAAAAGCCTATTAGTATAATTGTGGAATAAAACCAGAGTAATTTAATAGAATATCTAATACAGGTCCACAGGGAAAGAAGATCTAAAAGACCCAGGGGAATAAAAATATCTTCTCCTGGAATCTAAAAGCTTTTAAATTCAGTACCAGGCAAACTTCTGTAGGGAGGGAGTTCAAAGCTTGAGCACCACTGCAGAAAAGGTTATTTCTCTAGTGCTCACCTACCTGCCCTGTGAAATTGGGTACACACAGTCCAGGGCTTCTGATGATCTCATATGGTAGGCAGGCTCATACGGGATGATAAGGTACTCCTTTAGGTACCCTGGTCCCAGCCAAGGAAGAGATGTATGGGAAACCAGCACTATGAACTTTGCCCCAGAGTAAATCAGCAACTGGTATGGAGCTGGTGTGATAGGGTCTCTGCACCACCTCATTTTGGAGCTGTGGTCAAAAAGCACATTGCAGTAGCCAACAGATAACAGTAGCATAGATAATGCTGGCCAAATTATACCTTTCAATGAAAGGCCACTCTGAAGCAGCTGCTGGTTAAAAGTACTAAGTGTTACAGGGAAGAACTGAGCCCCAAATCAAAAAGCACCCCCAAGCTGTGTTCCTGCTCCTTAAGAGGGGAATGCCAGAACAAGTAGACTCTTGAATCATCAATTAACTTAATTATTAATTAATACCTCATCAATCTTTTCTGGAATGTCTGCCATCATCCATTCTGTTACCACTTCCAGACAAGAGGTTGACATATCAACTATTTCACGTGACTTAATTGCAAAGGAGAAGTAGAGCTTGGTTCAGTATACGGAATCGATATATTGGAGTCCAAAAACTTCAGAGGACTTCAGCCAGTGGTCTCATATAGAAGTTAAACAGCATAGAGGACAAAATAGAACCTTCTAGAACCCCATATTTTAGATGCTATGGGGTTGAACGGCACCACTGTATGTAATAGAATTACCAGTCCATGTGATAACTGCTTTAGCTAACTCGTCCTGAAGGATACCATGTTTTGATGTTACCAAAAGCTGCTGAGCCATTCAGAAGAATCAGTAGTTGCACCCTCCTTATCTTTCTCCTGACAAAAGTTAGCCAGGACAACCAAGACAGGTCTAGAACCGGGGTCAAGTGTTTCACTAAGTAACATAAGCAAAATGGAGTATGAATAGATTTATTACAATCAAACCCAAAGTGGCGGGCAGAAGTTTTGACCCCTCTTTTCTCTAAGATAAATAACTTGGGGTGTATTCCTTCTGTCTGGAAGTAATCTCTGGTGGTACTGATTTTCAAGAATAAAGGGAAAACGCATGACCCACAGACCTATCCCCCAACTACCCTCAGTTATTGGGAAACTTTATAGAGCTTATTTAAGCATAAGATTGAAGGAATGGATGGACGAATCAGAAACATAAGCAAAGGTTCCCTATCCTGAGGAGACTACTATCTGTATTTCAGCCAGTGAAGGCTGCAGGTTTCTTGATTATAGCCTAGTTACATTCTGCTTCTCTTTTCAGTAGTACCTCCGCCAAGAAACTGGTTCAGGAGGAGAAGACAGAAAAATGTGTGTCCTCTTGTGACCTCTTTTCAGAGGCATGGAATGTATTAGATTATAGCAGTGTTTGACCTAGATAGTAATTCATTTGTTCAGTACTGTGATACTTATCTGAGTCATTTGTGTATTTGTTTTGTAGGCTTTCTTTTAGTAAGAATGGAGTGGTTAGGATTGATGGTTTTTCTTCTCCTGATCAGTATGATGATGAAGCAGTCAGTTTATGGACACATGAAAATTATGATGACGACGAAGTGGACATAGAAATGTGTAAATATATTTTAGAACACATAAGTGACAAATTTTGTCAGTTAGTAACATCTGAGAAAACAGCCATGTCCTGGGTGAAAAAGGATGGTAAGGCTTTCAACTTTTTTTTTACTGTAACGGATCTCAAATGTTAGCTTTAATAGTTGGTTCAAATGTCATGTTCTTCCTTGGGAATCCTCATACTGCACTGAAATGTTGTTTCATTGTACTGTTGAGAACCACGTGTAAATTCAAAAATATACTAGGATAAACTGCACAAGCCATATTGGAGCAATTAGTTTGGATTCTTTTCAAAACCTGCTAGTTGGTTGATTTGGTTTGGGAAGGGATATTTTTGTGAAAGTCTGCTTACCGCTGATAATTGTTATTAAGGTGAAAATTTTAAGGTAGCTCTGTGTTGTTGAATTTTAGTGACTGAAGTAAGCATATCTTCTAAATTCAATGTGAAAAGGACTGTAAAAGAAAAAGGTAAACATGTAACTTCTGATTAAGGCTTCAATATTCAAAACAATCATATTAATGATTAAGTGTTTGGTCAAGTGTGTGTTGTTCTTTTGTTGGTCTTTTGAAGTTCTGAGCACTCTGAATGCATCATCTTACATCTGTGACTGTCAATGGGCAAGAGAGGGAGGAGCTATGATAGATCATACTAGCAGCCCCTAGAAAATGTGTAATAAGTCTTTCATGTGGACAGGAGTGATCTTCCTTGGCTGTTAAGTTTAGCAGGAGAAGTTATATTTAAAATGTAAAATAAGGCCACTTCTGTGTCTGATCATGATTAAACCTCAGCCTAAATATCCTGAACCAAGGGACATACCTACATGTAGATCTAAGTTTCCCGAAATCTGTAATTTCTCCAGATTATTCCATTTATTAAAAATACCTTTTGCTTGTTCTGGGGCAAAGTACCAGAAAGTGAGTCCTTTGTTTTAAAAAAAATCTTTAGGAGTAAGTAATGCACAACTTAGTGTTTAGAAGCAACTCCTCAGATTCTTGCCTGTTCTTTTCCCATCACATTGGAAGCAAGGATAGCATCCAATTTAAATATATAGCTTATTTTTGATACGGCAGAGTTATATATGGTAAGTCTTAGTAATAAGAGCCTTTGTAACCACAAAGGCTTATAATAGAATTTTAGACACAGAGAGTTGCCTTAGATACTTGACAATTTAAAAAATACTTATGGTAGTTGTCAGACCCCCCCCCCGCCCCCAATTGCCTGAAATGAAATAATGACTGGTCTGTTTGGCTGAAATTTTATTTCTGTGCTACAGTTTTACAGATGTTTGCCTTTAAATTTCAGTACTTGGTCTTCTGTTTACTCTGTATTTCAGCCAAAATAGCTTGGAAGAGAGCAGTCAGAGGAGTCCGTGAAATGTGTGATGCATGTGAAGCCACTCTGTTTAACATTCACTGGGTCTGCCAAAAATGTGGATTTGTGGTCTGCTTAGATTGCTACAAGGCAAAGGAAAGGAAGAGTTCTAGAGGTCAGTGTACTCTTGTACGAAGAATAACAGCTTAGAATTGCTCGTTTTAAATTTGAGCTTGTTTTTTGTTCAGCTAACAAAAACTATATGTAAAGTAGAATTTATCCTTCAAGTATCTTCAACTTTGTACTAAAAAGCAAATTCCACTGGCCTTGTTATACTCTTTGATATGAAAATAGGGTATCATGTGGTTTGGCAAATAGCAACAGCCCTAGAAGCATACCTGTAGGTTGTGTATTTTGAAAGCTGATTTGAAGGGCCAGTATACACCATAACTAATATGACCTGTTAATATCTTTACAGATAAAGAACTTTATGCTTGGATGAAATGCGTAAAAGGACAGCCTCATGACCATAAACATTTAATGCCCACCCAGATTATTCCTGGATCTGGTAAGGTCACAATTGACTTTGAAGATGGAATTTATTTACTTTTTAAAATGTATGTAGGACTCATTACAGAGACTTTGTTGATAGTGATTTTTAGCTTGCTATTACAAACTTGGTAGTAGTAATATGTGAGAATAAGGTAAGACATTTATGTCCCCTCTCCTCAACAATGTGCTTGAGCTGAAGACCTAGATACATTGTCTTCAGATCACTGGGAAGTCTTTATGTGTAAGGATATTTATTCTTCAGTAAACCAGGTCCTAACTGCAATCAATATAAGACTGAAATGAAAAACTCAATCTGGGACATAGTCAAAGTCAGAAATTTTAAAGTAAAGGCTGAAGTAAGATTAGAATTATTTACAGTACTGATGCACAAATCTGTGCCCCATGTGATTCTGTGGCCTGATTGGAATCATGCAGTCAGAGTCTAACAAGTTAGATGAATATCTGTTTATTTGCAATTAAAACAGAGAATACAGGGCTGAGTACCTTAGCACTTGAGCAATTCCAAAACTGTATTCTGCCATAACCAGGAATGGCAGAAGGCCTTATACCCCAAATGACATCACATATAGTTTATACATTAAAGAATCTCGAATTGGTACCAAGCAGTTAACATCATACAAGCATTATTTTACTTTATACCTTACTATTGGTCTTTCCTTATAATGGTCAAGTATGTCAGTGATTGGATTTACTTATCTGGTCTCCAGAACGATGGGAACATTAGAGAACACTGGGTTCCTTTCTGACCTGCATGTGGAGAGCTAGCTGATAAGGGCTGTGAATCACATTAGACTTGCTCTCGGCATCCTTGCAGCCTACACAGTCCATTCCCATTGCATAGTAATTCCATCTACAGAGGCTTCTTATACAAAAAATGCAGCTATAAAATAGCTATATTTAATAGTAAAGTGGTGCCATGCCAATCATATAAGCAGTAAAATCAGGCCACCCACAGAAGAGGTGGCGGGGGGGTGCTAAGAAGATTCCCCAGGTATACAGGAAAGATATTATATAAATTATCCAAAAGAGGAAAATATGCAAAATCCAGCCTGTTGAATACTCCAGGAAGACAGAATGTTGAGGGTTGATTAGTCATTTTAAAAGGTTGGGGGGGGGCGTCTTAGAGACCATACAGAATTCTTGAGGAAGATATTTTGGTGGGAGGGGCTTGATGTGGGATTTCCAAGTTGTTCTCCACTCAAGATGTAAAATTCCTAGAATTTTTAAAGCCACGCGAGGCAGGGGAGATAATTTCATTCATTTTTTCCCAGAAAAATGTAAATTGGGGGAGGAGGAATTGAAATATACACAGATTTTATACACACAACTTTTTCCAGTTGAGATTTGGGGAAAATAAACTTTGAAGGTGGAAAACAAATTGTGAAGTAAACAAAAGTGTATTATTTGGACAAAAACACTCCCATGCAATCACAGTAGATGTAGGAATCAGCATTTTTGGATTTTCATACTACAATTTTGGAATAAAATCTTGCGTTGTAAAGCATTTCATTCCTTCTAAAAGAGGTAATATTTCATAGGAGTTTTTTTCTTTCAGTGCTCCCCAGGATTTTCCAATGTTTTCACAGGTCAAACTGAAAAATACCTCAGACTTTTTCATGGTACACGTTTTGATTTGAAAAAAAAACTGGGGCTGAGCGGATTCTGCAATAGGGTTGGCAGGGTCAACTCAGGAAATACCTGGGGACTTTGGGGGTGGTGCTTAGCAAGGATGTGGCATCCCTTTTCTGATGTCACATCCTATGACATCACTTCTAGGTCAAAGGTCAAGTGATGGCACTTCCCAAGCTCCACCCCTTCCTGTGATGTCACTTTCAGGACACTCCTCCAAACCCGCCTCTTCCTTTGAAGTAACGTCCTTCTTTCAAAATTCAAATTTAAACACACTGTCATATATCACTTCCCACTAAGGCTGCTAGCTCCAGGTTGGGAAATTCCTGGAGACTTGGGAATGGCGTCTGGGCAGGACAGGGACCTCAGTGACGTACTACACCATAGTGTTTATCCTCCAAAGTATCCATTTTCTCCGGTGGAACTGACTTCTGTAGTATGGAGACAAAGTCACTTCTTAGCACAAGAAAACCCAGACAAGACCCTGGTTTCCAGCAAGCCAGCTGCCTCCTCCTCCTCCTCCGCCGCCTTTCCTGTATTCAAAGCAGCATGGGCAGACAACTTGGCTGAGAAGAATGTTAAGGAAACCTTATCCTTCCAGTTAAGAAGCCCGAGAGCTTCTATTTTTAGTGCAACCGCACAGTTCTTTTCTTCAACACACTTAATCATTACGTCTCACAACAAATTTTTTTTGCAAGTAGGTGGCTAGAAGGTAAAATCAAACCTATGAGTTTTAAGTATCTAATAAGAGCCTCGAGACCAAATGTCTCCAGGCATGGCGGTTGCATATCTTTTGGTATATCCTTCCAGAAGGCAAAATCTGGTTTTTTCTATCGTTTTAATAAAAGATTTTAAATACAAAAGACTCCAGTGATATAATCCTATGGGTCTACAGTGCATTAAACAATGGGTTTCTAATAGCTGTCCTTTCTAAACATCAGCTTAAAATAATTAATACCTTGCTTAACATCTCATGGATGTACTGTGGGTAACCATGCCAGTTTATTATGTATGCCTTTCTCTTGCAAAGGTAAACCTCTTTTTCACTAGTTAACATCTCCTTCTCCACAGAAGTAGCAGCAGAAAATCCCCAGAACCTAACAGAAGGAACTGAATTCATATATATTTTTTTAAAAAACAGAAACATTTGGAGATGGTTTTCAACATCAAAAAATAAAGTTAGGTGCCATTGGTGTCAACTTCAGAGGTTAGGAGCTTGGGAGTGCTCTTGAATGGCTCCTTAACAGTGGAGGCCCAGGTGACAGCCACTGCCACGTCAACCTTTTACCATCTTTGACTGATTAAGCAGTTGGTTCCCTTCCTCGATGATGACCTGGCAACAGTGATCCACGCAAAAGTCACCTCAAGATTAGAGTTCTGCAATGCTCTCTATATGGGGCTGCCCTTGTCCCAAATCCGGAAGCTACAGCTGGTGCAGATGCAGTGGCCAGGCTGCTACTGGGTCTCCCTTTGAAGGAACACGTTCAGCCTGTGCTTAAAGCACTGCACTGGCTACCTATAGCATACCGGGTTCATTTCAAGGTGCTGGTTCTTACCTATAAAGGCCTATATGGCCAGGGGCCTGCATACCTTTTTTTTTGGCCCCCCGAAGGGGATTTTTTATTGCTTTTTTTTATAATATACAACTAAAACTATAAAGAAAAATCAAGGAAGGGGAACTACATCTAAGGAGAAAGAAAGAATATCCACACTATACTAAAAACCCAAGAGAAGGAGATCTTAACCCTGTTAAACTCAATGTTAGTGCATAAGTGTTAGTAAACAATGCATGCTGTAAGTATCTATCTATCTCAGCTAGATTATTATTTGGTTTCTTGTTATGAGAGGACTCCAGAGCACCCCCCGTAGCTTGCTTCATAAAGGCAATTTTCAGAGTCCTTCTGCCTTTACCTAGGCTTTCTATCTCTAAAATCATAGGTTGATTTGATGGCAGCAGCACCTTCTTCCGTGGTCAAGTCTTCGTCAGTCTCCGAGGGGGTAGAGCCACTCGAATCAGTTTCACCATCTTCTTTAGCTCCCAGGTGGCGTTTTAGGAACTCTTTAGCTTTGTAGACAGAGTCAATCTTCTCTCTTTTGTCATTAAATTTAAAGATGACCCCTTCTGGCATCGCCCATTTATATGAAATTTGATTAGTTTGAAGAAAAAGAATTAAATTCTTATAACTTTCTTTTTTGACAAATTTCAAATGGAATATCTTTTAGGGTCTTGATGGTTGTATTCCCCATTTTCAGTGGAGTTGCTGATGTTGCTTTTAAAATTATATTCCTAGTTTGTCTTCTTGAGAATCTGACTGTTATCTCTCCAGGCAGGCTATTTTTTTTGGTGTAATTTGAGTACACCCTATACGCTGCTTCAATATCGTGCATAATTTCTTCCGCTTTCAAGCCTGTTACTGGTGCGATAAGTTCACTGAGTAACTTCTTCAGGTCCTCATTCGGTAATTCAGGAACTCCCTGGAACCTGAGGACCATATTTGCTTTTCCCATTTGTAGAAACAATAGTCTGTTTTCCTGATGATTCTGCTTATTCGTTAGTTCTCCCATCTTTTTCTTCATGGTCTTACTTTCGGCGTACATCTTTTTCACTACTTTCACCGTTTGCTCCATCTTCTTAACTGTTTCCGCCAGCTGAAGTTGCTGTGTTGCAAAGTTTTGATTGAGTGTGGCCAACTGCTGGTTAATACCAGCAAGTTGTTCCATCGCGGGCTTGAGCGTATCCGCTAGGAGTCTCACGATGTCTGCTCCCTCTTCCGGCCTCAGACTTTGACCGCCCGTAAGTTTCGGTTTTGCTCCTTTCTTCCCTGCGCCCGCCATCTTCGCGAGTTGTTTACATAAGCCCCCCACTATCTCACAGCCTCTGAAAACCGCTTCCGAATTAAATCTGCTCTGGTAAGGCTCTCAATAAAAGTCAATCATTTGGTTTTTCCCTTCCCCCCCCACTTTTCCGCTTATCTATCGCGCTCGTGGGAGGCGTTCCTCCTCTCTCAGCTTGCCGATATGGGGGGGATCAGGAATTTTCCAGTTATTTCAAAGTTCGCTTGCATCTAACTCATGTTCATTGTCGGTCTTATTCGACCTCGTTTGAATTTTCGTCAGTTACTTGATCTCCAGCGCTTGTTCCGGTCAACCCAGCTAGTGCCCAGAGACCACACAGCGGCAGGACCGTCAGGGCAGAGAGGCACCTCAATTCTCCGGCATTGCTTCATCGAAGAGGCTGCCCCTCAAAAGCCCTATGGCTTGGAGCCCTACCCTAGGACTCCGTGGGGAAACCGTGTTGGCAGCTTCCCTCCATACCGCTGGTGTGCGAATCGTTCCCCTGAGTGACAGGGAGAGCGACTGCCATCGCTGCACCGAAATCCAGAAGTGGGCCTGCATACCTGAGGGACTGCCTTTCCCCGTATGTTCCCCAGAGAGTACTGCAGTCAGGATCACAAAATCTCCTTGCTCTCCCTGACCTTAAAGATGTGAGGCTGGCTACAACTATGGCTAGAGCTTTCTCGGTGGTGGAGCCACTTTGGTGGATTGAGCTCCCTGAGGACATCAGGGCCCTGTGAGACTTATCGCAATTCCACAGGGCCTGCAAGACAGATCTCTTCCACCAAGTGTTTGAATGAGATGCCACATTAAATTGGCCAACACCAACTGGGTAGCCTACGCCCTATAATGCATTCTTGGCTGCCTGCTTTGACATCTGTGCCAATATTGAGGAACAATGCGTCAAGGAGCCAGACACCAGCCTTATACTTATTGCTGACCCCATTGTGGCTGATCAGGACTTTGTCTTTGACACCATATATATGTAGCACCTTTTGAATTTGTTTTTATTGTCTTAATGTTTTTAGGTTGCTAGTGGCCTTGTAAGCCGCCCTGAGCCTTCTTCAGCAGGGTGGGCAGGGTATTAATTAATTAATTAAATAAAACTGCATATCTCATAATCTAAAATTTCATATAAGCACAGCTAGGAGAAAATGCTACAACTATCAGTATCCCAATCATTTCAAACTATAAGGAGACTAGCTGGCATCCTTAAAAAGCTTGATACCTTTAAAAATGCCTAATTAAAAATGCAGTAATGAGGGCTTCAGAAAAGTACTCCTGCATTTGATCAAAGATCAATCAAATCCAGCATCCTGTTTCATACAAAGAGCCAAACAAACAGGGCACAGGGACCAAGCCCTTCTCCTGATGCTGCCTCCCAACACTGGGATCCAGAGGTCAACTGCCTTTGAGTATGGAGGCTTCTCTGAGTCAATGTGTCTAGTAGCCACTGATGGATCTTCCCCTCCAAGAATCTGTCTGACCGCCTTAAAAAGCCATTTGACCATCACTACCCCTAGGGTTGCAAACCTCCAGTTGGGGTCTGGAGTCCGTCTGAAGGATTCTGCAGCATAATGTCCTCCTAAGGTCCCCGCCCTCCCCAGGCTCCATCCTGCGGCTCCTACCAATCACTCCACCATACCCCAACTCTTTGCTCTTTTCCCCGATGCACCTTCCTTCCCCTCTTTCTCCCCATTGCTGTTTTTTCTACCTTTGGAGAGAGGGGTGGTGTCTGCCTCTTCCCAGCCTCCTTCATTAGGGGCAGAGACAGGGAGACCCTCCTGGCTTAGAAATATAGTGGTGCAGAGAAGAGATGTTGTGGGGAGGCAGTGGTGGAGAACATTTCAGCAAGATATAGGGCTGTTTTATGTGTGTTTGCCTTGCCTGCTTTTTCCTCACTTGACATTCGCCTCCCCCACTTCCTGGAGAATAGGCTGGGTCCAGCGGTCTGCGACCAGCCTGACAAACTTTTGGGTTATAGAATAGAAGGAGGGAGAAGGAGGGAATGTGGAAGTGGACAGGAGAGCTAGGCAGGATTATTTCAGGAGAGCAAGAAAACACACACACACTCTCTCTCTCTCTCTCTCTCTCTCTCTCTCTCTCTCTCTAAGAAACAACCCAACCCAAACCTCATTTCACTGTAGACTTTCCAAACACTGCATCTGATACAACCCCTTAAAGCTTAGAACATCTCCCATTCCCCCCAGCTGCAGTTTTAACAAGATTTCTGCCATCCCCCAATCTGTGTTTGGAACATCCCTTTACTCTTAACGAGGACAGTGTTTGAATAAAGCACATGGAACTTGCTACAGGAATAAGGCATAAAGTTCTTTGCAAGTCTCCCAGCCGGTGTCAGCAGAATCAGGGAAGGGCAGAAGATGAATACAAGTGGGGCTTACCTCACCCCCTTCCCCTCCACCAGTTATTATCCACAAATTACCCCAACCTGCCCTTCTTAGCAGCTTCTGGGGCCATGAGGCTGGTGTTGCTCTTGGAGGCTTTTGCTGTCAGGAAGGGCCCACCCCCACCCTGAGGGTGCACTTGTTGGATTTGGGCTCTGAGTCCTCCAGCAGCTATGATGCTCTAGCCTTCCTATTCTATGCCTATCATAGAGGCTAGGAGGAGGAAGTGCTAGAGCATCGCCCCTGCTGCCCCATTCTACCATTGCAGGGGAAGGATTCTCAAAACTCTGCCACCGCCTGGGGGATGGCAGCCCTATTCTGAATATAAAAATTATATGTAATAATTAAACTAAAACTGATAGGATCACATTGAATTGAAACATAGCTCAGTTTAGGAATTTATCCTATATTTCATTGAATCTATTATTTTCTTTATTCATATTTTTTAGTTCTAATGGAACTTCTGGAAGCTATGCATACTCTTAGAGAAAGATATGAGATTAAATCCCATTGTCAATGTGCCAGCAAACAGAATTTACGAGTTGGCAAATTCCCTTCTATGAATGGGGTGTCTCAGGTAAGGCCAGTTGTGTTCAAATATACTTTTGTTAACTTTTGCATTTTTTATGGGGCACAGTCTGGTGCACTTTTGAATATTTTTCTACCCTGTTGATTTTCAGTGGCAGATAAGTATACTTAATGTTGCATAATTGAACCATGGAGTTCAGGTGCTATTAAAATAACCATTGTTTTAATGTGTGCAAAATGATTAATATCAGCTGTTGTGCCCCTTAGGTTTTACAGAATGTCCTTAACCACAGTAATAAAATTTCTCTGTGCATCCCTGAGTCACACCAGCAGAAAGCATCTCAAAAATCTGAGACCAATGGTAATACAAGTCCAGGGAGTGACGTGAGCACAGACAGCAAGTTGACTCCACCTGAATCTCAATCACCGCTGCATTGGTTGGCAGACCTAGCAGAACAAAAGGCCAGAGAAGAAAAGAAAGGTAGGCAATGGCCTATGTTTGTGAACCCCGCCACACACAAATGTTACTTTTTTATATGTAATGGGAAATGTCTGTCTCAGTGAATGTTGGGAAACGTGTGCCAGATATCTGAGGGGAAAAACGACCTTGTATCAGTAAACCTAAAGAATCGCCAGCTGCCTCTCATTAATGTCCTGGTTTATGGCTTACCTCAAATAATATTTTATCACTAAGCACATTGTCCTGTTATAAAAATCAGTTATCTTTATATGGCTAAGAGAGGAATGAAGAGAAGATGGGAGGGAGCAGACAGTCCTCCTAAAATAAAAAAGAAAGCCAGCATAGACTTGCACTGGTCTTTCCTTAATTTTAGGGCCCAGGATTTCATGTGGAAGAGGACAGTGCCGCTGGGCTTTTTTCTCCTTTCCCATGATAAATTGGCATTTCAACTGAAGAGGCAAAAAGACAGCATATATCTTTGTAGCTAAAGCCACCAAGAAAGTAATGCTGTTTATTAACACGAAAATGACATGCTGTTGCATAGCACAGGGAGGGATCGTCCACAATATTGAAAGAGGAAGTCAGGAGTAACTAGTGATACATCCAAGACCAGGGTTCATTGATAAAGAGCAGTTTTATTTATTAATTTAACCCTGCCTTTCTTCCCAATGGTGACTCAAAGCAGCTTACATTAGTCTCCCCTCTTCCATTTTATCGTCATAACAACCCTATGAGTTAGGTTAAGCTGAGAGTGTATGACTGGCAGAATGGGAACTCAGTCCTGGGTCTTCCAGATCCTAGTCTGACGCTCTAACCACTACATCATGCCGGCTGATCTCTGAGTTAATGCATTTCCTGGCACCTAAGTGGTGGTAGGGAGGTAGTTGTGGCCTATCAGTGGGAAGGCTCTAACCCCCGCTTCAGGGGAGATTGGAGAACAATGAGGGGAATCACTACTGGAAGTGTGGGTTGCCCTCAACCAAAACAACTACCTCCCTAGCTTCTGAGCAAGGCTGGGCCTAGCTTGCTTGAGGGCGGTTTATCTGAGCTGGAAGGCCTGAACAGCTTATAGTGAAGGTCACTAAAGTGGAAATTTTTGGTTTCCCATTTCTCTACGGCTCATCTCTTAAAACTGCTACAATGAATTAATAATCGCCAAGAGTCGGACACGACTGAATGGCTAACAACTACTACCACTTCTGAACAAAATCGGGGCTCTGAATAGATGCATAATTGTCAGTACAGAGGTCTGGGACGGAGGAGTAAAATAGCAATCTGGTTGACAAAAATGACTGGTGGATGTGAACTGTTACCCTCTGTGTAAATCTGTCACTGGAAAATCTAACCACATCAGAGGATCAGATTGCATCATGTGTATCTCTCTCTTTCCCTCCACTTCTGTAGTCTGAGCACAGAGCCCTCTGTGTTGTGGTCTGTAAGCAGGAAATAGAGTCTGTAACCAGAAAACATAAAAATATGGAAGAATGCCTAGAGTTATAGAGAGGGCTGTGGTGCATAAGTAGAGCAGTAAAAGTTGATGGAATTCTTCCCTTATTTGGACTACAGTCCAGCAAGGGGATAGGTGCATTTATGCCTATTAAATAATTCTTTGTTGGAGCTCTATGGCAACTGGTTTGTTACTGTGACAGGATGGACCACTCATCTAATCAGCAGGGCTGTTCTTATGAATGGTTTTAGACTAACTCTGGACAATGGTCGTGAAGTTCATAATCCTTCAAGACCACTGTAAATTCCTTTAATGTTTTGAAATTAAACCAGTAATTTTTTTGCAAGCTTTTTGAAGAGTTGTTCATTCGTTTATGATTTTGAACATTTGCCACTGTCTTGATGTGCTTTAATTGTTCTGGTAAACTATGAAAATAAGGAAGCAACACATAGGGAATTTGGAAACAGTTTCACTGCCTCTCCAACTGGTCTCCCTCTGCACATTATTCCTGCCTCTTTCCCTCCTACTTACTTACCTTTTTTCCCTGCACACCTCCATTAGTGAAAGGTACTTGATGACTCTTGAGAGTTCCTGGTAAACCCCAGAATTCTTTGTATTTTCCACACCCTTGCCAGAATGTTAAAAATAAATCTTAAATGTCAATGTTGGCAGCCTGACATTTCCCATAATACATACGGAAAATCATATTCTTTGGCTGTGTATGTGTTAATATCCTCTTTTGGTGGCATGAAAATGACAGATGTTATTTCTTGCATATTGATAGAAGAACCACTTGCAGAAGGCACCTGTCACAAATGAAAGACTGTAGCTAAAACTCAGCTCTCCATGTCTGTGAGGTTGAGGATGGCTTTTACATGGTTGTATGGTGTTGATTCCTTTGTGAAGGGATCTAATTCATTCTCTGATGTATGTTCAAGTGAATCAAGCAATAGTGCTAAAAAGTATATTGCCACCACTATCAAAGGTAGGCTGCCACTGTTCATGTTCTTGTGTCATGCTTAATGCAAGATCAAACTTGTTTTATTATAGAAAACAAAGACTGTCCACTTGGGAAACATGCCAAGGAAGAACAGGATCAAGACAGTTCAGAATCTCTTAACTGCAAGACTTCAACTCCTTTGTCTCAGAATAGTGAGCAGGGGTCAACATTACGAGACTTGTTGACCACAACAGCTGGCAAACTACGTCTTGGTTCTACAGATGCCGGCATTGCTTTTGCTCCAGTTTATTCTACAGGAACTGCAGTAAGTATGTTACCAGCTGCTATGTTCTGGATGCACTTGAATACAAAGGGTCTAATAACACTATAACTTAGAAAAAAGTGGATAAATGGCTGCATTCAGATGAAGTAAACAAACCAAACTACAGTTTATCATGACAGCCAAATCAGATAGTTGTTTTTTGTTTGTTTTCAGGATTCTGGTTTAATAATTATGATTTAGAATCTTAAGCATGAAACTACATTTTGTTAATGCTCCTGATTCAAATGTCATGATAAACTGCAGTTTGTTGCAAACACTAAAGTCATTAGTCCATAAACTGAAACAGGACAGGGTGCAGAGCTCATGAGTGTAAGAACTTCTTGGTTATCATTTATATGGTAATCTGAATGCAACCAATGTCAACATTCAGTTTGTCACTGCCCAGGATCCAAAGAACTCTTTGGGGCATGCCCACTAGAATTAGAAAAAAATTAACTGTAGATCTCTCTTTTGCATGCCATATCTCAAACTGTTTTGGGGGAAAAAAAAACCAGAACTTTGAGACACAAAACCTGAGATTCCCTCAGGTTTATGACTAAATACGTAAAGCAAAGAACCACATGTATTTACCTGAGTCAACTGGTTTCATTATATTCTAAACATGTTAACAAAATTTTAAGAAGCAGTGGCTGTGTATCAGTAACACATTACACAAGCAACTCAATTCATTGTAATCCCATTGTCTCTTACTGCAGATATAATAATAAATGGGATTATGCCAGTTTAAGTGCTTGGTGAATCATTGTTTAACTACTGTAATACTTTATTTATTTTTATTTATAATCTCTTTCTCACTGGGACTCAAGGCAGTTTATGCATATGATAGAGCTACTTAGTCAATCAGTAACCTGATTACAAAATATAACATTTGAATGATAACACTATTTGAATTTCACAGCAGAGATTCCTAGTAAAAGAAAGCTATTCAGTCACTCAGTAAACAGATTGCAAAACATGGTAATATCTGAGTCTAATAACAAAGATTTCTGGTAAAACAACATAATGCATTGGGGTAGGGATTGAAGAACTGGTAGATAAAACATAGTATCCCTAATAGAGATTTCCAGAGAACAGCAAGGAGAGATAAGGAGGCCTTCCTGAATGAACAATGCAAAGTAATAGAGGAAGACAATAGAATGGGAAGGACTAGGGAGCTCTTCAAGAAAATTGGAGAAATCAAGGGAACATTCCATGCTGGCCATGATAAAGGACAAAAACGGTAAGGATCTAACAGAAGCAGAAGAGATTAGGAAGAGATGGCAAGAATACACAGAAGAACTATACAAGAAGGATCTCAGTGTCCTTGACAACCACAAAAGTGTGATCACTGACCTTAAGCCAGACATCCTGGAGTGCGAAGTTAAATGGGCCTTAGAAAGTATTACTAACAATAAAGCTAGCAGAGATGATGGTATCCCAGCTGAGCTATTCAAAGTCTTAAAAGATGATGCTGTTAAAGTGCGACACTCAATATGCCAGCAAATCTGGAAAACACAACAGTGGCCACAGGATTGGAAAAGATCAGTTTACATTTCAATCCCAAAGAAGAGCAATGTCAAGGAATGTTCAAACTATTGCACAATTGCATTCATTTCACACACTCGCAAGGTCATGCTCAAGATCTTACAAGCTAGGCTTCAGCAGTATGTGGATCGAGAACTGCCAGAAGTACAAGCTGGGTTTCGAAGAGGTAGAGGAACTAGAGATCAAATTGCCAATATTCGCTGGATTATGGAGAAAGCAAGGGAGTAACAGAAAAACATCTACTTCTGCTTCATTGACTATGCTAAAGCCTTTGATTGTGTGGATCACAACAAACTATGGCAAGCCCTTAAAGAGATGGGAGTACAAGTCCACCTCTCATATCTCCTGAGAAATCTGTATAAGGATCAAGAAGCAACAGAACCAAATATGGAACAACTGATTGGTTTAGCATAGGAAAAGGAGTACAACGAAAATGTCACCTTGCATATTTAATTTATATGCAGAGTACATCATGCAAAATGCTGGCCTGACTAAATCACAAGCTCAGACATGCAGACAATACCACTCTAATGGAGGAAAAGTGAAGAGGACCTAAAGAGCCTCTTGCTCAGCGTCAAAGAGGAGAGTGCAAAAGTTGGCTTGAAACTCAACATCAAAAAAACAAAACTAAGATCATGGCATCTGGACCCATCACTCCTAGGCAAATAGAAGGGGAGATCATGGCAGCAGTGACAGAATTCACATTCCTGGGATCCAAGATCACTGCAGATGGTGACTGCAGCCATGAAATTAAAAGACACTTGCTCCTTGGGAGGAAAGCGATGGCAAACCTAGACAGCATAATAAAAAGTAGAGACATCACCCTGCCAACAAGTCTGTATGGTCAAAGCAGTAGTATTCCCAGTAGTAAAGTATGACTGCGAGAGTTCAACCATAGGAAGGCCGAGTGCCAAAGAATAGATGCTTTCGAATTATGGTGCTGGAGAAGACTCTTAAGAGTCCCCTGGACTGCAAGGAGATCAAATCAGCCAATCCTAAAGGAAATCAACCCTTACTGTTCTCTGGAAGGCCAGATACTGAAGCTGAAGCTCAAATACTTTGGCCACCAAATGAGAAGGGAGTAAAAGATTGAAGGTCAAAGAAGAAGGGGACAGCAAAGGATGAGATGGTTAGATAGAGTTATTGAGGGAACAAACATGAAGTTGAGCAAACTCCTGATGATGGCGGCAGACAGGAGGACCTGGTGTGATGTGGTCCCATGGGGTCACGAAGAGTTGGAGACAACTGTGCGACTGAACAACAACAACAACATCCCTAATAGAGGTCACTTCCTGAGCTGATCTTTTACATCACAGCTTCTCCTTTCCAGAATGCCCTCCTTAACAATTCTGTTTTGCATGTGAAATGATCTTCCTAATAGAAGTGTGGGGATCTTCCTAATAGATGTATGATGTTTTCCTGGATGACTCCTCTGTCCTGGACTCATTCCAGTCCAGCTTCCACCCTGGCTACAGGCTAGAGACTGCACTGATTGCCGTCACGGATGACCTCTGGAAACATCTGGATTGAAGTGGGTCAGCGCTGCTATTACTTGATTTGACAGCAGCATTTGACATGGTCGATTATGGTCTTATCACCCATCACCTTGCTGATATGGGGATAAGAGGGACCACATTACAGTGGCTAGTCTCCTTTCTCCATGGTTGGGGGGAGAGGGTCTTGCCACGTTGGCCACTGGCATGCAGCATCCCTCAGGGGGCAATCCTCTCGCCGGTGTTATTTAACATCTATATGCATCTCCTTGCCCAGTTGTTCCAGGGGTTCGGGCTGGGTTGCCACCAGTATGCTGATGACATCCAACTGTATCTGCTAATGGATGGCCAGCCAGACTCTGCCCCACATGTTTTGACCAGAGCGTTAGAGGCTGTGGCTAGTTGACTGCATAAGAGTTGACTGAAATTAAATCCAACAAAGATAGAGGTCCTGTGCCTGAGCTATGAGGAATGGGTTTGGGAATCCACCTCCCAACCCTTACCAAGGTGCCATTAGCACCAGCGCTAGGGGTAGGAGATGTGACACTGGATGGCTCACTTTCAGTGGAGGCCCAGGTCACCAATGTTGTCAGGTTATCTTTAGCTTGTCAGGCAACTGGTTTCTTACCTTTTCTCTTGCGACTTAGCCACAATGATCCATGCAGTGGTCACCTCCAGACTGGACTACTGCAACTCGCTCTACGCAGGGCTGCCCTTGACTCTGACCCAGAAACTTCAGCTGGCGCAAAATGAGGTGGCCTGCCTCCTGTCTGGGTCGTTTGTGTAGGTACACATACAGCCAGTGCTGCATCAGCTGCATTGGCTTCCAGTTGAATACCAGATCCAGTTCAAGGTTATGGTATTAACCTTCAAAGCCCTATGCGGTCTGGGGCCATCATATCTGCACAACCAGCTCTCCCCTTATGTTCCCTGGAGAGCCTTGCGTTCCTTGGAGCAGCATTTTCGGTGGTCCCTGGCCCCAAAGACATCCACTTAGCCTTGACCAGGGCCAGAGCCTTTTCATTCCTGGACTCCACCTGGTGGAATGCTCTCCCAAGTGAGATCAGGGCTCTGCAGGACCTATTACAGTTCTGCAGGGCCTGTAAAACGGAGCTATTCTGCCAGGCCTTTG
This sequence comes from Gekko gecko, assembly GCA_029375565.1. NCBI lineage: Eukaryota > Metazoa > Chordata > Lepidosauria > Squamata > Gekkonidae > Gekko > Gekko gecko. Next base: position 24,302,741 of record JAPDNY010000008.1, on the reverse strand, counting down.
AGTGAGGCAGCGGGTATCCATGCAGTTGGCCTCCCTTGCTTCACCCCACTTATCTTTATCTGTATACAGATATACTATTAGTGGGGTGGGTGTCCACCTGCCCAACTCCCTGATCCATCTGAACATGTACTACAGGCACTTCTGGGGCCCTGGGGTTTGTTGGCCATCTTGGGAGTTATTAGATATTGTTGTATTTTAATCAAATATTGTACGATATTTGAATTGTTTTTAATTGCTCTGAATGGGTTGTAACTCCCCTGAGCTGGCTTGCAGGGGAGTGTGATATAGGAACACAGTGAAATAAAGAAAGAAATAATAGCCTCAGGCAGTCCATTCTGTGATGTGGGGAACCATCTCAGAGAGTGCCTGTGAATGGGCAGTTGCCAGTTTTTCCTGTTTGTAGCGTTGCACCTTCCTAAGGCTTTGCTCTGATGAGCTAAGCTTTCATAACGGAACACAGTAGGAGAGGTGGTCCTGCAGGAATATAGGTCCAGTGCCGTGAAGGGCTTTGTAAGTGATTGGTAACCAGTGGAGTGTCTGCAGAGTGGGAATGATATGCCGATTTCACGTAACATTCAATAATGGCTGAGCTGCAGTGTTGTGTACCAACTGTAGTTTCTGAGTTGCCTTTTAAGGGCAGACTCATGTAGAGTGCATTACAGTAGTCAAGCCTCAAGATAACCATAGCATGGATCCATATGGCCAGGTCAGTATTATAGTTATTTTGGATGCACTGTTTATAATTGTTATCATAATAACTTTTTGTACAAGCTTGGTAATGATGTTTCCAGTAGTAAAACTAAGCATTACTGAAGTCCTCATTTTATTTTTCCAATAGAATAGCAAAGGTGGAAGGACTATGCCAAACATTCTTGATGACATAATTGCTTCAGTTGTAGAAAACAAGATTCCACCAAACAGAGCACCAAAGATAAATGTGAAATCTGAAGGGAAAGATGAGCCAAAGGATGACAGAAAATTCATTACAGATGACTGCAGTATATTGTATAGTGATGTCCCACACTCGTGGATCTGCGACAAACATGTTTTGTGGCTTCGAGACCATAAAAACTGTAACAACTGGAAACTATTCAGAGACTGTTGGAAACATGGGAAGGTATGCTTTAAAAGTATGCTTTAGCTGCCTAAAAAGGGCTAACAAAAGACTGCATGGTAGGCGGTTTCACAGCAATGGAGAGAGGAAGGAAAGGATTTCCCCATCCCCTTGCCCTCATCCAGCCAGGAAAATATTACCTCGATCTGTATTGAGAATAGTGGCCAACCACTGAATTCTCATACCAGTCTTGATCAGCAAAGAAGCTAAAATCATAACATAATAACTGAGATCATCTAAGTATGAACCATTTTAAATTATCACTTTTAGAATGCTGATTTACTATGTTGGTACCTCTTTTATAGGCACATACATGCAAATAGTAACCCAATAACTGTTTTTGCATTCCCATTTAGAAAGCTGAATTTATAGGCTGCTTAATACTTGTTATTCATCCTATGTTTGCACTCTGCTAAATCAGTTGCTTTTCTGTGCAGGCCCTAAATATGTAGTTCCTGTTAAAAGTCAGTAAAATTTGTTCTTCATTCAGATGTGCTCTTGCAGATGCAAAAAGCACTTCTCATCACACAAGGTTTGTCCTTGTTTCCTGCCATTTTCTACTCAAGCTAGAGAAATACCTCCCCCACCCCCCTGCATGCTGTTCATAAGGGTCTTGCAATCTTCAGGAGCAGCTTGTTGGGTATAGGGAACTCCAGAAAATCCAAATGGATCTGTTCTGCCTCCTCTGATGAATTTGAACTTTTTAAAGAAATAGAGGGGAAAACCATGCTACAAGTGTTTAAATTGAGGTAAGCTCAGTTTGCAAATCAGCTGCAATTAAATGAGATCATGAAGTAATGAGAAAGCTTATGAACTGAGACAAGTTGCAGGAGTTAATTTAGGTTGTGAATGATTAGTGAAAATTCTCACAGATACAAATGAAGATGTAGTTGACTGGAATGCTGTTTAGCATTTATTGATGTGAAATATTGGAAAGTATTGTACATACAAGATGTCAAAAAGTAATTTCAAAGCTGATTTCTTCTGTATCCCAGTTTATTTTTAAAATATTCTTTCTTTTTGCCACTTTTCTGTTTTGCTTTGCAGCCTGCATTAGTGTCTGGTGTGCACAAGAAGCTGAATGCCAGTTTGTGGAAGGCAGACTTAATTAGTTCAGATTTTGGTGATCTCAAAGTTGATATCTTGAATTGCAAAGACAGTATTACTTCAACTGGCAGTGTCAAGGAGTTTTGGGATGGCTTTGAAGAAGTTTCAAGTATGTTGTGTTTTGCATGTTTTCTTCAGTTTCAAATAAACTGTACTGTCTGTCTACCAGAAATATCAAATATCATCAGGATGCATAGACCCCTGATATTTCTAGCATTTGCTGGGTTGACCCAGTAAAAGTTTATTTTAGACATTGTACTGGTGACTTCCATTTTTACTAGGTTTTCCTGATGTTTAATGGAAAATTGGGAAATAACTTGCAGCATTATTAAGCCAAAATGCATTGTCGTTGATTCTGTGCATTTAAATAAAATTCTAGGCTCCCAGGAGTGCTCCCCTCCCTTGTAAAGTTTGTTGACGTTTCCCACCCAAAAGGTCACTTGATCAGGGAAGGAAGCACTCCTCCTCTCAGTTCTCGTCTTGCCTCCATGAAGAGAGGACATTCTTCAGCAAGCTGTTGCTTTTCAGCCTAAAAACAAACAAAAAAAGACTACATCAATTATAGAATAGAATCGCAGAATCACAGAGTTGGAAGGGGCCATACAGGCCATCTAGTCCAGCTACGTGCTCAATGCAGGATCAGCCTAGAACATCTCTGAGAAGTGTTTGTCCAGCCGCTGCTTAAAGACTGACAGTGAGGGGGAGCTCACCACCTCCCTAGGCAGCTGATTCCACTGTTGCACAACTCTGTCAAAGAGTTTTTCCTAATATCCAGCTGGTACCTTACTGCCTTTAATTTAAACCCATTTTTGCGAGTTCTATCCTCTGCTGCCAACCAGAACATTTCCTCTAAGTGACAGCACTTCAGATATTTAAGGAGAGCAATCATGTCCCCCCTCAACCACCTCTTCTCCAGACTAAACATTCCCACGTCCCTCAGTCTTTCTTCATAAGGTTTGGTCTCCAGGACCCTGATCATCCTAGTCATCCTCCTCTGCACCCACTCCATTCAGTCCACATTCTCTCTGAACTGAGGCCTCCAATGCAGTGTACAGCAGAACTGTGACATCTTGCGATTTGGATGTTATGCCTCTGTTGATACACCCAAAGATCACATTCATCTTATAAATGTTTATTGTTCATAATAGCATCTCTTGTTTATTGTTCATAATAGCAGTCTTTGAACTCTGAAAAAAGCAATAATACTAATATATATATATTATTAAACCCTTGAGATTCTACCTCAATGTACCAAAGCAATGTCACTTTTTAAGAAGTGTTCTGATTTTGGAGCCAAAATGACCCAAAATGATTAACATTCTGCTTATTCATTGTGCCTCGGCAAAGGACACAATTCTTCAACTGGCTCTGCTTGCCGTCTCTTAACTCCCAAGGTGAGGGAAGGTAGAGCGGCTCATCCTAAAGTGGCCCTGTGGGAGAAGGTGTTGAAGGCCACCCTTCCCCAACAGTTAGTACACCAGCAGTGGCTGAGTCTTTGGGAAGGGCCCCCTTGCTGACATCTCTGCCAGCTCCAGCTACTCAGCCCACTGAATCTACCGCTGTGATGGGGTCTTTATCTGAACAACCCATCAAAAAGGCAAAAAAGGAGTAAAAGCATAATTGCTGTGAGTTGAGGTCTCCATCCTTGGACTGTGAAATGCTGCCCCGGCGCCGACAATCACCAGCATTTCTGCCTCAGCAGCTTAATTCATCCCAGGGTCGACAATCAGTTCCCACCCATCATCACCTCAGGGTCAACAATCAATTCCCGCCCCTCATCAGCACTGACGGCTGTCTCGGGACTGAGTGCCAATGCCAGAGGCAATGCAACCATCTCGACTGATCCCCATCACTGATCAGTGTTGACATATCTTTGATGCCAGACTCCCCGGCTTCTTCAACTCAGTACTGAGCCTCATCATTGATTTCAGATGACAAGGTCCTTGAGATCCAGACAGAGAAGTCCCCAGCTCATAAGAAGAGACATCATGATTCTGTAGACTAATTATGTCCTGTTTATCCATGGATGAACTACCCAAAGATGTTCCCAGCTCCTTGGGCTGCATGGGATCCTTCCCATTTTCCACCCATGGGACCTCCATTGAGATCCTCTTGATCTCATAGCAGGATGAATGATGCTGACCAACATCACTGGATCCCCTGAAACCATCTCTGCCAATGTAGATCTGGTGCTAAATAATCTAGGGTTCACTGTTAATTTAGAAAAGTCTCACTTGGAGCCTACCCAGTCCATAAAATTCATTGGTGCTAGGTTTAGTTTGGTGGAAGGTAAAGCTTACCTTCCCTCACAGAGAGCAACTAAGATCATCTCTATGGCCAACACACTTCTTACACATAGGTTCCAGACAGCAAAAAATATTAAAAGGCTTCTGGGGTGCATGGTAGCTATGACTACAGTTACTCCTTTCACCAAGCTCCTTATGAGGCCTTTACAAAATTAGTTTTTTTGAAGTTTTCCCTCCAGCTTGACTCACAGTGGGACTAATTCTCCATCCCTAGACCAGTTCTCCGCTCATTGCAATGGTGGACTGATCCATCACAACTCCTCAAAGGGGTTCAGTTAGGGTCATCTCCTCATGATCTGCAAATTTTTACAGATGCATCTCTCTCAGGATGGGATGCACACACTGGAGAGCTAACTGTAAGTGGTTGGTGGCCTAGCGATGAAGTTACATTACACATAAATTTGTTGGAACTCAAGGCTACAAGGTACGCTCTGGGTTTTTTTTCAGATGCTGTGCATGGCCATCATGTTCTCATTACCACCTACAGCAGTACTGCAAAGTTCTGTGTCAACAAGTAGGGGGAAACAGGTTCCCTTACACTTTGCAGGAAAGCAACCAGGATTTGGTAATGGGCTATAACACACCATGTACACCTATCTGCAATACACATAGCTGGGTTTCAAAACTTGCTAGCCGATGAGCTAAGCAGGGTCGCCTCTATAACTCGTGAGCGATCCCTGAAGGATGACTGCCTCACCCCAGTGTTCAAGCAGTGGGGACTCTGGAGGTGGACCTCTTTGCCCCATCAGACAATGCCAGATGCATCAGACCCCAGTTCTCTTAGGGATGTTTTCCAGTTACAGTGGGGTGGATGCTTATTCTGTGTTTTACCTCCATTTTCTCTCCTTCACAAGGTCCTGGTAAAGTTCCAAATGGATAACACCCTTGCCATCCTCATAGCCCCATTTTGGACCAGAAGGACTTGGTTTCCACTCATATATCCCTACCTTGATGTGAGGATCTGTTGGAATTGGGGCCTGTTCACCAACCAGGGATCAGGTCCCTCCATCTAACAGCATTACTAGTCCAACCCCATAACCATTGATGTCAAGGGTGTCAGAGTTTATATCTGCCTCACTTAGACCTTCCGCATGCTGCCGTTACAAGTATAAGTGGAAAAGGTTTCAGACCTGGGCACGCAGACATGGTTTTGATGCTTTGAGTACTTACTAGTGTTGAGGTATACTGGCCTCTCAACTTCGCCACTGAAGGCTTATCATACTTTGGATGAACGTTATACAGTGTCTTCTAACCCTATGTCTAAGCAGTTTATGAAGGGCTTATGGAATTTGTTTCCTCCAGTGCTAGCCTCTGTTCCCCAATGGAGTCTTTCCCAGGTCCTTTCAAAACTTCCAGATAAATCATTTGAACCACTGGCTCCTATAACTTGTCTTTCCTTTCCTACAAGGAGGCATTTCTGGTAGCAATTACTTTTGCACAGAGGTTGGGTGAGCTTAGTGCTCTCTCTTGTGACCCACCTTTTCTTAAATTTCGTCCTGATAAAGTAGTCCTAAGGCTACAAATAGGATTCTTACCTAAAGGTCCATCTAGATTCTGCATCAGCCTCCCTGTATTTTTCCCTTCCCCCTCAGACAGGGCTGAAAGAGCACTTCACACACAAGATGTTCATAGCGCTTTACTGTTTTATCTGAAGAGGATGGATGATTTCAGAAAAGGCAGAAGTCTATTTGTCTGTTTCAAAGGCCTTAACAAGGGTAAGGCTGCCTCATCACAGACCTTGTTTAGATGTGTAGTTTCAGCAGTGAGGTTAACTTACACAGAGTCCGGGGGGGGATGTCCACTTAGAGTTGTCACACATTTGACAAGAGCACAGGCGTCTTCTGCAACCTTCACTGCCAGATTGCTGCTGGCAGATGTTTGCAAGGCAGCTACATGTTCCACGCTGCCAACCTTCATTTGGCACTACACAGTTGACGTTGACTCCAGGAGTGAGGCAGCTGTGGGAAAAGCAGTTTTACAGTCATTCTTCTGCTAATCCAGCTCATACCCTCCTCCATGGCAAGTGAACTTGCTATTCTCCGATATGGGGCTGCACAGAAACCATGATGATGAAAATGGGGTTGCACTTAGCTGTAACTGTTGTTCATTGAGTGGTCTTCTGTGCAGGTACACATCCCTCCCTCCTTCCCCACTTTGGACTGTGCATGTAACCTCTCTCATAGCGGCAGATGGAGAACTGAAGGAGGAGTGCTCCCTTTCCTGATCATGTGACCTTTTGGACGGGAAACATCAACAGTCTGTCCAAGGGAGGGGAGCACTCCTGGGAGCCTAGAATTGTCTTTAAATAGCTTAATGTAGTAATGTAAAATAAGCCTCTAAAACTTTTTATTGAGTATGAACTTTGCATGTATCTGATCCACTTATTTTAATGTAATCCTTCTCCCAGCACTACCATTAGGAAATACTGTCTGTAGGTTTTGGGGAATTCCAGAAATATCACTGATCCTAATATGGAAGTCTGCAATAGGAGGGAAGGAACAATGAAAATCACCCCTTCGGTGGCAGAAAACAGTCCTCAGATATAATATTGACAAATAAGCAGGTGTTCAGATGTGAATCTATTCCACGTTGCCACAGTTTAGATAGGAGAGTGAACTACAGTGTGATATGCACTGATAGAGTAATTTTAAAATAGAAGATGTTAATGCCATAAATTGTTGCCAACTGTTTTTTCCTGCAGCAGTAATATTGTCCTTGGTCATTACTATGGCCACCTTTGTTTATAGATTTAAAAAACAGAATATTTTCTATATGTTGTGGTTAGTCAAAGCAGAAGACAAGCTTGTTTTATTCTTACATCTAGTGGTAATAATGGCTTAGTACATGCATTGGCTTGTATGTTTGCAGAGCGGCAAAAAATAAAAAATGGGGAATCAGTTGTACTGAAGTTAAAAGACTTGCCTTCTGGTGATGATTTCAAGACCATGATGCCTGCAAGGTATTCATTTTTATTGAGTCTTCCCTCAGTTACTCTGTTTTGTGTGTGGGGGTCTGTTTTTCCTCAGATTTTATTCACACTGTTACTTTTACCTTATTTCCTCAGATATGAAGATTTGTTAAAAAGTTTGCCACTGCCAGAGTATTGTAATCCAGAAGGAAAATATAATTTGGCTTCATACTTGCCAGGTTTTTTTGTACGCCCAGATCTAGGACCCAGGTTATGCAGTGCATATGGTAAGTAAATTTCCAGTAACAATTGTGCAGAATGGGAGACTGGATTTTTCTTAAACAAAACACATACACACACACACCCTTTTTAGCCAAAGACAGACTGGCCTGTAGCTGGGGAAGGAAAGGAAAGCTGCCCTGCCGCTTCTGGTCAGTTTCACTCCTTGAGGAATAGCTGTTAGAAGATAGAATATTATGAGAAACACTCTGAGATTTATAAGAAAATAATTTTATTTATATTAAGTAGACACTGACAGTGCTACAGAGTATAATTGGAAGGAATACTTTGTATACCATTCCAAAACTTTATGATATTTGTGTTATGAACATGTGATGTGGAAAATAATAAAATACACTATTTTTTTAAAAAAAGGAATAGCTGTTAAGTCTAACAGCTGATCAGAGGGGAGTGAAATACAATTCAGGTTTGAGGAGCTGCAATTCATATTTATTTTTTATTTGATGGTGTGTCTGCCCCACAAGAAAAAAATCTTGGCTACAGGCCTGAAGACAGCCATTGCCAAAGACACAAAGGTTTTGATAAGCATTAATGCATGATAAAAGATGGGCAGGTTCAGAAGGAGAAGAACAAGGAAACACAGGTTCCCAGAGACAGCAGAAGAGTGAATTGGAGCATGGGATGTGGTCATGATAATATAATGCTATTTCATAGCTGGGAGCTGCAAATGGTGATCAGCCTGGTTACATAAAAGACTCAGATGAGAGGGGGAAAGTACATGTATCCTGATGTTTCATTTTCTGATTTGATAAACAGCATAATAACAAGTTCCAAGCCAGCAACTGGACCTGTACCAATACCTGTAAGACTTAAACGGATCAGCTCTTTTTGAATTCTAAAGTTATCACAGTTGTTAGTACCTCGTTATACCTCCTAAATGGAATTAGATGCCTCACATCAAGTTTTTCAGTTGTTGCTGTCTCCCCTCTCTCTTTTTATTTTGCTGAACCAGATTTTTTCTCTTATAAATTTTTGTCTATAAACGTGGGTGATTTCATTAGCTATTTAAACCTTAACTTAAAAATGTAAAGCCAATTCAGGTTCCATAAATTTCACAAGAAAACATTTTACAGGTTTGTTCATGAAAATTGATGAAGGCCTTAAATGCTCTTCAATATTTTATACATTATCTTTGAAAAAGGTGTAGCTGCTGCTAAAGACCACGATATAGGAACTACGAATCTCCATATTGAAGTGTCTGATGTTGTGAACATCCTTGTCAGTGTTGCCATAGCAAAAGGGAATGGAGTTCTCTCAAAATCAGGTAAAGTTAAAAAAACAACCATGTGAATTGCCACTGCAGTAAAACTGGCGCAAGCATAATCATTTATTTTATGCGCACTTATAAATGAAATATGGATAATATCCTCTTGATACTTCCAACCAAACATTAATCAGCATGGAAACTGGTTGCTTTTTCACTGTGTGCTTTGGGTGCAGTTTTTTTAGAACCAGGGAGAGATGGTGACAACTGTTGTTGTAGGGCAGCAATGATAAGGAATAGATTTATGTACTTACAGATTTCTTCATGAACCTGTCCTTGTCCCAACATTATCCATAAGGCGCTTTAATGATCAATTCAGATCTGCAAATTTTTTTTTACTATTTATTGTGAGATAATGTTATTTGGTGCCATTCACCATTAGCTTGTGTGAAATCTGGACATTTGGTTTAATAATATTAGTGTGTTTTCGATGGGCATCATTAAGATTTGTAACTAGTGCATATAGATTTGCTTGTTGCTGCTCCTCTTTTTCATGCCCTGCCTTTTTGTGATATATACAAGAGAAGGAAGAGGCATTTTTGGCATAATGTTCAATGCAGAGCTGGTCTTCTCCAACTCTGGAATATGATTACATTTATAACTTTTCAGGAGTACTAAAGAAGTTTGAAGAAGAAGATTTGGATGATCTTCTAAGAAAAAGGCTGAAGGATTCAAGTGAATTGCCTGGTGCTTTGTGGCATATTTACGCTGGCAATGATGCAGAGAAAATAAAGGAGTTCCTACAAAAGGTTAGATTTATAATGGATGCATATTAATTAGAACTGAATAAATCTACCTTCAAAACCTGTGTTTGTGCTTATGGGTTTGTTTTTTTTAAATAGTCTAGATAAATCTCTCTAAACTGAGCAGTGCTGGGGTTGTAGATGCTTACTCTGAAAAGGAAATTGAACCTTTCATAAGACTTTTTGCACATTTGTCTGTTTTGCGGTCTGTAAACATTGCTGAAAACCCTTTGGGGGTAATGGGTTTGCATGGCATTATCAGTCTTATTGTTGCCCTGTTTGAACTATGTGACCTAGCAGGCACCTGACATTCTCCTACAGCTGCAGATTACCTGCAGTGATTATTATGATTGCATGATTGGTAGTGTTGAATAATCAGTAGATGCTGACCCACTATTACAGATCTTCTCACTAAGGAAACATTTGATAAGCTTATCAGAAAAGGCAGTAGGTTGGATCCACCCAGTTTTTCCTTCCCTTCCTTATTACAGCCCCCATCCCACATTATTTTTATCCTTTCTGGACTCATGATCCACAACATAGCCTTTTTGGTGGTCAAAAGGGAAGTCCCCCTCCTCCCTTTTTCACTGAGAGAAAAGCTGGCTGGATCCAACCCAGTGTCTCCCTGTTTAAAAACCTGTAGTTCTTAGTGTAATTATGGTTTGAAAATAGGGAGTTAACCTTTTTCCTCTTAAGTAATAACTCAGTCTCAAGTCAAGGGGTGCCTTGCAGAAATATTTTTAAAGGTGTATGTATATATTTGTAGAGGGTAAGGAGGGGATCATTCATTTTATGTCCAAAAATATTGTTCCCTAGGAAAAAGTATGTTTTTCTAAATCAAAGGTGGTATATAGCTGGGTTTGGTTGCCTTAACATATCGTCTGATAATAAATGATTAGTCAGACCTTGCACAACTCAAGGAATTGTTATGACACACAACTTAGACATTTTGGATATCCTTCCATTATATGCAGGGGTGTCGAACTCATTTGTTATGAGGGCTGGATTTGACATAAATTGGACTTTGTCAGGCTGGGGGCATGTGTGTCATAAAAGGTATTGTCAGATAGCAGAGATATAAATTTTATAAATGACACAGAAAAACACACTTAAAGATATTATAGTAGTTATTCCATTGGAGCCCCACATTAGGAGGGTGTGTGTGTGTGTTAAAACTAATATTTCTCTGTAAAACGGAAGTTCCTTGAGTTTGTTGAACTCTACATTTTAACTGTGGTTAGTCCCAAACCTTCCCCCCTTAAAAATATAAATTACAAATATAAATGGTCTGAGCCTGGGACCCGGGGAAGAACATGAAATGACTGAGCATTGCAAATCCCCCCCCCCCAATCCCCGGTCTACTCAGCGTGGCAGTGGCTCTTCAGGATCTCAGGGTTATTGGTTTTTTTTTAACAGGGTGGTTTGAGATAATTTTGGGTGTTCTTGTTCTGCTATTATTCCTTTGGAGCTCCACATGAGGACGGTGTGTTTGTTAAAACTAATATTTTACTCCAAAACTGGAGTCCCTCAAGTTTGCAGAACTCTATATTTTAACTCTGGCTTGGTCCTGAACCTTCCTCCCCACTCCCTTAAAACATGCCTGCCTAAATTGGAAATGTGGAGGATTAGTGGGATTTTGCAAAGCAATTTTTAAAATAAAAAAGAAACACAAGTTTCACAGCAGAAGGACACCCTCCCCCCAGCTCCTACCTGTGAGGAGAACTACAGAGGCTGGAGTGGTGCTGGGAAGTTTGGCAGCCCCACTCTCTGCTTCCTGCTGTCGGAGGCTACCCTGCCCTCTGCTCTTTATACTTCAAGGCAGCTTAAGCTCAGAACATCGAGGATGCGCAGGGAAGGGGGGGAAGAGAAGAGAGCCCCATTCCTAGGCTAGATTAAAGGCCTGGGCAGGCCAGTTCCAGCCCACAGGCCGTAGGTTTGACTCCCCTGATATAAAGGCTATGGGATCTGCATTCCTATTTGTATCTTATGAAGGGAAATTTGACTTATACCCTGGAAATCTTGTAGATCTTTAAGGTGCTACTGGGCTCAAATCTTGCTCTTCTGCTGAATTCTAATGAGAATTCTGAATTTTAATTATAATTTTGTATGCAACATAGATTTTAGGAGCCAAATGTCTTCACTAGGTAAACAAATTTTGTGTATAATGCAACTTCACAACTGTATTACAGATAGCAAAAGAACAAGGTTTAGATGTTTTACCAGAGCATGATCCAATACGTGACCAGAGCTGGTATATAAACAGAAAACTACGTCAAAGACTCCTTGAAGAATATGGAGTAAAAACCTGCACTCTCATCCAGTTTCTTGGTGATGCTATTGTTTTACCAGCGGGAGCACTCCATCAGGTAAAGCCATGCCTTCCCAAAAGACAAGTATGAATGGACACTTCAAGGTTTTCTTTTTACTGATGGCTGTTACAAGATATAACCAACAGCACTTTTGTGATGTCATAAAGATCATCTGATCTCCCTTTTAGTATGTTAAAGTATATTTTTTTAGAGCTAGGAAGATTTTTGTTTATCATCAGCAAATAAAACTTTTTCCATCTTCCCTGCCTACTTGTATAACTTTTGTATTGGATGGTTTGTGGTGGAAAATCTGGTGATGACCAATTTGCTTGTTCCCTTTTTGATCAAAACAGACTGAGAGGCTTCCTGTTCTCAATGCGTTCTGACCTAAAAATTGTATAAATGGGTTTTAGGATCTGTAAGGGCTGTGTGCAGTGCAATAAAAATCAAGATGCAAGTTTGGATCCAGATTAACTTTTCCAGTGGCAGAGTGGAACTTTCCTGCTTCTCTGCTCCCACTGTAGCCCACCAATTGCCACAATATGCTCCTCTTGGAAGGTAGGGGATCCTGAGGAACGACAGGAGGGGCTCTACAGCAGGAAGGGAAGAGAGAATCAGTGGAAATAGCTAGTTTTGCCTGGATCCAACCTGCAGCAGAAGTTTACAGAGTTTTTTCCCAGTCACAGTTGTGTACTTCTGGCTGTCATTTTTAAAAACTCATATAAAGAAGCGTGTCCTGTCCGGCAATCCATTGGTGCAAGTATTGAGGAACTTTAGTGTATTCCCCTGCACACAGCAGCTGTTTTTGGCCCTTGGAAAGTTGATTCCTGGGTCACAGTACCTTTATAGAAGAGAACAGCCACTCAGGTTTGGGAGCTGCTCTCACAAGAGGGGAAAAAGAGAAAAGCGAGTGATGTCACCCCTTTCTCCTCAGTACAACTCCTATCCTCTGTCACTGTTAATTCACATAGGCCCCACAACACCAGGAAACTGCTGTGCTGTTCTTGAGGGTCTGCTGATTCCCAAGAACAAAATTATTGAGGGTTTAATGGGTTGCAGTGAGAAATTTGTGGGACTCTCCACCCCACCCCCCGGCCCTTAAGAGGACTCTAAAATCTTCATAACCACATGGTTGGATATAGACCAGAGACTTAAAGATCCTGGTGAAGCTGGCAGTTGTTTTTATCCTTTCCTGTCCAAGAATATTTCAGCATGGGTTTTGTTTTTGTTTACACAGGTACAGAATTTTCATAGCTGCATTCAAGTAACTGAGGACTTTGTGTCTCCAGAACATCTTGTGCAGTCATTTCATTTAACGCAAGAACTGAGGCTATCGAAGGAAGAAATCAATTATGATGATAAGTTGCAGGTAACAAATGAGTCCTCATCGTAACTCACTGGTGTTTGCTGATGTTCATATGGAATAAATGCTAATGAATATGTGACAGTAGGAATTCCTTTCAGCTGTGATAGTTTCACGATGGCTATGTGAACACTTCTATACATAGTACAAGAGGCACACATCTTGGGCTTGTGTGTGTTCTCTCAAGCCCCACTCTCCCTACTACAAGCTACAGTACTGGTTTCTTTCTAGCTGAGATCGCCTGATGAACTTGCTGCCTGTAGTCCTATATCTATTTAGGTATATCTGAGGTTGGAACTTGCTACGTTGTTCTGTCAGCACCTGCCAGTTCCTCCAGTGTAAGACACTTTGTGCTGGTGCAAGATGCTCCTGCATTAATCCAAAAACATCTTGAATCAGCAGAAGACACCTTACCCTGGAAGAATATGGAAGCACTGATGGAACAGCAGGATCCAAACAGTATTGTGCTCATGATTACTTTCTCCTCAACAAGAGCAGGTTGAAGGAGTCTGTGAGCTCAAGACCTGTGTGCCTTTTCTATTGGATACAAAAGTGTGTGTATGAACCAGGCTGTCTTTCTCTTTACTCTCTCTCCCCCAAACCTTTCTACATTATCAAAAGCTGTGTCCATAACTTAAATTGCTGAACTTGTTTTTACAGGTTAAAAATATCTTGTACCATGCAGTTAAGGAAATGGTGAGAGCTTTGAAGATACACGAACAAGAAACAGAAGATATGGAAGAAAACTAAGTTTGTGTGCTCCTCCTTTTTGTGTCAGGTTATTTTTTTATGATAGTCTGCTCACTAATAGAAGCTGCACGCACCATCAGTGCCAAGAAAATATGTCCATTGTATTTACTTGCTACTGACACTGCAACAGAACAGCTTCTGATAACAGCTGCTGTTATTTAAACTTGGGGGATTTTTTAGAAATAGAAAACCCTAAGCAGCGTTCTGCTTTTATGTATTATAGTGTAAATGAAATTTGCAAAATGTCAAAGATTTAAGATGTATTTATTTTTGGAAAAAAAATTCTATGCTCTATTGTTGATTGAATGTAAATGTGATTTGTACAGTTTGGTTAAAATAACTTGGATATTTTTCACTACATTGAGACAGTTACTGTGAGTAGGACACAAACACCAGCTATTGCCTGCATTTGGGATATTGCTGAATCCGCACAGCAGTCATGTCATGATCTGAAAATTTACTGCCAAATAATTGTAAACTTTGTATAATATAAAGTATATAAAATAGATATGACAGACTCTTCAGTATTTTATTGAAGCTATTCAGTGTACAATGAAACGTTTTCAAAAAGGTGTAATTTATTTAAAATTTGTCTCATTTTGGTAAAATTTATGTGGACTTTTAAAGCTAAATATTAAACTTAATATGCTATGTAAATATATACATATATACATTCAATGATGTATTTTTTTAAAACATTGGCTTGCTTTAATTTGTTAAAAGTGCAAGTGTTACACATGCTTTGTACATTGAAAGTTGAAAGGGGTTTTACATTTTCCATTAAAAAGGACTTTATCAAATGTTGTCTCATTGTGTGTGTTTTTCATGTTTGTGGCACATTTGTTAAAGATGCGCTTGTCTGAGTCATTCATTCATTCACAGTGGTTGCAGATGTGTCTCTGTAATGTTGACTATTGTAAAAGACTAAATTGTTGTGTGTTTAATTAGTGTGGTTCGTTCTGCCCTCTCCAGGTTTCATATGAAACTGCTGACATGTGCTAGAGCACAGTTCAACTGGCTGAGCCAAAGAAAGTTTATTTAATGAGGAATAAAAATAATTAAAACATCTTGTTATGTACTGTCTTTAATTACAGTTTTTAATATGAGCAATTACATAGAACAATTTTTGACATTTTTATGATACTCAGTAGCAAAGATAAAATTCATAACATGACAAAGGGTAGACTCTGATAACACAAGGATTTAGGAGACAAAAATTATGTGGAATTTCACCTTGATGAATCCAAACAGAGTTGAATTCTTTGCTTCATTCTATTTTCTAGCAGGTAATATAGTCTAAATTGTACAGCAGCAGATGGTTTGGATCCCACATGGGATTTTCACTGACGGGAGAGGTGAGAAAGTCATACTCTGCATATGGAAATTATTCTTTCAGCAGAAATTTTTAGTGGAATCCAAGTTGATGCATTTCTGAAGCAAGGTTGGTGGTAATGGCTGCATTTTAATTATATGTTTATACATAACACAGAATACAAATTAATAGCTGCTTTTTTGTAATTTTAAATCTCAGCTTTGAAGCCTTTTAATGCTTTTTTTGTTTTTTGGTTAAACTTCGCCAGAACGTTAGATGTCTTCAAGTAATTCTTTTCAGAGAATAATCATGTTGATCAAGGGTTCCTTCTGAGAAAGGGAGCTTTGACTCTCAAAAGCTCATACCTAGGGGTCAAAGATAAGAAAAAAAATAGTTAAATGTGTTCCCCAAAATCTGGTGTTTTCAAACACCATGAACAAGACACAGCAAATACGTGTTTTTATACCTCTATCAACAGGTGCAAATTTAAATGTGTGTGTGGTGTTCACAGAAGGTCTTTGAACTGTATAATGTGGTAACTTACATTCTAAGAAAGTTCTGCAGTATAAATTATTTAAATAAAATATATGTTTGTTTGAGTTGCGTGTCTTTTTAGTCTGAAGACTTTGGAAATTTTTATCACCTTTTGGTATGAAATACTAAAAAAAGTACTTGGACTTCAGTGATGCGGATGTCTAAACCATGTGAATGTCTGAAGCTTTAGCCATTGAAAAAATTACTAAGTGACCAGCTGTAAGATGGGGTCCCTGTTTTCTGATCCACCTTTTGCATTGTTTCACCAGCATGGAGAGAGCCAGTCTTTTATGTACATTCATCTCCATCATATCTTTAGCTGGTGATAACTTTAATGCTTTGCAACAGTCTGTAAGAGTTTTACTGTAGCTTCACAAACTTTAGTAAAGTTTGGAGATGCACTGAGTCCGCAGCTGCTGGAAAGCCTTTTTGTTGCTCTAGCTGGAGTACATATTACCAGTCCTGCTGGTTCCCGCTTCAGCTCAGATTCATTCTGTCTCCATTACTTGCCATTCACTTTGAAGAATGGATTCTTTCCTGTTTGTAATGTTCATTAATTGAATTAAAGAAAGCATGCTAGGCATTTGGAATGCGCACTGGTTATTCCATTATTTGGACTAAGATCTTCAGGTATTCTTTCTACTCTGATCAATTATGAGTTCTGGAGTTTCATTTATCTGTGTGGTTTCTTTTCACTCCCAAATACCCACCCAGTACTGATATTGATAGAGCAACGGTCTGATTCAGTACAAGTCAGATTCGTATGTTCACCCCGCCAACATACATTTAAACATCTTTTTTTGTTTTGCAGCAGGTAGAGCTGTTGATGGAACTGAATGCATCATCATTTTCTGGCAGGGCACTCCTTTTTAACAAGCGGAATCTCAGTGTGAGGTATCATGCTGTTTTTTTAATCTTTGCCCATGTGCTATTAGGGGAAATTTGGCAGTTAGTATTTGCATAAGTATGACCTATTCTGTAGCATTTGTTGAGTTATTGTACATAGGGGTGTGCACTCGGTAAAAACAGAGCTGAATTTTTTTTATTAAGCCAAATTCAGATTAGGGAATCTGATTGGCTAATGAGTAGCTGAGCCCAAAGAGAAGCCTCCCCCCCGAATCAGCTTTTATTCAGGTAGCTAAACCTATATCGAAGCAGCAAGGTCACCCAGAAATGGCTCACTTCCGGGTGAGCTCCCCAGGCGCTTTGGAGTCTTTGTAAAAGCCATTTAAAGTGAACACCCACTCGTTCACTGGCACTTGGCACATCTTGGGGTTGCTTGTTCACTGGAATGTGGCACGGCTTGGGGATCGATTCTCCATAGGTTATAATGGAGCCAAATAAATTCAGCAGTCCTGATTATTTCCTGAATTCCAATATCATATTGATATTGGGATTCGGGGAAAAACTGATATTTTTCAGGTTTGGTATACCCGAACCCGAAAAATACCATTTTTTCCCTGCACATACCTAATTGTACACTAATTGGCATAATCCTATATGACTCTTCTTCCCCAGATTGACATTCGTTCAAGAGCTACTTTTCTCCTCAAAAGTTAATATTCAGGGGTCTTTGCTGGAAAATCCACAAATTACTGTAGCGGGGGGAAACAAAAAAAAGAAAAGAAAAAGACAGTAAGTATCCATACTGCCTGCCTGAATTTTGTAATCTATCCTGTGAATTATGGTGTACTGAAACTATACTTGTTCTCATGCTGAATGGATTAGTAGTAGTTTTCTGCTGGCAGGGATAGTCCTCCATGGCAGACATGTCATTCTTTAATGGAGTATTTTTAGAGCTGTGGGGAGGGAGTGTTCTCCTTCTTTCAGGATTTCCCGTCAAGCTATATCGATTTAAGCCTTGCTTTCCCTCCTCCTTGCCTGCTGGGGAGCCAAGCCCATCCATATGTGAAACCTAATTTACTAGAAGGAGTGACAAATACTGGGGGGAGACTGAGCAGAATGAAACCTTGTCCTTAGTGCATACTGAAGTTCTTTGTACAATGGAAATTTTCTGTAGTGCATCAAAAAGGGTTTGTTAGAATGCAGCACTGCAGCAATTCTGATTAGTTATGTATAACCAAGTAAACATGTTGTTTTGAGTTCATACATTTTGCAAGTGTGTATGTAAAATTATTTTACAATAGATTAAATATCTTGCTGAGTTCTCCCTATAATAATGGTAACCCTGTTTCCGTGGTAACTAATGCGTTTCATCAGGAGGAAGGCCCAAAATTTACAGAATATGGCACTGAATGAAAAATGGATAAGCCTTTTTCTGAGCAGCTGGTAGCTACTCCATATGTGTTTCAAGCCGCAGCAAATGCCCCTGGGGGAAACCTTTATGTGGTTTGCTATGATGTCTGATTTGGCAGCTGATGGCAGTTGGTAAACAAACCAGAATTTGAAACCATGGGGTAGACCATACTTCCCACAGCAGAAAAGGAGGACTGAGTTTTACTGTTTCCTCCTCCCTGTGGCAGAGTCCCTCCCCTTTGTCCCTCACTTTTTGTCTCAGTGGCTCCAGGAGAATGGGGAAAGATCACTTCTGAAAGTGATGCTCTGCTTACTCTACATAGGATCCAAACTCATGGGTAGAAGAACTGATTTTGCAAGATTGTAGTTTGCACAGGCTATGATTTGGTGTGATACCTAGAGACCAAGCAGTTGTAAACCCCAAGGTTTGCTTGTGTGAATTCAAACTGTAGTTTGGCTTCTGAGTGGTGGACTGCATAAACCATGATATAGTGTAATGTACAAACTGAGTCAATGCAGCCAGAACATTAAACCTGAAATTAGTTATTTAAGGCCCGGTTCAGTGAATGACCTGAGCAGAGACACTTTCTGTTTGGTGACATGGACCCACAAATGTGTGGGTTGGTATCTCCCCCATACCCCTAAGACAGTTGCTGTAAGATTAATGTCTGAACAAGGTGTGATATACCAGAACAATAAAAGTTATTTGTAAATATGAAATTGTCATTCTTTATTAACTAAATACTGAGTGAAACAGAGTTATAATTATGAAGTGCTGTGGAATATCATAATAAAAGTGCTGACACTTTGAAAACCAAGGCTTGGATTCCTTTTGTGCTTCCTCCTCGGCCCCTGGGCTGGCCTCTCCCATCACCATCACGGGGGTCCTGGCCTTGTTCTCCCCCCCCTTTGGGGCTAGCCCATGGCCTCAGAAATGGTTGAAGGAGGCAATTCCTTCACTGGCCCGCTGATGCTCCATACTCTCTGGCTGCCTCGGAGTCTCCAGCCATCTCCTCTCCAGCCTGTCGGGCTTGCTCCCTATTATAGCCTGGCTCCTGTCACCCCACCCGTCCCCTAGCTTGTCCCACCCCCAGATATAAATCCCGACGCTTAGCAGCAGGCTGGGGTGAAGCTGTTACAGGCTGTGCGTTCCTTGCAGTGGCCTGGATCCCACCACCCGGCCCTGACAGCTCTCATAGCTGACGTCTTGCTTGCCTACCTGTGTTGCAGGCTCTTTGGCCCCTTGGCCTGTCCGGGTACATCAGGGACACTTCGTGGCTGGTGCCATCGAACTTCCCTGTGCTGAGGTGGGCGGCCAGGGGGCTTGCTCAGGCAGCTAGTTGTTGGGGAGCTTGGGGAGGGTCGCTGCAGGACCTGGCTGGGGCTGGTCAGGACAATCCACATTAAATCTCTGCTGACAGGATTTCTGTCAATTGAATGCTTTGCCTTTCCCCCTCTTGTTGCAGCCCTAAAATGATCCTTGAAATGCTTTTTCTGGAAGCATTCTTCTAGGGCCTGGGAAGCTCCCTAAGGTGAACAACATGGGGGGAGGATGAGTTAATGAAAGCCCCCATCTTCTATTAGCAGAAATTTTCCACATGATCCAGGAGTGCAATTCAGATTCAGCCTGGCATGTCATGACTCCCACTGAAATGGATGAGATTCAAAGGTTCCCAACTTAGGCTCTATAGAACTTCTATGTATCGATTTCTATGTATTGTATATTGAAAATCTTGCAGCCCTATCTTTAAACAGTGCTTTTAGGAAACTGGCTTATTTAACAGGTTCGGTCTTTCCTTGTGGGATGTTGCAAGTTCTTCAAAGGACTGGTCTAGCAGAGCAGTAATAGCTGTAAGAGCACCTCAAATAATACTTTAAATCATGTGGGATGCAAACATCCCCTTAAGCTGCATTCTAGCTAGAAGAAAACAAGTGTTGTGCAGAGTAATCCTGTGTTGTGCCTGCACTGTGCTGGCACTAGTTGCCTCCCTAAGGGGGTAGCTACATGGTGGCTGAATGGGAAAAAGGTGCCCCAACAGAGTTGCTGGGCGCTGCCATAGTCATATCCATGGCGATCCCGTTCCAGTGTTGTTGCAAGGTAGGGGCAGTGTGTTAAGGTAGGCAGGACCAAATGTCCATCACTGGCAGGGGGTGAGCCACAGGAGCAATGCTGCTCCTCTGTCACACACACCGTCTTAAAGATACCAGCTTCTGTTACAAGCCCCATCTACCTGTCAGTTAGAAGGGGGGCATCACCTAACAGCCCCACAGGCACTCCACAGGAGTGGATGAGAATATGGGATGTGAGTGCCCCCCCCCCAACTCACCACCACTGTCCTCCAGGTGTGCCCACACCATCAAGGACATCCCTGCTGAAGGCACAGCAGCAGGAGGAGCGGGGCTGTGGGGTTGCTGGAGAGGTCTCTCAGCAGCCTCTTGGTATGACCATCCCTCACTCACATCCCTCACTACTTGAAGGCACACCTCCAGGTGCTCAGGAGCCACAGTTACAGATACTGCCAGCCCCTCAATCCATTGCTGCCCCCTGGAAAACCCTTCCCACCACTCATGACGGCTCTCCAGCTGCTCCTGCTCAATTGCTGCCCACATGGAGGAAAGGGTGGGTGGGATGGGCTGTGCTGGATGCGGGCCCCATGCCTGGGGGCCCAGCAAGGAGCTAGAATTCCCTCTCTCCTCTGGCCAGGCAACCAGTAGCTGCAACATCTGGCCCAGGGGCAGCTGCCCGATCTGCCCGAGCGGGGCCTCTCCCACCCAAAGACATCAAGTCTGCCCTCTGCATTGCCTCCTCCTCAGGCATTGGTGCCAGGGACTTCATGATGCCGAGTGACCTCAGAACCATGGAGGCTGCCATTGCCCATGGACCTCCTCGGGATCAGCAGCAAATGTCAGTGAATAGGGACCTGGTCAGGAATCTCCAGGGGGTTGTTGCAGAGGTGCTTGAGGCGTTGCAGTCCTTAGCTAGCTGCTGCTGCCTATAAAGCATTCAGGATGCCATGCTGGTGTACCTCCAGAAGCAAGTGTGCTTCCCCACCAAGGGTGATCTTGCAACGATCAGGGCAGGGTTTGCGTCATACGGAGTCTTCCCCAATGTGGCAGGGTCCGTTGACTGTACCCATAGCCCTCATCACCCCCAAGAGGAGCCACGAGTATACCGTAATCGCCTGCACATCTACAGTCTAATATTCAGGTCTCCTGTGACCACCACAGCATGTTTATGGACCTCATGGCCAAGTTCCCGGGCAGCACCCATGATGCCCAGATGTTTGCTGCATCTGGCCTCAATTGCCTGTTGGTCACTTGGCTAGAGGATAAATTATGGCTCCCGGATTAGTATGGTGGGCATACGGTAGAGGGCATCACCCAATGGCTTATGTGCCCTTCCCCCCAGGTGATTGAGGGTGCCATATTTGCTGACACCGTATTGCAAAGATGACCCACCTGACCACACAGCCAGTTGAAGATGTGGTTCTGATGCTTTCACCACACAGGCACAGAGCTATGCAGCTTCTGGCAGTGGCAAAGCTGTTTGCAGTTTGCGTCATGCTCCACAACATTGCCATGCTCATGACACCTGAATCTCACCATAGTGCATGGGGGCACCACTGGCCCCTTATGGGCTTGTCCCCAAAACAAGGGTCACATGCCCCCATTCAGGTGTCATTGGAACTGATAGGGTGGTCTGCTTGCCAGTACAGATTGAACACAGTGCCACCCCTGGGTGTACCTGGCCAGATACAAGGTTTGGTCAGGTATGCGGACACGGGCCTGTGGCCCAGCTACCAAAGCCATTGTGGCCTCTGGCATCCAGAGGAGTCAGGAAGGTTGCTGCCATGGGGGCTGCATGCACCTGGAACCCTTGGGCCCCTGTAGCTGTGGCCAGAAGGTGGCCTGGCCCTGTCAGCCATTGTTTTCCACATTGCTCAGGATCCTTCAGAAAGGGGAAAGGACAACAGTGACTACAGAGTTAGGAATTTCTACCAGGTTTGACAGTTAAACCATGTGTCAGTCGCAGCTCTGATCAGATTACTTACATGTAACTTCTACAAGCATAACAGAAAAAGGGGTGCATTCATGGATGGGACTGCACATCTGTGTGAATGACCAATCCCTCCTGCATCTACCCCACAATGTGTGGATGCTCCCAGCTCGGTGGGCACTGGGCCCCAGAATGCTACTGTGTTTCTTGAACCTGGCTCCCAATGAACAGCAATGACATCAGTCATGGTTGCTGTGCTGCTGGAGGGCCATCTGGGGTGATCCGCAGATCTTTCACGGTGCCCATCACTAGTGTTGTGGGCAGCTGACAATGCCTAGTTGCTACTGCTGTTTGCTGTTCAAGCCCCTGATTTGCATATGCAAATATTCACCCAAGATGACAGAGATCTGGATGGCCCTAGCAAGGCTTCCTAGGACAATGCCTTCTGAAATTGACCATATCTGCTCTACTGCACTTTCAGCTACCAGCCTAACCTGTTTTGTGTAGTGGTTAAAAAGGAGATTGGATTTATACCCTGCCCTTCACTACCTAAAGGTGTCTCAGAGTGGCTTACAAACTCCTTTCCCTTCCCCTCCCCACAACAGACACCCTGTGAGGTAGGTGTGGCTGAGAGAGCTCTTGACAGAAACTGCTCTTTTTTCAAGAACAGCTCTTATCAGAACTATGGCTTGCCCAAGGTCATCCAGCCAGGTGCAAGTGAAGGAGTGGGGAATCAAACCCGGTTCTCCCAGATTAGAGTCCACGCACTTAACTACTACACCAAACTGTGTGGACTCTAATCTGGGAGAACCGGGTTTGATTCCCCACTCCTCCACTTGCAGCTGCTGGATGACCTTGGGCAAGCCATAATTCTGTCAGAGCTGCTCCTTGAAAGAGCAGTTCTTGAAAGAGCTCTCTCAGCCCCATCTACCTCACAGGGTGTCTGTTGTGGGGAGGGGAAGGGAAAGGAGTTTGTAAACCGCTCTGAGACTCTGAGTGAAGGGTGGGGTATAAATCCAATCTCCTCTTCTTCTTCCTGTGGTGGCAGGCCTTTTGCCAGTGGCTTTGTTCCAACAATGGTCCAACACTTCTTGTTGGGCCACTCCAGAAGTGACCACCCATGATGCTGTCTCTGCAGAACTCTGCCATACCTCTTCTTCCACATGATGAGTTGACCCACCTGCTAATCATGCCTGTGCACTGTCTGACTTTGAGAATGGCGGCCTATTCCCTTGCTTTATCCTCCCGCGTATCTGTGTCTGTTTCTGCAGTCTTGCCAGGATGAAGCCCCCACCCGTTGTGTCCACTCAGTCCTTGTTGCTTCTTCGACACTCTCCTGCCACTGTCTCTCCTCAGGTGACCAACAGACACCAACACCTCAGACAGGCACAAGTCAACTGCATTAATGGAGTAGTTCTGGTGGGATCGCCTGTGGCCATCCCACTGTGGGTAGCTCACTTGGTCCTTTGCCACTGGGGGGTGTCTCCTTGATGGCAGTGGGGAGGGAATGACCAGGATGCTGGATGTGTCTGGGCACTTACAAGGGGTGGCTTCTGCTGTGGTGTGAGCGCTTGATGGTGTTTCGGCTGCACAGTTAGGGTGTTGCTACTTCCTGTTGTATCAGCACTGGTCTATGGGCCAAAACAGATGCAGGAGCAGCCAGTGATGTTCTGTTGTGGTAGAACAGCCATCAGCAGTTCCACAAGGGCCTCCATGTGGTGAAAGGGGCACACCTTCTGGCACTTCGATGCTGCAAGGGGGGCCCCCCTGAGTGGCAGTTTTTGCACCCTCCTCACCCGAGTCAGCATCCTATTAGCACCTCCCTGTTAATGGAAGAGGAACAGCATTAGCACATTGAGGGCATACTTCTCTTGCCATGGGAAAGGGTGTGGCCATCATGCAGAACTGGCCAGCACATAGGTTGGTGATACTTACCACAGGGTTTTGGCTGGGCGGGTGTTGCCATCTGGCTAAGCAAGCATGGCCATCACAATGGCCCCTCACCTCCAGCAGCTACCTCGTGTGCAGCATTCACGTGTTTCTAAAGGCCCGCTGCTCACCCCCACAGCTGCCAAGTTTGGAAGGGGCAGATGCCACGTCCAGTGCATCTCACTGCGACCATGGCAGGCCCAAGAGACTAGGAGCCTTGTTTACCAGTTCACACACAGACACCCCTTGGGATCCCGGGGGAGGGCCTGGTATACCTGTGCGTTCCAAAATCTGGGGGAGGTCAGCGACAAAGTGTGGACTTTGCTCTCCCTGTGGTGTATTCCCCCCAGGTGCTCGCCCTGTGTTGTGCCCACTGCCAGGGTGTGTGTGCACAAGTCCACAAAACAGGGTGCTGTCAGACAGCATTCAGTGCCACATACCCCATTGCTGGAATTGTGGGGCAACCTCCTAGAACCATTTGTAGGGCAGGGGGCTGTGATTGGATCTCCAGGAGAGGTGCTGGAATGTGCTGATTGGATGCAAACTTGGTATTCTGAGCTACTTAGAGTCCCATGGGCATGGCCACAGCTGTGTGGGGCGGAGTGAATTTGAAATTACCATGATTATCAGAGGGCTACAACACCATCTTTGCCAGCACAACTTTGCACCTGCTTGTGGGGGCATTCCCATGCTGAAAGCACTTTGGAGGCTCCCAAACTGCCATCAGGCCCCCTGGAATGTCCATGTATACACCGGCAGCAGGGTTTGTGCTGTTGCTCTGCCAGCAGAACACAGTGCCTCTAATGCCTGGCACCAGCGTTAACTCCGAGTTATGCCAGCATAGGAGTCAGTTGGATCCCTATTCTAATTTGCCCCCCCCGCCATTGCTGTTAGTTCACTCATTAACAAGAGAAAAATAACCAGTACTCTGTATAGTCTACCATACAATTCCAATCTGGCAGTGGTTTTTTTCTTTCCTTGCCTGTCATCTGCCTTCCATTGTACTCTGGGTTCCAATTCTTTCGTCTGAACATTCTTACCTCCCCTTTAAGACCATGACAGTGCATGCACCTACAGAATTGTTTGAAGGCTGTTTTTGGAAGAAAATGGCAGGTGCAGTGCAGTACTGATTCCTGTGAATCAGCAGTCTTGTGTTTTGGCGAAGGCGCAGTGCAGGTTCCCACCGTTTTCTATTTGCTCAGACTTGATTTCTGCATTGGAAAAATAGGTGTCTGCTGAACTCCTAAAAAGTTCTATGAACGGTGTAAAAACAATACTCTGATTCCAAGTTTGCTGAGTTCTTGAAATTATGCACAGCAATCCTTTCATCTTAAATTGGTCTGTAGTCTTCTGTTCTATAGCCTTTCCTATATTGTGGAACCAATACTTCACACCTGTTGCTGAGTTTTCTGTTTATGAAGTCTTCGTAAACAGGCTTCTAACTTTTCTCCATTTCCAAAGCGGTAGCCACTGAGACAGACTTTAGCCTTGTTTGACCGTTGCATCTGACACTTTATTGTACATGACATTTACTTGTTGACCAACCTGAAAGCTTTAACCTGAGTGCAGTAAATCTGAGAAATTTTTAAAACTACAGCCACACCCCATTTTCTTAGAGTGATTTGCTCAGACAAAACTGGAGGCAAGAACCTGATCTGATTTTCTAAAGCTGCACAGTGTGTTCTATATGGAGGTCCAGAGAGATTGTCTGCTCACTTAACCAGACACCTCGTCTCTTGACTCCTAATGTCCCCATCAATGTTCAGCTGCAATGAAAGGTTATGTATGCTCTTGGAAACATATTCAGTCCACAGTGAGAAATAGTGAGGCTCAAGCAGGCCAGAATTTGCTTCCTAGAATGGGAGCCAAATCCACAACATTGAGCTTGTGTGGTAGAGGTTCCTTAATCAACATTGCCGTAGGAAGAAAAGTCTGAAAACCATAAAATTAAACACTGGCTAGAGAGTATGTGACAGATCTCCGTTAGGGTTGCCATCCCTCCAATGGGGGCGGGGGTTCTCCCGCTTTCAGTGGTCCCAATCCGCCACCAGCCAGCTGGCCTACAGGGGAGCCCCAACACACCCAAAATGCCAATGTCACCCATAAGTGACATAATCACACTGGGCACATTGCACAGGGGACACTCCAGCATTTGGTGACCAGGATCTCGGGCTGGAGCCCCCCCGCTGGCAGACAGGTAAGACCTGGCAACCTTCATCTTTGTCCATTGCCTCGTTTGTTGTATGTCAATTAGTATAAATGTTCTCGCTGTTCTTTGTAATATGAGACTGTTTCTGTTAAATACACCTAATGCAATGCAGATAGAACACCTGAAGTGCTGCAGATCCAAGAATTGCAGTATGACAGGCTTGTGCATCTGCAGATTGTGGCTTTAACTTCAAAACCACTGGTGGAATGGGTTCTAGAACAGTGCAAAATTGTTATCCTCCAAATGGCACTATTAATTCGAAGGTACCCGAGCAAGGTTTAAAGTGATAGTTGTTTTAGGTGACAATTCACAAACTCAAACCTATACTTGTGTCTACCATGACATTTGGATAATTTATTTTCAGTCTTGTGTTCCTGCCCATTCTAACCTGAAAAGATTGCTCCACGTATTTGTGAAGTTGTATGTCTGCACACGGGCATCAAGTGTACAGGGGGGAAGACTGTCCATCTGTAGAAACGCTTTACCCTTGCGGAAAGATAGGCTCTCTCCTGTCCCTCCCCCATGAACGCATGGATAGCCAGGGCTGGCAGTCTGACCGGTGAAGAGCTAGGCAAAACTCTTAAAGGACCGGGGGAGGGGGAGTACCTATGTAAGGAAAGCGATCAAACATTTACCAAGCAGCAGAAGAGAACGGCAACAGTAACTACATGTAAGTAATTTTCTTGGTGTCATTCTCTATTACTATAGCCGTTCAACAGATCTGGGTACTTTCAGGACAAGGATGAACACAAATCTTAAAAGTAGGGCCTGAGTGCTCTAGAAGAAAATTCAAGTTTTATACGAGCTTATAGAATTCAAGTTTCATAAGCCTCTGGCCTCCTTTAAGTTGAGCCATCAACAACAAAAGAACTAGAAAGACTGCAGTAGAAAGATTTCTGTATATGAGATGCAAGCGGCTGGAACGTGGCTGCTCCAGCTGGGCGGTCTTCACCTACAGAATTAACTAGGAAGCTGTGATAACCTTGTCAAAGTATGGGCAGCTTTAACATTGTAAAATGAACAGCGAGCTAGAGAGAACGTTATATGAGAATTTAGTAGAACCCAATAATTTGCTTTGGGTCAAAGAGAAATATTATCAAGATTAAAAGATTCCAGTAAGGTATGGCAGTGCCCTGATCTGGGCAGCCCAGGCAAGCCCAATCTCATCAAATCTTGGAAGCTAAGCGGAGTGAGCCCCGGTTGGTACTTGGATGGGAGACCATCACTCCAGGGTCGCTACACAGAAGGTGGTGATGGGCAATTACTTCTGAACATCTCCTCCCTTGAAAAGCCTATGGGGTCACTGTAAGTTGGCTGCAACTTCATGGTACTTTCCACCACCATGGCAGAGGTTATCTGCTGGGACACCTAAAAACAGAAATGCCATATTCAGGGGCAACATACCTGTTGATGTCCAGCAGCTGAGGCTAAAACCATGATCTCTCTCTCTCCCCATCAAGCTCTGTTGATACATTTGTTTCCTACAGGTAGCTGGCTTGGCCTCTGCTGAAGGCAGAATGCCCTGAGAAAGAGATTCAAATAGACCTGAAACATTTTATTTTCAATCAAGTTCTGGCAACTACCATTATCTCTGTTCATGCACCAAGGACTGTTCATTCCTGTGTATTTGTTTAAAACAATGTCTAGCAGTTCCTTATAAAGAAAATACATTATAAAGCACCCTGATTATGTAAATGAATCAATTTTTAAACAGAAATTTAAAAAAATATAACTAGTTTGGTTCCTTCAGAAAAAAATGGAAACTTAGCATTTCTCCTGATTGGCTGACATTATATTAAGCCAGAAGAGCAAAAGTGTGGCACGCAGATCCATCCTGTAAATGAACAGAAGTGACGTCCACTATACTGATGAGTTTTTGTGCACAATTCAAATACCAATTGAATGCATGACAGAAAAGGTCTTTGAAGTTGTCCCCCATTGGCTCATACCAATTTATGTTTTGCATTACTCTATGGCATTGGAGAGGCTTGTTATACATCGCATACCTTGGGCCCCCCCAGGACTGTTACACCTGAATGTCTCCCCACATTTGGCTTGAAAAGAGTCAGAAGACATGGTTTCATTTTTACCAACAATGGTAAACTGTAAGCCCCAGGCAACCAATCCAATGACAGGGGTACTTCTCCCAGTAACAGATTTTCTCCCATGTCAGGGCTGTAGTCACTATTTCTCCCCTTGGCAGAGAGAGGCTTTCCCTTTTTGGACACTGCTGAAGTACAGGTGAGTGTGGGTTGTGGTCTCCACTTAACTGTTCATGAGTCCCTTCAGAATATCCTCGGAGAGCTCCAAGAGGGGCAGCTCAGGGGATGGAATGTCCAGTGGGGGAAGGCTGGGGATTGGAATATCCTTGGCCTTCCCTGTGTTGGTTGTAAACTTCTGCCAGGCAGAGGCTGAGGTTGCTGCAGCTTCGGAATGCTGCTGCAGGCCCCACAACTCGGACTTCTCGACAAAGTCAGCATCGACATCCAGCTCCTTCTCCAGGGGAGATTTGATCAGCCTGGCCCGCTCTGCTTTGAGTTGCTTGTTCTCTCGCCGTAACCTCTCATTTTCAGCTAACAGAAATTCCACATGCTGTTCGAGGTCAGCAATTCTGGTGGCCTGCTCCTCAATTTTTATCTTGTCATCCTTTGGAGTTTTGCTTCCAACACGTACTTCCACTGGTTTCTTTCTTGTCTGGAGGAGAAACAGTAGTGTGTCTGGCTCCCTATCAAAGAGGCCATGGATTGCCTGTGAATCCTTCTCTGGAGAGGGGCTGTATTTTAGACTGCCAGGAGTTGACACGTTTTGATCATCTGATTCCTCAACTGTTGGCTTAGAGGAAGCCTGCAGATGTGTTGTGCTATCCTTGTCAGCAGCTTGCTGCATTTTTATCCTCTCTTCCCTCTTCGCTCTCTTCCATCGCTCTTGGATCAGAAGTATCTGTTTCAGGTGACTCTCCCTTTGTAATTCCAATGATAACTGGGCCTGTGCAAAGATAAGAACAAAGGTTCAATTTCCGTTAGCCACGGCACCCTTTCAAGTTACATCTTGCTACCTTTAGATGTACAAGGAAAAACTCAACCATTATTTCTACACCTCCAAACATTTTTCCTTCTATAATGGTTGTTCCAGTCTTGCACTATAAATAAATAACTGGTACGCAAGCTTGGTGTTTTTATTATCAGAATGCAGGAAATCTAAAATCCATTACCCTGCTGCTGCATTGCTTATTGAGCATTTGATGCTAACCATTTCTCCATCCTCGCTTATTCTTTGGACTGAAGTTTCCCCCATTTTTTAGTTGCCGAAAATTAATTAAGCCTATTTAAAACACACACACACACAGAGCAAGGGAAGCTATCTTCAGTCAGGGAAGAAATTTTACCCCCCTCCAAAAAACCCCAGCCTTTGTTATGTAACACATATCAGCATAAGACCATGATCTTCCACTGGCCTGGGTAACTAAAAGAGACTTTGGCAGATGGCTACTTTTATGCACTTGACCCAACTACTGAACAGATTAAAAGGAAGGAGATGTAAACTTCAGGAGCACATGTACAGAAAAGAAACCTGCCAGTTCTACAAGAAACTCTTAGATAGGAAAAGTCATATCATTATGGTACTATATAAATTCTGGTCCTTGAAGGTATACAGATAAATCCCCTCTGTATTTTCTAGACATGGACAGTAGATTTACTGTAGGCTAAACTCATACACCCTGACAGCAACTCAGCTAACCAGACAGGGTTCCAGAAGTGAAACTGCATCTCCATGCCTCAATGGCATGACCTGCCTTACCCCTCCCCTACAGTGTTTTGGCCTTTCTAGAATGCAAGCTTGCCAGTTGATTCTTACGGTCATACAGATGAGTCACTCCCAGAGGTAGCATTATTGCAACTTAACGAGTGTAATCTCACCTGATCCGATTGTGTCAGCTTCATGGCCTCCAAAAGATATGCTATGTAAACACAAAATAAGAAATGTTTAGGCCACAGAGAAGCCTCAAAAGTCTGGTTGGTGACTAAATCCTCAGCCCCAGGAAATGCACACATGACGGGTACTGTAACAAGTTTACAAAATCAAGACAGTGGATTTTGCCACTTCAACCTTGTCTGTCAATGCTGGAGTTTTATCAATGTTTTTAAGAAGCTCGTTGCAAGCGTTTTTCATCACAACAGATGTCCCGGAGTGCAAGGGCTTCCCTTTCCGTTAAAGTTCTGGCAGCTACAACCCTAAGCTTAGACGGGGGTAACTCTGCATAGGACTGCATTACTAAATACCTCTGCGAAAGAATTTTCTTGATCTGAGGTGTGTGACCTTCAGGAGAGTAATTCTGTTGTGTCTGCAATCACTGCTTCTCTACAATCACCCTGTCAAGACTGAAAATTATTTTCCCCCCTTTTATTTGTTACAGTTCTACCATGCCTTTCTTCCATAACGGAACCCAAGCACAGGGGTCCCAGAAAGTTTCCCAAACAGGTACTAACCAGGCCCAGACCCACTTACCTTCAGCAAGGTTCCTGCATATGCCCTAAAGCCTATATATACACATCTGGTATCAGCTTCCAGATGCCGGTTTTTGCATCGGCCAGGGTTGTTAAAACACAGAATTTGCCCCATGAAGGCCATGGCACATGTGATACATCTGTTTAAGTATGCATATGCCGGGTAGGAAACAGCTTATATACTCACCAGATGCCTTTCTGTGACAAGCAATTGCTTCTTCGTATTTCCCTGCTGCCACCAAGCGGTCAGCTTTTCGGCTTTGCTGATGAGCCTTCAAAGGAAAACGAATGTTACTGGAACGGTTTATAACTGTTTAAGCATCTCTGCTTATTACAGTCTTCACAAAAAACTGACATGCAAAGATGACTTTAATTTAACAGACATTTCCTAAGAGGCCACATTTGCCTCTAGGATTGCCACTGTTTTTCCAGAACTTTTAGCTCCTGTTCATTGTTCATCACAATCTTTGGTTACTTCACGAGCCTGGGGCATCTTAGTCTGTGAACATGATTGCCTGTATCGAAGATCACTTTGTGGGGGCACTGCCCCACGAAGCATCTTCCTTTGTGAGAAACTATCTCTGCTGAGTCCCATATGCAACTGTCATCTCACACAGTCTTTATGACATACAAACCTTTAGACACCTCAATAGCCTTAGATATTTTCACCCTGCAGCAAAGAGTAGGAACAGCAGAGGCACACCCACATGCTCATCTAGGATTGGAGTTCAGTTTTTTTCAAAAGTAACTAGAGGAAGGAACATTGGGCCCTCTCTGGCTTCTCTGCCTGTAGTGATTGCTTCAGGAATAAGTCCATACCTGGTTAGGAGATGGTGCTTGACATCTGACTGTCAGATGCAAGCGCAGCACTGAAATAACTTGGCAGTCACCTGATGCTGCTGCTTGCTCTGCCTTCCTCCCTTTCCTCATCGTTCTTATTTCTATACCAACGGTATAAAGGATTCAATTATTTCCAGGTGGGTTTTGAAACATGAAGTTGTTAAAAAAGAAACCTTATTGGAAGAGAGGCACTCTGAGCAACTCCTGAAATATGCAGCCCTCTAATCAGCAGCTTTTTCTCCAATAGCTATCAAACAGCACACTTATAAGGGGGAATTCCTCTCTCCAGCATCCTCTAAAGCCAATATAAACAAGATTCACTGTATCCATTCTGCCCTGGTCAGAGAATTACAGAAAATATTCCTGGTCTGTCACACGGGAACATACAATCTCACATGGGTTAGAGAATCTAATAGCACATTACTATTTAGCAAAGGACACAAGGACAGTGAACTGCACATGCATGAGAAATACTTCTTTAAGCTGTTTCTCTTTTTGGAGTTGTCCAGCTATTTATTTAATTAATTTGATTTATGAATTGCCCTCCCCTGCTACTTCAGGGCTCAGGACAAGTTACAACATATTATAATAATAACCATAATTTAATATTAAAACGATTCTTAAAACTAAACATATTCATAGTAAGATTAATCATTGCTATCATCTGCATTGGTAGAGAACATGATGCACATTTTCAAATATTAACATGCTTCAATTGCCAAAACCAATCCTGTTGCTTATAATGTTACCATGCTATTTATGTTGAATAAAACTGCAAGAAGGTATGTTGAAAAGAGGGGTGCATTGTAAGGTGCCAACTGAAAATGTCACCTGAGCCCACAATATGGACAAATGCAACAAACCATAACTGTAAACAATATTCAATGTTATCAATCTAAAGTGTGCAAACACACAAAAACAGTTATTAATATATAATACATTAAAAACGAGTTAACACCCATGACAAACTACATGTTATATGAGATGCAAAACAGCATCAGGGCAAGAGACCTTTTTTGGGCTCCTTGATTTGAATTGGTGGCTGTTTTAAATAAGAATAAATAGGATAACCTAGAAATGGCTTGATGAAGATCTACTTGAAATGGAGTTTACCCAGCAATCCACAGTTTGTCATGTGTGTTAGCTTCTTTTTGATGTACTATAAGTTTACACTGTTTCTTTTTCTGTGTATTTACACACTTATTATGGGTATGCTGAGTATTGTTTACAAATGTATGCCTATCACACTTTGTTCATACTGTGGGTTCAGGGGGTGTTTTCAATCTGCAGTTTCCAGTACACCCCTATTTTTGACATACCTTCTTATACTATACTAGTGTACTTCCTATACCAGCATACTTTGCTTTTGCATTCCTTGAAGGTGTTCCTTTCTGTTCTCTGCCTAAAACTGCAAGACAGCTGGGCATGTGTATATATGTCCTGGTGCCAAGTCCCTGTGCCAACTGCTCCCTTCCGAATTACAGAGCATCTAGTGATTGGTTTGGCTTCCCAGCCAGGCCTGCTGTGAGAGCACAAAGTCATCATAAACTAACTGATGTCTGAAGCAACAGTGGGAAAGTTATTCTGGTGTTGAGCTGAGAGGCAGGCCCTGAATTGGATTTGTGCAGCTGTTTCGTCCTCCTCCTGACCACATATGGTGGTGGGGAATTCCTGGCAGTGAAGGCAGGACATGATCTTGGCAGACTCCAGTAGCAGGAAGTGGCTGGTTCGCCTTCACTGCCAAGCGGCCATCCCAGTGAAAACCCAGACTCAGCTGCTTTGCAACAAGAGTAACACAGAAGAGGGAGAGACTCATAAGTGCACACACACTATAAGAAAATGTCCACACCTTTGAAAACTACATAGCGAGAACCATACCAGACTTAGGGGAGAGGAAGAACAAGAACTACCATCTGCAATAGAGGGGGCAGATGGGAAATATGATGGGGATTTCCCTTGGCTAATGGGCTTTGCTTAAAATGAAACATACAGGGGTCTTTTGAAAGGTGCATTCACTGTTCCAAGCTTATTTTTAGATGAGAATGGTATTATTTTCTTTCTGATGAAACTGGACCTTGGCCTGGATCGCCTAGACTAGCCTGATCTTGTCAGATCTTGGAAGGTAAGCAAGGTCAGCCCTGGTTAATACTTGGATGTGAGACGACCAAGGAAATCCAGGGATACAAAGCAGAAGCAGGCAATGGCAAACCACCTCTGAACTAGATCTATGCGAGAGGAAGCGTGAGAGACCTGTAACACAAGCAGTGCGAGTCTCTCATGCAAAGTATCCAGAACCACCCAGAATCATCATCAGAGTTTTAATTATAACTCTGACCACCTTTAAGTCCTGCCATTGAACCCCCACCCCCAGATCCATGAATTCTCTCTGCCTTCAAAGCTCATGATTCTCCATCATGAGAGACAGAAAGATGGAGATGTGTAATTTCCTGCTCTGCTTGTTCCAAAATCTTGAAAAGGAGAATTGTAAGTAATTGGGGTTCTCCTTCCCTGACTTGATGTGCAATGCCAGAAGAAGCCTCCAGCGCAGGGGATTCAATCACTCTAGCTCTGGATGCCTTACCTATTCTTAAGGTTTTCTGGTCTTCCATCAGAGGTTGGGTCTTTCAAAAATAGCCGAGGGTTCTCTCAGCTAGCCCTTTCATTATGCTAGTGACTACCCTGGAAGCTGCCAGCAGTCTGACAGCACATGCCAAAAATCACTGCCTGCTACAAATCCAAGTGTTACTAAACACCCATGCATGGTTTTGGAACCACCCACTCTTGAAAAGATTCCTACTTAGAAACCCTACAAATTACTGCAGAAATAGAACTTGAAAAGTAGGTTATTAGCTCATTTCTCCTGGAATGTTCTTCTGATCCTTAATTTAAACTCCACGGACTTCAAAAGCAAGGGGGGACACCATCTGAAGATCCCATGTGAATGCAAAGCCTGATTATTCACCTGTCTTATATGAGTCATTACATTTCAATTACCTCATGTAACCATTCAAATTAATTTATACAACTAACAGGGATATAGTATTTTCTGGTTCCCTGAGCAATAAGGGAGTCTACAAGGCTGGCCTTAACACATTTCCCTCTTTCTCCTGATTTAAACACTGATGTCTATCCAATACAAAGTTAAACCAGTTGGCCACAACGGCTATCATGTACAATTTAGCAATGAACGTTCCCCCTATAATGCTCCATTAAATTTATTTAGCTAGAACTACAGGTCATCATAAGCCCTCTATAATATACAAGCTCCCCTGCTGCAACTGTTCTATTCAAACAAGTGAACAGCCATAGTTCCCTAGAACACATTTTCCATGTCAGTCCTATTACCAGCACTTGGGTAGCAGGCTGTGGAAAGACCTTTGGCTGGGAGGCCTGCTACCATTCGATCCTGGGCTACATGGTCCAGTGGTCAGACCTGGCATGCAGTGGGTCAGTATGTTTGCCCGCCTGTCAGCAGCTGGTGAGGCCTACTGTTTTTATTCAAGTATCGTTAGTGTATCTCAGAGAAGTGGTTAAGTATATCTCTGACACCTTCTGCATCTTAGCCTGATTCCACAGTATCTATTATTCCTACTGCCCCTTTTATATATATACTCATCTTTTTATGCCATCTTAAAGCAATCATTCATACCTAGTAGTCAGTTTCCCTCTTTGCAGTACATGCAACCACAGTTTGTGGTCACTGTTGGACTAGGAGATCAGGGTTGAAATCCCCACTCTGACATGAAGTTTGCTGGGTAACCTTGGGCCTGCCTCTCTCACTCTAGCCTACACCACAGGGTTGTTGTAAGAGTGATACATGGAAAGGAAAATTGTGAGTATCACCCTGAGCTCCTTGGAGAAAGGGCAGAATAAAAATGTACTATATAAATAAAATGCTTGCATTTCTGACCAACTCTAGCCCCAGAACACACTACAGCCACTGTAATTATAGTGTTGGACTAGGATCAGTTCAAATCTCCACTCTATCACAGAATGTAACCCCAGGCTAGCACTCTCCTTAAGCCTAATCTACCTCACAGGATCATTGTGAGAATAAAATGGAAGGGAGAAGTGATGCATGCTGGGATGAGGATAAAACTCTACTAAATAAATAGGAAGCCAGTTATGCAGTAGTGGAATAGCAGGCATGTGCAGGCCTAAAATGATGCCCTGGCCAAGCACCCTTGACCACCACTCCTGCCTAGGCAAACCATACCCTCTTTAGTTGTATGTTGCCCTGCTCCCAACAAACACTTCCTATATTTTGGCTATTACGTACTTTTGACATTAATCATTTGTCTCTTTCTCTGTTATCACTTTCTGTTTTTCTTTAAACAACAAACTCTTCAAGGCTGTCTTGGTTTGAAATTTAACTGGCACCTCAACTTTGCTCTTAAAAGTCTGTTCTATGTGATCTAAAAGAAACATGTGATGAAGTACTTCTTTTGTGACTCCCACAACTGTAATTATCTTTAAAAAGCATGAATAAGTATCTAGCCAGTTTCCAAAATATCTGTCTGTTATGAAAAACCAGCAGTACAATTTGTGTCCATTGCTCTGTTCTAGTCCTATTGCCTCTTTGCTATACAATCTCTATTATTGATCACTACTACTGAGCATAAAGTTCCTGAATATTTTTAGTTCATATCTTTCTAATTCTAGAGAGACACTTAATTCCACAAACTGGGTATTGTTTTGTTGATACAATACCAAAGTTGTAGCTGGAATTAAGCTTAAGTATATCGTTGAAACTTCTGAAGTAACAATACTCAAATTCAGTTGTGAGGAAGCATATACATTTTCTAAACTGGGCTCTCTGGAGTGCAGATCAAAAATTCTACCCAATGGGACTAGGAACAGACATGGGAGATCTCTGTACAATCCTGGGGGAAGTTCCAGGTTTGGTTTTTTTTAAAAAAGGAAGTTAAAAATACACACACATATAGGGAGGGGGGTTCACCCTCCCAAACCACAAAATCAGTGACTGCAACTCACAAAGAACACGCTACCAGCACCTCAGGACTACATGGCAAGATCTCAATTAGGATGGATTTGATTTAAATCACAATTTAAATCACTAGTCAGTAAGACTCAACTTAAATCATAGTTTTCTACATAAAGGTTCATGTTTGCTGGCCTTAAAAATTGCAACCCAGATGAAGGTTTAATTTAATATAATAACTTTTCAGTTTAGTTTTAGTTCAGAAAATAAATGATTATTTACCACTTGAAATAGAATTATGAAATCATTGCAAGGTGAACTATCTCCAGTTTAATAGCTTGTTAATCATTCATATTTGGACAACTTTTCTGCTGTACTTTATTGAAAGAAGAAAAATAATCATTAACATAAACCATTTACATTGTTTCATTTAATAACATTATATAGCATACATATTCTTGTATTTGCTTAAACATCCATGAGAATACATTCACAAATATCTAAAGATTTCTTCTGCTCAAAAAAATTCACTTTCATTTGTACTG
The DNA here is from genome assembly GCA_029375565.1 of Gekko gecko. NCBI lineage: Eukaryota > Metazoa > Chordata > Lepidosauria > Squamata > Gekkonidae > Gekko > Gekko gecko. The sequence continues at coordinate 24,265,508 of JAPDNY010000008.1, read as the reverse complement.
CTAGCCCCATCCTTCTGACACTTAGCTCTTAACATCTTCTCCTTACCAAACCTATTCCACTCCAAACAATCTTATATTCATTGAACTTATATTAATTGAAACTTAGCATTTAAGAGATGAGGGGTTGATTCTATGTGCACAGATTTGCAGAGGACCAAAAGGACTGAGGTCTCTTAACCCTGCATGTGTATTTTATAACATTTTTGCTGTGAAGAGGCATGTGATCTCTGCAGACACAAATTCACTTTTAAGAACTGTAAAAGCATGTGATAATAACTTCTAGACAGAAAAATTGCCCAATAATCTTACAGAAACCTCTGGAAGAACATGACATTTGTGAATGGATTAATGGAACTCATTTACCAAAAAATTTAAACATTGCATGAATATCCAACCTCATGCTACTTAATTAAAAACTAGTCCTTATTTCATGATGGACATATAGTATGCATAGTCCACCTTTGGTTTATAATGTATCTTAAATAGAAAATTATATTTAGATAGCTTTTCCCCCTCAAAAAGCATTTTATTTTAAAAATCCGATTTAAATTTAAAAATCTGATTTATTTTTTTAAAAAATAATTGATTCTTCTCCACCCTGATCTCAAAGGCCATTTTGCAAGTTGCTAGGCAAATGACTTCCACACTTATGTTAGTGTAGGGAAATGGAGAGGGAGAAAGAGTGAAAAAGGTAAAAAAAGAGGAAAAAGAAGAAAGAAGGCAGGGAAAGGGGGAAGAAGGGATACAAAGCTGAAACAGGAATGCAGTAGAAGTAGGTGGGTGGGATAAAAGAAAAGCAGAAAAGCTGCAGGACGAGGAAAGGAAGCTGAAAAAGGAGAGCTGCCAGGATGAGGGAAAGAAGAAAAGAAGAGATAGTGCTGGGAGGAAGGTACAGAGGATGGTGATACTGCCCCCCCTTCCCGAATCTGTGAGTTCCACTGCTGTAAATAATTCTTTGCCACTACCTACTGGCAACTTAATTCCGACATTCCTGGAACTCGTGCAGGTTTTTTCTTTAAACCCAATACAACTACACATTACTCGTGGGTATGCATGGTATGGTGGTTAAAAGTTCCAAATTCTAACCTGGAGAACCAGGTTTGATTCCCCACTCCTCCACGCGAAGCCTGCTAGGGGACCTCAGGCCAGTCATAGTCTTCTCAGCACTCTTTCAGCTCCACCAACTTCAAAAGGTGCTTCTTGTGGAGAGAGGAAGTGAATGTGATTGGAAGCCAATCTGAGACTCCAGAAGGTAGAGAAAGGTAAAGGTAAAGGTAAAGGTTCCCTTGCTCGAAAGCCAGTCGAATCCGACTCTAGGGTTGCGGTGCTCATCTCTGTTTCAAAGCCGAAGAGCCAGCGCTGTCCGAAGACGTTTCTGTGGTCATGTGGCCGGCATGACTAAACACCAAGGTGCACGGAACGCTGTTACCTTCCCACCAAAGTGGTACCTATTTATATACTTGCAATTTCTTGCTTTCAAACTGCTAGGTTGGCAGGAGCTGGAACTAGAGACAGGAGCTCACCCTGTCATGCGGCACCCGGGTCTCGAACTGCTGAACTACTGACCTTCCACAGCCTGCAGTTCAGCGTCTTAACCACTTGAGCCACCGCAGCTCCACAACAGCTCAACAACAAGAGTATAAAACCCTACTCTTCTTCTTCATCTCATGACCAGATGTTACAGATTGCCCCAGTACTTAAGCACAGACCCAAGTCTACATCACAAACAATATTTTGCCATACTGATGCAGGGAAAAGTGTACATTCATACTAATTATAGCAGCAGAATACTTGAGGCTGTCAAATACTGGCTATTGATTCTATCTGAAGAGGTGGGTATGCACATGAAAGCTTATACCCAGAATTAAATTTTGCTGGTCTTAAAGGTGCCAGTAGACTCAAACTTTGTTCTACTGCTTCAGACCAGTACGGCTGCCCACCTGAATCTATTAATTGTAACAGAACTCATCTCCTTTAAGGAAGGAAAAGGGAGCAAACCTCATTTTGAGGATTTCAAGGTTCATCTGGGCTTATACAGGGAAAGGTCATCCTTCAGGTATGATGGATCCAGACCACAGTGGGCTTTAAAGGTAGGAACCAGCATGTCAAACTAGATGTGGAAGCAAACAAACAGCCAGTGCAGCTGTTGTAATCTTTCTGTCATAATGGTACAGTTCAGCTTACTTCCACCAATAAATGGGCTGCTCCTTTCTGGATCAATTCTATCTTCCAAGTTGTCCTCAGGGACAGCCCCATAAAATGTATTACAGTAATCCAGTCTTGAGGTTACAGCAACATGGATCAGTGTGGCCAGATCAGCTCTGTCCACAAATGGCTCAGTTTTCCTGGTCAAATGTAGATTAACAGGTATTCCTAGCAACACCACCACTGACCCCCTTCTCCATGGACACGGTTGAGTCCATGAGCTCCCACAAGCTCTTTACCAGTTCTACCAGCTTCAGCAGCACGTCAACTACCACAGGCAATGGAATCCCTACTGGCTGTTTGCTTTTCTGACCAGCATCACCCCAACCTTATCTAGGTTTAACTTCAGCTTCTTCATCATTAGCTGCTTAACCATGGCTTAATAGACAAAGGCAAAGAACTGAGACTGCAGCACCTGGAGTCTTACACAAAGCTATATAGATGGGCATCATTATCATGGTGACTGACACCCAAGGCTACAGACAAACTCTCCTAACACTCTTACATAAATACTAAACAGCACAGGCTGGAGGACAGATCCCTGGAGCAACCTATACAACTCAAAGTGCAGATTCACTCCATTTTTCATCCTATCACACAGAAAAGATCAAAATTAATACAACATCCCATGTAGTTGAACCTGCTGCTCAAGGTTATGAAGCAAGAGGGCATTAATGTGTCAAACACTGCTAATGAATCAAGACTATCTTAACCAGGAATTCCAAATCTACCATGTTGAATCTCTTTGCCTGCAGTTGCCCCTCCTTCTGGAGAAGAAAAAGATTTACATTGTGGAAACAGCATACAGGGAAAACACTCCTGCTCCCAGAGCCACCTCCCTGATCTGTCACTGAGTTAATTAAATTCACAGAAAGAAGCCTAGTACAGCTCTTAGCTAGAAACCAATTCCATGGCCTGAAGGTAACTGATGTATCTGCAGCATCATTTAGTTTTAACAACAAACCATGTTTGAATAGTGGGGGGCCAGGGAAAGAGAAGATCTTCTGAATTTATTAAAAGCTTTCCAACAAATCATACTCTCTCATTCCCAAACTATAGGGTAATTTGTATTTTTTTGAACAAACCAAAACTTCAAACTCTGGTTTAACCTGGTTGGGAATCAGAGTTCGCAGGGAAGAATGCAAATCAGGATTTGAAAGTTGCCATGCAACAACAAATTTGTTGCCATGAAAGCCTTTAACTGGAAGGATGTATGACCCCCAATCCTGCTGGTCTCACAAATTCATTCATAAAATGATAAAGCATTATTTATCTTTTACCTCTAAAGCTTTAAAATGCAGATCTGTCTTACAGGATTACTGTAAGGATTGCTGATACATAACACAAGCAAACTGTTTTGAATGTCTTAAGTACTTAAGCATTACATTTTGTGTATATCCTCAGAGGGTCAGATTTGGCTCAGGGGCTTTCAATAAGTAATACCTAACATATATTACACACGTATTTAGTATGATGTCCATATACACAAAAACACTAATGTTCTATTATAGATATATTGGGAATCAGTTACTTCCCCCCCCAGGAGTCCTCCGTAAGAGTCTTTACAGAACATGGCCACCGTCAGAGGAACAGATGGGCAATGGTCTAGCCCTTGCCACAGTCCTCTCAATTCTCCTTATCTCCCAGCAAAACCAGATCATGACCCAGGATCACACCAGTCAGTATGCTCCAAAATGAAGCCCTTTAGTTGAGCCTGCTGCCAGCAGCCCACCGCCTTGGTGCTGAGAGGCAGATTGCTTCAGAACACAGAGGCTCCATTCGGCTATTATGACTCAATCAATAGGCCGTTGACCGCCAGAGGCCTCCGGGAAACCGAGATTCACACAGAGGGACACCTGGGGCTTCCCTACAGGAGTGATGCAACGCGGGGAGGGCAGAGAAGGAGACGAGGATACAACAAAGGCGCTCTCCTGGCCGAGAACCCGGGAAGCCCCTGTGTGGAATTTCGCCTCGCTAGGCGGGATGATGATGGTGGAGGAGGACGAGTCCTGTTTTCCCCCTGTCGGGCTCATCCCGCCCTCCTCACTGATAACACGGGGATAATTACAGTGTCCTACCTTACAAGGCTGCTGTAAGGCACACCTCGAGATTGACAGCGCGCCTCCCCCCCCCCGCGGGGCTGGGCCCAACAGAAAAGTGGGAAACCACCCCCCAGCCACGTCAGCTCCTCCATCCCGAGCTGCTCTTTCCCCTCGTCGCGACTTACCAGGTTGAGCGGCCCCTCCATCACCTCCATGGGAGGCTGTGGGCACATGGGCGTCGGAGCGGCCTCTGCGCCGCTCTCGCCGGTGAGCCGCTGGCCCGGTCCGGCCCGGCCCAGCGCGACCCGGCCTGGCTCTGCCCGAGACCAGCTACTGTAAACACCACAACACCGAGGCGCTTCCGCCCCGCGCACGCCCGCAGCGACGTCATCGCGCCCCACGCCAATCACCGAGGCGGAGTCTCACCCCGGCCAGCACCGCCTCCTCGCCTCCTTTCCGCCGGCCCGAGAGAACTGTGGCTGCCTTGACAACAGCGGGCGCTGGAAGGAAGGCCCGGCCTCCGACCGTTGACGAACGGCCGTTGCTCGAGGTTCCTCAAGCGCCTTCTGAAAGGAGGGTTCGACTTGTCAGTCTCTTCGGCTGCCCCGCCCCCTCTTTGGCGGTTAGTTAAGGGGCCAGTCCTCCTTTGATAAGCCTTTCCTTCTCATACGCTACCTCATTTGTACGCTCGGTGCTTGTGTGTGCATGGGGGGTTAAGTGCTGGAGTGGGCGGGTATTTTGGAATTCTGGTCATGGCGTGGGCGTGGCCCTTTCTCGCGCCTCGTGGCGGGGTTCCAAACTGTCATTTCCGTGACGTCGTGCCCAGGCGCGTGCGGTTTTGTTTGTTTTTTGGCCGCTCCTGGCACAGTCCGTTGGCGTAGGCGAGTCCTGCCATTGCGGCGGGAGAACTGAACGAAATTCAAGCGGTACTTTCAAGAGTACTTGCTGCTGGGGTAACAAGGATGAATGGCCGGGTAGAAGCTTTTCGTAAGCCACAGCTCGTTTCTTCAGGCGCGGCGAATACATTTATGCCCTTCACGAACGAAGGGAAAAAAGGGGCCACCTGCCGCTGGTAAAGGCGCGGGCCGCCTCGCGAGGCTGGAATCCGTGACTGAGGTGTGTAAACATGCTGCTCCGAACCTGGCCTCGGAAATGGGCTGTTTCGCTGCCGCTTGAGCTGACGAAGACCGAGTGTTAAATCTTGAGGGCTGCGAGGGAAGAAGAACCGAGTTCACTCTGAGGCGGTTTTCTTCGTGGCGTTTCATTACGCGAGCGAGCGAGCCAACGAGCCCTGGGCTGCTCCGCGGTACAGCTGTTGGTTATTCAAGCGGGAGTCTAGGGGGGCTTTAAAGACCGACTGTGACGGGGGCCTCTCTCGTTATTTCGTGTCGTTAGGTGTGATGTAGCTTTAAACTTCTCCTTGTTTCTTTCTCTCACTCAAAGCATCTCTCGCTGCCACCAGGAATTCAGTCCCAGTCTTTCATTAACCTTTCCCACAGTATTGTGCCCAAGCTTCTAAGGCTCCTTCTTTGGACTATATGTGGTTCTGAGGATGAGACTCTGGGTTAACCACAAGCAGGATAACACGTTATTGGCAAAAGAAGCGTATTGGTTATAAGACGTTTTGTTAACTTGCTTAGTAAAATCTTTCCCTTTTTACTCAGGTCTCTGTCGGCTTTCCCCCCTCACGCTCTTATAATACTCTGACAATATTAGATTTTTTTCTAAATTGCCCCCTCAAGTATATCTTCTTCCTCCTTTAGAATCTTAATGCCTTTCACAGCACTTCTGTATGATTCTAATGAGAAGACTGCTTCTCAGACTGCTTAGATTGGCCGCAACAGACAGCTGCTGACTGAACACACTCTGCCTTTTTCTCTCTCTTTACACACACACACTTCCTAGCTTCGACCACACACTCTCACCAACCAATCACCTCCCTCCCTCATCTCCTCCTTTCACCTCCCCTTGTTCTTCTGATACTTATAACCATTTAAACTAAGAATACACAGACATATAACTTGAAATCCTTACACTGACAGACTGACTTCCAATCATGTTCTGCTTCTCCTTCTGCACAGAGCCTCTGTGCTGAGCTCTTGGTAGCAGAAAGAGTTTTAATTACTTTTCTGCCAGTAAATGCCACTGACTAAGCTTGAGTAGGATGCTGAATAAGAGACCTTAGGGTTGCTCTCTTAACAGGGTCATCCTAAGCAGTGACAAAAACCTGTTGACTTCAACGGGACTTTGTAAGGTTGCAAGAGTATTAATAAATAAGCCTACTACTGGCTGGTATCAAATCTGCCCTACCTGGGCAAATTGATTGAGAGGGCGGTGGTGACTCAGCTGCAGGGTGTTTTGGATGCCAGCTCCGTATTAGATCCCTTCCAGTCCAGTTTCCAACCAGGCCACAGGACAGAGACGGTCCTGGTCGGCCTCACAGACAACCACCAGAGGCATCTGGATCGAGGTGGTACAGCAGTGTTGTTGTTAGACCTGTCAGTGGCATTCAACATGGCCAACCATCATCAACTGCTGATCCACCGCCTCACCAACACCAGGATTCAGGTTGTCTGCCTTGCAATGGCTTTCCTCATTCCTTCATGGTCGGGGACAAAGGGTGGCTGTTGGGGAACAGCTATCCAGAAGGCACCCCGCTAATCTGCGATGTGCCCCAAGAAGCAGTGCTTTCCCCAATCTTATTCAATGTCTATATGCATCCCCTTGCCCAGATTGCCCAGAGTCATGGACTGGGTTGTCACCAATATGTGGATGACACCCAGCTCTATCTGTTGTTGGACGACCAGTCAGACTCTAGTCCGGGAGATCTGGACCTGGCATTGAAAGCTGTGGCTGGTTGGCTTAGACTGAATCGACTGAAATTGAATCCGACGAAGACAGAGGTCCTGTGCTTGAGTTGGAGCAGACCAAGGTTAGGGATTCCACTCCCGACCTTCGATGGGGCACTGTTGGTGCCAGTGCTGGAGGTAGGAGCTTGGCAGTGCTCCTGGATGCCTCCTTAACAATGGAGGCCCAGGCAGCCACTGCAAAGTCTGCCTTTTATAATCTGCAGCTGATTAAGCAGTTCCCTTCCTTGAACGCAATGACCTGGCAACAATGTTCCATGCAATGGTCACCTTGAGATTGGATTACTGTAATGCTCTCTACATGGGGCTGCCCCTTTCCCAAATCTGGAACTGCAGCCGGTGCAGAATGCAGCGGCGAGGCTGTTGTTGTGTCTTCCTGTGCAGGAGCACATCCAGCTGTCCCTAAAAGCACTGCACTTGCTGCCAATAGCATACCAGATTTGGTTCAAGGTGCTGGTTCTTACCTTTAAAGCCCTATATGGTCAGGGACCTATTTAACTACGGGACCGCCTTTCCCCAAAGAGCGCTAAGATTGGGATACCAAAATCGCTTGGCCCTCCCAGGCCCTAAAGAAGCCAGACTGGCTATAACAAGGGCCAGGGCCTTTTCTGTGGTGGCCCCTTAGTGGTGGAATGAGCTCCCGGATGACATCAGGGCCCTGTGGGACCTTTTACAGTTCTGCAGGGCCTGTAAAATGGAGCTCTTCCACCAGGCTTTCGACTAGGGTGCTGCCTCCCAATATTGTGGCCCTGGCCTAACCTAATAACTGACAGCCTGGCACGAACTCAGTCTATGTGGCAGCTGATTATCTGGATGCCCAGAGAACACCGCCACTGTTTACCATCACTTATGTTACTAGCACCTATGATTTTATGCTGTGGTTTTATTTAAATTTTGGTGTTTTAATCATATCTTGCTGTTTTATACACACACATACACACACACATGTTCTGTAAGCCGCCCTGAGCCTGCCTGTGCAGGGAGAGCAGGATAATAATAATAATTAATAATAATAAAATCCATTTATGTTGACTTACTTTAAATATGTGTGTATAAAGTGCCATCAAAATGCAGCAGAATTAATGGTGACCACAGTAAGAGGCTTTCAAGGCAAGTGATTAAGTAGAAGTAGTTGCCATCGCCATCCTCTGCAGAGGCCTTCTTAGTGGTCTCCCCTTCCCAAGTACCAACCCTGCTTCACTTCCGAGATTGGGCCTCTACATGCCACCTTTCTTACCATAAATGTTAGCTTTTAAATACACCCTAATGATATGAATACATTATGAAAAGAGAGAAGAAGTGTTTTAAACGGACGTATAAAGATATTAGTGGTGTTGTTGTTCAGTCGCACAGTCGAGTCTGACTCTTTGCGAGTCGCAGGCCCTCCTGTCTTCTGCCATCCTCCAGAGTCTGCTCAATTTCACGTTCATTGCATCGGTAACACTGTCTAACCATCTCATCCTTTGCCATTCCCTTCTTCTATTACCTTCAATCTTTCCCGTTTACTGTAGTTACTTCATACTGTAGTTACTGCCATAGTTACTACAGACACCTTTCTCCCCAATGGGGATCCAAAGCAGCTTACATTGTTCTCCATTTTATTTTTACAACAATCCTGTGAAGTAGGATTAGGTTTAGAGAGTGATCGGCCGAAGGTTACTCAGCCAGCTTTCATGGCAGAGTGGGGATTCAAAACTGGGTCTCCCAGATCCTAGTCCAACACTAAATTCTACATCTCAGAGCTAACAGCTTGGCTCTGGATTTATAAATTAGTATATGTTATTTCTATGGACATGGGAGAGGCAAGTTAAAGGCAAGTCCCTCCTTTCCAAACTAAGTGTTGGGGTCCTTAAGAAGTTGATAACCATCACTAATATGTTTCAACTCCTGTAGTTTATAATCTTATCCTCTAGGTGTCTTCAGTGACCAGCATTCTGTAGAGAGAAAAGGGTTTCATAAAAAAAATTCCATGCAGTAACGCATGCTGTATTACTATTGAGTGAAAAGGTTCTAGGCTTAAAAATTTCACAATCCAGCTGAGTTAAGCCAGTCTTCCTGGCCCTAAATTGCTTTTGCTGGGACTAAACGAAATTAAATGTTCATGATCCCATAGGCAAAGGAACTATATTCACTGTTGGGCATCCCTTAAATCTGATTAGTTGCCTCTTAACACGTGTTCCCTTTATTTCATTAGCTTAAGGCAAAGCTGATCTTGATTAGCTACTCCATCACCATGGCTTTCAGTGGCAAGGAGCTCATCATTCCTAGATTAACAGAGTACAAAATTATATCAAAATTTGCCCCATGGGACAGAAATCCTTGTAGCAAATCTTGTTTGTTACGAAGAAACCACAATTATTTTTTAAAAATCCCTTTTCAAGAAATGTTGTACCTGACAGTAAATGTCTTCATTTAAAATGACTGGCTTTACTTTGGAGATCTGGGTTTGAGTCCCCACTCCTTCACATGCAGCTGCTGGTGTGACCTTGGGTCAGTCATGGCTCTCTCAGAGCTGTTCTCTCAAAAGCAGTTCTCAGTCAGAGCTCTCTCAGCCCCACCTACTTCACAGGGTGTCTGTTGTGGGGAGGGGAAGGGAAAGGAGATTGTAAGCCGCTCTGAGACTCCTTTGGGTAGTGAAGGGTGGGGTATAAATCCAATCTCTTCTTTTCTTCTTCTTACATGACAGCATAGATAAAGAACAAAGTTTGTGTACAGTGGCACCTTTAATACCAACAAAGTTCAAAAATTCCATTTGGAAAGATTTTTTAACCCTACACTTATATGGATATTGAGTTCTCCTTGTATCTTTCTCTCCATATACTTTCTTTATATATTTATACCTGTTTTCTTTGCAGTGGGAACCCAAAGCATTCCCCCTCCTCCATTGTTGTCCTCACAACAACCCTGTGAGCCAGATTAAGCTGAGAAAGTATGATTGGTCCAAGGCTAGCCAGTAATCTTCCATGGCAGAGTGGGGATTTGAACCTGGGTCCTCCAGATCCTAGTCTGGTACTCTAATCACTACACTGTGCTGGCTCTCTATACACTTCAGAAAGGGCGATTTTGAACAGACAAAGGGAAAAAGTTAAAACATCCCACTGTTTCCTACAGCTCTTCTACTTCCAATTGCAGCTTCTGAGGCTGTGATTTCCCCCCCAAAATGGAGACTGTTCATTTGTCTCCATGTGGTATCCTGTTTGGCCCTCTTGGGCAGTTTTCTGGAATCAGAACTTCACGTGTACAACTTTTTAATTTTATTGACTTCATTTATACACCACCTTTCTCTCCTGTGGGGACCCAAAGCAGCTTAAATCATTCTCCCTTCCTCCATTTTATTGTCCCAACAATCCTAGGAGGTAGAATAGAGGATAACCTTCTGCAAAATCTACCATTTTGTCCTGAAATGGAAGAACACCTTTTTCTGCTTACCAGTTCCTTTGCCCTTACTCCAACTTAATTTTGGAACCCATGTTGCATCCTTATTCCTTCCCTTTTCTTCCTCAAATGCGACTTTTAATAGTAATACATACTTCTGTTCTGAGCTGGCAGAAGGGAGCTAGGCCAAAGCACAGCCACCTGCCATGTGTCTTTTATCATTCTGGGGGAACCATCAGGTCAAAAAAAGAGCACTCTCCTTGGGTAAAAGCATAAATAAGGTAATAACACATATTTGAGATTCCTTTTCACAACCTTGAAACTTGTGGCTTGTAAGTTTGCAAAAATCAGTTTGCGCTGCTTGGGTAGAGGGAGATTCAGCGTTTAGACCCAGATTTCAGTTTTACATGTTTGGGCTTTAAACTCTTATTTTTATAGCAATACGTTGAGTTTTTAAAAGATTTCTGCAACATAATAAGATTCTTGTGTGTTGAAAATCTGTTGAATTATTAGTTCCTACAATAATTGTTTTCTGCTCTGGTTAAAATGGCTTCAGTGCTTTGAAGGAGAAGCACATCAAAGCCCATTTACCACCTGCCCTTTCTCAAAACCCTCCTGCTTGCCCATCCCAGATGTGACAATCTGTTTCTAAGCAATTACAATGTTCTCTTTCTGTAACCTAAACATATAGCTTGAAGCCTTGAAGTAAATTTGGGCTCTGCACTTTTAGTTTTCTAACAGGACCTTGCTGATGTTCTTGTCAGAATCCTGGTTAAATCAGTTCAAAACGCCATTCACTTCAAAGAAAGCTAACTTTATTGAGACATTGATAGATACCATACTGGACACAAGCTATTGTTAGGACTGAAGTTGAATGCGTGGCAGTTGCAGATATAGTGTGTTCAAGTAAAGGCACTAAAGATCAGGACCCAATCACCCCACGGTATTTGCCTGCCAGAATTAACAGTCAATTACACCCCCCGCTAAGCACCTACCCCTCCCAGAGCATCCGTCCCATCAGAATTAACAGTTGTCTACCACCACCCCCACAGACACGTAGCCCCTACATATCAAGGAAAACAGAAAAACAGACATTTGAGAAGCCAGGACATTTGGCACCACTAAGGTGACAAGCTCCTGGCACATCAAAGAGAGAGGAACCTCCCCTCTCAATGGCAGGCGAGCTGTAAAATGCATAGGGAGCCTGACAGTTCTTCAGTTGCTGAAACCTTTGGTAAAATGCGTTAGCTGAAGGGCAGTTCTTCACTAACGAGCTGCATTTTACTCATACTGCCCTATATTTTAGTACTTGATATCTGATCCACTGTACTAATTAAGTGGTATACTTTGATGATCCAAGGCCAGGATGTAGTCACTAATCCAGCTGCAGAGTGATGATCTACTTAAATTCTACGTAGGCTGGCTTGTTAGATACAATGGCAGTCAAATTGCATACTATCACTCTGCTTACATTTCTCTCAGCTTCATTAGCTCTTTTCTGCTGTTTGCTGGCTGATCTATAGATTTTAGTTTGTGAAAAATATGGATGACCTTGTTACTGCAATCCTAAAATGTATCGAGTGATGATTGGATGGAGCTTGATTTGAATTAGACAAAATGTTCTAGTTGAGAACAAATTGTTTTATTAATTGGGATACATTTTCTAGAAATTCAGCAGCTGAGCTTTTTCTCATTTTATGTCACACAGGTAGTGGAAGATACAATAGATCTGAAGTGATTTTTTTAAAAACCATGTCACAGAAAAATACCGTGGCTTATTCAGGTCAGTACTATATTTTTGTTTCATAAAGTTAATAAATGGTAACCAGCACTGATGTGTCCTATCTTGCCTTCCATTTTCCTTCCCAAAGTTGAACATATTATGTGACTTCCATCATTTTTGTAGTATTCCCAACCCTATCAAACCATTCCTTAATGGAGATTGAGGCTAAAGATCGCCATTTAGAAGGATCATATTTATTTGAGAGTATTTCTATACCACCTTTTCAGAGTCCTGCTCAAGGCAGCTTACAGTTAAAAACCACAATATTAAAACACAAGGCATTGGACAAAAGCAGCATAAAAAAAACTATCCATAAAACTAGGGTTGCCAGGTTCCAAGTTGTGGCTGGAGATCTCCCAGAATTACAGTTGGTCTCCAGGTTACAGAAATCAACTCCCCTGGAGAAAATGTCTGCTTTGGAAGGTAGACCCTATGGCACTGTACTCCACTGAGGCTCCTCCCCTCACAAAACCCCACCTTCCCCAGGCTTCACCCCCAAAATCTCCAAGAATTTCCAACCCAGAGATGGTAACCCTACATAGAACAAAAGCAGATAAAAGCTTTTTTTTTTTTTTAAACAAAATTTTATTGGGATACATTCAACATTTCCAATCACGTTACCAATACAATTTCAAAAAGAAGATCCCCGTCCCAATCCCCCCACCCCCTAATAGGCTTCCAACACTGCTAATAACAAACAGAAAAATTATAAGGTAATCAAGCTTAGACTTAAGTACATCGACAAACCAGGTAACACATTTCAATTATATATAACCTCTACAATTTCAGCATATTATATATAACAGTACATACAGTTCAAAATTTATTTCACTTCTCGTTCAATATCCATACGTATCCAAGTTATATATTTTCCCCTTCATTCTATATTCAGTTTCTAGATACAATTTCAATCCTTCCCAGTCTTTTAAGTACTGTTCTGCCATTTGTCCATTTAATTTCTTTGTCATTTTGTCCATTTCCGCTAAAAATAACAGTTTTCTCAACCAGTCATGTATATCTGGCACCTTCTCCATTTTCCAATGCTGAGCAAAGGCCATTCTCGCTCGACGTAATCATGTACCATAACAGTGTCCTTTTTTCTTGTGGAATTTTTTCCATTGTCAAACCGAGGAGAAGAAGTTCTGGCTTTCTCTCAATTGGGATTTTCAATATTTTCTGCATCACACAATGTATATTAGACCAGTATGCTTTCACTTTATCACATGACCACCACATATGGTAAAAAGAACCCTCTACTTTTTTACATTTCCAACATTTATTACTCAAGTTCTTATCCATACTAATATTGGCAATCTTTTTTGGTGTCATGTACCATCTATACATCATCTTATAACAATTTTCTTTTACATTGATACAGGTAGACATTTTAAAAGATCTTTTCCACAAAAATTCCCATGATTCCATAAAAATTTCTTTGTTCATATTTATGGCCCACTTTATCATTTGTTCTTTAACAGTTTCATCCAAAGTATATACAGTCAACAAAGTTTTATACATCTTTGATATCATTTTCCGCTCTTTTTTCAACCATATATTCTCAAAATCATCATTCATAGCTCTAAAACCAAACTCTTTACAATCTTTTTTATAGATGTCCCTTATTTGACAATATTGTAGCCAACCATACTCAAATTCTAATTCATTATTTGGTTTTAAAACATATTTTTCCCTTCTTTTTGCAACAATTCCTGATATTTCAACCAGTCATTACCTTTATGCTCTGAAAACAGATGTATAACTGCAGCTGGAACAATCCACAGAGGCCTCTCATCCGAGATTGTATCCTTATACCTGGTCCATGCTTCAAACAATGTCCTCCTTACATAATGATGCTTAAACATAGAATCAACTTTGTTTTTCCCATACCAAAGATAGGCATGCCAGCCAAATCTGCAATCGTGCCCCTCAAGAGCTAAAAGTTTTCTATTTTCCAAATTTACCCATTCAGATAACCAAGACATACATACTGCTTCATGATACAAACGCAAATTCGGGACTTGGAAGCCACCTCTGTCTTTAATATCATACATTATCTTCATTTTAATTCTTGGCTTCTTTCCTGCCCAGATAAACTTAAAGATTTCTCTTTGCCATTTTACCAACACTTTCCCATCTTTCACAATTGGTATTGTCTGAAACAAAAACATTAACCTGGGCAGTACATTCATTTTAATAACGGCAATTTTTCCAAGAAGAGATAATCTTAGTTTTTCCCATTTTTCTAAATCACTCTTTATCGAACCCCACAGTTTTTCATAATTATTCTTAAACAAATCTATGTTTTTCATTGTAATTTCAACTCCCAAATACTTAACCCTTTTAACCACTTCACATTCTGTCACATTTTGTAACGTTTGTTGCTTTGTACCAGTCATATTTTTACACAGTATCTTAGATTTATTTTTGTTGACATAGAACCCTGCAAGATCACCAAACTCTCTTACTTTTTCAAATACCTTAGGCATATTATTAACAGGATCTTCAACAATAAACATGATATCATCCGCAAATGCTCTTAATTTAAATGAAAAACCTCCAATTTTCAAACCTTTTATATTATCATCATCTCTAACCGCTTGTAGCAAAATCTCCAAAATCCAGATAAATAACAATGGTGACAGGGGACAACCTTGTCTAGTACCTTTTCTTACCCGGAACATATCTGTTGGTTCTGCATTGACAATCACCGAAGCTTTTTGTTCTTTATATATCGATTGAATCATTCTTATAAATTCTACGCCCATCAAAGATTTCTCAAGCACTTTAAACATAAATTCCCAATTCAAGTTATCAAAAGCCTTCTCTGCATCCAAAAATAAAAAAGCAACTTCTTTTTCAGGGTGTTTATCAGAATACTCAATTGCGTCCAAAACAACCCTCATATTGTCTTTAATTTGTCTATTTGGTAAAAAACCAGCTTGATCCTCAACAATAGTGTCTTTCAAAAACTTTTTAAGGCGCTCTGCCAATATTTTTGCAAATATTTTATAATCGTTGTTCAATAATGAAATGGGCCGGTAGTTTTTAACATTTGTTAAATCTTGCATTTCTTTAGGAATTAAGGTGATTGCAGCTTCATTCCAGGAGTCTGGAATCTTTCCTGTCTTTCTAATTTCGTTTAAAAGAATCTCCAACACCGGGACCAAATCTTCATGAAATTTTTTATAAAATTTAGCTGAAAAGCCATCCGGGCCTGGAACTTTAGAGATTTTTGCCTCAGCTATTGCTTTACTATTTTCATCTTTAGTTATTGTAGCATTTAAAAATGTTTTCATTTCAGGGTTTGGTTGTATCAAGTTAGCTTTGGATAAGTAATCCAACATTTTTTGAGGATCCGCTTGCCTCGCTTGAAAGAGAGTCGCGTAGTATTTAAAAAATTCCCTCTTGATTCCTCCTGGGTCTAAAATCTCTTTATTTCCATCTTTCAAACAAGTGATTGTTTTATTCTCTCTTCTTTTCTTCAATTGCCATGCTAAATATTTGCCAGGTTTGTTTGCACCTTCAAAGGATTTCTGTTGCAATTTTTTCAAGTTCCAAAATACTTCTTTATTCAACCTTGCCTCATATTGCTCCCTTAAAATCCTCAATTCTCTCAAAATCTTCTTTTTGCCAGGCCTTTTCTTGAGTTCTGTTTCTTTTTTCCGAATATTTTCCATAATTTCTTTGTCTGTCTTCATTTGTTATTTCCTTTCATTATTATTGATTGCAATCAGATGTCCTCTCATCACAGCTTTGTAGGCTTCCCATACCGTTTGCGTCTGTACACTTTTATTTAAGTTCAATTGAAAGTATGTTTGGGTTTCTGTCCTTATTTTATCCACAATATTTTGCTTGTCCAGCAAATCTTCATTAAGTCGCCATCGAAATTTTTTCCTCTTAACATACGTTGACCATTTTATCGGACTGTGGTCAGAAAGAGTCCTAGGCAATATCTCAATTTTGCATGTTTGCAAGATTAAATTCTCTGTCATCCACATCATATCTATCCTTGAAAAAGATTCGTGTCTTGATGAATAAAAAGAGTACTCTCTATCTCTGGGATTTTTAACTCTCCAAACATCTGCCAAGTGTTCATGTTTAGTCAATTGAAAAAAGACTTTAGGAAGTTTGCCCATGGCCTCAATTCCTTTTTTTGATTTTCTATCAACAACATTGTCAACAGTACCATTAAAATCGCCCATTAAAATCGTTTGCTCATAGGTCAACTGTCGTAGTTGTTCCCACAAATCCTGAAAAAATTTTTCCTTTGCCCCATTGGGAGCATAGAGATTAACAATTAATGTCTTTTTATTCTGCAACACAACTTCTACCGCCAAAAATTTCCCTTCATTGTCTTTAAAAATTTCTTTTGGTTCCAACTCCTTTTTAATATATGTAACAACTCCTTTTTTCTTTTGGGAGGAGAGTGAATAAAATTCCTCTCCTAATCTTTTTTGAATCAAAAATTTGGCATCTGATTTTTTAATATGTGTTTCTTGCAAGCAAACAATATCACATTTCTGTTTTTCCAACCAGAGTCTGACATTTTTCCTTTTTTGGGGTGAATTCAGTCCATTAACATTCCATGAAATTATTTGACTCTCCATGTTGGTTCTATAATTATTTATCAGAGTCTTTAAAATTATCATTGATGAATCTGGTCATTTGGTCAACTGACTTGATGGTGACTCTCTTCTGCTTGAACGAAAAACTGACGCCTTTAGGAATTTCCCATCTATATCTTATGCCCTCTGTTTTCAGCTTGTCAATCAGGTCTTTAAAAAGTCGTCTGTCCTGAAGCATCGCTCTGGGTAGTTCCTTTAGGACCATAATTTTCTTGTTGTCAATTGTGAAGTCATCCTGAAATTGTTGCTTAAACAAATCCTCCTTCAGCTTCTTAGATATAAACTGGACAATTACATCTCTAGGTAATTTTTTCCTTTGCGCAATCGCAGAATTGACTCTGTATACCACATCAATCTGTGCCGCCACTCTCTCCTCTTCCATTTTCAAAAAGTCTGCAACAGCATCTACCATAACGGAATGGATGTCCTCATTCTTGTCTTCAGGGATCCCCCTGAATCTCATGTGGTTAATCATTGCATTATATTGGACCATCACATTCACTTTATCTGTTTCTATAGTGACCTCAGCTATATTAGATGCTACTCCCTTCACCCTTACATCCATCTCATCTGCTCTTTTGGTCAGCGTCTGTATCTCTTTTGTAATTCCAGACATTTCTTTTTTCAACTCTGTTACTTCTGTTATTACAGTCTTTTCCAACTTCAGAATCGCATCCATCACTCGTTTCTCCATAGCTTCCATCATGCCCTGTAGCTTTTTTCCTCTTTCCCAGCCATTTTCGGGGAGGACCAGGTATTTGCCCTCTGTCGTTGCCGCAGGTCGTAAGCCGTTGTTCCAAGTTTTCCCTCCAACCCACTCTAAATCAAAGTCCTTCTTGTGCCCACCTAAATCGCACTAGTTTCACTTTTTTATATTGAGTCTTTCGTTTAAAGTCAAAGAAAATTTTTCTGACCTTCCCAAAATGGCGGGCGCAATTTCTCTATGGTAAATGGTTCTTCCGGGTACTCACTTCCTGTCCGGCAGTCTTGATGGTCCCCCTTGTTCCTAATTTCTTCCCTTCTTCCGGCCTCCTTGGTCTTCTCTAGGATGATTACTTGTCTGTTCTGAAGTCACTTCCTGTTTTGCCAATTTCTGCTGCAGCAGCTACAGTACTTTTCCACTGTAGTTCTCGCGGAGTTACTGTTAGTTTCTATTTTAAAGTCAATAATCTAACCGCAGGAATGATCAACAATTCAGCTTTTTGGCCTTTTTTAGCTGTTTAACTGCACTTTTTCCGCTCCAATGTTAGTACGACAGATACAGCACGATCATGCGCTTCATCGGATGTTGTTTATTTTTGGCCGAAACGCGTCTCCGGTGAGCAATTTTAAAAAGTTACCTTCAAAGTCCGTGTCTTGTTATAGCAGTGTTTCCTTGATATCAGTTTCCGTAGAATGTCTTGGAGGTCTGGGTCATGCGTTCTTATGTTGAGAATCCAACTCGGTGGGGTCTTGTAGAGATTTTCCGAAGTGCCTTCTCTGGGGGAGGGGATCAAGGCTGGTCGCGACGCTCTTTAAAGCCCCGCCATCAGCCGATCTCAACTCCTCTCTCGGGCCAGGCTCGCTGCCAGTCACCCCCCTGCCTGGGGGATCTGCGGTGGGCTATGTGAAGCCCACCCTGTCGTCAAGACCCTCCGTATGCTCTGGGAGCTCTAAGAGCAAGCCAGAACACGTTAGGATGCCATGAATCCCAGACCGGAAGCCAAAAAAAAAGCAGATAAAAGCTGATAAGATTAAACAACACTAATTAAAAGCCTCAGGCCTAAAAGAAAGCCTTAAAGGAGAAGTGCTCCAGATGCAAGATGCCAGCACTTCTGAAGGCAGGTGGCACAGAGAGCAGAGCTTGACAGGCAGTTCTTAACTGGTGGGCTGGATAATGTATTTGCAATAGCTAATAATATCCAGATTGTTTGCTATTCCTTACTAGTAGAATTATCCATAAAACCCAGCTGTATATAAATGGGTTGAGTATAAGAGGGTGTCATGATCTGTGCAGGACGGAGACAGGGCCTAGAGGCCTAAACTATTGGAGGGGCCTGTCTGGCAGTAGAAAGCAGACAGCCTACAATCCCCACAATGCTTGGGGATGGTTTTTAGCCAATGGGAGTGCAGGGATTCTGGGAGGAAAATGTTGCATTCCTGTTGAGGTGTGTCTTAAGTAGTATGCTGTGGAAAATAGTGTCTTTCTTCACACAGAAGTGAATTGAAGGGGGCTGTGATAAACTCTCTGTGTTGTGAGGAAACGGATCTTGCTGTCTCTCTGTAGTTTTCTCTCCCATGGAGTCAGAGGGAGAAGAGCTAGTCTGAGAGGAGAAGGTCCCTCACTAGTGAGTCCTGGTAAGAAGATAGGCCTTAAGTTGTACCAGTTAAGGAAAAATAGGTTAGCTTTGTGTTCTTTTTGCCTTTCAATACTGTTATACCTTGCCTTATTTGCCTTGCCCCAGTATTGTTCTTAATAAACCACTGTTAAGTACTCGGCCTGGTCATCACGCCTGTGTTTTCTCAGCTGTAAAAGGGGCATTTTTGGATGGGCTTGAGAGGGTACCCTGGGCCTTCTCAAGGGACTGTACGTCCAGGGTGGTGGTGGCGGAAGGTGGCGACCCCTGGGGTCATGACAGAGGGTCAAGGCATTATTTAATGTGCAGCCAGACACAAAATGTGAAATTACAGAGGGAAATGTGCAATTCCAAAAGAACATTTGTGCTGTTCAAAAAGTCCGATCTTCTGTATTAGTATTGTCAATTTCCCAGTTCTGAGGGACCCCCCCCCAATGTAAGTTTCTGGAATGTTTCTTTAAGCAACAAGCATGTGCCCATATACAAGAAAATGCACAGGTGCATCGTGCTGGCACACAAAATGCATGAATTACAGCTGTACAGATCCATATCTACCTTTTGAAAAGCCTGATGATATTCATATCTGAAGGGATTTTGAAGTCTTTATGATCTGATCCACAGATGAGTGGAATTCATGAACGTTGCCTTTCCTGTTCCCCAAGAACAAGCAACACAGACCAATCTGTACACACTGAGGGGTGCATGAAAAATTATCAACAACTGACAACCATTGAAGAGAGTGTGTTTAGAGTGGTGTAACTGCTTAAGATGGCACAGTGCAGCTCTCAGAAAGCTAATTTTAATCTGAAATGACGGATTTTAATTTATCAGGCTGCAAGTCAAGAGCACAGTTATTAATTTTCCTCCAAAGCTGTTTTGATTAATGGGGAACAACCTATCCTAGGTGAAAAAGCAGTATCTTCTCACCCAGCTGGCCTAGCCTCTCCTAAGCATTTGCACCAGATTCTGCCTGTGAATGTAGCAACCATGATCATGCAGAAGATACTGCTTTTCTTTTTATTAGTGGTGTCCAGCAAGAAATGGAGCTGCTCAGCAGACTGAGAGACCTCTGAGGCCTGTTCAGTCAAACTATGGGACCAATAAACTATGTATATAGGAGTACAATGTATCCAAATCCCCAGAAATAGATGCTGAGACCAGATCTTAAAAAGCAGTGATTTCTTTTATGGAATGATTCTCACACATACAATATAAAACCCAATCATACACACAAACAATACAGAGCTAAGAATTTAGACAGGAAGGTATAGTTGACGGGGTGATACATTACCTGTCTGATGTGGCGAGGTGATCCTGCAGCAAAAAAGGGATAACACTAAGCAAATGGGGTCGTGTGTTGACCAACAACGCATGTGGGAGGCTCCAAACAGCACTTAAGAATGGAACCAGCAAGGTAGGGTCCTTTTATACCCTAAAATGACTGGAAGCTGATACTTCATTAGTCATGTAGTCCTCAGGAAATGCTAGAAAAATCCAGTTACTAATGGATCAGGAGAATGGGATTAATCATTGGGCAATTGTGATAATAATCAACTAATAGTGACACCTCTTAGAGAGACAAAGGAAAGAAAAGTATAGCAATGTCTGAGCTCCTCTGCTGGTAGTTGGCATTAACAATTTGATGATCAACAACTGCATTATCAGGATGGGCGGCTGGAGGACGTGACTGCTGACTAATCCTATCATGGAGTCAGTTTTTTTATTTAGGTTGAAGCTGAATATGTGCTTCACCTGGAGATGTCAATATGCAGAGGTGTGGGGGGGAGGTGCCTGCATGATGGAGAAGAGAGCTTTCCATGGCATCTGTAAAGGAATGTCTGGGTTCCCTTTGCAGAGCAAGGCTTCTCTCCAGTGAACTTCTGCTGACATTGTGTGTTGGCAGGGTCAGGGAGGCTGGCTTGCCTTCTGGCATCTGGCCGCAGAGCTGCAGGAGCGAGAAGCATCGGGTCTTCCATGGGTCCACATCTGGTTAGGCACGTTGCTTCAGAACAAGGTTTCCCTTGTCTGGGCACATGCCAGCATTCCAGTAGGGTGGCACAGTTTCATGGCTACCATTCAGTCCGTTGCCCTGGCACACTATTTGCACAGTCCAGCTTTTGCAGTCATAGTTCATAACCTTTATGGTTGTTGTATAAGGTGGCAGCATAGCAAGAGGAGTTCTCCAAGCCCTGTTTCTTTCAGCTGTTGGACTTTGTTGTAGAGGAGCACAAACATTATTCTGTCTACCCCTCCCT
This sequence comes from Gekko gecko, assembly GCA_029375565.1. Classification (NCBI taxonomy): domain Eukaryota; kingdom Metazoa; phylum Chordata; class Lepidosauria; order Squamata; family Gekkonidae; genus Gekko; species Gekko gecko. Next base: position 24,244,020 of record JAPDNY010000008.1, on the reverse strand, counting down.
CACATCAATTCTTCACCCAGAGTGCAATATCCAGAATGGGAAAGTTGTCTTTTGGGACTAAGACCCATAGCCTGGACCCAGTCAGCACCATGGCCTCTGCTTCAGTGGCTAGAGACAAGTTTCCCCCTCCACCCAGCTGGAAAATGTTTACAAAAAGTTTGCTACAGACATAGAGCATCTTTACTATTCTGTCCACAGAGACTTGAGAGGTTGGGTCAAACAAGGGGTCCTCTTGCTTACAGTCTAAGGTCACCAAGCCAATTCCCACAAGAAGAAGGGCTGGGAGCAGTTCACTGATGCAGAGGTGTTCTGGCTGAATGACAATTTTGGATGGGCTGGTCTTCCTGCTTTAGAGAGCCTATGCTCTGAAGAAGGACAGCTCTATCAACAGGAAACACTACCACATCCTGAAGACAGTCCACCATTTTTCCTCTGTGCATAGGGGTTTCTTTAGATATAAGCATGTCTCAGAAACTAATGAATTACTGAGAAAGTCTGCAAAGAAGCTGATTAACTGGTGAGTGTTCTGAACAGTTTGGAAGGCTTGGAAGGCTGCTGCAATCTAAAACAGTATCATTTAAGAGAGTCAATTTAAAGAGCCTGAAGGATTTTAAAAACTTCATCTTTGCATTCTTTTTCATTGAATGGGGCAGGTAACCTAAAAAGGCCTTCTTCAAATGTCTTATTCTGGATTAGCTCCTTGAAATCAATGGGATTATTCCCAAAAGCACTTTTTGAGGCCTGAAGAATGCTGGTATATATGTTTCACATTCTAGTGCATTTGAGGGGCACTATTACATTACAGAGGCTCAGAGGTTAAGACACTGAGCTGTAGACGGGAAGGTCTGTAGTTTGGCAGTTCGAGACCCTAGTGCCATGTGTCAGAGTGAGCTCCTGTCTCTGGCCCCAGCTCCTGCTAACCTAGCAGTTTGAAAGCAAGAAATTGCAAGTAGATAAATAGGTACCACTTCAGTGGGAAGGTAACAGCGTTGGTGTTTAGTCATGCTGGCCACATGACCACGGAGAAGTCTTCAGACAGCGCTGGCTCTTTGGCTTGGAAATGGAGATGAGCACCGACCCCTAGAGTTGGATTCAACGGGCTTTCAAGCAAGGGAAACCTTTACCTTTATTACATTACTATTGGCTCCAGACTGCATGTAAATGATTTTTTTTGACTGGGAGAGAAAGGTATACAATCGAACCATTATTCAAGGGAAGTATACTGGCCCCACTGCTGGACCTCCTGATGGCACCTGGTATTTTTGGCCACTGTGTGACAGAGTGTTGGACTAGATGGGCCATTGGCCTGATCTAACATTGGCTTCTCTTATGTTATTATGTTCTTATGTTATACCTGACCATGGCAGCAAGTTATCTAGAATGAGGCCTCTGTTTTATATCTTTGTTTTAGGTCACAGATAATGATTATAAAACAATCTCCTTGGTCTAGGTTTAAGAAATGACTATTATTGTAATATCTGGAGCCATTCTGTAATAACATTGTTTGACCACTGAGGAAGTCTAGTTGGCCAAAATGCATTTGATCATGGTCAATAATGGTCTGTCTTTGCGATTAACATAAAATTTTATTCTGAATTGAGGCTATTACTTGGGCCTATATTTGTTTTTACTGAATTTGTAATAAATACATGCATATTTTTGTATATTTGGTAATAATTATTCTTCATGTTTGTACACAGAATTATTGGGCCCTTTTATTCTGATTTCCTTGAACTGTTTGGCCACTGTGTGAAACAGGATGCTGGACTAGATAGACCACTGGTCTGGTCCAGCAGGGCTCTTATGTTCTTATGAGTGAACACTTTAATTTTTTCAGTTGTAAGTTATACTTCCTTCAATATCTCAAAAAAACACACACCTATATTAGGTTATGGTAACATGCAGATTTATTTAAATTCAGTTTAATCTGTTCAAAGGCAAATAAGTAATCATCTAAAGTTCTCTAATTGGTAGCCTTAGAAAATTTTTTAAATTAAGCAAAAATGTTGTTCCTTTCAGATTAGTTATTTCCATTTAAAGTTTCACAACTATGTCAGTGAAAAACAACAATATTTTCCTCAAATTGAACTGTTAAAAACTAGAAATTGTCCAGAGGTCCCTGTCATCTGGGAGCTTCCTGCATCCCCTGTGTCGCTAGTAGGGAATTTTAGTGTAGGAGGAAAGTGTTTAATTGCCGTTTTACCTGTCGAAAGCATCTTTTGACGTACATGATGAGCCAGCTTCGTTTGACTGTTGTCTTCTTAAGAGGTGGAATTCCTCTGCCCACACTTTGCTGAATGTTGACTACTTCTTTATTTACTCATTGTGCCTTTGAATTTTGCCCGGACTGAGCATTTTCTGTTAAGCACCAGCTGAAGTCAAGCTCGTCAGTTGCAGCATTGTCGAACAGCCTACATAGCTTCCCACACAGTGCCTTCCTCAAAGAGAAAATGGGGAAGCCTTTTTCTTTGAAGAAGCACTTTGGAAACAAAAGGGATTTCCCTATGTGCTAATGGGCATAAGCATCTTTTTCTTCCACACAGCAGCAGCTATCTGGCTGCTAAGTCCAGCAGTATTTTGAAAATATTTGGGAGTGATCACAATTCAAGTTCCAGCTCTGTCTAAGGGATATAAATATCTAAATTTATATTTTGAGTGAATGCTGCAGAGCCAACATATGTTAATTATGTCTTTGGTAGTTTGGGAATGAAGTAAAGAATACTCTGTAAGAAAATGACATCTTAGGAGGTTCATAAATAGGGAACATTACTGTCTTCAAGTATCTGTTTGGGTGTATCCATACTACAAATTTGTATTGATTTACAATTGTCATGGCTTCCCAAAAATTAGAGTCCAGTATCACCTAAAAGACTAACAAAATTTTCCAGAGTATAAGCTGTCACTTGTGAACTTTGACTCACAAAAGCTTATACCCTGAAAAATTTTGTTGGTCTTTAGATGATACGGGACTCTAATTTTGTTCTACTACTACAGACTAACACAACTACCCACATGAAATTATCTCCATAGAAGGCTTCCCCAAAAGTATCCTAAACATTGTAGTTTGTTGAGGGTGCTGAAAATTCTTAATTAAAGAATCCCATTCATTTTCACAGTTCTTTTGGAATAGGGAATGAGTGATTATTTTGTTAATGATTGCCATGTAGATTGGACCTTACAATGTTAGCTTCTCTCCAAACTCCTCTTTCATGGTTTGAACCTCTAAAATTGCCTTATACTGAGTAAGACCATTGGTGTATCTATCTGTGGTGTATTGTTTACTCTGATTGGCAATGACTCTTCAGAACCTTAGTCAGAAGTCTTTCCCAAATGTGCTATAGTGATTAGAGTGTTGGACTAGCATTTGGGAGGCCCAGGTTTGAATCTGCAGTCTCCCATGGAAGCTCCCTGGGTCTGTGGGACCAGTCACTCACACTTAGCCTAAACTGCCTCATGCTGTTGACAGGATAAAATGGAGAAGGGGAGAATGATGTTGTAAGCCACTTTGAGTCTTCCTTCACTGGGGAGAAAAGCCAGGGTATAAACATCTAAATAAATAAACCACTTAATACTAGGACCTTTTCACTGGTGATGCTGGGGTTTGAACCTGGGACTTTCTGCGTGCAACCCTCGGCTTTAACTGGGTTGTTGCTCATATCTTCTCATGTCCCAAAATAAATTTGAGATTCACTAAGTTCACCTCCTGGTTCTAGGACATGTGATGTTATGTCCAATCTAAGACCAGTATCATGATTTTGAATACATACAAAGAAATTAATGATGCTAAAAGTAGTAGAAATGACACATATAATGCCTTTTGGAGTTTCAGTTCTGTTTTCAGTAGTTCCCCCCCTGGAGTATGTTAAGTCTGTGTTATATATAGGAGCGAATTTGAAATATACAGAGAAATATTAGTAGGCTTCTAACTGTCTTTGGGTCTGTGCAAAGCTTGAAGGCTGTATAACTCCTCAAACTTGGGAACATGTTGTATGAAAGACTGGAGACTGCATCTGAATATTATTTTAAGATAGCCCAGAGATTCTGGGGGGAAAACCTGAAGTCTAACCATTCATGTGTTGTAATTAAAGATGACTGCAGATGGGAGCAGATACAACTCTAAGACACCTGCTAATAGTTGTTAGCAAACTGAGTGCCCCCCTTACAAATGTATCCTTTCCCTGCATCCCCTCCCCTGCCTAGAGCCTATTTCCCTCCCTTGTTTAACTGTGCGTTGCCATTGTATTAGCTCCCATGTTTGTTTATTTAGAAAATGTATTAACTCACCAAACAGCCATCTGAAATCATTCACAAAGTGAGAACAATACAATAAAACATAAAAAGAACTGTGAATAATTATCAATAATCAAGCCATAAAAACCAGCAAGGCACATAAACACATCAGAAAACAATATTCAGAAGTCTAAAATGACATTGATAAAACTGCCCTCAGCCTAGAAGCAGACCATAAAAACATTTTTTTAAAAAAGTTAACCACTCAGGTAAAATCCTGGGTAAAAGTGATTTTTTGGCTTGGAGTCTAAAGAATAGAAAGATAAGTGGTAGGCAAGCCATAAAGGGGAGGACATTCCAAAGGTAAGGTGCCACTACTGAAAAAGCCTCATCTCTGATCACCACTCTTCTCCCTTCTGCAGTTGGGCACAGAGAACACAGCTTGGGAAGAGAATCTTAACTGGTGGGCTGGACAGTATAGAAGGAGGCTAAGCAAAATTTCTGTTAAATCAAGTCCTGAAATGACAATTTGAAATGGGTAACAAATAGTTTGAAATAAACTGAACATTAATAGAACCATCATTTAAATTGTAGCATTAAAGGGGAGTTAACTCTTTTCCCCTCTCTTTCTAAAAAGCAGAATTCTCCACTTCCTGGCTGATTTGTCCTATAGGTGAAAACAGAGGAAGTTGCAGAGAAACATAAAGGTAGGGTACCTCCTTGGACACCCCCCCCCCCATGCAAACAACCCTGAGGGGCCATTCACATTGCAAAGTTTGTGCAGGGGAAAAATTAATTCCCTTTCTCCATGCTGCATTCTCAACCCAAAATGAGGCCATGTGAAGCTGTAACTAAAATGTAAAAAAAAAATACTGGGAATCTATTCATGGTTCTCCCATGATCATGTCTAGTTTGGCTCTCTACCAGCCAGTTTGGTGTAGTGGTTAAGTGTGCAGACTCTAATCTGGGAGAACCGGGTTTGATTCCCCACTCCTCCACTTGCACCTGCTGATGTGACCTTGGGTCAGTCACAAGCTCTGGCACAGCTGTTCCTGAAAGAGTAGTTTGTGTTCTCTCAGCCCCACCTACCTCATAGGGTGTCTTTTGTGGGGAGGAGAAGGGAAAGGAGTTCGTAAGCCGCTCTGAGATTCCAAGTGAAGGGCGGGGTATAAATCCAATCTCTTCTTCTCTTCTTCTACCCTTCATAGAACATTAATATCAATGAATCACTTATCTGCAGTTGGGTGGCAGTGGAAGAGGAAGAGTTATATAACAAGGGTGCGCTCCTTCTTCCTAAAGCTGGCTCCTGATTTGCTGACTGCAATCCACAGCAAACTAGTGTTATGTCTATAGTGGCCTTAGGAACTGGAACATTAGGTATACTAATATTAGTGCAATTAATCAGCTAAACTTTTAATCACCAACTAAATTGTGTGTTTTGTACAGCCCTTGGCATAATGCCAATATGTAAATAGTGATAGCAGTATGATCATCACAAGACTGGAGATTGTACAAACTAAGCTGAATAAAGGGATAAAATAAAATATCTGCCTAGTACCAAAGTCATAGTAATGAATTTTGTCCCTCAGTTTGAGAACAGGAGATTTGAAATGAAAAAAATGTTGGCATAGCCATTAGTTTTGGAAAAACTACTTAACTAGCCTTGGGTTGTACAGGAAACCAGGTAGCTGAATTTGAATCCATTGTTTCCCAAGAACTGCTTTTACTCCATTCATAACTCTCACTAGCGAGTTTTCTCCTCTAACCATCAATATAACAGCGTGGCAATATTGCCTCATCAGTCATGATTTAGTTAATGTTTTCTGAATTTAGTAATTTTTGATTAAAATTTAATGTGAACATATCATATCATATGCCACGTATATTATTGCAGTCATTAATCAAGTAACCTTATTAATGAAATGTCGGAAGGCTGGGTGAAAAAGAAGCCACAAGTTTGATATATGTTTGGCATGGCTCTATGAATGATTGCTGGGAGGAAGACAGTGACGCCAATTGTACCAAGCTTCATTAATATACATTTACAGTATTCTATGTATTGTATCAGCAGATATTCTAACCTTAGTTAACTCTAATGCTTAATTTGCTGAAAGGGACTAAATATTAATAATCTTGAAAAATATGACATATACGGTTAGCTCTCAAAATGCCATGATGATTCATACTATATCTTAACGCCTTTTGTAATAAAACATGTACCAAAAATGTTGTCAGAGTTAATGAATCTTTCTGTTGTTGTTTAGATGGAATAGCAAATGTTTGGTGCATTCTCAATGAAAATGAATGTATGTACTTTTTACTTTGAAAAACAAGAAACAAGGTGTCTAACAGCACATGACTTCACATAGCAACCCTCCCCACCAAAATTAAGAAACATGGAGATGCTGCCAAAAATGATAGCCCCTTGTCAAGTTTCCTCTGATGCACCATTTAACTCAGCCTTCTCTCCTGCTGTCAGTATTGTGTGTGTTTTCCTGTCCACCCCCAGTTCCATATCATGGATAGCAGGAGCAGAGGCAGACTGGCAATTTAACTTACAGGAAAAGTTCTTGGTGGGTCACTGCCCTAAAGGGCAGCTAGTGGTCAGAAGCAAGCATAACCAAGCTCTACCAACTCTTCCAGATCCTCAGGGGCCACTTGGCTCAGACCTTTCATTGGTAATGGTAATTGGTGTCAGTTCGCCAGTTGTCTTTTCCCACACTGCTACCAGTTTCCAGGAGGAGGCAGTATTATATTATTTATTTATTTATTTATTTATAGTTTCAATTTATATACCGCTCTAACCCCGAGGGGTCTTTGAGCAGTTTACACGGTATTTGATTTGATCTCTAACTAGGGCCACAATTTATAGGGAGGTGACATCCTACCCGCACCCAGGCAGCAGGGCTTCTTGACTTCATTCTGGTGGGTCTCAGGCATCAGCGTTCTTTTCTCCGGCTCAGCGGCCTCTTCTCGGCAGGCCTTGTCCTCGGTGCACAGCCTCGCGTCGGCAACAGCCCTGGCCACGTCCCTTTCGGCTCCGCCGCGTCGCGCCACCGCGCCGCCTGTCCCTCCGTGACTCTGCCCTCTGCTGGATTCAGCCACCTGATGTTGCTTTCCGCACCGCCGCTGCCATCACTGCCGCATCGCTGGTGCCTCCTGCTGCACACCCCAAAGAGGGAGGGTACCCCCCGCCACCTACAGGCAGGTACCCATTTATCTACTTGCTATATAGTTAATGCTTTCGAACCGCTGGGTGGGCGGGAGCTGGGACTAGGGCCGGGAGCTCACCCCAGCCGCGGTGGGTCTCGAACAGCTATAGTGGCTGTTCACTGATGTTATAGCAGGCATGCTACTGCCTGTGCCACCGCTCCCTTCAGTAGGTGAATTAATACCCATTATCACAAATGGGCAGCTCATCCGGCATCCTGTGTGGGGAAGTATGAGAGCATTGTATCTACAGGAGACACCTGCAGAAACGTGTGTCCAAATCAAAGGGCATGTGCAGAGTGAGAGGACAAAGGGAGAGAGGAGGGGTCAGAGGGCAGGTTAAGACAAAGAGAGGCATCCTATTCAAGTAGTTAACACCTATACACACTTAGAGTGATGTCACACCCCCTCCTAGTGTCCAGGCATGCTGAGTCGCTCACTCCAATCTGTAACACCATAGGGACCACTCGGGTTGGCTCACTCCACAACCATTTTCTCTTCCCAGTGCACTCCTGAGGGGGGCTAGGAAAATGTAATGGTGCTGGAACACTGGGTAATTTGGAGTACAAAGTACAATGGAGAATAAATCGACAAAGTTCTGCTGTTCTTGGAAGCAGTCCCATGTTTCTTATCATCTGTAGTTCTGCCCTGAGATATATTATAAAATTACTTGCTATTGGCTATCAGGCCCATAGCCAGAAAATTGTTATGAGGGGGGGGGAAATGAGTACAGTGGTGATGAGCACATCATTATTTACTTTGTTATGAATGAGCTATAATGTAGTGCAAAGTCTCAACAAGGGATCATTCAACAAAGAAAGTTAAATGATAATCCATTTTGTTTGAAACTGTTGTGATTGGGCACAGCCACACCTGCCCCTGGCAGGAGAAGATGCCCCCCCAGGGACCGGCCAAAAGTTGGCCAGCTGGGGGGAAGAGAGTTCCCCGATGCCAAGCAACAGGGGAGGCCCCCAGAGTCAATTCTGAACGCCCACAGTTGAGCCCGGCCACAATGGTGATCCCCGACCTGAGACAATGGAGGAGATGCGCCGTGGGATGAGAGAGTTTGGCATGGGCTTGGCGGAATGACGCCCATCTCAAAGGAGGCCCAGAAGGCCAGCCTCTCATTGGGTGTAGGAGGTCTGGGGCCATGGAGCAGGCAGCTCAGAGAGGGTGGGCCCCCAACCAGGTTTGGGGGGAATCACCTGGAGACAGCTGCAAAGAGGCCTCCCAGTGTGGAGAGGGAAATAAGCACTGGGGCAGCTGCAGCCTGATGTCCTGCAGCCTCACCTGACCCAGTGTTGGGTGAGATAGGGGGTGTGGCTGGACAGGTGAAGGGCAGGAGGGAGGTTGCAGGGAACAGGCAAGGTATAAAGGAGGGCTGAGCAGAGAGGTCAAGGAGGAAAAAGGACAGCTGGCAGTGAGAGAGGCTGCTGACACAGAGAGAGAGAGAGTGAACCCCCAGCAGGCAGAAAAGGGAGGAGGGTGAAGAAACCACCTCCCCCTGCCATTCTGAGACCTCTGCCTCCCATGCTTATACTTGCCTTGAGCCCCCAACCTTCCTGGTGACGACGACTGGTGTAACGTGCCCTGGGGCCCAAGGCCGAGGGTCACAGAAACCAAATATCCCCTTCATTTACACATGATGAACAGAATCTTATAAATGCATGTTGATCCCCACCCCCATATTGTCCCACTTCCACTTTCCTGGGTTGCAGTATGCCAAGTGGGACACCAGTGTATTATCACAGAAGTGTCTATTTCTTTCTTTGAGCGTGAAATGAAGCTTGGCTAACAGATCACAGAAGAAAGTGCGTCTTCTTGGATGGATGGCCCCTTTGATTCACACCATTTTCCATTGAACTTACCCCCCCCCCAAAAAAAAAAAAATTCTAAAACCCTGCTCTGGTTTGGCTCCAGATAATTTGCTATAGAATCATAAAGTTGGAAGGGGCCATACAGACGATCTAGTCCAACCCCGTGCCCAATGCAGGACCAGCCTAGAGCATCCCTGACAGATATTCATCCAGCCTCTTCTTGAAGGTTGCCAGTGAAGGGGAGCTTACCACCTCCCTAGGCAGCTGATTCCACATTTGAACCACCCTGACCATGAAAAAGTTTTTCCTAATATCCAGCTGATACCTCTCTGCATGTAATTTAAACCCGTTGCTTCAGGTCCTGTCCTCTGCTGCCAACTGGAAAAGCTCCTTGCCTTCCTCCAAATGACAGCCTTTCAAATATTTAAAGAGAGCAATCATGTCCCCCCTCAATCTCCTCTTCTCCAAACTAAACATTCCCAAGGCCCTTAGCCTTTCCTCGTAGGGCTCACTCTCCAGACCCCTGATCATCCTCGTCGCTCTCTTCTGCACCCTCTCAATTTTGTCCACATCCTTTTTGAAGTGAGGCCTCCAGAACTGCACACAGTACTCAAGGTGTGGCCTGAACAAGGCAACATACAGAGGGGCTATGACCTCCTGTGATTTCGACGCTATGGCTCTTTAAATACAACCCAATATTGAATTTGCCTTTTTTGCCATCGCATCACACTGACTGCTCATATTTAGTTTACAGTCCACTCTTACCCCAAGATCTCTTTCACATGCACTACTCCCTAGAAACATATCCCCCATCCAGTATTTGTGTTTGACATTTTTGTGGCCCAGATGTAATACTGTGCATTTATCTTTGTTGAATTGCATCCTGTTTACAATGGCTCTCTTCTCCTGGATACTCTTATCCTGGATACTCAGGAGAAGAGAGCCATTGCAAACAGGATGCAATTCAACAAAGATAAATGCACAGTATTACATCTGGGCCACAAAAATGTCAAACACAAATACTGGATGGGGGATATGGTTGAATGTTAACTCTATCTGGTTGAATTTTAAAATGGTTGAATTTTAACTCTATCTTCTTGGGTGTTTGCTACTCCTCCCAATTTGGTATCATCAGCAAATTTAATGAGTAGTCCTTCTACCCCTTCATCCAGATCATTGATAAAAATATTGAAAAGTACAGGCCCAAACTGAGCCCTATGGGACCCCACTGGACACCTCCCTCCAATCTGATGAAACGCCATTGATCACCACTCTTTGGGTGCGGTCCTCTAACCAGTTCCCTATCCACCGAACTGTCCTATAGTCCAGTCCACAGTCTTCCAGTTTGCCCATCAGAATGTCATGGGGAACCTCATCAAAAGCTTTGCTGAAATCCAGGTAAATCACATAAACAGAGTTCCCACGATCCAGTAAGCTTGTCACATGATCAAAGAAGGAAATCAGGTTGGTCTGACAAGATCTGTTGGGGACAAAACCATGCTGACTTCCCCGGATCGCTTAGTGGTCCTTCAGGTGCTTACAGATGGATCCCTTTAAAATCTGCTCTAATATCTTCACAGCAACAGAAGTCAGACTGACCGGCCTGTAGTTTCCCGGGTCATCCTTCTTCTCTTTCTTAAAGATTGGGATAACATTAGCTCTTCTCCAATCTTGTGACACCTCACCTGTCCTACAGGAAGCCTTGAAGAAGATGGATAGAGGCTCTGCAAGTTCATTAGAAAGTTCTTTGAGCACTCTTGGGTGCACAACATCTGGCCCAGGGGATTTGTATTCATCCAGTGCAGCCAGGTGCCTCTCCACAACCTCCCTGTCAATGTCAATGGGATACTCAGGTGTCCTGTCATGTCCTCTAATTTCTCTAGATGGGCTTGAGTTCTTCAGGGAGAAAACAGAGGCAAAAAAGTAATTAAGCCTGTCTGCTTTTTCTCTGTCCTCTACCGGAGTTTCTCCTACTCCCAAAAGCGGTCCAATTGCCTCTTTTACCTTGTGTTTGCTTCTCACATATATTTTTTTTTGGGGGGGATTCCCTGGGGTGGAGAGCATGGGGAGACTTTGAAGACCAGGGCTGCTTCCGACAGATATCTCTTCCTAGGTTGCCTGGTGTGGGGAATGTCCCAGGAGCGGGAGGGCATCGCTCACATCCATTATTTTTTTATTTTTGAAGGTTTCTGGAAGGGGTGTTCCCTGGGTTGGAAAATGCAAAGAGACTGTCGAGGACCAGGGCCATTTCCAACAGCTGTCTCCTCCTAGGTTACCTGACATGGGGAACATCCCAATATCATTTGCAGGGGGCAGGTGGTGCTCTCTCCCCAGGCCCACAATTCACCCACCGGTAATGTGACTCTGGGCAGCTCCGACCCCTCCACCCAGCCTGGGGCATGAGGAACACCCACACTGGGGCAGGTGGTGCTTCCTTGTCGGGCTCAACCCTCCACCACAAAGTCAACCTGATTACCAGGCAAGGGGGCCATTGCAGGGAATGTCCCAGAAGGGGGAGAGCAATGCTCACGTCCGTTAATTTTTGTATTTTAAAGTTTTTTGGGAAGCGGGGTCCCTGGACTGGAGAACGCAGAGACTGTTGAGGACCAGGGTTGCTTCCAACAGATGTCTCTTCCTAGGTTGCCTGGCACAGGGAATGTTCCAAGAGAGGAAGGACATGGCTCACATCTGTCAGTGCTTATTTTTAAGTTTGTTGGGGGGGGGGTTTTCCTGGGTGGAGGGTTGCATAGAGAAGTTGAGGACAGGGGTTAGGGTGGTTTTCACACACAACAGGTCTCGTTTCGGGTTCCCCTGCCAGAGAACATGCCACAAAAAGAAGGAGGATTGTGGTTCACATTGCCAGTGTGCTGGAGGACAGCAGTGGCTGGCCAGTGAAGAGATCACAAGGAAGTATTATTGTGCCGTGGCAAGGAATTTCAGTCCCAGCAGTCCCAGGCCTGCAAGAAACTGCATGGCTGGCTGGCTATGACATTGGCAGCAGGCGGATGACATGGGGGACTGGAGTCATGGAATGACGGTGAGCACACTGGAGAAAGGATATCAAAAACCAATGTAGCAGATTGTGCTGCCATCACATTGACAGTGGGGGGAAGGCGTGTTTCCCATTTTGTGAGGGATCATGGCAAGTAACAGGGACATGTTGGGGCTATACCAGGCCTGTAGCTACAGTGGGGCATCTCGTGGCCTGGCCCCCTGACTCACCACCAAGGCCCCCTGACTTCCCATCCAGCCCAGGCACTCCTTTGGGATGTGTGTGCAGGAGTGTGTGTGGGGTGCCCCCTGACTTATTTAAAGGCCCCCTGAATTAAAAAATCCTGGCTATGGGCCTGCATACCTGATACCGCAACACAACATGACGACACCACCTGGTTCTAGGGTTGCCACCAGGCAGGATGGAAACCCAGAGATCGTTCTCTTACTGGACAAAGGCTGGAAATGGTGTCCCTCAGATGTCAGTCAGCCAACGTATAAAGATCATTTTTAGAAATGGTAATGAAGCCAAAGCCATGCTTGAAAAAAACTGAGAGAGAGGACTTCCTGGAATGGGGACATTGCTGGAGGACAGGGCAAGGCTGGACAAGGCCTGGAATAATTGCCATTTGGAAAACCAAACAGGGAACGGCTTGGCCAGCATTATGAGATGGAGGCATACATGGCAGGGGACCTGGGAGGAACTCAACATGGACAGTTATCAGCTTTCCAGGTGGCAGAATGAATGGATGTGGCCCCAGGAAAGTAGATTGGAGATGTGGCAGAGGAAGATGCTGGGAAAGGCAGATGACAGTGGGGGCACCCCCTTCAAAGGGGCAGAGAGAGGGTGTACTGTGGAGCATGATGGACCACGCAGAACAAGCCACCTATACAGAGTGGCACGATGGTAGGGACGTCATAGTCGGGTGTCCCCAGACCTACCCATCTCCACCCCAGGACCAGTTATCATCACACTGGTAGGCAGACTAAAGCCTGACCAGTGACTGTCAGTTTTGGGGCAGGTACTAAGACACACAGACTCATGGCCCCCACACCTAGAGGCATACCTCCACATTGCTGTACTCCCAGGTCACCAGAAATTTCTCAGATTCTGCATAAGCCACCTACACCTCCAGTTCCAGGCTCTCCTATTTGGCCTCTCCACTGCCCCAAGTGTTTTTCCAAAGATGCAATTCAATTCAGTTCAATTACCAAAGATGCTAATAAACCCTATAGTCTGCCTCAGGGAGAGCGGCATAGACATGCATCAATACCTAGATGACTTCCTAATTGGTTCAAGTTCAGAAGAAAAATCATGAGACACATACAACAATTCAATTCCTAGAGCAATTCGGGTTTCTGATCAATTTCTCCAAGAGCTCCTTGATTCCATCTTAGAGGCTTGAACACTTAGGGATGGTCATCGACACCAGATGCAGTTGCTTCTTTCTTCCAAAAGAAAAAGCCAAAAAGACCATCCACTTGTCAGAGGCTGTGATCAGGTCCCCAAGTCCATCTCTTATGACACTAGCCAAACTGATGGGCACCTTCATAGCCTACACCAATGTGATGCAGTGGGGACATCTTCACTCCAGACTAATATTCCCTCTAAGCTGAGTTAGTGTAAGCTAGCTCACAGTTTTTTAGCTTCTGGCTCACACACTTTTGTCTTTGCTCAGGAAGTATGGCTCGAGAGCAAACTTATTTATGCAGCAGCCAAAGTGCTTTTAATGCCAGTAGCTCACAAAGTAGAATTTTTGCTCACACGACTCCACAGCTTAGAGGGAGCATTGCTCCAGACCGCTCTAAACCTGTCTCAGGTCATTCCAGAACCAGATCATGGAAAAGAAGGACATTCCCACCACAGTCCCCCCTGTTGACAAGAACAGGGTAGACCAAAATGCCCAACCTCCTACAGAACATTCCATGTCCAGTCCATAGTACAGATATTCACAGACACAAGTCTCTCAGGATGGGGAGCCTCCCTGAACAATGTTCCAGCCCAGGGCAGGTGGATGGAAGCCGAGTCTTGGCTTCCTGTAAATCTCCTGGAACTGCAAGTTACCCTTCAGATCTTGCCTACTGGGTTGCCACATCCTCATCTGGACAGATAACAGTTCAGCAAAGACATATATAAACAAGCAAGGGGACTCCAGGTCATCCAAGCTTCACAAAGAAGCCAACAAGATCGTGGAGTGAACGAAACCTGTTATCCATAAGGGCCAAATGCATCAAGGGTTTAGGGTGAACATACAAGCAGACTGGCTCAGCAAGGAGTCCATACAAGAAGTGGAGTTGTTCTTCAATGTGGACATTTTTTGCCTAATTGTGACACACTTCAGAATGCCAGTGGTGGATCTCTTTGCATCCCACCACAGCAATCAATTTCACCACTTCTTCTCCAGGTACTACCATCCACAAGCAGAAGCCACAGATGCCCTACTGTCCCTATGGCCAAGGGGACTACTCTGTGCTTTCCCACCCATTCCAGTCATTCCCAAGCTACTAAAAAAGATCAGGGAACAGAGAGCAAACATCCTAGTGGTGTCCCCTTGGTGGCCATGTCTGCCATGGTACTCAGCCCTTCAGGAGATGGCTGCTGCCCCTCCCATGATGCTTCCAACACCTCCAGATATGTTACATCAGGATCTGATCTGGCACCCTCACCCCGAGTGGTTACGTTTGACTGTTTGGAAGTTGAGCAGTCTGCACATCATAAACATGATATTGCCGTTCAGGAAACAATCCACAGACTAGATTTACAACACTTCTTGAAGGCCTTTACCAGATGGTGCTGGAGGAAAAATGTCCATCCCTTACAGCCATCTTTAATCAACATATTGGTCTTTCTTCAAGATGGTCTCTTCTCTGGGCTTAAAGCCCCAATGTTGAGATGTCAAGTGGCTGCCTTATCTTCATTGTTGCTGAAATTTGACAACAGCCTATTGAACCAGCCACACCTCAAACAATTCCTCAGGGGTGCAACACTCAAGAACCGCCTCCCCCCGGCTCATAGGTTTCCTGCCTGGATGTTACTCACAGTCTTGACAGCCTTTACCAAGTCACCCTTCTGTCAGCATTCACTTGCTGCAATAAGACATAAGCTGATGATGAGTTTGATCTATTTGACAGTTCTAGGCAGTCAGGTGAGCAGGAATGAACTGGTTCTGTCCTGTTCTGTCTTGTACTGTGCTACCAAGTCAAAGTGACTAAGCAATCTTTACCTGATTGGCTGATATGTGTATATAAGTGTTCATGCAGTGTACATATTTCTCTCTTCTGACGAACCTGTGTATTGCGAAGCACTCTGTCGGTGCGTATCATGATATATATGCTTGTATAAATAAATATGTAAATAGTTTTACACAAGACTGGTCTACTACTTCGCCTGGATATTTCTAGCAACCCCAATACCACTGGTGTGGGCAGGCACGTTACACTAACACCTTCAAGCCTCTCAGGGGCGTATCTCTGAGGTGGCTAAGGATGAAGACTATCTTCCTTGTGGCAATTACGTCAGCCATGAGAATCTCGGAACTGTGAGCCTTATCCATTAAGGCAAACATGGAAGAATTTAAAGGTTGCTACTGCAAAAGCTGTCATGTGATTCGACAACAGCTGCTAGAAATTTTGTCACATGCAGAATAGTTTGTTTGTCTTCGTCTCTAAGTAACCAGGACAATTTTGCTTCTGGAGAGGGGAAGTCTTGATTAAATGCAGGGGAGATCAGTTTATCTCTTAGAACTGAAAATTTGGGACAATCAAGCAAAATGTGATCCACAAAATCAATTTTGCTGCTGCCGTAATTACAGAGTCGATCTGAATATGAAATCCCATTAAATCTTCTGACATCACAGGGTAATGGTAGGGCATTCAGATGCACTAGCATGAATACCCTTCTACAGCCCTAAAATTATGTATCTCAGAGGCATGCAAGGCGCTTAAGATGATTCCAGCTGGGATCACCACACACTCTGTGAGGATCGCTTCAGCAAATGCTGCATTTCACAAACATGCTTCTGTTGAGGAAGTATGTAAATAGCAAAACAGTCCTTCATATCTGCCTTTGTGAGGCATTATAAGATGAATGTTTATGATTCAGCAGATGCTGCCTTTGGCAGATGAATCCTGCAACATGTGGTCTTGGATGAAGAGGGCCCACTCACTCAAGGGACACTGCTCTAGGAAATCCCATAAGATTTCCTCCACCTCAGAGGAAGAATGGATCTTTAGACACTTAGTGTGAAGGGTCCTTCTCCTCTAAGGAAAGGAGGACATCTTGCCCTCCCGTTACTCATCATCACCATCAAACATCATTCTTAGACCTGAGAAAATCTGTACATACCTTCCATTAGTTTCTGTTGGTTACCTTTCTTCTGGTTGACCGTTAAGGTTCAAGACCAGTGGTCATAGTGTAGGATTACAATAGATTAGTGTTAAATTTTTACACGGCTTTTTGAAGTTGCCATAACTGATGAGATGGGCAACTTCCACATCACAAGAAGAGGAAGAATCTAGTTCTTGCCTCCCTAAATGAACGGTGGGAATCACCCCATAAGATGTCCTCCTTTCCTCAGAGAAGAGCCTTCACGGTAAGTTTTGGGCACCACAATTTAAGAAGGATATAGAGAAGCTGGAATGTGTCCAGAGGAGGGCAACGAAGATGGTGAGTTGTCTGGAGACCAAATCCTATGAGGAAAGGCTGAAGGAGCTGGGTATGTTTAGCCTGGAAAGGAGACAACTGAGAGGTGATATGACAACCATCTTCAAGTACTTGAAGGGTTGTCATATAGAGGATGGTACAGAGTTATTTTCTGTTGCCCCAGAAGGTTGGACCAGAACCAACAGGCTGAAATTGAATCAGAAGAGTTTTCGACTAAACCTTAGGAAGAACTTTCTGACACAGTGGTTCCTTAGTAGAACAGGCTTCCTTGGGAGGTGGTGGGCTCTCCTTCTTTGGAGGTTTTCAAACAGAGGCTAGATGGCCATCTGACATCAATGCTGATTGTGTGAATTTAGGCAGTTCATAGGAGGGAGGGCAGGAAGGGTTGCCTCTGTGCTTAGTTTCTGAGGCTTTTTCTTACACGCCCAGGGAAATGCTGATTGTCACTTTGGGGTCAGGAAGCAATTTTTTTCCAGGCCAGCTTGGCCAGGGATCCTGGAGGTTTATTGTCATCTTCTGGATGTAGAACAGTGGTCACTATGGGTGTGGAAGGGAAGGTATTTGTGAATTTACTGCATTGTGCAGAGGGTTGACTAGATGACCCTGGAGGTCCCTTCCAACGCTATGATTCTATGATTCCTCTCCCCCTTTTGATCTGCACAATAACCCTGTGAGGTAGGTTAGCTGAAAGTCTGTGACTCGTCTGAAATCACCCACTCAGCTTCCACAGCAGTAACCTGGGTCTGGCAGTCCCTACTCTGAAGCACTAACTGCTTTCCCACACTGTCTGTCCTAGGGGGGCTGCTGGTGGTGAACAGGAGCAAGCAGCCAGGCCTCATAAAGTCATGCCAGTCAAATGTCATCATGTCACCCAGATGGCGCTGCCAGGCCTATGGTAGCTAACCTTCAGGTGGAGCCTGAAGATCACCTGGTATCACAACTGAACTCCAGACAACAGATCTCTGTCCCCCTGGAGAAAAAAATAGGTTGCCTACCTGTAACTGATGATCTTCAAGTGGTCATCTGTGCATCACACCCACGGGATCCAGTGCGCCTGCGCTGACCTGGTCAGTGTCTGTACAAAGCTCACAATGAGATTTTCGCGCCCTCCGCCCTGAGCCTGCGCGGGAACCCCCACCGTGCATGCCCAATGGGCGGGGGCACGGACATCCCGCCAGTTCCTTCTGACCGCTATCAATCCTAGCCATGTGTGAGAACAGCTGAGGATAACAGCAGTGGGGAAGGACGGGCGGGCGGTGTGAATGCACAGATGACTACTCGAAGGCAACCTGTTTATCTTCTTCGTGGTCTCTGTGCATCACACACATGGGAGATTAAAAAGCAGTGGCTCACCTGGAGGTGGGTGCTGGCAGACTCAGCGAGCCGCAGCGGAAAGGAGCAGACGACCCAAGTCACCCTTCTGTTGCGCACGGACGTCCAGCGCGTAGTGCTTGATGAACATGGTTGGCATGGACCACATAGCTGCTCCGCAGATGGACTTGAGTGATACGCCCTTCAGAAAGGCCGTAGAGGATGCCGTGGACCTGGTTGAGTGAGCCCTCAGGTGAGGGGGAAGAGACTGCTTCGCCAGGGAGTAGCAAAGCTTGATAGTTCCAACAATCCATTTGGAGAGACGTTGGGAAGAGATGCGCAACCCTAAGGATGCTGCACTGTATGACAGGAAGAGTGAGTTGTCACGTCTGGTTGGCTGGGTCCGATTCAGATAAAAGAGAAGCGCTCTCTTGACATCCAGGGTGTGGAGCAAACGCTGCTCTTCTCCTTCAGGACGTGGGAAAAAGTCTGGTAAGAATATCTCAGCGTTGAGATGGAACTCTGAAATGACCTTCGGGATGAAGGAGAGGTCAGGCACCAGACGTACCCCATTAGGGAGGAAGACCAGGTATGGCGGGTCATGATGTAGTGCCATGAGTTCACTGACCCTCCTGGCCGAGGTGATGGCTACCAGGAAGGCCGTCTTCCAGGCCGCATACTGGAGCTCACAGGTAGCCATGGGTTCAAATGGTCGTCTGGTGAGCTGTCAGAGGCCAGACGTAAGTCCCAAAGTTCTGTGGGAACAGCTACAGGGGGATGCAGTCTGATCAGGCCCTTTAAGAATTGTTTCGAGGTCGGATGCGAAAAGATTGTATAGCCATCCAGACCCTGATGGTATGAGGAAATTGCAGCCAGGTAGACCCTGACGGACGAGTGCGAGAACCCTTGGTCCTTGAGGGACACAAGGAAGTCAAAAATCCAGTCCAGACCGATGGAAATAGGAGACTCTGCAGGGGTGCCTAGGAAAGAGAGGAACCTGCGCCATTCCCTTCCATATGACAGACGCGTGGATTCTTTCCTCGCGTTGCAAAGAATCTCGGAAACCCTGGCAGAGAATTTTATGGCTTTATTCTCCAAGCCGTTCGTTTTAAGGTGTTGACTTCTGAATGGAAGAGCAGTAACCCTTCTCTGCGGAAAGAAGGTCTGGAACCCTGGGGAAGTGGTGGTACTCGCCCTTTGCCAGCTGAAGTAGGACTGGGAACCAGGGTTGCCTGGGCCACCACGGCGTCATGAGTATGCAGTTTGGACGGATTTTGGAGAGTTTGTGTACCACTCTCAGAAGCAGGGGCAGAGGGGGAAACATGTAAAGGAAGCCCCGTTCCCATGGAAACAGGAGGCCGTCTCCTAGGGAGAGTGGATCCTTTCCCCCTTGGCTGCAGAAGCGTGTGCACTTCGCGTTCTCCCTGGAGGCGAAGATATAGATGGTTGGAGGGCCCCATTGATGGAACAGTGGTCGGAGGTAAGACCACTTCAGTTCCCACTCGTGGTGATTGTGATCCCTGCTGAGGAGGTCCGCCTCCATGTTTAGGATGCCCAGGATGTGAGTGGCAAGAGGGATGATTTGATTGGCAACACACCAGTCCCATAAGTTCATCGCTAGGCGACATAGGCTTCGGGACACCGTCCCTCCCTGACGGTTTACGTAGCTGAATGCCATGGTGTTGTCCGTGAGGATGGCTACGCGGTGACCTCGTAATAGTGGTTGGAAGGCTTGTAGGGCCAGTTTGATGGCCAGCAGTTCGAGGTAGTTGATATGCTTGGTTGCTGACCCCGCATCCCACTGCTATCCGATGCTGACACCGTTGAGATGGGCTCCCCATCCCCAAAGGGAGGCGTCCGTCGATATCGTATAGAGAGGGTTGGGGAGGATGAAGGGGGCACCCTGCGTGATGTTCGGTATGGACGTCCACCACATCAGAGAATCCCTTACAGTCTGAGGAGGAGTGAGGGATTTGGATTAAGGAATGGAAGTCGGTTTGAAGACCTTCAGAAACCAGAGTTGGAGGGGCCTCATGCGGAGTTTTGCTAGAGGAAGGACAGATGTGGTAGCCGACATGTGCCCCATTAGGCGCTGAATACGGAAAGCCATGGATGACGGAGACGTACGGACAGAGTGAGCAAGGGAAGACAAGGTTAGAGCCCTGTCTGCTGGCAGGTAAGCCCTGCAGGAGACTGTGTCCAAGAGCGCCCCGATAAACTGCACCTTCTGAGACGGCTCCAGGTGGGATTTCTGGAGGTTGACTTGAAGTCCCAGAGAGGCAAGCAGTCCTAAGCTCCAAGCGGTGTGCTCCCGGAGGAGCGGGGGGGTGTCTGCTACCAGAAGCCAGTCGTCGATATAGGGGAAAATGGTGATCCCCTGGAGACGAAGGTGCGCCACCACCACTACCATGGTCTTGGTGAACACCCGCGGAGTGGTAGAAAGACCGAAGGGAAGGCATTTGTATTGATAATGCCGGTCACCTATGGCGAAACGAAGGTATTGACGGTGGGACGGGTGGATGTTGAGGTGGAAGTAGGCATCCTGGAGGTCAATGGTAGCCATCCAGGAGCCCGGTGGTAGAAGTGGAAGGATGACTTGAAGGGTTGTCATTTTGAATTTCCGATATCGGATGTACGCGTTGAGATCTCGGAGATCCAAGATGGGTCTCAGTCCGCCATCGCGTTTCGGTACCGCAAAGTAGCGGGAGTAAAAACCTTGTTGTTTTGAGGCCGTCGATACCGGTTCTATCACGTCCTTCTGCAACAGGGAGTCGACCTCTTGTAGAAGAACGGGAGAGGGAGGAGTGGGGCAGATGACCGGGAGGGGTGGGAGATCGACAAACTTGATCACGTAGCTGTGAGTCACGATTGATAAGATCCACGCATCGGTAGTGATTGACATCCACATAGGGACGAAAGGAGAAAGCCGGGTAGGACATAGGAGTTCGACACGGAGCGAGTCAAAGACCCTGCTTAGGACCACGTTGATTCTTAGGTTTGGGCTGCTGTTGCTGGGAGCTGGACCTGGACCTGGGCTGATAAGAGTAGTGCTGACGATTTCCCACTGGGGACTGACGGGGTCTCCAAGCAGCATCGGGAGAGGGTTTGGTCAGGTGTGGGTGTCGAGGCGGATACTGGGACCAAGATCTCTGTCGGAAAGATCATTGGGGTGCCGACATTCCCAAAGCCTTGGAAGCCTTGATGCTCTTATCGAGCTCCTGTAAGGCTGTATCCGTCGAAGCATGAAAGAGACCTTCGCTGTCGAAGGGGAGATCCTCAGTGTACGATCTGGTGTCGTTCGGCAAGGAGGTGGTCCTGAGCCAAGCATGTCTGTGTAGGGACAACGAGGATGCCATAGATGTGGAGCAGGAATCTAAGGTATGCTTGGCGGTATTTAGGATCTGCTTCGCCACAAGGAGACCCTTTTTTTGCACTGACCTTGCCTCTGCCATCTTATCCTCCGGTATGGAGGGCAAAAATTCAGACATTCTTTGCCACAGGGAGTATTGGTATCTCCCTAGGCACGCCATGTAGTTAGATGCCTTGATTCCCCATGCTGCGGAGGAATAAAATCAACGGCCAAAAGCATCGATCTTCTTGCTTTCCCTGTCCACAGGGGTGGCGTTTGAGCGCTTATTATGCGAGGAGGTTGTAACGACCGTCGAGTTAGGGCGAGGATGTACATACAGGAAGGAGGTCCCTTCCTCCTGAACCCGATACATATGATCGAGTCTCTTAGTCGAGACAGGAGCTGAGGACGGCTTTTCCCAGGGCGCCTTAACAGCACGGAGAAGCACCTTCGACATCGGAAGGGCTATCGGTGTGGAGGCATCTATTTGGATAATATCGTAAACCTCATGAGAGGTGGCTGGTTGCGACTGGGTTACAGGCAGTCCCAACGAATGGGCCATCCGCTTTATGAGATCCCCGTAGGAGGTCATATCCTCCGATGGCGAAATCGGACTATCCCCAGACACATCTGGCTTAGGAGGTAGACCCATGGGGGAAAGATCTTCGTCCTAGTTCTCACCTTCTGACAGTTCCCCAGATGATACCGAAGGAGAGACCATCTCCTGTACCGGTGTCGGTGTCGACAAGAGCTTGGGTGAAAGTTGACGAGGGCGGGTCGACTGGGGAGGGGAGGGCGGTGGCTTGGAGATCGACGCGGATGGAGGACGACGACGTGGAGAACGCAAGCAATGACGACGGGGCTTGCAGAGTTCTTGTTCTCTCGGTGGGAGCCAAGGAATAGAGGAGAACCAGTACGGCATGTCCGGACAGTGCTCATAAGCATACCCTGGTGGTCCATATGGGAACCCCGACGGGGATTCACGAGGTGGCTGAGAGGAACGGTATCTATCTGCCTGTCGGTCGAACTCATCCCAACAAACACGCTCAGGCTGGTATGGGGAGTGAGATCTTTCCCAAGATCTGTATCGAGGCCGAGGGGAGTGTTCACTTGTCCAGGAGGCCGTCGAAGGAGATCACTCCGCGTTTCAGAAATTGGGTCGACCTCGAGGTCGGGGGGTGCGACCGATGGAGCCCTTTTCAGTAGACGCCAAGAGTCCGGCATCGGAGGGTTCAGCTGCCTCGGCGGGGAGTCCAGGATCTCCACAGGTGGTTCAGTATGTACCCTAGGCAGCTCCGGTTCGATACGCTGGGCCTGTTGCCTTTCAGTCTGCGTAGCAGAGCCCCTGGGAGGATTTTCGCCACCCACACCGTGGGACTTACGCGCGTCTCCCTTCTTACGGGCAATATCGCCCTTAGCCTTATCCTTTTTCGATTTTTTGACCGGCGTCGACACTGTAGAAGCCGGCACAGACATGCCTTTTTTCTTAGAGGCTAGTGCCGTATCGGACGCAGACTTGCCTGGCTTAGGCGGTCTTGGTGTCAAGATGTCTTTTGACATCGACGTCGCTGATGGTCTCGGGGCCGATTGCTCGCCTTCCATAACTAAGGAGGGTGGAGCGAGAGCGGACTCCCAAAGCGCGACTTTGAGCCTCGCAGCCCTGTTTTTCCTGGTTTGGTTGGAAAAGTGGGCGCAGTTGGAGCAGGCTTCGGGGCGATGACTCTCTCCGAGACACAAAATACACAGAGAGTGCTCGCCTCGTAGTGCGAGTTTACTTCCGCAGCCAGAGCACCTCTTAAAACACCCCCAACATTTCCTTTCCATAGACCGACTCGGCCGAGACAGTCTGAGGAAACGGGGGGGGGGGGGACTGGATCCGAAGACCAGGGAAGGCTGAAGAAAAAAATTTCCCGAAAGTCTCTTAAAACAAGAGAAACCAGTAAAGGAATAAAGAGAAACAAAAAACTGAAGAAAAAATGTAAGATCCCTGCTGTGAGGCAGAAAAACAGTTTTCTCTTAGCACCAACCAACAAAAGCTGCGAACAGTGCGGCGATCAGAAGAGAACTGGCGGGATGTCCATGCCCCCGCCCATTGGGCATGCGCGGTGGGGGTTCCCGCACAGTCTCAGGGCGGAGGGCGTGAAAATCCCATTGTGAGCTTTGTACAGACACTGACCAGGTCAGCGCAGGCGCACTGGATCCTATGGGTGTGATGCACAGAGACCATGAAGAAGATTAACTGCTTTCGATTGTATTCACCTGAGGCCTCTCCCCTCCCCAAACTCTGGCTTCCGTTGACCCCACCACAAAATCTCCAGGAATTTCCCAACCTGGAGCTGTCAACCCTAGTTAGGACTGGCCCCAATGAGTTCCCCACAAAGGCCAAAGTAGGCCTGGAAAGGGGCTCCTCCCCCCACCTTTTTACTGACAGAACCTTTTTACTGACAGTTGCCTAGCAACAGCCACTGAGGGAAAAATTACCTAACAGCAGGAGGAGAAGGGAATGATTTGATGGCTGCTGGCTCACTTCAGTAGCTAGCCAGCCTTGGAGGAGCCAAGCAGGAGTAGCAGCAGCAGTAGAAGCCTCTTCCTGAACAGGGAACAGTTGTTTCAGTAACCAGCCAGATGCAGAAGACACATCTTCACTGCAGAATGAGAATGAAAGGAAAAAACGATGATCTGGGTTACCAACCTGATGAGCCTTCCTTTAACTGACCTTACAGCCCATTCTGTTGAAAGCAAATATGGTTCTCTTCCACTTAGAATTTCCTGTTTAACCTTATGCAAGAACATACTGTTGCAATGGACTTTTCTTCTGAGTAAATATTTCAGGTCTATTGATTTCAATGGCTTACTTTCTAGTAAACATACTCAGAATTGCTGCTGTAAGATCTGCAATTCCATAGCTGCTTGAAGAAGAAAAATAGTTACTATAGATGTCCGGAATAATTCCTATATATTGAAAGAAAGAAATTTGTCCTGCAAAAGGTTGCAGCTAGCTGTAAACTTTGAAAAAACCTGTTTAATGTACTTTAATATCCTTGCATTAGAAATGAGTGATTGCTTTTTAATATTACTAGTAACCACTGATCCCCTCCTGTATAGATACATTTCTTTTGTGATTTTATTATATGCTTAATAATAGTACCAATAAGCTCAGATTTCCTTTGAATAAAAATGATTGGAAACAATATCTACCCTAAAGCATCTTTAATGTCATTACAGAAGGGTAGGAGTAAATTAAGCGGTATTTAGCCACCAAAGTCTTTAATTTCATTGCATTTGAGTGGGAGTGAGACATTATGAGGTCCAATTTAAAAAGTCGCTAATGTTTTTACATCTGAGTAGGAGTAAATTAAGCAAAATCACTCCTGAACTGCTAATATCATTTTAATTGAATGTCATTCAGTATCTAGCTCCTGCTACACAGAAGCAGACAATGAGTTGTATATGACAAAACAATGGTAGCCCAGGTACAATGGCTACAAGAGATGAAACTGCAGTCATGGGTCAGGCAGAAGGAGTACTTGAAGTTGACAGTGCTTTGGTTGAGACGTAGTGACATTCTTCCAATATAATAACGAACCCTGGTTTGTCATTACAAAACAAGCCATGGAGATCCTCTGATTCATGTACACTCCCGACTACCACACCTTATGCAGCTCATAACTAAAGATTTCCACTTTTGTGGCAACCTGTGGCTTGGATCCCATGGTAAATCTATGCTGATGGAAGGGATTTCCATCAGTGGAATTCCTTGCCTTCCATCTTCTAGTGCAGCTCAGAATAGTCATCCAAATGTTGTCCCTGGAGACAGGGGACCTCCAGAAACAGTGGGGGGTGAGGAGTTTGCAGTCTGCACTGGAAGGTGAGAATTGGCAAAAATCACTCCTCTTCTGTTAGCGGAAATTTTCTGCAGGACCAGCCCCATGTTTTGCCTTGATATCTAATGTTCTGAAAGATCCTGCTCTTGAGCCTTGCCCTTAGATTGGCTCTTTTCAGGAAAAGCTGAGAGTTCCTTTGGTGGAGGGCTTTGAAAGAAGCTGTTGAAGAAGCCTTCTTTGACTTGTATTTAACCTCCCAGTAAGATACTGAAATATGTAGTGGCAGATCAGGCACATATGGTTGACATATCCTCCCTGGATGCTTTTCAGTTGGGCTTCATATATGGGACAGAGACTTGATAGAGCTGGTGGATGATCTTCCTCTATAGATAAGCTAAGAGTTGAAGTAGCCGCCTCCTTGGGGAGGGGCTGTGGCTCAGTGGTAGAGCATCTGCTTGACATGAAGAAGGTCCCAGGTTCAATCCCTGGCATCTCCAGTTAAAAGGACCAGGTGGTAGGTGATGTGAAAGGCCTCTACATCAGACCCTGGAGAGCTGCTGTCAGTCTGAGTTGACATGATTGATCTTGATATTCCAAAGGTCTGATTCAGTATAAGGCAGCTTCATGTGTTCATGTGAAGTTAGAATTTGGAATCTTGTTGCCCTTTGATGACTTCATTATTTTCTGTCTGTTAGCAAACAGATTCCATTGGTCAAATTGTATCATCAATCTGGGAATGTTTCAGATTGGGACTAATTTGTACTGGCACATTCTTGTACTGCTTCATGGAAGCTGTAGTCTGCGTCTTTTTTGGGAGGAAGAGCTATAATTCACTAGGCAACTGTGTGACTCTTGTCCTATTTCTTGGCAAACAGCTGCCCTGATTGGCTGCATTCATGTGCTCATGACTAGGGATAGACACGAACCAAAGAACAAATCAGAATTTTTAAATGGTTCCTGATCTACCAATGAGCCCACCTGGTTTTTGGGTCTGGTTGTTCCACACACCTCTCGCCAGTCAATCAATTTGTAGCTGAAGAGTGTTTTGTCAGGAGACAAATGTTTTGGTGGTAGCCCTGGCAACAGGGGGAGGGATGTTCTTGGGCCCTTCTGACCAGTGTTCCCTGTAAGCTGAGTTAGTGTGAGCTAGCTCACGGTTTTTTAGCCTCCGGCCCACACATTTTTGTCTTAGCTCAGGAAGGATGGCTCCAAAGCAAACTAATTTATGTAGTAGCCAAATCACTCAATCACAATTTTAATGCCAGTATCTCACAAAGTAGAATTTTTGCTCACAAGACTCCATAGCTTATAGGGAGCATTGCTTCTGACCCCTGAAAGCACCAGTCTTAGCCCTCCAAAGCTTGGTAGGTCCCCATTCTGAGGAGAATGTGTATAGACAGACCACACTCAGCTGGTTTCACTTTGCCTCAGGCTTCGCTAGAGAGAAGAACTTATACGAGGCTATTCTGCCAAGTCTACTGCTGTGCTGTTTCTTAGGACTGTGAGGGGAACTGTCTCTCTGTTGCAGTCAGGCAGAGAGGCAAAGCTAGTCGGTTCCTCTTCTGAGGACCCACAACCTCACCGGTGGGTGCGATATTTCTCAGCACCTCTTCCAGCTCAACCATGGGTGTGAGTTCTAAGCAACTCTCCCAGCTGTGAAGGTGTAGTTTGGTGGTCTCCACTCCTCTGTGCCATGAAGGTGAAAGCCAAGGGTGCTCATCATGGGGGGAAAAAGCCCACACATCCTGTTCCACAGCTCCCCCAGTGGAAGAAGCCAGCCCTGCCAGCCCACCAGTGCCCAGCTGTAGTGGGGGGTCTCAGGGGTAGAACCTCCTTTCCCTTATGTGCTCTCGGGGATTGAGTCAGAGGCGGAATGGCTGTTAGCACTGCTGGAGGAAGACAGGTGGCTCGTACTCTTTGGGGAGAAGAAGGATTCTGAGGCTGGTGATGAAGAAACGTCTGGCTCCTCCACATCCCAAATCCTTGGGGCTGCTCCTGCCTCCAAAACACCCCTCTGTGAGACCTCCCAGCCCAGCATCACACTGGAGCGGCTAAGCCTCCTGCCTGTCTCAATCTCTGCTCCCCATCCCTGGGCAAAAGTTTGGAAGCACTTCAGCGACCTCCCCAACGATCCCTGTGCGGTGCGCTGCCAGGTCTGAGATCTCATGGTGCAGAGGGGCTTAGACCTCAAACACTTGTCCACCTCTGCCCTCACCAAGCACCTACAGAGACACCACACAATTCTGTTGCTTTGAGGGGAACAGGTGGCATCCAGCCCGGGGAAGAAGAGGCCCGCTTGGCAGGGAGAAGGGTCAGTGGGGCTGGAGTCTACTCCAAGCCAAAAGTAGATGGGGAAGGCTCAGTAGATAGCTACTCACGTGACTGGTGAGATAATTGCCCTGGATGGGGAACCTTTCTCTGTGGTGGAGCATGTGGCTTCCACTGGCTGGTGCAGTACCTCACTCCATAGTACTCCATCACCTCCCAGAGGACAGTTGCCCATCGAGTCATGCTCTCCTTGCACCTCTCTTTGGTGGAGCTGGTGAAGGCCCAGTTTTCAGAAGCATGAGGGTGGGCTGTGCACTTCACGATGGATCTTTGGAGAAACCGGAAACACAGCTACCTTGCCCTCACTGCGCACTGGTGGCAACCTGAGGACCTCCAGGCTGCCTGGCAACACCAGGGTTGGCAGGAGGGGGGAGTGTTCTGCCTCTGGGCTCAGGGCCGGCTCGCTCACTAGGTGAACTAGGCCTAGAGCAGTCTGGCCCTTAGGGGTGCCAAACTGCACCCGGCCCCCCTGCCAAAAGCCCCCCCCAAAAGCCCTGCATGCATCTAGTCCCTGACCGGGGCACCTCCGCCTCCGCTGCCTCTTTCACCCTGAGTCTGGCACCCAGTGTGCCCAGAAGCGAGGAGGGATGAAGTGCCCCCCCTGCTGCTCTCAGGGCTTGTCCTGAGGTGCAGGTGGCCTGCAGGGTGGGAAGGAGGCGGATGGTGCCGCCTGAAGGGCCCAGAGGCAGGGCAGCTCAGGTAGGCGTGCATGGTGCATAGAGGGGGCTGGAGCAGACCCAACGCCACTTCCTTCTCCAAGACGGGCCTGCTCGGACCAAATGACTCTACGCCACCCTCGGTGAATCTTCTTGGTGCTGCCCCCGCAGGGAGCAAGGGAATGGGGCGCATGTGGCTGGGGGGTCCCAGTCCCCCGGGGGGAAGGAGAGACAGGGGGAGTGGGCAGGGGGGAGAGAAAAGTAGAAGGGCCGCACTTGGAAGAGCCTTGTAGCCTCACTCTCCCCTCCACCCGATGCACCCAGCTTAGCACTAGAGAGGCACGCGGCGGCAGTAGGGGGGAGACACAAGGTGAGGGGGGCGCCACAAGGCAGCCTTGCCTGGGGGGGCCGCTAGTTTCACCTAGTTTCACCTAGGGTGCCAAAAAACCTTGGGCCAGCCCTGTCTGGGCTACAAAGTGGTTCTTCTCCATGCCCAGGGCAATGTTTCCTCTAAACTCTGGAGTCTTGTGAGCAAAAATTATACTTTGTAAACTACTAGCATTAAAGCTGTGAGTGAACCTACAGTTGACTATTGTGTAAACCTAAGCCTACCTCACAAGGTGGTTGTGAAAATAAGACAGAGGATAAGAAAACCATGGACAGCACTCTATGCTACTTGGGGGAATGGACAGGATTAAAATGTACTAAATATCCAATTTAAAAAGTATAGGAATCCAGTTCCAATATGATTTCCCAGACATATGTGCACAGATGTTGTATACGCATGTATGACCTATTTGTCTGCTGCAGCAAACTCAGATATAACATTGTGCTAACAACTATAATGTGTGGAGGTGTCCTAACTGCAGGCAGCCAGTGGTCAGAGTGTCACGCTAGGATTTGGGAGACCCAGGCTCAAATCCCTGCACAGTTACGCCAGCTTGCTGGTGAGTCATTTAATGATATATACGATATAACATAACATACACAATATGCGATTAAATTCCAACAATGCCCTTCCATTCTCTACATAGGGCAAACAGGTCAAACACTACACCAAAAGATAAATGGACACAAATCTGACATTAAGAATCACAAGAGGTCCATCTGTGGCTATTAGCCACATGGTATAGATGGAACACGCTGTCTGGGGCAGTGATGCTCTGTATTTTTGGTGCTTGGGGGGCAACAGTGGGAGGAGTTCTGGCCCTGCTGGTGGACTTCCTGGGCACCATGTGACACAGAGTTTTAAGCTAGATGGGCCATGGCCTGATCCATCTTGGCTTCTCTTAGGTTCTTAACCAAGAAATAGAACCATGTAAATATTTTTATATGTTTCCTGCAGTTTATTTACACTACAATCTTGTCTCACTCATTTACACAATGAGGTTGTGTGGGGTTTGCGATCACTATTTCTGTTTTGCAGAGAGTGAACAGGGAATCTGAGAAGTACAAAAAGTCTAGTGGTACCTATTTATGGCATCCAGTTTTGCAGACAAGAAGAAGAAGAGGAGAAGGAGGAGGAGGAGGAGGAGGAGGAGATTGGATTTATAGCCCGCCCTTCACTTGGAGTCTCAGAGCAGCTTAAAAACTCCTTTCCCCTCCCCTACCCACAACAGGTACCCTGTGAGGTAGGTGGGGCTGAGAGAGCTCTGAGAAAAACTGCTGTTTTCAAGAACAGCTCTGACAGATCTGTGGCTTGCCCAAGGTCATCCAGCAGCTGCAAGTGGAGGAGTGGGGAATCAAACCCGATTCTCTCAGATCAGAGTTTGTGCACTTAACCACTAAACCAAACTGGCATCCGGCCATAAACCAGAGGTGCTTGTATGTGTGCCTGGGGGATCCCATTGCCAGGGAGAGGAAGGATGGAATATAGTCCTAGGTTGACATAATTTGTATTCACAGGTTTGCATCATGACCCATGATTTATCTAAGACCTTGGAATTAGTCCTTTTGCTCACCTGGGCCACCAGGTTTCTTTCCTTTCCCATTTCTTTGGATTAATAAATATGATTTAAAAGGTCAGCATTCAATGCGCAGAGGAGAGAGAGAGCCAAACCCCAGGCCCTACTCACTTGCAAACATATAAATTCACACACCACCCCCCTCTGCAGGAAAGAGGAGCGCCCTGGAAACTTGAGGGGGGGGGGAGAGGCTTCTGTGGCTCCAGTCACCTCTGCAAAAAGCTAGTTTGCAAAAAGCCAAGCAATGTGTAGGCAACCTTGGGGCTGGAGGAAACAGCATCCCTCCCCTGCCCTCCTCTTCCTAGGCATCAGCTGCAGTAGCAGCAGACACCCCCCTCCATCTCTGTTTGTTAGGCCTTTGAGGGCTTCTGGGAGGGGGGAGACTCACACACACCTGGCTGCACACTCACCTCAGGAGCCACCGCCATCTGGCCTGCCCTCCCCCAGCTGGCTGTACTGTGTGTCTGAGCTGGTGAGCTGCACTTCAGCTCTGCTTTCTTTTGGGCAGCTCCTGATAGTTTTATTCTTTTTAAAAAAGCTTTCTCACCCACCTCGCTTTTTACATCATAGGATGTAAATCAGAGGAGTTTTGCACTGGAGGATTTAAGGTGCAGTCCTAAATGTGCTGAAGTAGAAATGTGCCCTTGAGGCTAGTGGGGCTTACTTCTCAGTAGGCGTGTCTAATAGACAATTCTAAGATGAGGATTCGGCATCAACAACCCCAAATTCCCCCCACTTTTTTCTCCTTTTGCCTTGGAAATGGAGGCTGAAGGCCGGCCAGTGTGGTGGCGACCATCTTTCTTTGGGGCTGCCCCCAACAAGTGCTGGGCCAAACCCTGCAGAAGGCAGTCTCTCCCAACCTTCCCCAAAACATCCCCATCCCCTCTCTCCAGAGCCCACCACCGCTGCTGGTGGAAGTGAGCAAGTACACAGTAGAATGTGACAAAGAGACTCCTCCTTCTGTCCTGCCTCACTTGCAACCAGGCTAAGTCCATCCGCTTCTCCCTCCAGCCCTCCCTGCCTGCCAGCTCTTTCTCGGCTCACCAGAAGGCCAGGGAGGAGAGGGGCAAGCTCACTGCCTTGGCTTGCCCAATGCCTGGCTCACCCTTTGCCTGCTGTTGTGCACCAAGGGGCCAGATATGTGAGCCAAGGGGCCAAAACTTGTGGGCATGTACATGGCAGCTCAGCTTAGGGGAAACACTGTTTGCAACCAAGCCCCCTCCCTCTCAGCCAGCAAACTTTGGCAAATATATAACTCTAGCAGACCAGAGTGGGCACAGGAGAAGCCAGCAAAGATGAGGGAAATTCGGCAGCCCCGCCCTCTGTTCTCAGCACTCAGAGGAAGCTCGGAAGGGCGAGGACAGGCAGGGATGGGAGGGGGGAGGAGAGAAGAGAAGAGAGCTGCAGCCTGGATTAAAGCCCTGGGCAGGCCAGTTTGGGCCCTTGGGCTATATGTTTGACACCCCTGATTTAAAGGGAACGTGTTCCCTTTACATGGCTTTCCCCCCTCCACTGGAAATATTGGAGGATGGGGAAACCTTCTTTTGGGGCTCAAAGAAATGGCTCTCCTGGTCCAATCTTTTTGAAACTTGGGAGGGGGCTTAAGGAGAGGCATCAGCAGCTATGCTGCAAATTTGGTGCTTCTACTTCAAAAAATAGCCCCCACAGATCCCCAGATACCCCCAGATTGACTCTCCATTATATCATATGAGGATGGTCCCCATAGGGTATAATGGAGCTGAATAAATTTGGGTTTCCCAAATATTTATCAAATCCCAATACCATACCAATATTGGGATTCGGGGATATCGGGAAATACTGATATATTTCAGGTCCAATAGACTTGAATTAAGAAAAACCTGATTTTTTTTTCTTGCATACCGTTAGTGATGGGTATTAAGGCTGAGAGAAGAGCAGCTCATCTAAGGCCCATGACCTCCCAAGAATCAATAAGAAGACCACAAGTAATTGTTATTAGAAATGACAATCAGTATAATGTTCATGTATGTTGCAGTGAACCCAGTTCTATTACAGATGTTCTAATTTTGTTTTACATTAAAAAAAATTATTTTGGTTTTAATTCCCATAATACAAGTTTATACAAAACATCATAACAAAGGAAGGAATAACATTTAAACTAATTTATCAAACCTACAATATGCCCAAGTTGGATTGATTTCTAATATATCTATAGTCCTGTCTTTATAATCCATTTGGGAATGTTCCCGCAAACTTAATTCTAACTTCCGAAAATATATCATTATACAATTCATACATCTTTTGTTTTTCTTACCCCCCCCTTAACCCCAAATTAATTTGTTCAATTGCTATTAATTATTACTTGTCAATTTATTTATTTACACTTCTAATTTATAATTTTATTATGTAACTATTACAATTAAAGGAGAGCAAGAATTACTGCTGAACACCAAAATTTTTATCTTCTATTGTTTATCTTCGGGATGTGCTGCCTGCTCCGGAATCTTTGGTTCCCCAAAGGAGTCCCTAAAAGAGACTCACCATTGACGGGCTGGGAATCATTCCCATACAGTCTTACCCACGTTGTGTGATATCCCAACTTAAATTTAAGTAAAAGTTTTTATTCCAGCACTGTCTATTTCGCATCCTTATCAAGTCTAGTCCTGTAAGCCACCGGCAGCCTGTGTAATAGCTGTAATAATTTCCTCTCCCAAAGGTACATCATGGGCTGTTCAATTCCTTCCCTTTGGGTAATTGTGAGATGACCTAGAGGTAACTACCGATATGGTATTTTTAGTTCTATTAGTCTCTGTACCACTGGACGCATATTTCTTCGAGCCATCAAGATTTCATACGGGAGATCTGGGAATATTTGGGTGATAACATCATCTAGTTTCAAACCTTTTTGGCTATGAGCAGTTTCTAAGATTAATTTTCTTGCCTGAACATCCACAATCTCTGCAATGACATCCAGGATTAAAGCTGGTGACCCGGCTCTACTAGGGTTTAGTCTGTATGCTATTGTAACCACAGTACCCGGAAGTTTCAGCTCCCCGCTCAGCCAAGAATTTAAAGCTGTAGCCAGGTTGGTATTCAGTTCAAAGTTTGGTGGAATCCCATGAATTTTAATTTTCTGCTCATGCACTCTAAGTTCTAATAACATTAACTTACTTTTGGACCAGGCTTCATAATCACGTAGCTCCAATATATCTTGTTTGTTATTTTTCACTTCTGCTGCAGCTGAGTCTGCAACTGCTTTAATTTCTTCCATGCTCTTTGTTAATTTATCTATTTTTGTAGTCATTGGAGTGATAAGACTCTTGATTTCTTCTTTTATTTCTTGTTTCAGTTCTGTAAAAAATTCTTGCATGTGTTTTTTTTAAATTGAGCCTTCACGTTTCCTTTTGCTGTCCCGAGCCTCCTCTCCTTCTGATTCAAGTGGCGGGGAGAGTCTTCATTAGATAATTCCATTTCTTCCTCAGCTGGTAGAGGTCTGTGTGTTTTCTTCTTTTGACCCTTGGGTCGTCCCATCTCAGCCTTCAAGATTAGGAGTTATATTATTATTTATGGTAGGCATTTTAAATTCTTTTAGTTTACAACAACGCGGAGACAGCGTCTGGTGCAAGCATTCTAATCAACGTCCACAAGAAGTTCCTAATTTTGTTTTAAATGGTGGCATTGTGTATGTGTTCATGTTATAGTGCCTCTGTGTGTATGTGTGTGTGAACCTGCAAAATTCTGAGTCATTCTTTTCTTGGTTTCTGTTACAATTGGCATTGGAGAGCTACATAGTTGATACTAAAGGGGTGGACAGCCCTGGTTATCAAAGCATGAACTGGCCACTTCACACTTCAAGAAGAGATAGACCTGCATTTGCTACTGAGTGCACAGGAAATAGAGAACTGCAGCCAATCACTTCTCACTGACAAATATACTTGTAAGATATCCATGCTACTGTCACATCCTTATGTTTCATTTTCAGGTGTAGCCCTCAAAATTTAGCGTGTGAAGTGTTTTTTGACTTGTGCATATGTATTTTTCAGGGTTTTGGCTTGTATTCATTCCAGTACTGCTTGTTCAGGGATAGCTGTGTGGTGGATTGTGCCCCTGGACAATGAATTAGTTTGGTATAAATTTAATAATCTTATCCATTCATCTAGGAGAATGACAAGATGTCCCTTGGCTAATGATCTTTAGATATGAATTCATTTGATTTGCCTCTAGTGCTGCATTTAAATATATATCTATCACATCTCATTCTTGCAGCTTATCTGTAATCATGCTCATAATTTTGTCTTGAGTTAATGGGGTCCAAAATTAGGGCTGACACTTTCACAAAACAGTAAGGGCACATTTACACCCTAACCTACATGAATTTTAATAACCATTCCTTCTCCACAGCAAGCCCTGGGAACTGTACCTCAATGAAGGCAGCTAGGGATAGCACCATCACCACCAAAGGGTGATTCCACACTATTAACTTTTTTGCATGGCTGAAGGATCGCTTTTCTACATTCAAGCACAAGCAGAATTGAAATGGGGGTTCTACACACAGTGCTTCAATATTGTATCATCGAGGAAAAAGGATCTTTCAACAGTGTAAGAAGAACCATTTCCAGGGTTCCCTGTGGAGGCTAAGTGACAGTGGTCTATTATGCATGGGTGTTTTCTCTCACTTTCACCGTGCATGTCTGTCGGGTTTTCCCCCCATTTTGCATTCATTTTCTTCCCTTCACTGCTCAGTTCTCTTTTTGGTCACTGTTTCCCTGTGTTTTCTGCCTTTGATCTGATTTTCCCCTTGTTTTGCTTCCAAGACAACTGTAATTCAAAAGTGTACAGATTCCCTCAGATTGCCCCCCACCCTTTTGCTGCCCTTAAAGGTGACTTCCCTGCCCAAATTGAGGTCATTCTGTCCACTCTGCACCTTCCACCATCCTCCACCCTTCATTAGTGTACAAGTTTCATTGATTACTTTTCCCCTCTGTCATGACTTAGCCAGGGCTTAGTGTTACTGAGGATTCCTCAGGAGAAGAGGACTCCCCAGAAGAAGAGGAGCCCCGTGCAGCCAGCCTTGAGTTAACAGAAGCTGACCAGCAGGAAAATGAGCTTCAGGCTTGTCAGGATTCACAGCCAATAGCTGGTGCAGAGCCACTGACATCCTCCAGCCATGATTCAACAGGCAAAACTCAGTTGGCCATTCCCAGCCCACCAGTATCACTTACACCCTTAGAGCACAACAGACAAAGGCTGAAAACAGAGCTCCTGTCCTGATGCCAGCTTGCTGATAATGCAGATCAGCAGTTGCAGAATTGCTTCTGAGTAACTGGTTGCAAGTTTGACCCTTGTGTGTGGGACTATAAAGCCAGCCAAGAGAGGCAGTTAGGCATGGACACAACATGTACGATAGACGCTAAGCCACCAACTCTGCCTTGCCTGACTTCTGGACCCCTGACCTTAGACTGAACGGCTCTGCTTAGGTTGACTTCTGGTACCTGATACTTGAAGACTGCAAGCCAGTACACCCTCATTGTTTTAATTTTTTTAAATTTTTTTGACAAGCAGCATGAGTCGAGCGATATGAGATTGTTTCTAGACTATTATATGATGGGGGAGTTTAAAAGGAGCTACATGAGGTTTAGTTCCCTGCTGGTATTAACTTGAAAGGGGGATTGGAGAGAAGGCAAATGGCAATATCCCCAGTGCAAAAACAAAAAGGATTTCAGTGCTGCATGCAAACAAAATAAAAGGGTGGTGGTCATCAACATGGAATGAAATTGACATGAGATGCAAAGAGAGACTGTTAGCCGAAATGCTATTTTACGCATTGATCGGACTAAACTTAAGTGAGTTCTGGTCTGTGTATACAGAGAAAGCAGTTTCGCCCAGAGAATCCGTTCCCAAAGAGAACTCGTGACAAGGTTTCTTTAGTAAAATCAGTTATTCTCTTTACTGAATAATATCTTTTGGTTCATAGGCATACAAAAACAGATTCATTCACACATACAAACAAGTTCCTTTAGATGCAATAGAAATGGAAGACAATATGGGGTTTTAAACTAGAAATATTTAGGAATGGGAAACAACGTGATACTTATCTGATTCCTGAAGCTCGACCTTCACAGCGAAGAATGCAGGAGTAGAAATTCTGGCTAAGGGAAACTCTTACTACACACAGTTGGAACCAGCCAACATGTGTGGGCTCCTTGGCCGCAGTCCAAGCAAGCACGCAAGAATTACCTATAGTAGATTCTACGTTACCAGGGTTAGGGTAAAGATGACTAGCTAGCAGTAGAAAAGAAGAGCGGTAGAGAGAGAGCCCGAAGGTTG
The DNA here is from genome assembly GCA_029375565.1 of Gekko gecko. Lineage (NCBI taxonomy): Eukaryota > Metazoa > Chordata > Lepidosauria > Squamata > Gekkonidae > Gekko > Gekko gecko. Next base: position 24,207,371 of record JAPDNY010000008.1, on the reverse strand, counting down.
ACCCTTCACCTTTTATTAGCTATATTTTAGGGGCTGGCATTAGGGTCATCCTCCAGCCTGTTAGTCCGTCCCATTCCTATACCATTGGCTACTGGGATGGTGACGTACCTGCCTAGTAGGAGGGGGCAATATTTGAAATTTACACCTTTACGCAATGGGGCATCCGGTCAAAAGTGTGAAGGTGAGTTGTCCTGGAAACCTTAGAATTGCAAATGACTCTAGCCTGGTCTGAGTCATAAATCAGGAGACAGTCTTAACATATGCAAAACCAGGCATCCTGTGGGTTACATGTTGACTCCGAATTCCTTGATGGTGGGCTTGTTGTTGTTTTATCACCCTTCTGGCAGACCATAATGGAGATGTTCTTCTTCTTCCCAGTGCATGATGGGTGTGTGTGTGTGTGTAGGTGTGTGTGTCACTTCATTAGCATGAAAGTGCAGACAGTGTGGCAACTTCCCAATGCAAAGAGTCCCATCAAACAACGCACACAATTTCCCAAACCCATAGACGCTTGTGAGCACCATTCGTGTGTGTGTGTAGGTCAGCAAACAACAAATAAAAGCACTTTTAAAAGTTCATCTCCTAACAGACACTGGGATGGGAAGCCTAAAGCTTTGAAAACATTTTTCCCTTTAATGCTTTAGTGAACAAAGTTTTTTGGGGAACCATTTTGGCAGTCTCTGGAAGCCTAACGTTTAAATGGCAGCTGAGCCACATGGACATTCTGCAAAGTGCCGAACTTAAGAATCGCTTGGGATCGATTCATTTGGAGAAAAGAGTGCAGTCGGCACAGGATAGGCTTTAAAAAACTGCCAAGATCATGACCATTGTGTGGGATCAAATTAGAAAATCACAAAGAGAAAACCACATACATTTGCAAGGGAGGGCAGAAAATTAGCATTCCTGTGCAGCTACACTAGGGCATTGGTGAAAATACATTTTTTTTTCCAATTTAGTGGCACAAGACTAAAAAAGCTCTCCAGAGGTTCTGCCAGAGGACTCTTCCCCCATACAAATTGCTGCCCTGTGCACGCCCTGTGCAAAGCATGATGGAGTTGCAGCTGACTTTGCACAGGTGTGCACAAACACATACGAACACATGTTGCCAACAATCAAAGTTTGCATTGCTGGTGTCACTGGGTTCTACTGTGCATTCTGTACGCTCAACATGTTTCCCCATATTATGAGATCATGTGACTTCCATTTTTCACAGTGGCTGATAATACATCAGAGAATCCCCTATTGCTTGCAAATATGGAAAACAGAGCTTGGCAGGTTCTTGGCAGTTTAAAAAAACACTCTTGTCAGTTTCAACATTGGTTTCCCCCCTTTGCCTGCATTTCTTTATGTTCTCTTTCATTCATTGAACTAACACTAAAATACACGTGCAAAGACTGAACTATGAGGATTTAAATGGAAGGTGCTTGCTGGATGCTACTGTGCAGCTGCAGTAGGACAATCACGTCATGTACTACCCAATCCTTTAAGGAAAGAAGGAAGAAAGGTAGCTGAGAAATGTTTTAAATAAAATAAAATAATAAATAAAATATATAAACAATGATTTGACATTGCTAATATTGAATCCTGTGCAAGATAAAACCTGATGGGACTTCTTGAGCAGATGTAGCCATACCAGCTGAGCTCTAGTTTGTTATATTATGAAACATTCTAGGACCAAATTCTGCATTCAGACAAGCACTTGTCATTCATATCTGCCTATTCCTTTCCATAACGCAGCAAGTTTGAATGTAGAGCTAAACTCCATTTTCTCTTGGGAAGGCTCAAATAGGATTTGTTCTTATGACTGAATTGCCAGTCTGGAATAGAAGAAATGTATTCATCCAGTCAAATTGCTTATAGACAATGGAGGTCTTTATGACCTTCTTCTTTAGCATGTGTTATTTGCTTTACTTGCCTGGACTATCTGGATTTATTTTACTCGCCTCTTTCTTCCTTTCTTACCTCTTTGGAGCAGTACACGTGACAAGACTCAGTTCATCAAGAATGCTATAATGTAAATAACATGGGTGTAGACATTTCTGATAATTTTAAAGCTACTGGGAAAAACATTTTCCCCCATTTCCCCCCCAGAAAATAATTGGAAAGAGGGGGGAATATATGCAGTACTTACTTTTCCTATCAAATTTATTTTATTTATGCATCATTTATCATTTATTTAACATATTAATTTGTACTATGTGGCATATTTAAGGAATTTAAAAGGATAAATGTCTTAGGTTTCTCTAAGAAAAAGTGCAAATATATACAACTAGCGGCAAGGCCCGTTGCGTGGCTTGATGCAACGGGCACTAGCTGGACTCCCGGTGGAGGCCCCTTCCCCCGTGTGCAGGGCGAGGCCAGGTCCGGCTCTCCCTCCCGGCACGGCCCCGCATGCTCGGAGTGGTGAGCAAGGCAGGCCGTCCCACGCCTTGGGCCAGCGAGCTCTGTCGCCTCCTCCCCGGCGTTTTAGTCGTCGCGGGCTGCAGTGTGCCCGAGTGGCGAACATTTCCTGGGCGCACCTGCCCCGCGTGGCCAACCCTGCCGCCTCCTCCCCACTGCAAACGGGGTCACTGGGCTAGTCGCTTACCGGGGGGGAGAGGCGCCGCGGCGAGGGAGGCCAGCATCGAGCCAGGGCCAGCAGCGTGCAGCCGCCAGAGCATCTGCCTGGGCCGGCGGTTGGAGGCAGACTGGGGTGAAGCTGCCGTGTGCTGGCTGTGTGGGCAGGACTGAGCCCACACAGCCAGGCACATCAGCCAATGGCCAGGCCCCAACTGCGAGTGGCAGCCCCCGCGGCCAACCTATTTTGCCGTGCATTTTTCCCTTATTTGGGCATGCCTTATTTGGGCATACCAGGCGACAACTACGCTTTTATATATAAGGGAAGGATTCTTGAGATAGAACTGCACCCTATGCTACCTTAACCAATGCACCTAAATTCTTGCCACCTGAAAGGCAGGTAAATAAAAGTTAAAAGTAGAAAACAAATCCTCTAGTAAAAGAAAGTGTGTTATTTGGAGGTAAAAACACTGTCATACAGATAGGACTAACAGCATAGCTGGATATCAAATTTATAAAATTGAAAACACTGAATTTTAAAATAATCTAGTATTAGACGTATATCAAGTTAAATGTTATTATGCTGAAAACACTTAATTTTTAAATAATTTATTATCAAATGTATATGTTGTTTATGTCTAAAATATACATAGAGTAGGGAGCAAAGCCCGTTGTGTTGGAAGACAACAGGCCTAGAAAGGTTGGAAGGGTGGGAGGATGGATGGGTAGAAGGAAGGGAGGGAGGGAGGCAGGAAGGCAGGAAGAAAGAGAGAGAGAGAGAAGAGAGAGAGAGAATGGAAGGAAGGTAAAGGGGGAAGAGAGAAAGAAAGAGGAAGGAAGGAAGGAAGGAAAGGAAGGAAGGAAGGAAGGAAGAAAGAAAGAAAGAAAGAAAGAAAGAAAGAAAGAAAGAAAGAAAGAAAGAAAGAAAGAAAGAAAGAAAGAAAGAGAGAGAGAGAGAAAGAGAGAGAGAGAAAGAGAGAGAGAATGGAAGGAAGGAAGACAGGAAGGAGGGGGAGAGAATGGAAGGTAGGAAGGAAGGTAGAGGGGGAGAGTGAGAGAATGAAAGATGGGGGAGAGAGACCAAAAGAGAAGGGGAGCGGCGGAAATGGGGCTGTGGTAGCTCGGCCTGCAGCACTGCCACCCTCCACCGGCCCCCCTCGCGATTGCCTCTTAAGGGGGGGGCAGCAGAAACAGACCCGCGGCGGCCGGCTCAGCACTGCCGCCGGCCTTCACCTCCCCTCCCATGGTTGCCCCTGAAGGGGGGGGAGTGGCAAGCGCAGCCGCCGGCCTTCACCTTCCCCCCCAATTGCCTGTGAAGGCCGGGGGGGAGTGGCGAGAACAGGGCAGTGGCGGCAGCTGTGTGGCGGCCTTCACCTTCCCCCCCTTTGCAATTGCCCCTAATGTCGGGGAGGAATGCCGAAGGCGGTCCCGCGGCGGGTGGCACAGCGCCGATGCTGGCCTTAACCCGCCGACGCTGCAATTGCCTCCGAAGGGCGGGGGAGCGGTGAGAATGGGGCCGCGGCAGCTGGCTCAGCGCCGCCGCCAGCCTTCACCTCCCCCCCACCTGCGGTTGTCTGTGAAGGGCGGGTGAGGAGTTGGGAGAACAGGCCAGTGGGAGAAGGGGGGGGGGCTGCGGGAGCTTCTCCCATCTGCCCTGATTTGCAGGGAGAAGGAGAAACGAATGGGGGGGCTGGTGCGCTGTGGCTCCCTCGCTGCCAGTGCTGGCTGGGCCGTTTCCTGAGCGGGTGGGGGGAGGAGGGCCTGATCCCGGAGCACGGCGGCTCCCTGGCCGGCTTTCTCCTGGGCAGGACTGAGGCCGGCGCAGCGGCTCCCTGGCTGGCGCCGCTGGCTTTCTCCAGGGCGGGTGGGGGCGGGAGTGAGGGAGGCCTGATTGACAGTTCGAGTGGCCAAACACTGTTGGCGCGCATCGAACGTTGTGAAACCAAAAGATAAATATATTATAAGGAGAGATATGCTATACATTTTAAGTGAGAAAAACTTTGTATTTCATGCCAATACAGAAAATAGCTTGTAGGAGCCCCCCCCCCAGTAATTCCCCAAATGTCCCAGTTTTGCCTTTGGAAAAAGTTCATGAGAATGGAATGGGGAGGGGAATGACCCTTTGCGCCTAAAAATGTCCCCATTTTTTTCCTCTGGGTCTTCACATTTCTACATGGGTGAACTTAAAGGATATGGAACAAAGTTGGAGTCCAGTGGCACATGGATGTGGATATGGGACATCCATCCTCAATACAGAGGACCTGTTTAGGTGACTCTCAGCTTCTTTCCTAAGTTATCAAAAGTGTTCCAGCAGGGATGTACCTGGAAACCTCTGCTGGCTTTTCATCAATGCTTCTGAGGCTCTATTGTTTTCCTAGTACAGCATTTAGTATTGATTCATCCACGTTCCACTTTTGCTAAGGCACCTGACAATTTAAAATTATCATAGGGAAAAGATGGGGAGAAGCTGAACCCATTTGAGTGCTAACTCTTATGGATGAACAAGACACAACAGCAGGCAATCCCTGACTGATTTTTATTTCTTTTTTAGTGTTAACAGCCACCATGTGGAATACCTGTAAGTTTTCCTTCCATCTGCAAATAGTAACTTCAGTGTTTGTGTGTGTACTGAATTGGTTAAATGCCGGCACCTTGCTCTGGGGCCCTCATAGTTGCTATTAATTAAAAGATATCTGCAGAAGGCCCAGTTGTGGTTCTGCCATCTTCACGTCTAATTTGGCCCATTACATTAAAGGTAAAGGTAAAGGTTTCCCTTGCACAAAAGCTAGTCAAATCCAACTCTAGGGGTTGATGCTCATCTCCGTTTCCAAGCTGAAGAGCCAGCATGTCCTAAGACTTCTCTGTGGTCATGCGGACGGCATGACTAAATGCCAAGGTGCACGGAACACTGTTACCTTCCCACCGAAGCAGTATGTCAGGTTCAAAAGCCAGCGCTGGTTGGCCAGGAAGGGGTTGTCCCAGCAATACTGGTGGTGCTGGGGCCGGGGCTGGTCATGGTTGAGTCAACAGGTGGGCTCGGATAGCCTGATCCATCATCTGCGGTAGGGACTGCATCAACTTGCCCATGTCTCGCATTAACTGTCGGGTATCGTCTTGGATTGTGTCCATGCGGGCATCAGCATCCGGGCTGGACCCTGGTCTCGTTGACCCACGGGGCGTCCGCCCCTGAGGCAGCCCAAAACTTCCTCGGGGATCCAGTAAACTGTCCCAGCTCTGGCTCCCCGGTAGGGACCAGGTCGTCTGGGTCGTATCCAAAAGGTTCTTAGTCCAGTCTCGCGGCTTCCGCTGGGTCACCCACTTGTCCCAGGGTATCGGGGCACTGTGATAGTAGGTTCGGGGTATTGCCCCTCCATGGCCCTGGGTCGGCCCTGCCGGGCTGTAGATCAGGAGAGTGTACGATGCTCCCACGGTACTGACCAACGGAGGGGTGACTAGCCCAGTCTGGCAGTACGGGATCAAAGCTGTCGTTACCGGGGTCGTAGTCACAGGTGCGACGGTAGCCGGCACGGTCGTAACTGGAATTGTGGTCACTGGGATTGCCACGGTGGTGACTGGAACCTGTTTATCTACTTGCAATTTCTTGCTTTTGAACTGCTAGGTTGGCAGAAGCTGGGGCCAGAGTCACGAGCTCACTCTGTCAGGCGGCACTAGGGTCTCGAACTGCCGAACTACAGACTTTTCAGTCTGCAGCTCAGCATCTTAACCTCTGAGCCACCGTGCCCCCTAGCCCATTACATTACACAGTGACAAAGTAGAATGGCTCATGATACAGACAGTTCTGAGGCAATGGAGCTGATGGGGATGGGGGGCTGGCTTCATCCTCAGATGCAAGCAAGGGGAATAACTGCTGATGGAGTTTTCTTTGTTTCCCACTATCAACTACTTTGGTTTGTTTTTTTCCAAATATTGAAGAAAAGGTTTTGTTCTATGTTGTTAAATCAGAACAAAAAAACCCCCAACTTTCCTTAGGACTATGGATATTGCTTGGCAGGTGATTCTTGGGCTCCTGTGGATTGTGGAGGCAGAATCCCAATGGGAAGCTGCCTCAATGAGGCTGCTTTTCATGTTTTAAACAAGGAACTTTGATTTGTCTCTAAGCTTTAAGTGCTAGTATCAGCATGAGAGGAGAACTGTGGTTTTAACAGGTTCCCTCACCCATTGTGTACTATCTGCTCAGAAGTGTAATATTTAATGCAGAAATTGGTGCCAGTGGAAATAATTACAAATGAATCAAGCTGGATCTTTAACCCAAAGGTTGCTGGTCACCTCACAATGACTGCAGTGGTGGCCTCAGAAGAGGAGACTGGTAGCCACCAAAGTAATTCAGATTTATATGTAACATTTAAGTCTGATGTTTTCGCATGGTTCCTTGCCAGTAAAATCTCTGATCCATTCTGACATATATGCTGAGTTAATCTGTACATGAATGGTAGAATGGATGTAGCACCATCTATTATTGTTTGCATCAGTTCAGTTTGGTTTCCCTGACAGATGTTCTCAAGGTCCTGGGGAGTGTGAAGGCCACTACCTGTAATCTAGATCCAGATGCCCCTTGGCTTGTAAAATCCTGCGGGGGGGCCACTGAGTCCTTTCAATTCAGAGGACTGTGAATACTGCCCTGATGGAAGGGGTTATTCCAAAGCCTCTGAACAAGGCAATTATTAGAACTTTTATCAGGAAAGTGTCTTTAGATAAGTAGGTCTTAACTACCTAATTTGAACCATCCTTTTTAGGAAAGGCTATTGAATGGATAGTAGCAGAACCACTCCAGAAATACTTCAATGAGGCAACTGCCCTTGATCCTTTTCAATCTGGCTTTGGGACTGAAATGGCCCTAGTGGCACTCGTGGACAACCATTATCTTCAAGTAGACAGAGGGAATGCATTTCCATTTTTGTTGTTAGATCCCTGAACACCTTTTGATATGGTGGACTTTGAGATACTGCTGAGGTGCTTGGAAGGTGAGGTGGGTCTGGATAGAGCACTGTTGAGATTCTGGTCTTTTGTATCAGACAGCTCACAAAAGATTGCAGTGGAAGATACTGAATCATCACCTTGGGAGTTGAAATGGGGAGGCCACAAGGCTTCCTGCGATCTCCCATGTCATTTAATATCTATGTTAGGCCTCTTAATTAAATCATCCAATGTTTTGGAGTAGATTGTCATCAATATGCTGGTGACACCCAGCTACACATTACTCTGACTTAGCCTGTGGCTGCTGCTGTCTCTGGCCTGGCCTGGTTTCTGAATGTGTAGGTTAAAGTGGCTGAGTGGAAACAAAGTGAAGCTGAATCCTTATAAGATGGATGTGGGACTAGCTGGGAAGGCTACTGTTTTGAATGGTATTGTTCTTCCTGCCATTGATGGTTCCACTGAAAGACTCTTAAGAGCTTGTGAGTCTTGCTGGATCCTGGCCTTCTGTTGGAGCAGCAGGTGCCCACGACAGGAAAAAATGCTTTTTTCATGGCTACCTCTGGTTAGGAAGCTGGCTCCCTCTTTGCAGATGCCTGATCTGGCCATGCTGATCCATCCTTCAGTAACCTTGAGGCTACATTACTGTAACACTCTGTACATGGGGCTACCCTTGAAGACAATCTGGAAAATGTAGCTGGCACAAAATGCTGCGGGATATTTGTTATCTGTGGCTAGCTGGTGGTGGAATCATGTCACTTCTTGTTGTGTATTGAAAGGTGAATCAAGCCTATTCTTTCCAACGTTAAGCTTGATTCTGGAATGTGGATTCTAAGCTATCGCATTCGTATTGGTCGGTTTCTGCGAAACCAGTGTATATAGCCAATCACTGTGTGATAATGTTGCAAAGAGGGAACAGTTGTGATTGGACCTTAACTCTGCACTGCCATTGGTCCTTAACTATTTCTGGGTGTGGCTTTGACAGCCGGGAGAGTTTAAAAAGGAGCTGTGCTCCACTGTCTGTGTTGTGTGTTCCTGAGTTGGAGTTTGCTGTTGAATAAAGCTGAATCACTTGTTGAGCTTACTTCGTTGTTGAGTCTCATACTTAACAATTGGCGACGAGGATGGGATGCTAGAGCGGGTAGGCAGCCCCGCTGAACCGAGAGCGCAACGGCAGACGAGGACACACACCCGGCTGAGCCGGCTGAGGCTCCACAAGTAGAAGTGGCAGCACCGACAGCCCCGATGGCCGTCAACCCGGCGTTCGAAGCGTTCGACCCGGCGACGGAGGACTGGGACTCTTACCTGGCACGGTTCGAGTTCCACCTCCAGGCGAATCAAATAACGGATGAAGCGAGAAAGAAGGCGACGCTCCTGAGCTCGTGCGGCAAGGCCGCTTTCGACATCGCCCGGTCCCTGGTCGCTCCGACTGAGCTGAGTGCAGCAACGTGGGCTGAGATCACGGCCAAGCTCAAAGGCCATTTCTCGCCACAACCGTCTCGGATCGCGTGCCGGCACGCCTTTACAAGCGGTGCCAAGGGCCTTCCGAGTCCATCGCTGAGTTCGTCACTGCCTTGCGGAAGGCGGCAAGGCCTTGTGAGTTCACAGATCTGGAAGACGCCCTCCTCGACCGTTTGGTGTGCGGCCTTCGAGACGAGCGCCTGCAACAGCGTCTTTTTGCCCGCACCCAACTGACGTATGCGGTTGCCTACGCCGAGGCTATCGCAGCGGAGGCCGCGGACAAGTTGACGCGAGAGGTTCGACAGCGGCAGACCCAGGTCAGCAAGGAGCCTGCAGTTCACCGGCAGTCCGCCTGCGAGTCTGACAGCGACGCCGACGGCGTGTGCCGAACTCGGGAGACACGCCCACCGCGGACCAGACCGAGAACTTCGACGACCCGTCCCTGCGCAGGCTGCGGCGGCAACCACGACAGAGACCTCTGTCGGGCTAGAGAGCTCATCTGCCACTCCTGCGGGAAGCGAGGTCATCTGGCTCGAGTTTGCCGGGCTGCGAGGAAATCGCCACCGTCTTCGCGACGAGCAGACCCCAAGGTTCGGCCATCAGATGACAGCAGAACGTCTGATTGCCACCAGACTGACACCTGCCCTTCAACCGTCCTGGCGACCGGTGACAAGGCCACTCGGAAAATTCACGTCACGCTTCGGCTGGATGGCGTTCCGTGTACGATGGAGGTGGACTCAGGCTCATCCGTCACCGTCATCTCCACCGAAACATGGCAGCGCTTATTTCCGAGGAGGAGCCGACGTCGCCTGTCTCCAGTAACAACGCGTCTCACCGATTTCCAGGGACGACGCATTCCGTTGGCGGGACGAGCTACCTTCCAGGTGGAGTTCAAGGAGCGGAAGGCTGAGCTGTCCCTCCTGGTTGCAGAGGGTGAGAGGGTCAGTTTGTTGGGCCTTGATTGGTTCGAGGCTCTAGGTATTGCCATCTCTGGCATTAACAGCATTTGCAACAATAAAAGGGAGTCTTTGTATCAAGAGTTCCCTGAAGTTTTTGGGGAAGGGCTTGGGTTATATACGGGGCCCCCCGTTTCTTTTGATTTAGACCCTTCAGTGCGTCCCATATGGCTGAAGTACAGGAAGGTACCCCTCGCTCTTAAGGCGAAGATCGAGGCAGAGCTGGACAAGCTAGTGGATTAGGGTATCCTCGAGCCGGTGCCCTATGGTCGGTGGGAGACTCCCATAGTAACGCCCGTAAAGGCAGACGGGTCGATACGCATATGCGCTGATTATAAGTGTACAGTGAACAAAGCGCTCCAGCAGCACTCCTACCCAGTGCCGGTCATCAGCCATGTGTTGGCTTCGCTGGGAGGAGGAAAAGTTTTCGCCAAACTTGACTTAGCCCAAGCCTATCAGCAGTTGCCCGTAGACGATGCAACTGCTGACGCCCAGACCATAGTGACCCACAAGGGGGCATTTCGGGTCAAGAGACTACAATTTGGGGTTAACGTAGCCCCGGGCATTTTCCAGGGCTTGATGGAGGGGCTCCTGCGTGGGCTACCTGGAGTCGTGCCCTATTTTGACGACGTTCTGGTGGCAGGCTCTGACGAGTGCGAACTCATGGCTCGGCTCAGAGCAGTACTAGGCCGGTTTAAAGAAGCCGGGCTGAGGGTCAAACGCTCTAAATGTGTGGTTGGAGCAGACAGAGTGGAGTTCTTGGGATTCCTGATTGACGCGGATGGAGTCCATCCTACACCGGACAAGGTATCCGCCATCAAGAACGCGCCCCCGCCACGGTCAAAGAAGGATCTCCAGTCGTTCCTGGGGATCCTAAACTTTTATCATGCCTTCCTGCCCCACAAGGCATCGGTTGCAGAACCCCTGCATGCTCTGCTCCACAAGAACGCAAAGTGGGAGTGGGGAGAGCGGCAGGAACGAGCGTTCACGGGCGTTAAAGAACTCCTCTCGTCTAGTGCGGTGCTGACCCACTTTGACGAGAACAAACTCTTGGTGCTTGCGGCTGACGCGTCACCCTACGGGGTGGGCGCCGTTCTTAGCCACCTCATGCCGGATGGGTCGGAAGCACCGATCGCTTTCTACTCGCGATCACTTACAGCGGCGGAGAAGAACTATGCCCAGATCGACAAGGAGGGCCTCGCCTTAATCGCCGGAATTAAAAAATTCCATGACTTTGTTTATGGGCGGAGGTTCCTCCTTGTAACAGATCACAAGCCGCTTCTGGGCATCTTCTCCCCGGACCGACAGACGCCGAATATACTGTCCCCCAGGATGTTGAGGTGGGCAGTATTCATGTCGGCTTATGACTTTGAGCTTGAGCACCGCCCGGGGAAGGCTATCGGGCATGCCGACGCCCTGAGCCGTTGCCCCGCACCACTGGAAAACAATGAACTCGAGCCAGAGTTGGACATTTTGGCGCTCGAAGAGCTCCCGGAGGCACCAGTAACCTCCTCAGACATTGCCGCTGCGACGGCTAAGGACCCTGTGCTTGCCCGTGTCCTTAATTGGGCATGGAGGGGGTGGCCGGCAGGGAAAATGGCGCCTGAATTCAAACCGTTCGTTTCGCGCCAGAACGAACTATCGGTAACGAAGGGCTGTTTGCTTTGGGGGAGTCGGGTGGTGATTCCCGCCAAGCTGAGGGAGGATGTTTTGGAGGCGTTACATGTGGGCCACCCTGGCATGGTTCACATGAAAGCCCTCGCCAGAGGGTACGTGTGGTGGCCGAAGCTGGACGAGGACATTGAGGCCTGGGTAAGGCAGTGTATGGAGTGTCAGCAGTCCCGTCCAGAACCACCACAGGCTCCCATTCAGCCCTGGGAGAAAACGAGGAGGCCCTGGTCACGCCTCCATATTGATTTTGCGGGACCTTACCATGGGCAAATGTTTTTTATTTGTGTAGATAGTTACTCTAAATGGTTAGAGGTGATACCCATGAGGTCAACAGGGTCCGGGGCAGTCATCAACGCCCTCCGGAGGTTGTTTTCGACCCACGGGCTGCCGGACTGTTTGGTCTCGGACAACGGGCCACAGTTCGTGTCAGCGGAATTTGAAAAGTTCCTGAAAGACAACCTCATCCGCCATGTGACTTCTGCGCCGTTCCATCCGGCCTCCAACGGTCAGGCCGAACGGATGGTACGGACGGCGAAGGAGTCACTTGGGCGCCTGACGTGTGGGGACTGGAGCCAGAAGATTGCCTCTTTCCTCCTGAGGCAACACATCACCCCGTGTTCAACAACAGGGAGGAGCCCAGCTGAACTTTTAATGGGCCGTAAGCTGGCTACCCTACTGGACCGACTGCACCCTGACCTGGACAGGTCCAAGCAGCGGTCAGAGACCCCAGAGCAGGGAAGAGTGTTCTTGGTTGGGGACAAGGTGTTTGCCCGCAATTATGCGGAAGGTCACAGATGGCTACCAGCCGTGGTCACAAAAGTGGCAGGGTCCAGGTTGTATGTGGTCCGGCTTCTCAGCGGACGGGAGATACGCCGCCACATTGACCAGCTCAGAGAGCGCTGGGCAGACTCAAGCGCTGAGTCAGTGCCCGAGCCTGAGCTGGTCCCCGTCCAGGAAGGGCCTCCCGGCGAGGAGGTGAGTACTGCGGATCGAGATTCGGAGTCTGGGGAGCCCCCAACTCCAGTGCCTGAGACCCCTGTGTTAGTGTCCCCTGACTCTCCTGCGAGAGAGACCATCAGAGTCCCCGAAGAGTGTGCCGCTCCACCGCCATTGGAGCAGAGACCGCTGCGCCAGTCAAACCGAAGCCGAGGTGCCCCTCCCTACCTGAAAGATTATGTTTGGAAGGGAAATGCTCCATCTTAGGGGGAGGAATTTGTTGTGTATTGAAAGGTGAATCAAGCCTATTCTTTCCAATGTTAAGCTTGATTCTGGAATGTGGATTCTAAGCTGTCGCATTCGTATTGGTCGGTTTCTGCGAAACCAGTGTATATAGCCAATCACTGTGTGATAATGTTGCAAAGAGGGAACAGTTGTGATTGGACCTTAACTCTGCACTGCCATTGGTCCTTAACTATTTCTGGGTGTGGCTTTGACAGCCGGGAGAGTTTAAAAAGGAGCTGTGCTCCACTGTCTGTGTTGTGTGTTCCTGAGTTGGAGTTTGCTGTTGAATAAAGCTGAATCACTTGTTGAGCTTACTTCGTTGTTGAGTCTCATACTTAACACTTCTATTCTTATGTTCCTTCACTGGCTGCCAGTTAGTGTCTGGACCCAATTCAAAGTGTTGATGTTTACCTTTAAAGCCCTTTATTACCTGGAATCCACATACCTGAAGGATCACCTTTCCCTGCATATTCTTGCACAACACCTGTTTCTTCACAGCAAGGACTATTATCAGTACCACCTCCTTATCTAAGGCAATAATCCAGGTCCAAGCTTTTTCAATAGCTGCCCCATACCTCTGGAACAGCCTCCTAGAAGAGTTTGTTTTGGAGAAGGGGTCACTTACCCTCTTCAATAATGAGGCTGCAAACCAGAGTTGTTCCAGAGAGCTCTGGGGGCAGTTTGAGCCTGGGCAAAGGGTAATATCCTGCAGAGAGTGGCATAATATATATATATATATATATATCTGTTTTATCAAGTTGTTTTTGTAGCGTTGTTACCTACGTTGGATCCTGAAATGCTCATGAGAAAGGCAGGCATGTAAACATTTTAAATAAAATAAAATATAAACTTTGCCATACTGTTTTAGAGAGGAACCTTAGTTGTGCCTTAGAATTATCTTGGCAAACACAGTGAGCAAAAGCTTAATGGAATGGGGCTATATGATGTATCAAACCTGGTCAATAAGATCCATAAGCAACTGCAGTTCCTTGTTTCTCCATCTCATTTAATACACAGCTATCTCTCATTGCATGAGACCTGATGCCTCAGAAGTCGACCTAAGCCAAAAGCAAAATCGATACCAAAGAAATTCTTTTGTCATTTCCAAAGGCATAACATGTAAAGAAAGCTAAGTCAATATGTCTTTTAATAATGTTTCATGGAAATGCCTAGATTTCCCTTGTTGTGGTATAATTAATTGAACTGCCTGCCACCCACAAGGTATAGCCTTTTCCCTTATATAATTCTCCTTTAGCTTAATTGCTGTTCACTTTTTGGTTCTATTTGTCTTAAGCTATTTCTCTCTCTCAGTGTGCTTTTTTATGGTTCTGGACGTGCTTTGTACTTAGTTTTATCTTTCAGAGCTTTGGCTTCTAAATGTCAGCATAATTTTTCTGCCTTATAATATTGGCGATGTTATAACAATCAATCAGTCCCAAGGAAGAGTTGAAGAGATTAGATACCATTTGTCTGTATTGGTTACTCATTGTAATGACCTGGTGGACAACATGAACAGATAATCTGTTGCTTTGATGGAAACTAATTAGTCTTAAGAGTGACAGCATCGGAATAGCTTTTGTGACATTGTTTTTTAAAATGATGACTACCTCACCGTTCCCACTGTTGATCTGCAGCTCATTCGTGTTCTTCAATGATTTTCTTGTACAAGTGGCAAGGAAGCTGGCTCTGTCTTTATTTGCAAGAAAAGACCAGACATGCCGAGAATGAAAATACATAGCAATTACAAAATTATCATCCTACTAAATTTAATCTCACTATTGAAAATACAGTGTGGCTTTACTGGTTTGGGTATATGATGCTCCTGTGAATATGAATTCTGATTCATTTTGGTAGCAAGTGGCTTTGCTTAAACACTGTGTAGACATTTCACCTTCTGGAAAAAAGTGGTCCTCAGTTTCACAGAGGAGGAGGAAAAATAGCAGAAATTACAAGGTATCCTTTGGTACATTGAAGATATGCCCAAGTCCTACTTGATTGAAATACATTCTGATAAAATCGGGGCCAAACAACACAATATGCTTCTTAATGAATTGGGTCCAGGTTCTCAATCTGAGGTGGAGGACATCTTGAGGGTGATTCGCACTGTCCAATCAGGGAGGCAGGAACAATTTTTTCGATTTCCTGTCTATTGCCTGTGGGAGTTACCCTCTTCAGTTTCTTTCCCGCCTCAACAGGGAGATCAGCTGACAAATAGGCTTTGCCTTTTTCTACACTAAAATCTCTTTTTCCTTTTCAGTCCTTCACTTTTCTCTAAAAGTTTCTTCTATTCCATCCTATCTCGCCCCTCTAAGTCCTCCTTTGACCCAAACCCCTTCCCTCCCCCAATCTCCAGGAGACTGGTGAAGGGCAGCTGTTGAGCTCACTCTAGTGACAGCGGCAATGTTGTGTCAGCAACAGAGAGTGAAACCACTCAGCCACTCCAATTATGGCACGGAGGGATGGCAGTGACAGATATCTATCCGAGGGAGAAACTGACCCATCCTTAATGCTGGGCACAAGGGAGACTACTGGGGAAACCGGCAAGGCCCACAGTTGGCTCACCTTGGCGACTGCAGCCAAACCCTTTTTGTGAGGAGAGGAAAAGCACCATTTAGTGAAGAACGTGCCAGAGCCCGCAGCTGGTTCAATCGTTTTGGCTAACAATGGTGGCCATTTTAAACACCCACAAACACCTCACAGAGGCAGCTGTTATGTGGGCATGGCCAGTCCAAAGGACATGGAGCCTGGCTGTTCTATCACATCACAGCATTTTGGAATGGAAATTCAGGGAGCTCAGTGCTCAGTCTGGAAGAACAAGGCTCCCACTCAGATGGCACTGATGCCAGTGAGCAGATGACTGGTAAAGTAAAAAACCTGGGGTTTTTTAATCCCCCCCCCGAGTTCATATCTATAATTAGACAGACCATGAGGGAGGAGATTCAGAGTGCCTTAGTGGCACAATGCCCAAGGTAAGCCAAAGCCAGAGAAGTCATAACCTTACTCCTTCTCCTCCCCCTCCCCACTAAGAAGCAAAAGAACAGAGAGAGATCTAAGGGGACAGGTGCATACTAGCCCACTAAAGCAGCTCAGAAGGAATCCTATAATAGAAAAAGGGGGAGAAATACATTAGGCTTGGACCCAGATTCTTCTTCTGGCACTGAGTCTGATGGCAGAGAGAAGGGAGAGTTTCTGTCACATGATCTAGATGAGGAGAACATTGAAAAATAGATTCTTTAAGGCTGAGGACTACCAGTACCTCTTGTCAAAAATTTTCACTGCCCTGGAGCTCCAAGAGTTCCCAGCAGGCAAAGGGAAAAACCTTGCAGACCCTAATCAGAAAACTAGACCTAGGGGAAATAAAGATTCCCCACCAACAGAACAGACATCACTGAAAGAGCATTTCCATTCCCTGAGTTCTTTGGAAAGCAATTAAAACACAAGTGGGTCAAACCTTTAGCAAACAGGGTTTATCAAGCTGTTGTGTGCTTTACCATCATTTGCTAATGAGTTCTTGCAGGTTCCACTAGTGGATGCTCTTATTACAGCACTGCGATCCTTTGGTCTGCTGTCAGAAGTTGGTCAAGGAATCATTTGCGACAGCTTAGATAAAAAAGTTAGTTTATTTTATTTGTATCCCACTCCATTTCTTACAAGCAGGACTTGGGTTGTGTATAACAAATAATGATAATAAAATATATAATAATGAAATACATACAGTCCAATTAAACTTAGATGGCATTGTATGTCTATCCCACAAATAGCTGAGGTGGCTGGCATACAATCCATATTGTACTCATGAGGGTATTAAACAGAAGAGAGCAGAAAATTAAGGAGGGGGGAAAAGACCCCGGGAAGCCACTGATCTCTTTAAACATTGCTGTCCTCAACCACATGCCCAGTGGCCCACTAAAGCTGCCCAGAATTTTCCAACCCTCCAACAGAACGCATCTTCCAAGAGACCTAAAAACACCTCACGATTGCCCAGGCAACACAACATCTTGCCATCCAAGCCATTAAGCCGTGCCACATCTGGAGAAGGGATGTGGAGTTTACTTCACATTCTTTACTGTGCCAAAGAAGAATGGGGACTGGAGGGCCACCGTGGATTTTAAAATTCCTCAACAAGTTGGCCAAATTGAGACATTTCAGGATGGAAACACTCCAATCCATTGCAGAATTCCTACAATCAGGAGAGTTCCTCACCATACATTTTATGGAGGCATACCTACACATTCTGGTTCTTCCAAGGTACAGGAGATATCTCTGCTTCTGTGTTGGGGAAGACCACTGACAATTCAAGGCACTCCCATTTGGTCTCTCAACAGCTCCAAGAGTCTTCTCCAGGGTTCTGATCAATCCAATTGTCAAATTAAGAGAATGGGGATCCACATACACCCTTATTTTAACGACTTACAGATCAAGTCCCGCTCCAGAGACAAATCATTAGTGGATATGAAGATAACCATTCAAAGTCTACAAAGTAACAGCTTCATCACAAACCTGCAGAAGAACTCATTGAACCCAGTACAATGGCTAGAGCGCCTGGGAGTCAACATCAATAAACCCCCCACAAAACACAGAAAATCAAAGAGATATCTAAGTCCATCATCGCAAGCAGATCCACTTCCTTGATGACCCTGACCAAACTCTTAGGTCTACTAATATTGTGTGTAGACTCAGTCCAGAGGGGACGACTACACACACAACAATTATAGCAACTGTTAAGGCCTTTCCAGTTTCAAATCATGAGAAAGGAGAACCTACCCATTCAGGTACCACCCAAAGTAAAGATCAGCCTGCTATGGTGGACAAAGATTTCCAACTTACTCCAAGACAAGACATATTGGACGTTGGAAATAAGACAGATCTTTACAGATACCAGGTTATCAAGGTTGGTGGTCTGAGCCAGAAATGAAACTGAGCATCAACATTCTGGTCTCTCATTAAGACACTTCCAGCTTCAGATAGCTCATTGTCACATCCTAGTGAAGACAGACAACATATCAGCCAAAACATTCATAAACAAATGTGGGGGCGGGGTGTCGAGATTATCCACACTACACAAGGGGACAATAAAGATAATATTCTGAGCAGAGAAAAATCTGACGTCAATTCAGGCAGAACACATAAAAGGGACTTCTAACAAGCAGACTGGCTCAGCAGGCAAGTGATTTAGGAGGGAGAGTGGTCCCTCAAGAGGGATCTGTTCCTACAGATCACCAGGCACTTTGGCCTACTGCAAATAGATCTCTTTTTGTCCCAAACAAATCACCAATTTGATAGATTTTACACAAGATTCTTTCATGTCAGGGTGGAGACAATGGATGCTCTCACCTCTCCATGGCCAAAGACCCTGTTATTTGCCTTTCCACCCATTCCAATCATTCCCAAGGTACTCAGGAAGATTAAAGAACAACTAACAGACATAATTCTAGTGGCCCCATTCTGGCCACACAGACCATGGTTTGGCTCTACAGGAGATGTTGATAGCACCTCCCTGGATGTTGCCAGTGTCACCAGACATGCTATGTCAGGGACCCATCTGGCATCCACAACCAGTATGGCTGCACTTGACCACCTGGTGATTGAAAAGGAGCAACTTCCTCTGCCTAGGGTATGACACTGATGTCACAGAGACCCTCCTGGCTTCCAAGAGACAATCAACAAGTAGAATTTATAACACATCATAGAAGGCATTTGTGTGATGGTGCAAAAGAAAAAAAGATAGACCCATTGAAATCACCACTTTACTCAGTCTTGGCATTCCTGCAAAGAGAAGTCACAAGGGGGCTAAAATTTCCCACTGTCAAACAACAGATCACAGCCTTGACCACGATCCTGCCCCAAGTCAAAGGCACAAGAATTTCACAACATCCTCACACATGACATTTCCTCCAAGGCATGGCTTTGAGAGACCCACCACAGGTTCACAGGTTTCCCACATGAAAGGTAAATACAGTTCTCTTGCTACTTACCAAGCCACCATTCAAGCTACTCAGGGAAGTCTTGTTGAAATGGCTGAGGATAAAGATGTCTTTTCTTATGGCCATCACATCTGCCAGAAGAGTCTCCGAGCTAGGCTTTCCTTCAGTTAAACCCAAGCTATGCATATTTCACAAAGACAAGGTGGTAATTAGACCAGATCCTACCTTCATGCCCAAAGTCATTTCTGCCTTCAAGAAATATGCCTACCATCCTTGTGCCCAAACCTGAAGCATCAAAGGGAGAAGATATGGCACACCCTTGATGTCAGAAGAGCTCTCAAGACATATATTTGTTGAATCTATCATATTAGGAAAACCAACATGTTATTCTTGTCCATGTCTCCACTTAGCAAAAGAGAAAGGTTGTCCGTAAGTAGCACACTCAAAGTGTGCATAGTGTATCCACAAGTTTCCTATCCCTGCCAGATTTACAGCCCATTTGGTCAGGAGTGCCACCAATAATGCTGCATTCGCAAGGCATTGAGGATGTTTGCAAAGCAACAACCTGGTCATCTCTCTCCACATTTATTAGGCACTACAGGATCAATACTTATAATGCAGCAGATGCTGTCTTTGGCAGAAGAGTGCTACAACACATCCTGAGTGAAGGTAACAATGACCTACCCCAAAAGTGAAGACACTGCTCTGGAAGGTCCCTCAAGATGTCTTCTGCCTCAGAAATAGAATGGAACATTGGATATTTACCACGAAGAGTCCTTCTCCTCTAAGGCCTCGTCTTTGGTGTACGGCCTCGCGTCGGCTGCAGTTTCCGGCTATGTCCCTTTGGCTCCGACGCACTGCGCCGATGCGCTGCTTGTCGTTCCGCAACTCCGCCCTCCTTCTGGACTCGGCTGCCCAGCGCTGCCTCCACGCCGCCTCTGCTGCTGTCACCATCCCCGCCGGATTGCCGATGCTTTCCTGCTGCACACCCCAAAGAGGGAGGGTGCCCCCTGCATGGCACAAGCCCGGAAGGACTGAGATGAGCGTATGCATACAAGAACTTCACCTGAAAATTTAGAGTTTAAGTATTAAGTATGGTATTCATACTTTGAGTTTAAGTACTGAGTTTAAGTATTGTACTCACACACTTTCTTAGGTTTGTCCTGTCGATGTAACACACCCTTTGAACAACAACAACAACAACAACAACAACAATCCATGCCACTTGTTCTATCACACATGCCATTTCCCATCACCCTTAAAAGGAAGAATTGCTGTTTAAGACGGCAAAAGTTGATGATTAGTTGAAGCTGTCTGGACTTCATCCACAGGACATCTTGTAACACAATCAAGTGGGGCTTTGTGATGATCTGCATCAGGGACCTCATCCACTTTTCCTAACAGCAATGAGGCATCCAAGGATGAAGATGGAATACCTCAGCAGCTAATTAGACATGGCAGTTTACAAGGAGTGTACATGCATAGCTAAAAAGGCTGGAGTGCTGGAAACATCAAGCCATCATTCTCTTGTCTTGAGTGATTTGCAGCCAGCACTGTACCTGGTTGAACATTAACACCAGAGTTTGCTGAGTTCTACCAATATCCTGCCACATGCTGAGATTGGCCTGAAAGGGAGTTGTTATTTTTTGCAAAGGTAAGTTGCTCGATGCATTATCCTAAAAGGCATCAATCTCCAATCTATTGTTAAAGAAAGGGGAGGAAAGATTGCCACAGAATTTGAAGGGGAAAATGCCTCGTCTGTGATTTTCCAGACTGATACCACTGTTTTCACTGTCTTTGGATACTGGGCTTTCACCAGAGGTTTGAAAAGAAATGGTCAAAGAAATGGAATAATAATATATTGAAACAACTATTATTTCCTTTTATTCAAACTCTTCTTCTTTTCCTGCTATTTTAAATAAAATAGCTTATTAGAAAGCTGTTAGCTGAAATGTCACCTTAACTTTCTATATCAATGGTGTTAAATCAAAGAAGGAATAATCGAGGAAGGATTTGTCAGTATATCATTGTTTGATCATGGCCAAATGAAATGGAAGGTTCACACATGAAGAGTAGTCTATTTTTCACTCCTTCCTCTGATCCTTCTAGTGTATGGAAACAGCTGGCAGCTATTTCTGTAATCATGGTGGATGGAAAAATTAGTACCATGATCACAATCTGTCTGGCTCACTCCATGTTATCCTGTAATGGCAGGACTGCATTCAGAAGAAGCTAGCATCTGGTTCACATGGGTGAACTGGTCCAAAAATGTATGTGACTGTCATAAAAGAGAATCAGCAAAAGTACTGAGACAATTAAACAATTAAATCAAGGCATTGTTTGTCCTGTTATCAGTATTTATGTATACCCTATATGCAGTGCTGTGCCATTGTAGCTCTATATAAACATTGTAGCTCTATATAAACAGCACCCTCAGTTATATATAACGTTATACGGTCAGGTACTTTATGTGTAGCTGTGTTTGCATAGGGGATGTGTGTTTTGTTTAATAACTCATGAAAAAAACAAAAATGAAAATGTGCCATTAGTTATTATAGTTATTTAGTTATTTATTTCAAACTTCTATATTCTGCCTTTCCGCCCAATTCGGTCCCTCAAGGGGGCAAACAATGAAAAAGACATTTAAATCAACTTTTAAAACAATACATAAATACAAAATCAGCAATAGAAAACAAACAAGGAGGGTCAGTTAGGGTATGCCAGACAAAACTGAAAAGTCTTTACCCACTTGCAGGAGTCAGTGATTGAGGGGGTAGACTAATCTCCCTGAGGTGAGAATTCAATAACTTCGGTGCTGCAACCAGGAAGGCCTTTGTCAGGCTGCTACGCTTAGATGACAGGGTCCTGAATCACAGCTCCTGAAAATGTTTGTAATAGTTGGATAAGGTTGTATGAGAGTAGGTGGTTCTTAAGATATGATTGTCTTGGGCCCTTATAGGGCTTTAAAGGTCTATACCCAGATCTTGAATTGGGCCCAGAAGCAGATTGGAAACCAGTGCATGTGGAACAAGGCTGAAATGATACATAACCTACCCATCTAGATAGCCTTCTTGTTGCAGCATCCTGTGCCAACTGTAGTTTGTGGACACTCTTCAATGGCAGCCCTACGTAGAGCACATTGCTAACTTAAATATTATCAGGGCATGTACCACTGAATGGCTGCAGCCAAGTCACCAGCCAAGGCTGGCAGAAGGTACCCACATCTGCTGCTGCCACCTGTTTATCCAACAGGAAGCTCAAATCCAGCAGCACTTCCAGACTGCAAACCTACTCTTGTAGGGGAAGTGCTACCCCATCCAGAACAAAAGGTATCTCAAATCCTGGGTCAGTCCTTCTGGCCCCCAGTAGCACCTCCCATCTTGTCAGAATTAAGCTTCAGTTTATTGGTCCTCATCTACCTCAAAACTGCCTCCAGGCTTCCACAGCCTGCCTGGGATCTTCTGGAAATACAAATCAGAGCTGAATGTTATCCACCCATTGGTGACAACCCAGCCCAAACCTCCAGATAACCTCACCCAGTGGTTTCATGTAGATGTTGAAAACTGTGGTGGGCAAGATAGAATCTTATGGTACCCCAGAGACTGAGATGCCAAGTAGCAGTCCTTCAGTACCACCTTCTGAAACCTACATCCAAAGTAGAACTGAAACCAGTGCAAAACAGTGTCTCCCAGTCCCAACCCCAAGAGGCGATCCAGAAGGATACCGTGACTGATGGTATTGAAAGTCACGGAAAGATCCAGGAGAATCAACAGGGTTTCACTCTCTCTGCTCATCTCCCAGCACAGGTCATCCACCAGAAACAACCAAGGCTGGTTCAGTCCCATAACCATGCCTGCAGCCAGACTGGAAAGTATCGGAACAATCATTGTTATGATGAAAATGAGTTCATGTTTGTTCATTATTCTGGCACCTGCCTGTCTAATTTAGACAGATCAAGATGAATTCAGTCGCAGAGTGAGGAGGGGGGAGTCAGGAGGTAACAGGAATCCTTTCTAATCACAAACAAACCAATCTTGAGACAGGAAACATTTTTTATGATAGATTTTTCTTTTCATAATATTCCCACCAATCATTACTGGCTTTGGGGAGGTTTCCCCCCCCCAAAAAAATTCTGTATGCGATACATCTCCCCAGCAAGCATCTCTTTAGTTGCACTCATTCTATTCACATACAGCTTGTATATTTACCAGGCTTGCCAAGAACTTAACTTAATTCAGCGGAGGA
The DNA here is from genome assembly GCA_029375565.1 of Gekko gecko. Classification (NCBI taxonomy): domain Eukaryota; kingdom Metazoa; phylum Chordata; class Lepidosauria; order Squamata; family Gekkonidae; genus Gekko; species Gekko gecko. The sequence continues at coordinate 24,184,405 of JAPDNY010000008.1, read as the reverse complement.
TGGTTACATCCTGGCAGGACCATCCCCGGGGGAAGGAAAGACGCGGCGCACGATGCCGTCGCCAGGAAGTGATGCCGGGTGACACTCTGGCAATGGGGCTGGAAACTCAATGGTACCATCGAGTTTCCAGCCCCATTGCCAGAGCATCACCCAGCGTAACTTCCTGGCAATGACATCGTGCAGCGTGGGTGTTGCCCGGAGGAGTGTTCCAGCTGGGGATTGTGTGTCCCCCACCAAAATACGGTAGGTACTTGGCAACCCTAATATTTACAGGTTCTTGTTGGTGCTTTACAGATTGCATAACTACTGCAGTTCTTTTCAGACATTATAGTCATGTGTAGTGGGAGTCCACCAATAACATAATGAGAGTGCATGATATGCATTGCCACAGTGTTGTTTGAACAGGGCACCCAAATGACCATGTATGCTGCAGGCAATAATGGTTCTACAAAACCATTTCAAAGTTTCAGGCTTAGTTTGAATATGAAAAGGCCATGTGTTGAATGCTTCCTCATGTAGGTAGGTGTGGGAAGCACTTGCCCCCAAGATGTGATTTTGTTTAAAAAGTGCTTACCATATCTTCAGACCACTCACGTGCAATGCTTTCATGCCAATGATCTCTAACACAGGAAGACAAGCGGCTGCAATGTGAACACTGCTCGTGAATGGCCTGACACAAGTGGTAACCACATTTTAAATGACACAGTAAGTGTGAGGAGCATGTACATTAGCTACTTTCCACACAGCTTCACTGGTTAAGCTTGATCTCAGAAAAGTTCTCTCCATATACAGCCTAAGGCTGTTAAGAATGTAAGAAAAGCCTCCAAGATCCTGCTCCCAACAGAAGCCAACCAGATGTCTTTGGAAAGACTAGACATTATTGAACTCAGCAGTCTATACTTCTGACTAAATTTGTTAAGAGTTGGGATATCAGTCTGAATTTTGCAGACACTCCAAACTGCCAAGAAGTGAGAACTTGGAAGGCAGGAAAATAAGAGGTTTGGCTTGTGTTTTAAGTATGCAACCAATCCTGAGGACTGGACAGAAGAATGTGATCCATTGTCTTGATATCATCTTTTTCTGAGAATTCCTTGGTGTAAAAAATAAATATAAAAACCCTGTACCAAGTAACTCTGGTTCTGATAGGCAACAGCAAGACTCCCTCCCCCTTCCAATTTCTTACAAATGTTTTCCAGGTTAATAAATCCCTGCCAGCAGGGATTCCATAGGGGTTAGAAGATCCTGAACATACTGAAAAATTAGTGAACGCTTCTTCCATGTTGCTAATGACTTGGTCAATTGAGAATGTGTAATAAACCTCATTTTGCGTTTGTTGTTTGACATAACTCACTTGATTCCTTGGTGTAGAAAATATGAGCTTTTGATATCGCTGCTTAGAATAATTGACTCATCTGAGCCCTGTTTGAACCTCATGATTCATTGCTTCTCAAATTAGTAGGGACATAGTTAGGCTAATCTGTGGATATAATCAACAAAGCCTTTGTGTTGTCTTTTGCAGTAATGGATTAAGCTGTCATTTACAGTATCTCTTATTTCAGTTATGATTGGGCATAGAAGTCCAATTAAAACTCTCATTAGAATATTTTCTTTCAAAGCTACTACCTCCCATAAGATTTTTTTTTAATCTGAAGTATGCCAACTAATGCATGTCACATTATTTCCTTGAATCTGTTAGTTGCTTTACCTTTGCGTTGTCCTCCTGTTGAGATACTTAAATGTCAAGCATTTACAGGGTCATCCATCTTCTTCGGCCATTCCACCCACCCGTGCTTGGACCACATGCACTCATTGGTCAGTCCCCATCTCTACTTTCCTTTTGTCATTATCTTGTTGTCAGTTCTCCAGTTTATTTGGTGATTAATCATCATTTGGATGGTTCCGCTGGGAGGAAACAGAAAAGGAGCTATTCCTGCAGGTGGTTTCTCTCTGATCAGTCAAAGTAATAATGGGCTAGCTGCTGAGGCTTTGTGCTCTCATCTTTGGAAGACCAGAGGACTCATTCCATTCCAGGACTTAAGCAAGGCTGCAATCTTACGCATTTTTGCTTGAGAGTAAATCTCACTGAACTCATTGGGACTTAGATTCCAGTAAACCAGTGCAGGATTGATCTGGGAGTAACTGATGTCCCATTGAATTCACTGGAGCATCTCACTAACTATGGATAGGTGGGACCAGGCTATATCATTACATAGCAGAAAAGATGCTTCCCTTGCAGCCCAATTCTGCTAGGAATCTTTTCAGTGTATTTGTGCCACTTGGATATCAGGATAAGCATAAGGGCAGTCAAATTTTGCAGAGAGCGAAGGAATGCAATTTTCTCATTCAGACAGTTATGTTTTCCATGTTTCTTCAGCTTATTCATCCCCACAGTTACTTTCTTGAGTTAACCTTTGTTAAGAACTGATTTATCTATTTTTTTAGCTGGTTTAAAGACAGGCAAACAAACAAATAATTTGAGAATCGTGTTTTAACAAATTGATGTATCTTTAGATTTTCATATGTATTTATGTAAATATTTCAATATTTTATGAGATTGTCATGCAATAGCCTCCATCCTCTTAAAATCAGCAGAAAAACAAATTCTGGATCTTAGCTAGGTGTTACAAGGGAAATCTGACATTTTCCACAAAATACTAATGCAGGGGATGTAGGAAGGTGTCATTTGCAGGGGAGAATCTTCAGAAGAAAGGTTATACTTATACATTTTTTGGCCTCCTGAGTCTCCCCAGAAAATTTTGACCCCCCCCCCATTGGAACTTTTCCATGCTTTGACCCTCTTCTCTAAAGGTCCCCTACATTCCACATTATCTCAGCAGACGTGGGAATCATGAGTTTGCTGGGATAACATCTAATATGGCACAGAAAATTTCCTTCATTAAGCAACTTAAACTGGGCAGAAGAGAAAGGCGTAGCGGGACCTTTTTAGTGGTGGTGCCAATTCCTTGAAATTCTTTGTCCAAGTAGTGACACCTTAGTCCAAACCTGATAGTTTTCAGCCAAAGGTACAAAGGGAATTTATTTCAGGAAATATTTAAGGGCCTTTTATTAGGAGCTCTGCTAACCTCTCTACTTCATTCCCTTATGGGGAATGTCAGATAGTGGTGTGGAAAGTAATTTGATGATGTGGTGTTAGTTTCTATGCATTTCATATTGCGATTCTAGATATATGAAAGCTTCCTTCTTTGAAAAGAGGTGGAATATAAATCTCATAGTGTTAAAAAGTCCCTTCGCTGTACTGACATTTCTTGACATAAGAGGCACATCTTAAAGATATTCAAACTCAAAGAAACTATAAGATGAAGCAATGCTTTAGGCTTCTGTTATACTTTGAGTTTGTTTTCAAATTATTTTTTTTATTTGGCCTTTGGAGACCAAAACAATGGTATAGAGAAGACTTTAGTATCATCAAAAGAAGAGATGCTGAATGAAAGTTCGTGTGGGAGGAGGATGCAGCAGCAGCAGCCACAGTTGCTTTGGGTGCCCTGCTGGGGACGGAGGCTGCTGGCTGTCATGGTTTTACCACCCCCTCACAGGTCAACTGTTACTGTGTGTCTTGACATGCAACTGATAACTCAGAATATTTGCAATTCACAGCCTCAGTAGTCCTTAAAACAGCAGCTTAATACATTCAGGTGGCTTGGGAACTGCTATATCCTGGCAGGAATAAATGCTGAAGTAAGACATGAAGTCTATTTCTTGCTAAGAGTCTTGAGTGATCAGGTTAAAAGATGTGAGCATAATACTGCCCAAGATTAGCATTTTAAAGTAGACTCTTAAGCAGAGCTACAGCCTTCTGACCGCACTGTTAATTCTTTCCTGTTGACATCAATGGGACTTAAGTGCATGCTTTTAAATATGGGGGAAAGTGGCTAGTCCAGTGTAACTCAACCTGATCTCCTGTGGTAGGATATAAAATGTTAACAACAATTATTTACATACACTGCCAGGATGGATAGTAAGATTTTTAAAAGTTATATGCTGCTTTTCTCCCCAATAGGAACCCAAATCATTTGCCATTCATTTTCTCCTCATAGCAACAACCTGTGAGGTAGATTAGGCTCAGAGTGACTGAGTGGTCCATGGTCTTCTGGTGAAGTTCTATGGCAGAGGAAGGATTTGAACCCGATTCTCCCAGGTCTTAGTCCAACATTCTAACTATGCTGGGGATCATTATTTGTGTCTACAGATGCAAACTTTTATAGGTGTTCTTGGTGTGCATAATTAAAGTCTTTTTATGCCATTAAAATTTGCCCATCAGTGGTGTTCTCTCTTCTCTCTTTCCTGTGTCAATTAAAGCCTCTTTGACTTTGGATTGCTTACGATCCTCCCAGCATCATTTCACATCCTTGGATCTTTTCTGGGCTGCCATCTCTATGAACTCAGTCTCTGGTTCTTCATATGTTGCCCCCAACAAAATACCTGTGGCTGCGGTATATGTGACTGGTTGTCCTGTGTTCAACAAAGGAGATTTGCAAGACCAACAAGAAGTTATCTTCCCACACTCTGTGGTACAGATGCCCCATAATCTGAGAACTCAGGTGGTAAACCCTTCCTTGAATCACATCAGCTTCTGTGACTTAGGGCATCTGCTCTGTTTGCATCTGCTCTGTTTAGGTGTGAGTTAACCTGTAGGGTGACAAATATGATGCATGAATGTGGGTTGGCATACTCAGCATGGGTTCTGTAAGGGAAGATCTTGTCTCACTAATCTGTTAGTTTTTTTGAGGGAGTGAACAAACATGTGGACAAGGGGGACCCAATAGATGTTATTTACCTTGACTTCCAGAAAGCTTTTGATACAGTTCCTCATCAAAGGCTCCTAAGTAAGCTCAATAGTCATGGGATAAAAGGACAAGTCTTCTTGTGGATCAAAAACTGGTCTATAAATAGGAAACAGAGAGTGAGTATAAATGGGAAACTTTCTCAGTGGAGGATGGTAAGCAGTGGGGTACCACAGGGATCAGTACTTGGTCCAATGCTTTTTAACTTGTTTATTAATGATTTGGAATTGGGAGTAAGCAGTGAAGTGGCTAAATTTGCAGATGACACGAAATTGTTCAGAGTGGTGAAAACCAGGGAGGATTGTGAGGCACTCCAAAGGGATCTGTCTAGGATGGGTGAGTGGGCGTTAATGTGGCAAATGGGGTTCAATGTAGCCAAGTGCAAAGTGATGCACATTGGAGCCAAAATTTCTAAATATAAATACACGTTGATGGAGTCTGAACTGGCAGAGACTGACCAAGAGAGAGATCTTGGAGTTGTAGTAGATAACTCAATGAAAATGTCCAGACAGTGTGTAACTGCAGTAAAGAAGGCCAACACTATGCTGGGGATTATTAGGAAGGGAACTGAAAACAGATCAGCCAGTATCATAATGCTCCTGTATAAATCATTGGTGCAACCTCATTTGGAATACTGTGTACAGTTCTGGTCGCCACACCTCAAAAAGGATATTATAGCATTGGAAAAAGTGCAGAGAAGGGCAACTAGAATGATAAATGAGTTGGAACACTTTCCCTATGAGGAAAGGTTAAAACGCTTGGGGCTCTTTAGCTTGGAGAAACGACGGCTGAGGGGTGACATGATCGAGGTTTATAAGATTATGCATGGGATAGAGCAGGTTGAGGAAGAAGTACTCTTCTCCCTTTCTCACAATACAAGAACTCGCGGGCACTCCATGAAATTGCTGAGCAGTCGGGTTAGAACAGATAAAAGGAAGTACTTCTTCACCCAAAGAGTGATTAACACATAGAATTCACTGCCACAGGAGGTGGTGCTGGCTACAAGCAGAAGTCCATCAGTGGCTGTTAGCCACAGGGTATAGATGGGAACTCTCAGTCTGGGGCAGGTGATGCACTCTATTCTTGGTGCTGGGGGTGGGGGCAGCAGTGGGAGGGCTTCTAGTGTCTTGGCCCCACTGCTGGACCTCCTGATGGCACCTAGTATTTTTGGCCACTGTGTGACAGAGTGTTGGACTAGATGAACTATTTGCCTGATTCAACATTGGCTTCTCTTATGTTCTTATCAGATGATCTTCCACTTTTTTTACTTGTCCTATGATCCTTGGAATGCATTTTTACACAGATCCTATCAGTGCACTAGAAGCAGTACTTTTCAAATTTTCTACCTTCATGGATTTCTTTACTGAGGACCCATACATACTTGCCACAGAACTCTTGGCCATAGCTGAGCATTCTGGAGACAGGGAGGTATTCTAGGGACTACCCTCAGCTCACATGGAGTGCTAGTTAGGACTGTTGGGTCTCACCATTCTCTTGCAAGAATTAATATTTGTGCCCTAGAACAAGCCCCTTTCACTGCAGCAGAAGAACACTGGGAATAGCAAGAAAACTGTTCTTCTCCTTGATGAGCCTCTGATAAGTTTCTGACAGTTCTTTACAACATAGCTCGAAAGCCACTGCCCAAGAGGGACTTTTCTACTGAGCTGGTGCTGAGTTCCATTGTGACTTCTGCAATTACCCTCAACTCTTTAAAATGCAAATTGGGTGTTAGATATTCACAGACAGTTAATGGCTATGATTATACTGAGAAATGTCACCAGTATTCCCTTATCATCAGTCTGTTCGTGAGAATATACAGCACATTTCAATTATACTGCACTAGTTTTGCTCTGGGCACACTCATTCTTAACAAAACCAGTTTATTTCCTATGTCCCCCTTTCAAATAAAGCTATGGTGTTGAATGAGGTTTTATTGAAGTGTGCATTAAGTTTGAAATCTGTGATACAGAAGGCAAGAATCCTGAGCATAAGAAACTAAAAGGCTACTTCTGCGTGGTTCAAAACTAACTTTGATATAAACTGGGAGCTTTAACGTAAGTTTGCTTTGCTTTCATAATTTGATTTGTCTTCAATATATTTTATATTTAATCAGGACTGTGAGCCCAATGAATGGTCTGTGAGCATCTCCTGTAGTTTTGCTGGAGGCTAGCAGGTATCTGGATCAGAAATCATTGGGCTACCCCATGTAAGCTGCTCTCGAGGCCAATTCACATATTGCAAAGTCCTGTCTTCCCTTTGTATCCATCATAGGTCCTGCCCATCAGACATACCCTGGGAGTTCCATGCTAGGAACTCAATTCCCAAATGTATGCTGGCCAGATTTGGATTGTGACTATAGTGTGCAGGGAGAGAGCACTTAAGTCCCCCCCCACATGTTGTTTCCTGACCTGAAATGGCTCCTGGGAGCTGCTATTTGCTTCACCTCCAACTGGCCAAGTATTGGCTCCTAGCATCCATTTCAGATTGGGAAATGGCACAGGGGGATTTAAAACCTGTCTCCCCCTAGTCTCAATACAGATATGGACCTCATGTGCCTAGGGACTGTTCCAAGCACAGAACTCTCAGGGTATGTCTGATAAGACAGGACCTGGAGCAGCCCCTTAGGGGCACAAAGAGTTCATAATATGTGGATTGGCTCTCGGAATGAGTGGAGATAGAACGATTTTGACAGTGATGATTTTCAAAACATTGAGGGTGGGGTTTTTTTGTGAGGGGGACAAGACACTTAGCAGGGCAATTATGTACAGGGCAGATTTAGTAACTAAAGGCTATGAGGAAACACTGGGAATTGTATTGTGCTTTGATGTTAGGAAACCATGTGCTGGCTCTCTAATTTCTGATACTCTGCTCCTCCATGAGTCACTGCATAAGGTGGCATAGCGAGTTAAGCAGAGATACCTCTTCTTTTCTTTTAAAGGGTGTTTGTGTTATTGAGATCTTATAATCTTTTATATAGACAATATTTTAAGCTCAGGCTGTGCACTGCAGTCGTTTTTATGATGTTGGTGCTACCATGTTGCTTGATGAGGGGCTGATTCATTGTCTTATACTGCTGTTTTTTCTGCTAATGTTTTGGCTTTATTGGTTGATATTGTAATATTGTTGTTTTTATTATATTTATGCTTTATGGAAACAGCTTCAATATCATATAAGTGATACAGTAATATTATATATAAATGTCTAGAAGCCTGTCAGGAAAGCTATGCCTAACAGTTGTACTAGTGCCACAAGTGAGAGATCCTTGGCTCTCTGACCAATCTCTGTCTAAAAATGCCTAAAAGGTTTTGGGTTTTGGTGGGGGTGTTCTCCACAATTGCAAATGCTAGAATCTTGTTAAAAATTGTTAAATGTTTTTGACTTTTGGTTTTGCATTAGAGATTCTATAACTTAATAGTATTAGCATTCATACATCACATTTCAAGTTTTTAAAGCCCACTGTATCATGTCTGCAATGTCTCTGTAAAGCTGGCCAATATTGTAATATTCATATTATGGCAGGGAGCCACAGAGTCTGAGATAATTATGTCTTATTTGAGGTCACATACAAAGTGTGCCAGCTCGGTGAAATAACCAAAGCCAATATACTTTTAGCTACTGTGTTACGAGAACCCTCAGTCTGAGTACACATCACCAGATTCCTGCCTATGGAAAGGGCCATTTTTAATGTCAAAGGAGTATATATGACATATTTCATTTGGAAAGATCAATCAACAGTGGAATGATAGCTCTTAATAAATGGTAAATCATATTTAAATGGTAGTACATTGAAAATGCACAGTTTGATTGCTATTTAAAGCCCAACATGGGAGCAAGAACTTCCAAATGGTTGGGCAATTATGTAAGAAAATAATTCTTTAATGGAAAAATTGAGGGCAGTGCCTCTTGATGTCAGTTAGTGATCACATAACCTTGTGCCTTCCAGCTTTAGGCCTGTGGGAAACTTTTCTGATGTAATTTGTCCTTTGCGATCTATAGAATCCAAACCTGCTGTGTTTATATGGAATGCATCTATCAATATTTTACTTACTCTTGTCTATCTTTATTTTAGACCTGCTCTGCATGCTTTTTAATAACACCTTTTATGAGCTTATAAAATAAATGGCCCAAGTTCTCAAGTGGTCTCATTAATTTATCCCAGGATTCATCAAACCAAAAACTTGCTCCTCTCTCTGTATTAGAAAGAATAACAATTATAAGAAAAGGGGCAACAGAAACTTCAGCTTTTGTGGAAACAGAAACCACCCATTCATTGATTTTGATGGCTCCAGATTTACCAGTTTAACAGGCACTGGTTTCACATCTCTGCCGTACACAATTGCTTACTTCTGTGTGACAATTCAAAAAGAGCAACCTCTTTACATTTAAATCTAGAAAAGAGAGTTTCAAACAATTTATATCAAGGCTTTATGTATTCACTTCACATACAGTCTACTGTTTTTGTTGAGACTCAAGGCAGATTGCACAATCGGAAACAATGCATACAACCAACAGTGAATGAAACTAGATTACAAAACTGGAGGACAATGCACCAGAAAGAATATAAAATGTATGTCATCACAGTTTCTTTCAGAAAGCTCCAAGTGGTTCACAGGGAGCTGCCAGGGGTCTCTTATCCAGGCCCTAGTCTGGCCCATCTGCTTATCTACATATAGTATCAGTGGACCACACATCATTCCCAGGGGAAATTTGCTATTATGGCTTAAGGCCTGTAGGATATGTCCAAGGTGAGTCCATTAACCCATTATAACCTCACTGGGATACAATGGATGGGATCCAGAAAATTGTGCAATTAGCTCTATGTACAAAAGAGTGCTTTGGGCCTGTGAACATAAGAACATAAGGGAAGCCAATGTTGGATCAGGCCAATGGCCCATCCAGTCCAACACTCTATCACACAGTGGACAAAAATACTAGGTGCCATCAGAAGGTCCAGCAGTGGGGCCAGAACACTAGAAGCCCTCCCATTTTTACCCCCCCAAGCACCAAGAAAACAGAGCATCTCTTGCCCTAGACAGAGAGTTCCTATCTATACCTTGTGGCAAATAGCCACTAATGGACCTCTGTTCTATATGCTTATCTAATTCCCTCTTGAAGCTATCCATGCTTGTAGCCAGCACCACCTCCTGTGGCAGTGAATTCCATGTGTTAATCACTCTTTTGGTGAAGAAGTACTTTCTTTTATCTGTTCTAACCCAGCTGCCTAGCAATTTCATTGAATGCCCATGAGTTCTTATATTGTGAGAAAGGTAGAGAAGTACTTCTTTCTTGACCTGCTCTATCCCATGCAGAATCTTATAAACCTTGATCATGTCACCACTCAGCTGTCATTTCTCCAAGCTAAAGAGCCCCAAGCGCTTTAACCTTTCTTCATAGGGAAAGTGTTCCAACCCTTTTATCATTCTAGTTGACCTTCTCTGCACTTTTTCCAATGCTATAATATCCTTTTTGAGATGTGGCGACCAGAACTGTACACAGTACTCCAAATGAAGTTGCACCATCGATTTATACAGGGGCATTATGATACTGGCTGATTTGTTTTCACTTCCCTTTCTAATAACCCCAAGCATAGCATTGGTCTTTTTTATTGCAGTCACACACTGTTTTGACATTTTCATTGAGTTATCTACTATGACTCCAAGATCTCTCTCTTGGTCAGTCTCTGCCAATTCGGACTCCATCGATGTGCATTTATAGTTAGGATTTTTGGTTCCAATGTGCATCACTTTGCACTTGGTCACATTGAACCCCATTTGCCATGTTGCTGCCCACTTGCCCATCCTCAACAGATCCCTTTGGAGGGCCTCACAGTCCTCCCTGGTTCTCACCACCCTGAACAACTTTGTGTCATCTGCAAATTTAGCCACTTCACTGCTTACTCCCAATTCCAAATCATTAATAAACAAGTTAAAAAGCATGGGACCGAGTTCTGATCCCTGTGGTACCCCACTGCTTACTACCCTCCACTGAGAAAATTGCCCATTTATACTCACTCTCTGTTTCCTATTAATTAGCCAGGTTTTGATCCACAAAAGAACTTGTCCTTTTATCCCATGACTATTCAGCTTACTTAGGAGCCTTCGATAAGGAACTTTATCAGAAACTTTCTGGAAGTCAAGGTAAACAACATGTATTGGGTCCCCCTTGTCCACATGTTTGTTCACTCCCTCAAAGAACACTTTAACAGGTTAGTGAGACAAGATCTTTCCTTACAGAACCCATGCTGAGTCTTCCTCAATAGTTTTTGTTCATCAATGTGCCTACTAATTCTTTCCTTAATAACAGTTTCCACCAACTTACCCGATATGGACATCAGACTGACTGGCCTGTAATTTCCCAGATCTCCTCTGGAAGCCTTTTAAAGATGGGAGTGACATTAGCTACCTTCCAGTCCTCAGGAATGGAGGCAGATTTTAATGAAAGATTGCACATTTTTGTCAGGAGAGCCACAAGTTCACATTTGAGTTCTTTCAGAACTCTCAGATGTATGCCATCCAGTCCTGGTGATTTATTAGTTTTTGTCTATCAGTTATGGGACCTCCTCTCTCGTCACCTCAATCTGACTCAGGTGTTTCTCTGTTAGCAGCTTCTGTCCTCATGCTGTATTGCAAACTCAAAACTGAGGGGGACTTTTGAAAGCAGTTTGCTGCACAAAGAAAAAAAGGCAAATATCTAATTGGGACATGTTCAAGACCTGAAGTGTACCTAACATCACGCTTTGAATCCTGGCCAATGCATATGGAACTCCTCTAACAAAATAGTGACTAGATACTTTATTGTAACATGAGTTTTTGGAGACAAGAACACATTTCTTCTGTAAAGAATCCATGCTACAGTAACCCTTTTCAGATCTTCTCTAACTGTGGGAAATGAATACAGATTTGTGGAGACAGGATTGTGAAAGGAAATCTGCATACCTGATGCACCTGCATCCATCGTAATGTATGTGTAGAGCCTACAATGTATGCCCACACAGCTCTCTCCATGAAATCAGGAATGATGTTCTATATGATCGCAGAGAGAGTCCTGCATGGGTGTACCCTTGTATATGCATAGGCTCTATACACATGTTCCAATGAAAGCAAAAAGGCTCAGTGGAGCATACTTCTTATCCCACTACCTCCACATGTGAGTCTATTTTCCCTGGTCGGAACATCTGTAAATATTTTTTGAGAATTGTATGTGTAAAGTGCCATCAAGATGGAACTCTTGTATGATGATCCCACAGGGTTTTCAGGGTAAGAGACATTCAGAGATGGTTTGCTATTGCCTGCCTCTGTGTAGTGACCCTGGACTTTCTTGGTGGTCTCCCATCCAAGTAGTAACAAGGGCTGACTCTGCTTAGGTTCTGAGATTTGATGAGATTGGATTAATTTGGACCATCTTGGTCAGGGTTTGTGGCAATTACTGTGCTTAACGTTATTAAATAATTAGCTAAGTTTTCTGATAAAAACTCCTACCATGTGATGATTTTTCCATTCAAGCATATTGGTATCCCACCTGCTGCTTGCTTCCTTTCTGTTTCTTTAAGACTTATGAAAAGAAAACAAGAAGTAAAAGTTAAACTAAAGAGGTGATTGGTAAACACGCTCCATGAAATATGAAGAATCATGGGACCAACTGACCACATCAGTGATTATGAAAATTGTAAACTACTTAAAAGCGAGTATCCATTGCTGTTCTTCATTAGGATCTGATTACCTGAACCATTAACATTTGGCTTTTATTATGATGATTGTGAGATGCCGTCCACATTAATGGACAAAGAAAGTTGACGTAGTTACCTTGATTAACCCATCAATAATCATTTGGAATAATTTTTCTTCATATACTGTATGAAACATTTGCAAGTCCTGTAATGGGCATTGTGGTCTCAGTAAATGAGCATTCTGATTATTCACCTTTGGGAGAAAGATACAACTTCAAAGCTTTACAGACAGAGTATGAGATCAGCTAGATGCAAAATTTCCTTTTCTAAGAGAATTGGCATTATGTGAAAGAAACATTGTTTTTGTACATGGGCATTTTATTTCTTAATTTGAAATGTTTTCATCCCGCCTTACCCTTAAAGGCCCCAAAACAGCTTACAATGTTATACCTTACGGGCCTCAGATAATTAAAATCCAGTCACTTTGCTACAAATTCAACGGATGGTTGAAAATAACAGTGGCAAGCAGAAATTACATCGCTGACACAGAACAATACAGTATGCTAACATCTTTATGGCTGACATGGAACAATGCTTCCTAAATTCCCACCCACTCATACCTCTCTTATACTTGCATTACATTGATGACATTTTTATTGCCTGGACACATGGTGAAGAAGCCCTGGACACATTCCACCAGGCATTCCATGATTTTTACCCCACCATCAACCTGATAATGAACCAATCTATGTAAGAAATACATTTTCTGAATACTACTATAAAAGTACACAATGGATGCAGACAGTAGATACCACCTTATACTGGAAACCTACTGACTGACAAACATACCTACACGCCTCCAGCTACTGTACTAAACATACCAAACATTATATACAGCCAGGCTCTACACTACAGCTGTATCTGCTCCAATCCTACAGAGATAGATTCTCACCTCAGGGATCTACAACAAACCTTTTTGGAACTAAAGTATCCACCTGATGAAGTCAGGAAACATATTAACAAAGCCAGAATGGTACCCAGAAAAAACCTGTTACAAGACAAGCCCAAAAGAGACAATAATAGAACACCACTAGTTGTCACATACAGCTCTCAGCTGAAAACAGTTCAGCGCATTGTCAATGACTTACAACCTCTACTGGATAATGACAGTTCTCTTTCACAAGTACTGAGGGGCAAACCTTTTCTTGAGCACAGATGGCCCCCAATCTCAAACAACTCCTCACCCACAATAATGCAACATCTAATTTGAACATGGACACTGGGACCAGAGCTTGCAATAAACCCAGATACCAACTTGGCTGCCACATACACCCAGACAAGACAATCACTGGACCTAACAACATCAACTACACCATCAGAGGTTCATTCACTTGCTCATCTTCTAACATTGTATATCCCATTAAATGTCAACAGTGCCCTTTGGTTCTCTACATAGGACAAACAGGACAAACCCTATGCCAGAGGATATATGGACACAAATCTGACATCAGGAATCATAAGACTGAGAAACCTGTAGGAGAACACTCCAGCCTTCCAGGACATTCAATGGGTGACCTCAAAGTAGCTGTTTTATTACAAAGGAACTTCAGGAACAGAATGGAAAGGGAAATTGCTGAATTACAAGTTATTACAACACGGAACAAAAGCCTCCCCAGAACTCAACAGGGATATTGGATTCTTATCTCATTACATACGCTAACTCATTCAGTCCTCATATATGTATTCTCATATAGAGGGACTATACATTCTCTGTATTTCAGTGTATTTCTTTTTCATAATAGTATATTAGAATACTAAATGTAATACAATGAATATTGGAATGTTTGGCTGACAAACACTGCTCCCACTTTGAAAAAGAAAGTAAAAATGCTGTTAAGTGACCACCACACTCTGGGAGTGAATGGAGACTCTCAGACTTATTTTGACATATTTATTGCTTTACAGTTGTTGACCTTATAACCTTAGCTTGTTATTTAATTCTGTTTTTGCATATTTTGAAATATCTTCATCATGTTACATGTTAATTTGCTGCTCAGCCCGTCTATAGGTCGAATCTGCATTTGCATTTTTAAATCAGTTTCTTGCTGCATTTGCATTTTAAAATCAGTTTTGTGCTGCTGTAACTGTCTTTCTCTATGCTTGACGGCATCACAGCAGCATGAAGCTGATTTAAAAATGCAAATGCAGATTCGACCATATAGTTTGAACCTTACCTCCCATTCCATTGTATTTGAAAAAGTGTGCATGCACATGAAAGCTCATACCTTGAATAAACCTTTGTTGGTCTTAAAGGTGCCACTGGACTCTAAATTTGTTCTACTGCTTCAAACCAACAGGGCTGACTACGTGGACAGAACAATACTGCACCCTAAAAACATCAACAGAATACCATCTCAAACACGATTATTTAGCACCTTTTTCTAAAGATTGACTGATGAGAATGGTGCCCTTCTTGGGCCAGCCATTGCACAAAATCAGGGCAATGAATGAACATGCCTATAAGCAGATAGAGAAGAATCATACACTCCTAAAGGGTAGAACCAAAAACAGGAGCTGACCAGAGAAGCACAATTGATGCAGGAACTCACGTAGGGAGAGAGGGTCCTTCAGGTAGGTAGTGTAAATTCTTTAGGGGAACTCTCCAAGTCAGGATTTGTGTAAACCATCTGGTTACAATGGAAAATGAACAAGATCAGCTCCCCAAACAGCACATGAGGCAAACTTTAAGTTGAAACAAAGGAAGGAGCTGATTCAAGCATGTTTGCTCTGCCTTGGATCAAGCACATTGGCTCTGCCTCTTGCTTGCATTTGCTTCAGTGTGGGCACAGCACCTACGGGAATACAAACTGTATGTATGCTGGTCCTATCCCTTATTTGGAATGCTTCAAAAGCAGTGTGCCCAATCACAGTGATGGAGCCCACATGTGAGTAGGCACTGTGCTCGCACTGAGGCAAATGTGTACACAGGTGGGGACCAGGGACAGTGCACTCAATCCCACTCTCTTCGTGTGTGCATTGCCCTGTATCCACATCTGTCATATGTACAGGTCAACAGTGTTAAAAACATATGGAGAGAGAATTCCAACAGGCAAGTTAAACCAAAGGCCTTCATTTTACTCAGGCTGCTGAAGTATATCATTATGAACACTCCCAATAATTTCAGTAGAAATACTCTGGAATAAAGTAGTAGCAACCTTTTAATCACCAGTTAGCCAGTTTCATATTTACACTGCTATTTCTTTTTTAGTAGACATGTTTAAATTTTACATCTAGTGTACGTTTATTAGCATGTCTTTCCCAAGTTGCTAATTTCTTACAGTCCATGGTGTTACTCTTCAAGAGAAACAACCAGATGTTCTAAATACAGAGTGTGCTTACTAACTGGATAGTGGTTTCTTAAACAGCAATAACCATAATAAAACTGTCAGAACTTCCTTCGTTCTCCTCATATGGCATTTGAAACATGCAAGGATCTCGGGTGTGTTGTTGTGGATAGGGCAGAGTAACGATTCATCGACTGCAATTATCAGCATTTTCATGCATCACCAAGTACACTTGCCCCTTAAAGTTCCAAAAATATTCCCTTTCAGGAGACTTTGAAGAAACAAATGTTGTGCTAGTACAGAGAGGGCCAAAGTAGCTTCCTGTAACTCTGAGAGAAATGGATCTTCAAATTTTTGGTTCACTACTACAGTCCAAGAGCAGTATTTCTTAAACAGGAGTCCAAGGACCTCTGGAGGTCCATAAATATTTTGTAAGGATAGAGGGCAACCCCCCTTCATGTCTATCCAGCTAAAGTGAAAATGGAGTCTCTCCATGTTCTAGGAACAGGGGCAGGAACTAGGGATGTGTGTTCAGATATATTCTGATCCAGATATTTATTAAACATCCCCACCAACATTACCTTGACAATATTTTTCTGCTATATCTGAGTGTCCAGATGGTTTTTATGATTTTTTTGGATACCATTAAATGGGTCCTGAAAAATTGTGGCAGTATCCAGGGCCAGCATTTCAAGGTTTTTAAGACTGTTTTTCTTCAGTTTTACAGTGTCTGTGTCAATCTTCTTGCCAGACACTGCTATTGGCATGCCAGGTTGGTTTGTCTTCGATTCTCTGGTTTGACATTGGTTCAATTTGGCTTATAGCTTGCTTAATTTTGTTTGCCTTGGATTCTCTGCTTTGATGTTGGTTCTGTTGGGCTTGTTGGTTCTGTCTGCATTGGGAGGCTTCTGGCTAGTGGTTGCTTGCTCCTGTGTGTTTGGCTGGTGGCTTCTTTGCCATGGGGAAAGCAAGGAATTCCCCCCCATAGGAAACAAAGGAGAGAAATAGGATGAATGGGGACACTTTGTTCAGGGGCCCATAGAATTGGGGGTCTTTAGTGGATAGGCAGTACTAGGGATCCCTGCAATTTTGGTATCCTTTACTTAAAAAACAGTCACTCTAGCCCCCAGAAAGATTCCCCATAAAGTTTCAGAATTCAGAAAAACACACACACACCCAATCTCAATACTGAAATGGCTGGACACAGATTACCTGGAATATTGACATTTATGCCCTTCCTGAGATCCAAATAAAAAAATATTGAATTTTTGCAGGTGTACATTCATAGCAGAAACTCTCCATCCCATGGCTTCTCCCTTTTTTGAAACTTTAGTTTCTACTTAATAATGTGTGAATGATTTTGATTGACCAAATCTAAAAAGTCATAGACTTTGGTTGCTTCCACACAGTGCCCAGAGGCAATGGTCTACAAAGCAAGTTGCTTGACTCAGATGCCTACAACCACCATCTCCCCACCACATCACTGAAGAGCCTTTTCAGTCTTTTTAAAAATGAATTGGTAATTGAGATGTCACTATAGCTTAAAATTGATAACTCATGTATCGTTATAGCTTAGTGCTATATCAATTACCAAATATTTTTAAAAACCTCTCTGGGCAGGGAGGAATGGTGGCTACAGTGGGTGGTGCAAGGAAAATGATGTAGATGTGTGCAGTACCTTTAAAAAAACCTTTATCTTTCCATCTACATGGAGGTCAAACATATTGTGACTGCAATTTTTCCTAAGTAACTAGAGCAAGCCAGGTTTGGGAGAGATCAGAGCATAGAAAGGGAAAGCCTGGATAGTAAATGATTAGGGGAAGATGTTGTGTAGATACTATGAATAAATGA
Organism: Gekko gecko; assembly: GCA_029375565.1. NCBI lineage: Eukaryota > Metazoa > Chordata > Lepidosauria > Squamata > Gekkonidae > Gekko > Gekko gecko. The sequence continues at coordinate 24,166,742 of JAPDNY010000008.1, read as the reverse complement.
TCTGCTTCAGTTTGAATGTCAAAGCACGGCAAAACCTCTGTGTGGAAGTAACCTGAGTCAGGTTGCTATCTGAACTGTGCTACTTAGTAATGGACTTAGGAAATTTGAGCAATGGAAGCCTCATTTTCAGAATCCTTTCCATCTACATGTTAAATAGCTTGAAAATGTTAAATTTAAAAAAAAATCAAAAGCATCCCACCTGTATGAAGCTTCTGTTGCCTCCTTGAAGCAGAGGTTTGGTGGAAACACGGATCCTGGAATGAAATCCCTTCTGTATATCTGATGGAGAGGTCCCAGATGAACCTTTCTACTCCCAAATCCCAACTCTGCTGTAGTGGTACCTTCATTGCTGTTCTGCTTCTCATGCTATAAGGATACCAGAAGTACCTTACATTTCCCTGCAGCTGGGAATTTGGGGCATTTTAACCTAGTTGTGGAATAAGAAAATAGCTCCTATGCTCTGAGATGTGAGGTAAGGACCAAGATTGTGCTGTAAACAAGGATGGTCCATGGGCTTTTGACACCCACTGGCCCAGCTGGTGTGGGCAGGCATGCTCCAAGTCACCAGACAGCCAGGGTAAGTGCACTGTGAGCCACCTTCCGGACAGCCAGTCTAGGCAAATGCACCTGGAGTGGTGTCTCAGGTGGGTGCGCCCTGAGTTACTGGCCTGAGCCACCGGCTGACCTGAGCAGCAGTGCTGGGGCTAGGGCACCACAGGGCTGCCACCAGCTGCAGGATGTCCCTGCCGCTAACAAACACATACCTTGTCTTGAAAAATGTATTCACTACATTAGATGCCCCCATTTTAGCCAGGTCCTCAGTCTGTGGGACATTTAGATTCATCATTAATGCTGATCTGATTCTGCAAGCAAGGAGTTTTGTACAGAATCTAGTTATCTGATATTTGGCCTAGATTTCAGAGAATCATAGGATTCTTGTATTTCAGAAAAACATAGTTTATTCCAGAAAATGGGCCGGCAGTGGCCCTAATGCAGTGACTGTGTAGAGGCTTTACACAAATCTTATAGTTGCTACAGATAGACACATACATATGTGGCATTGTGATCCTGCTGTGTTTGAAAGACAAGAGCTGTTCCATTGCTTTGCCTTCTACATGCAGAATCCTACACAGTGTCCTACCATGCAGGCATAATTAAATAAATTAAATAGATTGGCAGAGCAGGTTTGAAGATAGGCCCATGAATGCAAGGATTTGTACGCACAGAAACATGCACAATAAGAAGCCAATCAATCCTCTCAAACTGCACCAAAATTCTAAGTACCCAGAGTTTGCAAAGGGCTTCAATGTTCAGCAACTAAAACTTGCATGGCTGCCTTCCCTCCCCATTATCCTTCAGTCACATCACTCTCCACAAACAGCTCAAGATCTCATAGCTTACCCACATGTCTTCTGGTGACACTGCAGCATTCCTTTCAAAATGCCCTAAAGAAAAAAGGGGGAAGGTGGAAGAGGGGTTTCAGAATAAAGCACACAAATCTTGACAGTGTTGTGCAGAAGAAGCCAACTCACCTATGCTATTTGTTTGTAGAATGCTTTTCTCAGAATCTGGATGTGTCTTTTTGTCAGTCAATAATGTGCACCTTTTATTGGGTTGAATATGTTGTTATATCACCTTTATGCTATGGGTTTGCTTGTAACCCAGACTTCTTTGCATTGTCTGACCTTTCAAAAATACCATTAAAATACATACTGTGGTATACATAGATGGCATGTTTATTACAACAATATGACATTTACATATAGTGTGGAGAGACTTTATGCATGTGTAAAAAGAGATTAAGAGAGCCCTTTTGAGATTGGCTGTGGCTTTCTCACATTTCTCAGTGGTCCCCAGCAGCAGACCAGTGGCCTTGTAAGACCCTAGCATATGTGATGTTCCTTCTTTACTTTTTACATTTAGGTTCTCTGCGCTGCAATAACACTTTCTGTGAACAAAGTTGGAGTGCAATGGCACCTTTAAGACCAATAAAGTCTAATTCTGGATATAAGCTTTTGTGCGCATGCACACTTTTTCAGATACATTGAAAAAGACTTCTCCAACCATTACATATAGGTAGGAGGTGTTAGTTGCCAGAAAGGGCTAATTGGAGTCAAGATGCCAAGTGATAAGTATAGCTAAGATTGTATTAAAACAGTTGGTAAACCCTGTGAATAACAGCAAATTAGCATACAGATAATAAAAGAGTTAACAAACAGATGCAAGAACTGAGTATGTGTAATGAGATATGAATCTGATATCTCTGTTGAGCCCTGGGGGTTCCATTGTCCTGAGTGTTGTAATAACTTGTAATTCATCAATCTCTTGTTCTAGTCTATTTCTGAAATACCTTTGAAATAAAACAGCTACTTTGAGGTCCCCCATTGAGTGTCCTGGGAGGCTGAAATGTTCTACAGGTTTCTCAGTTTTGTGATTCTTGATGTCAGATTTGTGTTCATTTATCCTTTGGCGTAGGGTTTGACCTGTTTGCCCTATGTAGAGAACTGAAGGGCATTGTTGGCATTTAATGGCATATACACTGTTAGAAGACAAGCAAGTGAAAGAGCCTGAGCTGATGTAATTGATGACAACCCAGCCCAAATCTCTGGGCCAGCTGTGTAAGGGAGAGCATACAGATGTTAAACCACATCAACATGAGGATCACCCCTTGCGATACACCGCACTCTAGCGGGTATCATGGCAAAATCCTTCCTGATCACCCCTCTCTGTCCCCAACCATGAAGGAAAGTCATTGTAAGGTAATTTCCTGTACCTCTGCATTGGTGATGCAGTGGGTCAAAAGATTGTAGTTGTGTCGAACACAGTTGTTAGATCAAGAAGCAACAGCAGCACCAACCTGCCTTGGCCCGGGTGTCTCCAGACATCACTGTGAGGGTGACCAGTGTGGTCTCCATCCCACGGCCAGGGCAGAAGCCGGACTGGAAGGGATCCAGTTTCAATGCATCATCAAGAAAGCCTGTAAATATATTTGTCAGTTGGTAGGTTTCCAGTATAAGGTAGTCTCTATGTGTCCATTGTGTATTTTTACAGTAGTGTCCAGAAAATTTATTTCTTGCCTAGATTGGTTCATTGTCAGGTTGAATTACAAGTTAGTACAACACTCAGGACAATGGAACCCAGGGCTTAACAGAGATGTTGGGTACTTATCTCACTACACATGCTCAGTTCTCACATCTGTTTGTTAACTCTTTTATTACCTATATGCTAATTTGCCACTATTCACAGGTTTTACTGACTGCTTTAACCCAATTTTAGGTATAATCACTCAGTGACTTATGCATCTTGACTCCAATTAGCCCATCCTAGCAACTAACCCCCCCACCTATATGTAATGGTTAGTGAAGTCTGTTTCAGTGTACCTGAAGAAGTGTGCACGCATAAGAAAGCTTATACCTTGAATAAAACTTTCTTGGTCTTAAAGGTGCCACTGGACTCAATCTTTGTTCCGTTGCTTCAGACCAATATGGCTACCCACCTAAAACTTTCCATGAAGTTCCTTTTATTTTAATTTTTGCCATGTGTAATCCACCTTTCTACTCTTTGGTTGCTCATGGTGATGCACAAAAACATAAAGAGACACAATTTAAAACCAAGTCCTGTGCCACAAAAGTGGCTTATCTCCTTCTAAGTTATTAAATGTAGGGTTGTTAGCATGTTAAAGGTAGTTGATAATCTGCTTTTTATTTGATTCACTAATTAGGTATTAAGAAAGGTGCATATTACCAAATCCTCATAAATGTTTATTTGAGATACTGAAGGGACCTTCCAATTTACAAAGGCTGCTACTCTTTGTTAGAAAGCCAACCTTTGCTTTTTCATTCCGTACTTTGTAATGCACTCAAACCAAAAATAGTGTCAAGCCACATTGATTGTAGAGTCCTGCCCAGATTCTTTGACAGATTGAGCCTTTCTTTAGCTAAATGTTGAAAAAACTGGTCTAACAGTTGATCTTCTTTCTATACACATTTTTGTTAACACACTTTGTTTGGCCCAAAGAGAATGAAAGCCCTTTCCTCCATCTCCCACTCAGAAGAGCTCTGGCTGCATTCTCAGTTGGCAGTCAGAAGGACCTAGCTAATAGTGAAGGCAGTTGATTTGCATTTAATACCAAGGCTTTGGGGAAAGAAGTTCAGAGGAGAGAGCATCAACAAGTTATGGAATCAATGATTATCACTTTTAGGCATCACTGTAACTGTGATTTTCATTTATTTATATTTATTTACTCTATGTATAGTCCGCTTTTTACACTGAGACTCAAGGCAGATTACATGGTGTAAAACAGTACAGTCAAATACCATGAGAAATCTAATAAGCAATGCAATAGGACTATGATTACAAAACCCCCAAATAGTGCAAAAAAGGTATCAGACATGATATGCCAAGGCAGGCAGAAAATGGAATTACAAAATAGATAATGCAGTAAAATCAGAATAATAATACAGCAAATAGATAATGCATACCAGGGGTCTTTTCATAGAAAAAGAGCTGCAGGAACTCATTAGCATAACTCATTAGCATATGTCACACCCCCTGACATCACCGGAGGTGTGTCAGAAGGCCACACACCCTGACATCACCGGAAGTGTGGCAGAAGGCCACACCCATCACTCAGGCTCCACCCCAAAAATCTCCAAGGTATTCCCAACTCAGAGCTGGTGAGCCTATCTGATGGCACATGTGGGGGGAAACAAGCAGACCACCCATGTAAAGAGGGGGGATACCAGGATACCAGGTCAATATATTTTTATTCTCCTTGGCATTGATGGCTGAGGTTCCTTTTCCTTTTAGTGTTCCTTTTCTGTTTGCAGGGCTGGCTTGAGGTGGCTCTGTGCCCTAGGCGAGCGCAGATGCCAAACTCCCGGCGGGGCCTAGAGACCCCGCCATGCTGCCCCTGCCTCTTCCCCCCCTGAGGGCACCTGCCGCTGCCGCCTCCCCACCGCTGCTGCCAAGAGCGCCTGGCCGGGGCGCAGGAGGTTGCGGCGCAGCTCGCTCACCTGCACACCCACCCGGGGGGGGAAGAGGCAGGGGCATTCCTCCTGAGGGTTACCTTGCTCATCGATGACAGGGCTCCCGCCTCTTCCCCCCCTCCGGGTGCCTCCTGCTTCCACCCCAGCTGGGTGCTCAAGACTGGCGGCGGCGGCGGAGAGAGTCCCCACTGGCCGCCGCCATGCCACTCCCGCCTCTTCCTCCCCCCCCCGAGGGCGCCTCCTACTTGCACCCCAGCCGAGTGCACAGAACTGGTGGCAGTGGTGGGGAGAGTCCCCGCTGGCCACAGCCATGCTGCTCCCACCTCTTCCTCCCCCCCAGGGCGCCTCCTGGTTGCACCCTGGCCGGGTGCTTAGGACTGGCGGCGGCAGGGAGAGTCCCCGCTGGCCACCGCCATGCCGCTCCCGCCTCTTCCTCCCCCCCGAGGGCGCTTCCTGCGCCCCAGCCGGGTGCTCAGGACATGCCGCCCTCGCCTCTTCCCCCCCCCAGCTGGGCACTCTTGACAGTGGCGGCGGGGAGGCAGCAGCGGCACCCAGTTAGGGTGGTGGTGGGGCTTTTCAGGGAGTGCCATTTGGCACCCCTGAGGGCTGGCGCGCCTTAGGCGTGTGCCTAGCTTGCCTAGTGAGCGAGCCGGCAGTGTCTGTTTGACTGGCAGCCTTCCTCCCTGTTATAGTTGACTGTGGGTTTTATATCACTGCCATGTAGTGTTATTTTTTTCAGCCACAACCAGGTCACTTTCAGGGAGGAAAAGCAAGTTATCCATTTTTAAATAAATAATGTTGAACAGTCTGGATCCAGAACAACAACGAAATCACATCCGCTAATTTTTGCCTAAACAAAACCCAATGATCTAGAGTTGTGGTCTTCAACCCAGAAGAGCAGGATGGTAGGGTGATGTCACTCAGCAGCACAGATGAATCCTCAGTGGTGCCAACCATTGGTTCATTTATCAGTAAAATAAACCTCTTGATGACTGTTTTTTGTTTCTTGTCCTTGGCCCTTTCGGTCTGTTGGTTACAGTCCAGCTCCCCCTCTTCCTGTCACATGACTCTGATATCACATCCTTGCAGCTCACAGGATCCCGGTTCTAGAAAGAGAAGAGATTGGATTTATACCCTGCCCTTCACTACCCGGAGAAGTCTCAGAACGGCTTACAATCTTCTTTCCCTTCCCCTCCCCACAACAGACACCCTGTGTGGCAGGTGGGGCTCTCTCGAGAACTGCCCTTGGGAGAACAGCTCTGACAGAACTTGTGATTGACCCAAGGTCACACCAGAGCTGCATGTGGAGGACTGGGGAATCAAACCCCATTCTCCCAGATTAGAGTCCGCGCTCCTAACCACTACAAGACCACTGATCTTGAGAAACTGATGAAGAACAGCCCCAGCAGAAATGTCTGTCCCAACTCATTCAGCCCCGGGTTCTCTATACATTGTTTAGAGAATTACCCAACATGATGGGCCCTCAGAACAAATGCAATTTTAGCAACAGCATTCATTGGCAAGAAGAAAGACAGGAAAGTCTCAAATGTGAAATAAATAAATAAACATATATAAAAATAAATAAAATAAATTCTAGTTAAAAGTTCACATACTGAATTTTGACTTCAAACTTTTACTCAACTTTGAAGGAGATGGAGGTGTCAGACTCTGAAGATGTCACCAGCTTTGTCTATCATCCTTGGGGTCTTGGGCATTCAGTGATGAACAATCGATTTGAAGCAGCAACATCCCTGCATGCTTTCCCCCCTTTTGCAGCTCTTTTAAAGAAGGTCGCACGATCTGTTAAAGGAGATCCAACAATTATTACAAAAAGGGGAAGACAGCATACTTTGCTCTGGAACAGAGTGCACATAGAGAACAACTAACCTCAGCAGCACAGGGCTTTCAAACCCTTAATCCTGTGACTAGACTCCTCCTAGGTTCTTTTTTGGGTCTTGCTTTGGGTGTCCGAAGCTGAATGATGACCTTGAAGCAACCATGTCTTTACAAACTTCGTTGGACGGAAGACTTTTAGAGGAGGTCCAACAATTCTTATAAACTTCTTATTTGTTATAGTTTTCACTTTCAAGGAGGACCTTGAAGCAGCAACATCTCTGCACACTTTTCACCTTTTTGCAGCTCTTTTAAAGAAGGTCGCACAATCTGTCAAAGGAGATCCAACAATCATTACAAAAAGGGAAAGACAGCATACTTTGCTCTGGAATAGAGTGCACATAGAGAACAACTAACCTCAGCAGCCCAGGGTTTTCCAAAGTTTAATCCTGTGATCAGGCTCCTCTGTTCTTTTTTGAGTCTTGCTTTGGGTGTCCGAAGCTGAACGATGACCTTGAAGCAACCAGGTTTTCACAAACTTTGTTGGATCGAAGACTGTAAGAGGAGGTCCAACAATCCTTATGAACAATAAGGATGTTATAGTTTTGATTTTTAAGGAGGACCTTTCTGGAGTTGAGCTACTGCATAAATTAGTTTGCTCTGGAGGCATCTTTTCTGAACTAAGACAAAAATGTATGAGCCAGAGGCTAAAAAACTGTTAGCTAGCTTGCATTTAGAGGGAACACTGGACAAAACCCAGGGGCCATCAGAAGGTCCACCAGCAGGGCCAGAACTCCAGGAGCCCTCCCACTCTTGCCCCCCAAGCACCAAGAATGCAGAGCATCACTGCACCAGACATAAGAACATTAGAGAAGCCATGCTGGATCAGGCCAGTGGCCCATCCAGTCCAACACCCTGTGTCACACATTGGCCAAAAATACCAGGCACCCTCTGGAGGTCCACCAGCGGGGCCTGAACCCCAGAAGCCCTCCCACTCTTGCCCCCCAAGCACCAAGAATGCAGATTGTAGACATAAGAACATAAGAGAAGCCATGCTGGATCAGGTCAGTGGCCTATCAAGTCCAACACTCTATGTCACACATCAGCCAAAAATACCAGGGACCCTCAGGAGGACAGGGATGGGGTCCCAGTCTGGGCTGCTCCAGGTGGCCCGAACGAGGCAAGGATGGGGACTGGGGCCCAGTCCGGGCTGCTCCAGGTGGCCTGAACTAGGCAGGGATGGGGACTGGGTCTCAGTCTGGGCAGCCCAAACTAGGCAAGGACAGGGATGGGGGCCTCGATCTTTCTCGGGGCGCGTGGCTCTGTTCGGCTTGGGGAAGACTGAAGACAGGGCGGGGGGGGCCTTGCCTGGACCACGTGGAGCAGCTGGAGGCAGCCAGGGATGGGGCAGGGAGGAAGCCTACTCACTGTCCTGCTTCTTCCTCCTCCAGAGCTGAAATGAGGGCTGGAAAGAGAGGGCGACTGGAAGCAGGGGGCAGGGCTTCATCATGTGCCCGCCCCCCGGACCTGTCACTCCCAGAGTGCTGCTCCAGCGCGCTCCACCCCCATCCGAGGCTTGATACCATACACAGTGGCATAGACCACAGTCCTGTTGCCTTTAGAAAAGCATCTTCTTGAACCATTCCATTATACAACAGCCCTGTTATCTTTAAAACTGCCATCCTAAATAATTCTGTTTTACATAGTTGTGGAATGACAAAAGTGTGAGAGCCTTTCTGACCTCCTCATTCCATAAAGTGGAAGGATGCATGGGTACAGGCAGCTATTGGTCTTACCCATTTCCAGGGAGGCACGTTCAGAAGACTGTGCTCAGAGGATCGAAGCTAATGTAGTAAAGCATAGCAGGGAAGGCACTCTGAGAGCCCAACAGTTAGGATTCTCCTCACAAGTCATGCTCTCTGTGCTTCCCACCTGCAGATGGCTACCAGAGATGGTGTTTTCAATAGTGTCTCCTCTGCTGTGGAATGCTCTTCCCCTTAAAGTTCACTTGATGCCTGTTTTACTTTTCTTTAGGCACCAAACCAAAACATTTTTACCCAGGATTTTAATGGAGGATTTTTATTTTTAAAATGGTTTTTACATTCTGCTTCCAGCCTGAGCACTTTTTAAATGAATATAAAATACTTATGTTGCTTTTATGCTCTGGCTGGGTTTATATGATTTGTTAATTTTAATCATTTCTATGCTATTTTAATGACTTTATCACATTTTATTTTGTTAGCCACTCCAAGCAGGTCTCTGGAAGGGCATTATATTTATGTAAATAAATAATTTCTCTCTCCAGAAATCTCTTGTTAAAGGATCTTAGTTAACACATCTGACAAAGAATCTGTCCTGACCAGCTTCTAGCAGTCAGAGTAGACAATGCTGGGCTAGATACTGAGGACAAAAAAGGGTGGGGGGAACTTAACCCTGAAACCTGGGAACCAGAACCTAAAGAGGTAAGTCAAACAGAATACAGGGCCAACAATAAAAACTTAATGTATATAATATAAAGATACATGTATTTATTAGCAAAGAATTAAAAAACATATAAGGGCCCAATCATACCTCAAAATCTTACACACAATGGCCAATGGACTTGACCTGATAAGTTTTGGCCTGTATAGGCATTCTTCAGTGGTCAGGTCAAGTCCATTGGCCCTTGTGTGTAAGATTTTGGGCTAGATACTGAGACCACTGGTTTTTGCATGGTATAAGGCGGCTTCATCAATGTGCTGTCTGTAAAGATTTATTTGTTTATTTTATGATTTATACCCTGCCCTACCCCACCGGAGCAGGCTCAGGGTGGCTTCCAAGGGATAAAATTCACAATAACAATCAAAAATTCATAAAACATTTAAAAACAGTTCATTAAAACAATGCAATGTTAAAGTGCTAGCTTTGTTGTTTGATGTTGTAATGATGGCATTACCGTGTGAGTGCATTCTACAGTTGTTTAAATTCCAGTTCACTGATCTTCCTCAGATGTAGTCAGTGCGCCTAGGCTATTGATAGCCGACCAGGGACCAGGCTGTACAGGCTGTCACAGTTGTTAATAGTGGTGGCAGCTCCTAGTTGAAAGCCTCGTGGAAGAGCTCCGTCTTGCAGGCCCTGCAGAACTGTAAAAGGTCCCGCAGGACCCTGATCTCTTCCAGGAGCTCATTCCACCAGTATGGAGCCACTATCAAGAAAGCCCTGTCCTTGGTTACAACTAGCCTGGTATCCTGGGGACCTGGGAGGGCCAATCGATTTTGTGACCCAGACTGTAGTGCTCTCTGGGATATATATGGGGAAAGGCAGTCCCTCAGGTAAGTCGGACTCTGGCCATAAAGGGCTTTAAAGACGAAAGTGATTTGGGGTTTTGTATACTCAAGAGTCTTTGGTGCTACTTTAGGTTTGTTTCTAACACTTATATTCACTCTGGTAGATAAGAGAATATTAGACCGTGGGTAAAGTAAAATCACTATTGAGAACATTGAACAGAGAATACTGTTAACTTCCTCATACCGAAGGATGAAATCTCTATTCTACATTACAGAAGATGGGCTAATAAGATGTACTAGTTAATTCTTTGAGTTCAGTTTTCTGGACAAATATGTGTTTATAATACAATGAGTTGTCAGTGGTAAGAAGGATAAAGATGGCAGTGGTTTGGGAAAAACCAGCTATCAAGTAAATGCTTTTTGGAAAGAACAAATTTTTGTGTAGATCAAGCATTGTCATAAAATTCAGGCCTTTAAACAACTATTTGGAGGCTCCCAAGACCTGAATAAATACCAACATGAATCCTTCAATTATTCATGGCTTGTGACCATTAATAATTGAGGACTTTTAATCGGTGCTACAAAAGTTGTCTCCAATTCCTACTTAAATCTTGTTATTTCAAAACAAAACTCTTAATATTGCAAGTTAATGGCTTAATTTACATTCCCTCCCTCTCATTAACTTGCAGGTAAGTACAGAAATAAAACCTGGGGGCACATAAACATGGATTCCGACATCTCTACACTAATGCACAGAGTATGGGAAACAAGCAGGAAGAACTGGAAGTCCTAATACAGGAAGGGGACTATGCTCCCTCTAAGCTGTAGACTCTTATGAGCAAAAATTCTACTTTGTGGGCTACTGGCATTAAAGTTGTGAGTGAGTGATTTGGCTGCTGCATAAAACTATGACCTAGTAGGCATTATTGAAACTTGGTGGAATGACAGTCACAATTGGAATATTAGGACTGAGGGGTACAACTTACTTAAAAGGGACAGAAAAATAAGGAAGGGTGGAGGAGTAGCATTATGTGTAAAGGAGGTAGGTATATACTTGTGAGGAAATATGTGAATCTGAGCATAGAAGTCCAGTTGAGAGTCACTGAGTAAAAATAGAAGGACTAAGAAATAATAGTGATATTATGGTGGGGGTCTGCTATAGACCACCAAGCCAGGCAGAGGACTTAGATGAGACACTCCTAGAACAGATTACAAAGTTCTCAAAGAGACGGGACTTGGTGGTCATGGGAGATTACAATTATCCAAATATCTGTTGGAAGTCTGCTGAAACTCTGCTAAATTCCTGACTTTTCTTGCTGACAACTTCATTTTCCAAAAAGTGGAGAGGAAAACAAGGGGATCTGCTATTTTGATTCTCACCAACAGGGAAGAACTGGTTGACAAGGTGAAAGTAGTGGGCACCCTGGATAGGGAAGGGAAAAGCTGTACATAGTCAGACATATAGGTTGGACTTCAGGAAAGCAAATTTGGACAAACTTAAAGTTATGCTGGGTCAAGTCCTGTGAGGAAAGGTTGAAGGAGCTGCATAAGTTTAGCCTGGAGAGGAGACAACTGAGAGGTGATATGATAACCATCTTCAAGTACTTGAAGGGCTGTAATGTAGAGGATGGTACAGAGTTGTTTTCTGTTGACTTAAAAGGTTGAACCAGAACCAATGGGTTGAAATTAAACCAAAAGAGTTTTCAGCTAAACATTAGGAAGAACTTCCTGACAGAGTGGTTCCTCAGTGGAACAGGCTTCCTTGGGAGGTGGTGGGCTCTCCATCTTTGGAGGTTTTTAAGCAGAGGCTAGATAGCCGTCTGACAGCAATGCTGATTCTGTGAATTTATGCAGATCATGAGAGGGAGGGCAGGAAGGGTTGCCTCAGTGCTTAGTTTTTGTGGCCCTTTCTTACATGCCCAGGAAAATGCTGATTGCCCACTTTGGGGTCAGGAAGCAATTTTCTCCAGGCCAGTTTGGCCAGGGATCCTGGAGGTTTCTTGCCATCTTCTGGACATGGAGCAAGGGTCACTGGGGGTGTGGGGGGAGGTGTGATTTTACTGCCTTGTGCAGGGGGTTGGACTAGATAACCCTGGAGGTCCCTTCCAACTCTAACGATTCAATGATTCTACTATGATTTCATGTGATGTATGACCTTTGCCACAGTGTAGGTCAAGATATCATCTTGGTGAGAGAAAGAACAAAGGCGATGAAACCAGCATTTGTAAACCAGGCTTTGAATGACACTGTGTGAACTAAACCTTGGTTTCACAAAACTAATCATACTTCAGATAAGCCATGGTTTTGCATAATGTCAAATCTGAGCCATAGTGTTGTACATTCACTGACATGTGCAGGTACCAGCTAAATGCATGCAGAGGGTATCTGGGAACACGTGATTTGAGTGTTACACAAAAGAGAAGGGCAGGAGAGCTGGGACTTTGGATTGTAAATACAGTCTGTGTAATGGTGATGCCTAAAATAACTGAATACAATGAAATGTTTCAGACTTCAGGGAACCTCTTGCCAAGCAATAACATTGCACAGTAGGTTTACAAGAATGTGTACTTTCCCACAGATTTTGTATTTGTAAAAAATTAACTCATTTTGGTGTCCTTGGTTTATTCCACATAGTCTAAATTTTACAGTGGAATCCTAGTACAAAAGAGTAGGCAAATATAATTTGTGTTAACAAACTGCATGGCAGACCACCCATCGCACATACACAGCGCAACTGAACAACTTAAACTCTGAGCAGAGGAGCAACAAAGGGTTGATCCTTTGCTTGCCATCTTTTCTGGTAAAAAATTGCCCTTCCAAACCTTCTTCTCCCCTACCTTCTCCAGGTATGTATGCAAAAGTGACAGGCGAGGAAAAGGTTAAGTACCACCTTTTGTGGCCACTCCTCTGAGATGCTGTTTACTTAAGCCAATAATCCCAAAGGATGGTGCAGATTCATTGTGCACATTTGTGTGTAACATGTAGTTTTCCCTACAGAGAAGTTCATTCCAGCTGTCTTGATTATGAAAATATTTGAGGAAAATTTTTTAAAAATCACCTGCTGCAAAAATCTGAAAAATGTTAGCTGATGCTTTGTGTGAATATGCATAGAATGGGTAAAAACAACAACAAAAGACTCTCATCTTCATCTCAATAGCAAGAAGTGAAACTTGTGGGTGGACATCTGACGGGGCCACATTATGTTTCATTACCATACATGGCATGTGGTTTAAATGGACAGGGCTAGCCTTTGTAGTGCTGTAATGGCTCATTGTGGAGGCACACTTTTGGTCAAATGTGGAATGGCTGCAGCTGTTCCAAAACTGACATCCCAGCAACCACACCATCGTCCTAGGCCTGTACTCAAGATGCTAATGGAATTTTGAAGGCAAGAATCCCAAAGATATCTAATGTTATAATACAGCTGATGTGCCTCTTTCTAAAGCACTACAGAGCAAGGAGGCATTTTTGTGAGATGGATGTACGCTAGCAATTTAAATAAACAACATTAATAATTGGCCCAGCAGAGGGAGGTCTTTGCTTTAACATGCCTGCTTGGCATTCTCTAGTTTGCATATGTCTTTTGTTGAACTACCTTGAGTTTCAGATTCTATCTTGACCCTTGCACTTATTTGTCAAAGATGGTGCCAAAACATGTCGTAATGGAATTAAAGTGCTGGGAGAGCCTAATGAAACCTGGGCTACTTCCAGCACTGTGATACTTTTGTGCAGCTTAATCCGTATTCCACAGTCAGAGAGAGGCAAGGGAAACTGATTCATTGGGTTTCCATGCAGTGTTTAACCAAGGGCCAGTCATGCTTTTACAGTTTAATCTACTCCACAAGGCTGTTTTAAGGACAAAATTGTGAAGGATGAACTATGTATGACAACCTGAGGTCCTTGGAGGTTCGACACAATAACAATGTACTAAATAGCACTAACTGTAGCACCATGTTCCCCATTAAAAATCCAGCTATTTATTTATTTGCTTCATTTAAGTCTGCCTTTCCCACAGAGACTCAATGCTTGTCTCTACTGGCAAGATCCTTCTGTGTATTGACTGGGAAGTATATCTTATTCAGCAAAGTTCCCACTTCTCTTTGCAATATTTCTGTTCCATTGTTGTTGTGTGTCTCCCACCTTCGTTTAATTACTTCCTATTCTCTTCATGGCCAGCAAGGGCATTCCTGAATTAATTGTCCTTTGTTGTGGAGCGGGGGAATTGATTGCTTTTCATATTGCAGACAGAACTATTGGTTATTTAAAAATATTTCTATGATTGTAATGTTGTAATAATACTATAATAATAAAAACTTTTTTAAAAAACTGAAAATGTTTTTGCATGCAAAATGAAAAGCAGTGCTTAATTCTCCCCCCAAAGAATGAATAATTATCAAGTGATTCAAGAATGCCAAGGATAGGGTGAGGAGGGATTTAGTTAGGGTTGGAAGATAATGAAAACAGACAAATTTGAAGGGACAGTAGCCCTGAGAAACTGTGACTGATTCTGCAAAAGCAGTTGTTCTGCCCTTGGTCTCCCGTTTCCCCTGGTTGTACTGCTCAATTTCCCACCATTTGCTGGGCAGCCGCATTTTGACCTGCATCTCCTCCCCCCATTTCCCCCACTTCTTCTTGATCCTTATTTTTTAGACTTAAGACGCGGGGGAAATTGGGGGGAGATGTGGGTCAAAATGTGGCGGCCCAGCAAATAGTGGGAAATTGAGCAGTGCAACTGGGGGAAACGGGAAACCATGGGCTTTTGCGGAATCATTCTCTATTAGTGCTTGACTGTTTGCAATGAACAGCTGGGTGCTGCGACTGTATTTCATGCTTTAAAAATCACTGCAAATCACAACTGAAAAAAGATAGGAGGGTAGCATCAAAAACATTGGAGTGCAGTGATTTTCTTGATTCTCTGTTAAACTGAGTGGTTAAACAGCCAGAGTGGAAGCAAACTTGGTAACATGTTAATTCTTTGCTTGGAGTGGCAATACTATCTCAACCCTTGCACCTATTTTTAAGGAGGAGGAGGATAAAAAATGTGCTATCTTAAGCAAGACCAGTGGATTTTTGTGCTTTACTAGTTAGCAGTTTCTTTCAACAATACCCTCTAGTGTCACTTAGCTATTCACTGTTTTTATGTATCAGGATCCTTCAAACTCTTCTTGATGTTAACATTTTGACATTAGTGGAAATGCATATTAGAGATTCCTATAATAAATTGGCTCTTAACACACATCATAAATCTTAATCAGTTTGCAGAATCTTTTAGTAGTACAGTCCTATTCTTGCACAGACAAATAGCCAGATGATCCACCTGTTGTTCTGAAATGGGTCTTTCATATTGGGATATACCTCCACCTATCTTTCTCCTGCTTCATGTTGTTTGTATACTGAGGAAATTCACAGCAACTTACACAGAAGGAGAAGTTTAACAGAACTGCTGGCAAAAAAACCCCTTTCAAAATAAGGCCTCCGGTACACTATTTTAGCATGTTGTGTTTCTTCTGCTGTTTTTAAGGCAGGGTTCTGCTGTTTTTAAGGCAAACTGTACCACTTAAGGTTTGTCCAAGAAAAAAACATTTATAATTTAGTGAGATGCAGGTATTAACTCTGATGTTGTCAAAGCTAGTCTCAAAAAGTTACACATCATATTTGGACCACTCTTTTGCTGAAGGCTAGCAAATAGGAAAAGCACTAGAGGGGAATGCCCTTCTTTCTCTCTGTCCTGCACATACACAGATCAAAGCTAGAAGAAGGTCACTTGATTAATTGCCATGCAGCAAAATCCTTTGTTAGTATATACGATGCAAGTTGACAAAGACAAAAGGATCTTTTGCAGTATGGTGACTGTGTGGGTGTCGTGTGTAGCCCTTGGAAAGCTGAGAAAAGAACAGTCCTTCCCTGCAGGGCTAGTAACCAAAATATGCCATAGAAGAGAATAGGACCTTACATTTTCACACGGTGTGAACTTACTTCCTGTTCAGGGATGATAAAAATAAAAGATCCGACAATTATTTCATCAATAAATCCTCCTCCAGGGATTTCCTTCTCTCCTTTGTAAGCTCTGTGTGTACATTTAAAATATTTCACTAGGCTTCACTTTGAAAATGTCTATACCACCTTACTGCCAAACAAGACATTAAAGAAAAATTATGCAAATTTATAAAAATAATAAAGCACCCATAAAAAAATGTCTTGAAAGGAAGTAGATAAAACTAAATTAAAACTAAAGTACACACAGCCAAAAGAAGCAGCCCAAAGTAAAAGCTTATAAACAAACTAACAAATATCACAGGAGTGAACACACATACACAAAACCCACTTGCCAGTGTCTTGGGACACAGGTTGTCTGGAGTTTGAGAGATAACAAAGATGATGCTGGATAAACATCCGTTACAGGAGAAAATTCCATACACGGTGCAAACACAGAAAAGACCCTATCTCTGAGAGCCACCTACCTAATTCCCAAAACTGGGAACACACAGGGAAGGAATTATAATGTTAATATCAACAGATGGGTAAGTTTCTGCAATGCTCTGTTAGTACAATCCTTTAAATTACTACAGAACACTGGTTCAGATCTTATGTTTGCTATGAACTGCCTGGTTGACCTTAGACAAGGCTCTGTTTCTCAGCCTCAGCACTCCCATTTGTAATATGGGGATTATAACATGAACATAATGTAAAGCTTGTCATACAATTCACCAGGATTTTTGTATCACCATTACCTACCTACATGTTTGTTCACTTTCTCAAAGAACTCCAAAAAGTTGGTGAAGCAGGACCTCTCTTTGCAAAGCCTCACTGATTTCCCCTGCAGCTGGCTTTGTTCCTCTATGTGCCAAATAATTCTACCTTTGATTACAGTTTCTACAGGCATTAGGCTGATTGGCCTATAATTTCCTCAGCCCCGTAGCCAGAAAATTTGAGTTGGTGGGGCATGGGGAAATTTTGTGGGGCATCAGGGAGGAGGGAGGGGAGAGGGGGGCTGCCGGAGCTTGAACTTCAAGTGGTGAAATCGCTGCTTGGAGTTCAGGGAAGGCATGTGGCTAGTAGCCACCCCCTCCCTCCCTCTTGCAAGATTTAAAGGACCCACTGATCAGCTGGAGGGCCCTTTAAATCTTGGAGGAGGAGAGGGAGGGGGTGGCTGCAAGATTCAAAGGGCCCTCCAGCTGATCAGTGGGCCACGTGCTCCCACCGATCAGCTGGAGGGCCCTTTAATGTCACAGGAGGGGAGGAAGGGGGAGAGGGGCAGCAGCTGTTGTAGGGCATGCCTCACATTTGAGGGGGTAGAGCCCTGAAATGCCCCACTGTAGCTATGGGCAGTGTTCCCTCTAAGCTGAGTTAGTGTGAGCTAGCTCACAGGTTTTTAGCCTCCGGCTCACACATTTTTTTCTTAGCTCAGGAAGGAGGGCTCCAGAACAAACTAATGGATGCAGTAGCCAAATTGCTGGTTCACAACTTTAATGCCAGTAGCTCACAAAGTAGAATTTTTGCTTATAGCTCTCCACAGCTTAGAGGGAACATTGGCTATGGGACTAAATTTCCTGGTTCCCTTTTGGACTCCTTTGTAATATTTGCTACACTTCTGTCTTCTAGTACAGCAGCAGATTTTAGTGACAAGTAATATATCCTGGTTAGTATATCAATAAACTCATATTTGAGTTCCCTTAGAACCCTCAGGTGTATGCTGTCGGGACTCAGAGACTTATTGGTTTTTAATTTCCTCAACAGGTGTATACCCATCTCTCATCACCTTAATTTGATTCCATTCTTCAGACTCTGTTCCTGAAAATAGTTGCTGTGACCGAGTACATGCTCTGCACTTTCCACAGTGAACACCAGTGCAAAGAATTCATTAAGCTTCTCTGAAATATCCCCACCTTTCTTTAGCAATGCTTTTATTCCTTATTAATTTAAAGACCAACTTCTTCTGTGGCTGGTTTCCTACTCTAGTTATATTTAAAGGAATGTTTGTTATTTGTCTCGATGCTTTTAGCAATCCACTCCTCAAGTTCTCTATGCCTAATTATTAACTTACACTGTACTTCCTTCTGTTCACTTTATTGGGGCAGACCAGCCACTTTTGAAAAGGAGCCATTTTGCCTAGGGTTGCCATTTGCCCAGTGGGGCAGGGGATACCCCAATTTTGTAGGCTCCCACCCACCACTGGCCAGCTGGCTGGCAGGAGGGAATTCTCCCCCCCAAACAGCAATGTTGCACGTGGCATGCCTGCATCACCAGGAAGTGGTGTCAGCATGTTGGCAATATCGGGGGAAGCTCTGGTTTTTGGGCAAAACTCTGTGGTTTGATGTGAATTTTACCATAGAGTTTTGCCCAAAATCCAGAGCGTCACCCCCGATCTCACCGACATGCTGATGTCACTCCGGGATGACACAGGCACGTTGTGTGTGATGTCACTGTTTTGAGGGGAATGGCATGTCACTTCCCACTCCTGGAACGTCCCCCACCAGCAGGTGAAAAGGACCTGGCAATCCTATTTTTGCCTTTTATGGCTTCCTTGACTTGGGTCATTAATTATGCAGGCATCCTTTTAGACTTGGCAGTACCTTTCTTAACCCAGGTAATGCATTCTATCAGGTTCCAATTAGTGTGGTTTTGAATAGTTCCCAAACTTCCTCTAGGAATTTGACTCTCTTGTATTTCCCTTTCATCCTCCTTCTAACTAGTCCTTTTATTTTTGAAAAGTTCCATCTTTTGAAATCAAATATTGTTTTTGACTTTACTTGCCATTGACATGAGAACTGAAATTAATAGCTTTTTCATCACTGTACCCAGCTGGTGCAAGAACATCTACATCTCATGCCAGGCCTTGAGCCCTGCTCAGAACTAAGTCCAAGACCACTATCCCTGTGGTTCTGTGACTAATTGTTTTTTTAAAAAAACAATTGTATTATTTTAGAACAAACATACATGAGAGTACTCATATCTTAGTATCTATTAAAATACCTCATACATAAAATCTAGGTATCTTTCTACCATTTAGCCAACTATAATTTTTGCAGCTCTGTGTTTTAACAATATATATTTACTTCTGTTAAAGCATTGTTTAAGCATTCTACTATGTTTTTCTATAGGTACATTTAGATATAGGTTAAAATTTCAAAAGTACATAGACTGGTATACAGGTTCTCTTATCATTTCTTATAAACCTTTACCTAGAGATTTTAAAAGTTATCCTTCCCTTAAATACATTTAATTTTTCCATGTGATTCTCTAACCAATCGTAGTTACATACCCCAAGGTCCCCTAAACAGGTTTTATTTATACATTTTGCTATACATTTTTGATGTCATCTACTATAAACATTACCTGGATATTTTAAATTGATCTCCCTTTAAAAAGAGAAAGCAAATTCAACCAATAAATTTTCCCTAATTTTTTATGAATTCACCAAAATTAAGCTTACATATTGCCAAACCAATCTTAGCCAGTTACACATACAAATAGGTTCCTTAACCCATTTTTATTTATAAAGCTTCATTCTCTTCTTCTTTTTCTGGTTTCTCCTCTTCAGCAAGATCTTGATTCTGTGTCTTTTGCCAGGGAAACCATCTTAACTAGTACTGTTAACAGATCTTGCTGAAGAGGAGAAACCAGAAAAAGAAGAAGAGAATGAAGCTTTATAGGTAGAAAGGCTTTCTTCTAAAACTCGCCATCTGTAATCAATTCTTGAAGTAGTTGAGGATTCCATAAATTCTGTTTCTCTTTGGGGTATTTTTTTCTTTACAACTTTGAGGGTTTCAGCTTTTTTGTATCCTTTAGTAGCTCTATTAAACTCTTTTATATCAGTTTTGTCTCTTTCTGTGAGGTGCATCCGCTTGCTTGTAGTCTTGATTTTTATCTGTATCTGTATCTTGACAAGTTTGCTTCTGGGATTTTTCCATCTTAATTATACTTTGCACTGGTATAACCTCTCTTTTTTCTTGCATTAAGTTAAAAACCCTCTCAACTGTATCAACAATTATACATTTAAGCTCCTCCCAAAAAGTCTGTGTCCAGGAAAAATCAGCAGGGCTGTCTGTACATATGTCATCTGGCATTTTTTAATATGTATCTTGTAGACTCATTTTACTACAAAATCAAAAGTCCCAACTCAGCCCAGCAGACCAGAAATCTCTAGAGTTGTTTTTAGTAGTTCCTACAAAGCTGATCACATTTGCCAGATAGTAGCTATTGTATACATATTAACCAAGAGCCTTTCAGCATGAGTCAGATATTTGCAGTTTTATAATGGAGTCTAAACAGTGCAACCTTTTATAATTTTAGCATCTAAGCTGGTACTTTGAGGGGCTGTTACAGAGTAGAAAATTCAATTTAAAATGTCTATCTTTCTTTCTCTTCCAAAGAAGATTCATAATCCTTTTAGTGGGATATATTCTCTGTAGAAGTTATTTGAACTTTTTTCTTTAAAGAGTCCATATATAGTTTCAATAAGTCCTTTAAATCCAAAAGGAAAAATACCAATTGAAATCCAAAAAATAACAGGAACAATGTGAGGATTATTAGAAATTTAAACAACAGTTTTTGTATCCTCTTTGACCCAATGAGAGTTTAGTACAGCTTTTCTTTATTGACTCACACTAGCTGCTTAGAGGAGGAAGGAAGGGGGATTTCCACCTCTCCTTTCCTTGTCCTTTCAGAAATTTAAAGGGGTTTAATCAAAAGGTCGTTGAATTGTTCAGTGTTGCTTTTTACAAGTAGTCACGGTGGAGATCTTCATCAGTGTTATGGATGAGGCTCAATATTTCTCTCTCGTGGGGGTGTTCACAGCTGGTGCAGTCATGGCTGCCAGGTCTGCACTGCTTCATTCCTTGCTTCTGGGATGATCCAGGGCTTCCACCCATTCGCTGCCAGTTGTGGGGGGCCCGAATCAAGTCCCTTGTGCTGGACCTCCCTCCAGGAGGTCCAGCAGAGTTGGGGATCCCCTGAAAAGTCCTCTAAAAGGAACCAACCATGCCACTGTGCCACAGCCCTGCGTCCTCCAGTTCTGTGACTAATTGTTATAGTACACAGTCGTTTATGATGTCTAGGAATTTCATTTCGAAAGCATGACTCAACCACATAGGAGGATTAGCCTACCTGCAATTGTACCTTTGGGTAGAGCATGGTGGACACGAAACAGGTAGAGTGGAGAGAGAAAGTGCAAAACAACTCAAGACAAGCAGAAAACAGCTTGTGCTTTGGTTCTGGCCCTTGCCCTAAGTTTTTACTCCTTCCTTTAAATATATTGAGAAGGCACTAATCCTGACACTTCAGGTAAAGCTCTGAAACACCCTGACCTGGATAGCTCAGGCAAGCCTGATCTTGTCAGATCTTGGATGTGAAACAGGGCCGACCCTGGCACGTACTTGGATGGGAGACCTACAAGGAATACCAGGGCTGGGATGCAGAGGCAGGCAATGGTAAGCCACGTCTCTGAAATGTCCAAACCCCACTGGGGTCACCAGAAGTCAACCATGACTTCCAGGCACAAAGAGAGAGAGAGAGAGAGAGAGAGAGAGATACTCGCCAAAAAAAGGAAAAGAAGTCAAGCTCTGAAACCTGGCAACCCTACCCTGAAGTCATATTGGAACCACTATGTTACACAACTGTTTTTGCCACGATCTTTCTCTGATGCTTTTCCAGAGCTGACTGAAATGTGGATGTCTGGTTGTTCATGAGCTGCTTGCTCCCATAGTGCAGTATTCAAGCAAGTGCTACATTCAAGCAAGTGCTACCATCACATTCAGTCTCAGATAACCCCTCCCTCAAATAATCACCAAAATGATGAACATTCAGAGATGGATGGATGGATGGGAGGGAGGGAGGGAGGGAGGGAGGGAGGGAGGTGCACTCACAGACATAATTGGCATTGAGTGAAACCTGCTTTTTGGTGATCCAGTGTGGGAGGTTACCCGTTCTCAATTGTGCAATCATTTTTACTTTGTTCCGTAGAACTCAATGGGACCACTGAGAAATGAGATATCCCTACCCCTTCATCACTATATTCTTGGCCTGAATTTTATATGTTAATAAGATACCCAAGTGTTACAGAACTTCAGGGACTGGCTTTTATAGTTATAGATTGTCCTGGCAGTGAAAGCAATCATTCCATAAACCTAGAGGGAGCTCATGTTATGTTCTCCTAGGAAGAGTGAACTATCAGTAGTTTATCTACGACAGTAATCCTCTCCGCTATTAATAACTACGTGTAGCTCTTTAGGGAAAAGTGCTGGTATCACTGATGGGACACAGCTTTGAGGTTTGGAGTGGAATCTGGGTATAAACTATATGAATAAGCATAGAAATAGAAATACTAGAATTATACCAGTTTGGTGTAGTGGTTAAGTGTGCGGACTCTAATCTGGGAGAACCGAGTTTGATTCCCCACTCCTCTGCTTGCACCTGCTGGATGACCTTGGGCAAGCCATAGTTCTGGCACAGTTGAAAAAGTGCAGTTTCTGTCAGAGTTCTCTCAGCCCCGCCTACCTCACAAGGTGTCTGTTGTGTGGAGGGGAAGAGAAAGGAGTTTGTAAGCCACTCTGAGACTCCTTTGGGTAGTGAAGGGTGGGGTATAAATCCAATCTCTTCTTCTTTTCACACATGTCCCAATTTCCATTTTGATTTGAGAAATTACTGATCTCTACCTGGTTCACCTGCTTCTCAGAGCCTGCTTTGTACCCACCAGCACTAAAAAAAATGTCATGATATGATGGGGGGTTGGGGTATGGCTTCAACTGGTGGTACATGTTGTAAACTTGTTGTGCAAGGACACTACTGTGTGCTATTAACCCAAGTGTGATGTTCTTGCCCATTTTCAGTGTTGAAATCATTACCTAGAAAATCTGTTCGGGAAG
Organism: Gekko gecko; assembly: GCA_029375565.1. Taxonomy (NCBI): domain Eukaryota; kingdom Metazoa; phylum Chordata; class Lepidosauria; order Squamata; family Gekkonidae; genus Gekko; species Gekko gecko. The sequence goes on along the minus strand of JAPDNY010000008.1, from coordinate 24,143,792 downwards.
GAGGTATAGGATATGAATATTAATCTCAGTATCCAGCCCCCAAATAGATCAAAAGTTGCAAGGGAGAGTCTTGGCTGAAGTGAAAACCTTTCCTGAAATTCTTTTGGTGTAGATGGCTTTGTATTATAGCAACCCCCATTGTTCTCCAAACCTCATGAATTATCTTCTGGATAGTTAGATCTTCAGTAAACAGATTCATGCTCTTGCAAATAAATGTGAATTGGGGGAGGAGGAGGGAGGAATGCCATAAAATGCAATTTCCTCCCATTGACTTCATTTATCGGGAATTGTGCTTTCTGTGACAAGGCTGCAATTAATATCGCTTGTAAAGCAGGAGGCTCGTTCAATTGATCTCATTATAGCAGTCCAAGCTGTGATATTGTTAGAAGGGATTCCCCCATTATCTCTGTCTGACACGTATTCCTAATCAGCCTAGCCAATCTGCTTTGTCAAACACCTGCCACACAAATGGAGACAATATTTATTCTGGCTGAGACTATTAGTGTTAAAAATGTGGCATATGTTTGATTACACATACCAGCTTTTGCCCCTTAGTGACTATCAGTCTGGGGCCAAGTGATGATCTATATTCTTGGTGCTTGTGGGGGGGGCAACAGTGGGAGGGCTTCTAGTGTCCTAGCACCACTGGTGGACCTCCTGATGGCACCTGGTATTTTTGGCCACTCTGTGACAGAGTGCTGGACTGAATGAGCTATTGGCCTGATCCAACATTGGCTGCTCTAACCCTAACCCTAACCCTAATGTTTATACTCTTATCAATTGAGGCATTCCTTTTTTGGAAAGTTTCTAGATATAGGAACATTTTAAACCCCAGTAGTACAACGTCCATTTTAGCCAATAATTATACCAATAGTATGATGTATGAATATATGTGTATATAGAGCCACAACTGGGCATTTTAACACTTTGAGTAGTCTCTATCCAGTAAGGTTATCAGCTCCAAGTTGGATATCTGGAGATTTTGGGTGTGTAGCCTGAGGAGTGTTTGGAGAGGGGAGGGGAGGGACTTCAATGAGATATAATGCTGTCCACCTTCCAAAGCAGGCATTTCATCCAAGGGAACTGAACTCTGTCATGTGGAGATCAGTTGTAATCCTAGGAGATCTCCAGCCACCACCTGGAGTTTTGCAATCCTACTATCCAGTAGCTCAAAAAGGTCACATTTTTTTCCACCCGAACTGGGTCACAGGAATCCTTTCACACAGGGCTTTTTAGTATGAAAAGCACAGCAAGAACTCATTAGCATAATAGGCCACACCCAACAGCAGAAACTTATTAGCATATTAGGCCACACCCCTGACAGTGCAGCTCATTAGCATATTAGGCCACACCCTCGTGTTACCAAAAGTGTGGTCATCCAGCCACACCCACCTTTTGCTTCTTATTCTGTTTACCTTGTTTATTGTCAAAACCCAGGGCTTTTTTTGTAGCAGGAACTCCTTTGCATGTTAGGCCACACACCCCTAATGTAGCCAATCCTAATGAGTTTCTGCTGTTGGGTGTGGCCTGTTATGTTAATGAGTTCCTGCTGGGCGTGGCCAACTTGAGAGCCAGCTGGAACTCCGTTCCTGTGCCTTCCTGTCCAAAAAATAGCCCTGCTTTCACAAAAATCATGATTGAAAATGCTATCATAGAAGATGTGATTCCTTTCCTTTTCCGGAAGGAAAGCCTCTTCTGTGACTGTTGGTACCCACATTATGTAAAAGGAAAATCTACTTTTCCCTCTTGAAAACTACTTAGATGAAAATTTGATTGATTGATTGATTGATTGATTGATTGATTGAAGTGCATACTGTTGATTTACTAAGTTTTCTTGAATCTGGTGAAATTCCTAACTTACGTGAAAGAAAGCAGACAGTTTGATAAAATAATGGCCACTTAACAGTGCTATTGGTAATGTGCCCATTTCTGTAGCCCAGTAGGGCTGTGTATCTACTACAATACTGCAAGGGTGCAGAAACCCCACAAAATATGAGTGTGTGGGATGAGGGTGAGGGTCAGGATTTAACTTTGTGAGAATTTTGTCTTGTGTTTTTGGAAAATGTCATCTTAGAGGGACCTATCCATTCACTGCAAAGATGCTCTTGAAAGCAGGCCTATGACTGTTGAAATCTCAGAAGTTAGAAGGATTACTGCACGTGGCACATGGCCTAATTCTTTGTTCCAGGATCAGCAAACCTGGAATAAAGTAGTAGACATGGTGAAGGAGATTATTCAAAACACCAGCAAATTTGGTTTCATGGAGCAGAATTTGGATTTCCACTGCAGAATTTATTTATTTTTTTTAATTTTTAAGACAGATACAGAAAATGAAAAGCAATTATATATCATATACACAAAATAGGAAATGTTTTCCCTCCAACACCTCCTTCATTACAAAAAAGAATTTTTGAAACACTTTCTGTAAAATACAATAATAATAACTTCAAGGGGGATACATTTATATTCAACATTGAACATTTAAAACTTCTCATTGCAATACATCTATATACAAACATTTTAAATTACTTGTGATTTTAAATTCAGAATTTAATTTTTGAAGCATAAACTAGGCACAGCCTGCCCACCTATAGACCTATGTTGATAGCTATGGCCATGCTCTTGTCCTTCTGCAACTTCTTGTCAGTCATCTAAGCTGAAACAGGCCTTTCCACGGAGTCCTTTAATAGTAAACTGCAGCACAACTTTGTTTGACATACTGCATTTGCCTACTCAGCACATCTTCAGACAAGCCAAAGCCAGTTTAAGAGTATGACTTACAGACAGGCTCAAGGCCTGTTGTGTCTTATAAAGCCATCACAATCTGGACTATGATTCCAGAAGGACCACATCTGCCCATATGAGCAAACACATGCCAACTGAGGCCTGCTCCACAACCTGCTCATAGAGTCTTCTGCCTTCTGTCTTCCTTATGGCATACGCCTTAGAAGAGTACTGAAACCCACAAGTAATCCTATTCTGTTCCATTTTTTCCTTTTTGTTAAACAGGTCTCTTCTAGTGATTTCACTTGCTCTCGCCCTAGCTTGATGTATAATGTGACTAGGGTAGCCCCATTGTGCAAATTGAGAACTCAGTAAGCTGCTATCCCTAATGTAGTCTCCTTCAGAGGTGGAGTTCCTTTTTATATGTTGAAACTGACTAAATGGCAGGTTGTTCCTAAAATGAGGTGGGTGGAATGAAGAATAGCATAGATAAGTATTTTTATCAGTCAGTTTTTTGTAGGTACAAACTGCCAATGTGTTCTGTGTAGTCCTATATACCACAGTGTCCAAAAAGATAATGGAATTGCTATGAAAATTACAAGTTAATTTTATGTTGTTATGAACACTGTTAGCCCATTGTACAAAATCCAAAAGTCTATCCTTATTTCAGAAAACCATTAACACATCATCAATTAATCTCTTGAATAACACTACCTCTCCAAAAAAGAAAAAGAAAAAAGGATTTGCTGAAGGATTACAAAAGAACTCCTCCACCCAGGGGTCTTTTGGGGGGAGCTCACCGGAGCGCAGCTCCGGGAGCTCAGGAGCCAAGCCCCGCCCCCACCCGCCATCCCGGGGAGTCTTTCAGGCAGCCGAATGTCAATTTCAGCTCCATTATATCCTATGGGCCATTGAAGTCAATGGTGAAAACATAGGGGTATATTCTGGGGGCTGGAGGAGGGGTTTCAGGGAGAGGCTCCAAACTCACAGGGTAGCTGATGGAGCCTCTCCCAAGATATCTACCAAGTTTCAAGAACATTGGATCAGGGGTCCAATTCTATGGGCCCCTAAACTGGTTGCCCCTATTCCCTCCATTGTTCTCTATGGTGGGAAAAAAATAACTTGTTTTCCCATCATAGAGAACAATGGAGGGAATAGGAGCAACCTGTTTGAGGCCCATAGAATTGGAACCCCTGGTCCAATGTTCTTGAAACTTGGTGGGTATCTTGTGGAGAGGCTCCACCAGCTATCCTGTGAGTTTGGAGCCCCTCCCTCAAACCCCTCCCCTCCAGCCCCAGAATATACCCTATGTTTTCACCATTGACTTCAATGGCCCATAAGATATAATGGGGCCGAATTGCCATCCTTTCCTTCTCTTTTTCCTCTTTCCCTTCTTCTTCTCTTCTCTCTTTCTTCCTTTCCCACCTTCTTCTCTTCTCTTTTTTCCTTCTTTCCCTGTTTCCCTCCTTCTTCCCTCTCTTTCTTTCCCTCCCCTTTCCTTCTCTTTCTTTCCCTCTTTCCTTCCTTCTTTCCTTCTCTCTACTTTCTCTCTTTCATCCTTCTGTGGCCCAACTCATGAGAAGTGATGTCAGGAGGCGTGGCATATGCTAATAGCCTAATAGCTCATTAGCATACCATATGCTAATGAGCTCCAGCAGCTCTTTTTCTACGAAAAGACCCCTGCCTCCACCAATACCATAAGTAAGATTATTATTAATAAACATTATTATTAATAAACATTGGCATATAGTTGAGGATATCCCGGGACACAGTCTTCCTCCTCAGACTGCATAAAAGAAAACAAAAAGGATTTTTTGATCAGGTTAGACCTGCAACTCTATACACCTAGCAGTACAGAACCCAATGGGCATTTTTCGTGTGGATCTTGCAGTCCTTGTAAATTGTCTCTGAATATTAGGGAATTTATATGTCCTGAAACAGGTTTAGAAATTAAGTTGCAAGGTTTTAGTAATTGCAACACCTGTTGGACTGTGTATGCCATCTGTCCTTGTGGTAAGTTATATTTGGGGAGTACAATAAGACCTATTAAAACAAGAATACTGGAACACTGCTCCCAAATACGTAGCCAGATTAGGGATGCACCCTTGGTGGATCATTTCATGAATTTCAAACATGAAGCAGATTCTTTAAGCTTTTTTGTATTATTTAAGTTCCACAGGCAAAGGAATTATAGTTGTGATGCACATAAATTGCTTTTACAGCAAGAAGCAAAGTGGATCTTCAAAATGCAATCTATGTCTCCCCGAGGCTTGAATCAAAATATTGGCTGAGTCCAGACTGGCAGTTTGCCCCGGGAAGGGACCCGGGCTGACAACGATTCAATACCGGAGTAAATGGGACGTTCACACAGGCACATCTGCCTGGCGTCCCCCACCCGTAACCTACCGGTGCTGTTGCGCTTCACTGCCGGATTTAAAAAACACCTGATAAAAGCCGTCGCAAATCCAAAAGCCCACGTTCGTCGCACGTTTCTCCGCTTCTGGGGAGTCTAAACGCGCAGGTGAAAAGCCGGGCGGAAGCCTTGTTGGGCACGAGGCAGCAGCGGTGTGATTGGCTGCGCTCCGCTCCACTGCCCAATGCAGTGCCGGCATTGCAGGGCAAAAAAAAAATCGGCAAAATGCGCTTATTCGCATGAGCGCATGAGCACTCATGCGCACATACACCCACAGCTGAATTAATGGGGAAACGGCGAATATAGCACGCCTCTGGCGCAGCAGTCTGAATGCTCCCGCGCGCCTCCATCCCGTATCTTCCAGCAGCGGCCCCCACTGTGTGGACGGGAAAACCCGGTATGGTTTAATCTGGGTTTTTTTTGCTGCGACTGGCTACCGGGGCAAACTGCCAGTCTGTCCTCGGCCATTGATTATACATGTTTTCTGTAGCTTGGATACATTGTGGTGTTGTTTAATATTTGGTTAATATCACTTTAAAGGGTTCATGATGTATTGTAGCCCAGAGGTGCTGCCTTTACAGTAGGGTAGCCCCAACAACAGGGGTACCCCACTTTCTAACCTGAGCCAGAGACCCACAAACCCAGACCAAGGAAGGCACTCTTGGTTCTGAACCATAGAGCTAGCAAAAGCCTTGCAAAAGGGTCTCCATTTTCAGGTGGCATAAAAGGCAGCCCTTGGAGGGGAAAAACCTCCAGTCTTCTCCCCTCCCCCCGGAGAGGTATGCATATGAAACAGTGGGTTCCACCAGGCATTACTGGAGGCTAATCTGTTGCCACCTGGCATATAGCCTTTTCTATCTCCAGAACTTCACCTAGCACTTTTATGTTCTTTGTCTCCAAGCCTCTTTCCTGCTCCATCCCTCAGAATGCTGAGATAAACCAATCATACATTAAAATGTTTAGTGATCCTTCCTGACACTAATCAGGGACTCATCTCTCACCTTTTGTCTATACTTGGAAACCTTTCCAAGCTACCCTGACTGGACCATTAATGGTCAGAAAACCCATTCAACTAGCTACCCAGCACCTGGCTGATTTAATCAAGGCCATTGTTAAGCCTGCCCCTGCCCCTCTGGAATGTCATTGGTTACATCTAGGTCTGGCTTCTCCTGATGCTGCACCCCCTGGGACCTAGGATTGGCCCAGGTAATCTTTTGTCCTCACCTGGGGCAGGCCCCTCAAGACCTCCCATCAGTCAGCATTGTTTTCCAAAGTCTGTGTCCGTCCATGCACACACCCCAATGTCTCTCTTTCTCTGCCCCCCCTCATAGCGCATAATGCTGGCCGTCGGCACTATTCTCTTCAAGGACTTCTGCACATCTGGACAGGTAACTGACCCCTCTATTCACTATCAATTACCTCTGCTTTCTTAGTCCTGTATTGCTTGCTCTTTTGAATGTTTAGTGTGCTTGTAGTTAGGGAAATACTTTAATAAAAACTATTTAATTTACTCGTCAAATCTGGAGTTTTCCTACTGTGCCGTATACAAGTGGTGTGCGATTCCTGTACCCCTCTGGCCTATCCTGCCATATAGCTAAATTCCCCAAACAACAAGGCAGGCCATTGGTGGTAATAGTATGTAACTGAAGATATCTGGAGACTTTGGTACTGTAGACATTTATTGCAGTTTGAGAATGTTACTTCTATGAGAAACTATTGCTGCATGGAATTGCATCACACAGGAAATTTATGGAGAGTTCTGTTCTGAGATAGGTAATGTAGTACAGAAACTATTTTTTGTCTTCTAACAGCATGTAAGTTTTAAGTGTTTTGGCAAGATGTTGTTTATTTTTTAAAGAGTCATGGAATGTGGATCTTTCTTTGAAAAAGCTGTAATGTGAAACGAGACAACTAATTAGCTAGCATGCTTGTTGGAAGGAAATGCTTCACGAATTCCTGATTGTACTTTGAAATCATCTATTGTGGATTTTGCATCTGCACAAGCTTTGCCTGTTCCATCCATTGGACTTTGATGTCTATGGATAATGGTGTTTGTACCTGATATGGACATATGAAATGGATGTCTTTGTGACTGTATTAACATATAACCACTATACATTGGAATTGTACATTCTTGATTCGACAGAGGTTATTTTCTATACTATTATACAAAGTTGTGTTGGTTTTTTTGGCAGGGCAGTACTGCAGAAAAAACTTGTTGTGTATGCATGTTCCCACACAGCCCAACTGAGTTCCTCCTTCATTTGCATGAAGTTCACAGCATCCCTACCTGTGATATGCTTTAAGACTGCTGACTTTATAATTCATAATTCTGCACCTATGGATCTGACAAAATACCTTTCTGTATTCAGGAAAACTGTGCTTTATGCCTACTGAATTCTAATTTCAAATTAATTGCTACTGAGAAATGTGTGCTTCTAGGGTGCATGCATGTATATAATACCAACATTTTATTAGCTGGTGAGGCACAAAATTTAATATAATTGAAGGCACATCTCCTACTTGAAGTTCAGCAGTGGCAGTATCTTATCGTCATCATGTACTATTGATAAACTGTTTTTTTAAAAGGTTTTAATATTCCAGGCATGTACAAAGCACTCAAAGAGTTGTTTTACAAACCCTTCGAAACTGCAAGACAGATGTCCAGAAGGCTATTCTGTAACATTGGAGCAGCCAGCAAAGAAGCCCATGAACAGGCAGCAATGGCAGAACATAACCTTCCAGGGGTTGGAATGACCAAAAAGACATTGCTGTGCTTAGTAAAGCTACCACACATCTTCATACTAGTAGACTATAGTACACCTTGACTATATTGGCACCAGGTCATGAAGGAGCCACAGGGAAAGGAGCTCCATGCTTAGAAACCAAGAAGAGAAAAGGTACAACCCCATATAATAAAGAACCTGAGGGAGTTGGAGATTCAGCCAGGGAAATTCTGTATCACATTGCTTCCGTACCACATCAGTGGGTGAACATGACCATACTTAGAGGTACTTTAAGGATAAGTTTATTGCTACAATTAATTTTCTGTTGAAAAGCATTACGTCCATAATAAATGGATTCATTATTTTATCTAGTAGCTACTTAGCCATCAAAAAGAGAGTTTTCCCTTTATTCCTTTGAATCACTGGCCATAAGCCTGAACTCCAGAATGATCAAATATACCAGAAAACACTTTTTTTGTCAATGGCTAGATTTTATGAAACCACAGATCAAAAGAAATCTGCTATCTTCTACAGACTGTGGTTCTATTCATGGGAGCAGAACGGGCTGTCAAAGCAATCAAACAGCTGCTTGTTGTAGCTGAGAAGGAGCAGCAGCTGGCTTCTACAAAGCCAACTTGGAATATCTTCCTCACAGGAAAGGACATCTGCTTTGCCCCTTGTTCCTAAACATTTGCACTGGGGTTTTCTGTATGCTAGCGGTAATGTCCTTGGCAATAATGCCAATCCAAAATCTTGGCATTTACCTCTAAAAGTCTGTGGTCTTATTCTCCCACATAAGCTTACCTTTAATTTCTGTTATGCCCTGGCTTCTGTTCTGCACCTTTACCATGCACCACTGACCAAAAGGCACCTGTTCTCTCTGGCAGCACCACCTGCACACTCTTGCTATCCCCTACACTTGTAACTCTCTCCAAAAACATCTGAGTGGTAACACATCTCTCTTGTACCCTTCATAGCCTCTATTTTGTGAAACACCACTCTTTTTTGTGGTACCAATATGTTTCTTCATGAGTCTTGGTTGTGATAGAGAATCCAAAGTCTCTTGAATGGATTTTTTTTTAAAGGGGAGCTTTGGCTTGCTTTGTTACTGATTCTTTGCCCTCACTGGAAACTGAAGCCAAACTATATCTCCTTCCCAACGCAAGCAGCCATTCCTGTCCTCAATGACAGCCGTTTGTAGTAGCCACTATGCTTTCTCAAAATCCCATAACTATCCACAGGCTCAACAAGATGGGAAATCCCTGACTTAACCACTTAGTTCTCATTCCCAACTGAAATGAAGCCTATGTACGTGTAACTGCATTTTTTTCATATTCCTCCAATACTGTCCTTGCCTCATTCTTCTCCACTATTGACATTAAAAACTGTAATATACTAGACCTTTGCCCTTCGTGGGGGTGTGTTTCTCTGTTCTCAGGATCACCATGAAATCCACGAATACTGGGAGGCAGGCATTTGCTGCCCCCAGTAGCAAAACAACCATATTTTCTGCAAAATTTAATGATACAATTATTACAAAAATGGCACAGAAGGAGTAAAAACAGTCTGGAGACCACATCGAGTGAATCGGACAATGGACCACAGATAAGTGAAACTGTGAATCACGATTCCAAAATGGTGGAAGTCTACCGTGAGATGTTTAAACCTCTTTGGGGGGTTTTGCCTCCACACATCCTTATTAAAAGTTACAGTGACATATGCATTATATACCAGTATCATCTGTAAGTGTGATGTGTCAAAAACCCAATTTTTAAAAAAAATTTAAATGCTTATAACCTCATTCAAAAGCCTTACAAAAATTTTGCTTGGACAGGACTTTCCAAGGGACGCTTTAATTTATGTCTCATGGCAATTCTAGTTCATAGAGGGTTCTAGGGTGAGAGCTAAAAGCACATATAGTGCTAAAAGGCTGTATAGTACCTGAACAGGAGAACTCGGGGGGGTGGGCTGTATATGCTGGCTTGGGTTCCATGACGAATTATTTATTTAATTTATACTCCACTTTTTTCTCAATGGGGACCCAAAGTGACTTACAACTTTCTCCCCTTCGCCATTTTATTCTCACAGCAACTCTGTGGGGAAAGTTAGCCTGAGAGTGTGTGACTGGCCCAAGGTCACCCAGCAAGCTTCCATGGTGGAGTGATGGATTCGAACCTGGGTCTTCCACATCATAGCCCAGTACTACACCATGTTTGTATTTTGTGTGCATAGCATGCCTTGCTACAACACATTTTCCTGAAAACTGAAAATCTGACAGCATTAATGCAGAAGAGCACATTATCCAGGCTTTATGGAAGGGCCATCATCAACTGCAACAAATTCAGTGTTGAGGGTCCTAGAGGAGCCTGGACCATTCACTTTACGCTTCACATCATTATCATTTGCTTATTACATCAGCAAACATGATAAAACTTTTTCATGACTTCTGTTTTTGAAGTGCACAAATGTTCTCCTGGAACTGCACATTTTGTCAGGTTGCACCATAAATAGCTACTCCATAGAACAGTTTACTTTAAAAGTCACTAATCAGAAAAGAGTACTCTTCTGTTTCCCAAAACGAGTTCAGCCTATAAGAACTTTGGATAATCCTGAATGCTCCAGGCAAATGTAACTACAGCTACAAATGCAGCTATATGCAGTCCCTTTTAAACTGTTTGTGGTGTTGATATGGATGCTTTTAGAATTCCGTTATTTTCTTTCTTTTCGTCCCCCCTCCCCTCCTCCTTTTTGGCTTGAGGTGCGAAGGCAGCCCACATTCAGTAGGAGCCTGAAACTGACTGAGGGGTTTTAAATGTTATGTTTGGGAATAATTCCCAAGGTAATAGAGATCAAATAATTTTTCAGCCCCAGATTATTCATTGTGGTAAAGTTGAGTTCCCCCTCTCTTTCCTCATTCCAGGTTAACAGCTCCTGAAGCCTGTACTACAGCACCACCAGAAATAATGGGAGTTAGCAATGTACAACCAAACACAAAATAAGCAGATCAAAAAGAACTTCTGTGGAGGTCAAAAATTCTTGTCTTTTTGTGATTGTGCTATAAAATTCCCAGGTTTGAGGGATATCTTTCGTTCTGTGTGGACTTCTAAAAGGAATGTGACTTTAAGCAACAAAGTATGAGCACGTCAAATGCATAGGTGTGTTGCTGCAGTGTGTGCCATGTACTAGTTGCAACTGCATACCACTTGGTTCTCACTTCCTTAAAAAAGCCCTGAGGAAGAATGTCTTCCAGAGGCACTGTGACCCTAGGGCTGGGGTTCTTTGATTTGGAAGCTCCATGGTGCATGGTGCCAGGTCTTGAAACGACAACAGGCCTTAACATGGTGGCTTGAGGAATGTCAGGCGGGGATTCAGACTCCAATTCAACACCCAAATCTGCTGAGAAGTGGGAACTGTAAAGAGGCAAACCTGTAAAGAAGCTTCTAGTAACAATAGGCCAGAACACAAGTCTTTATGATACTGCTTAACCCCAAGGAAGTTAGACTTCTTTGATAGTCTGAACAACTGGAAGGCCTATTCTTGCTGACTACAGACCTCTGAGAGAGGAAGCAGCTCTGATGTAGGGGTGGGGTGTTTTGGCACCAGGAGTCAATAGGAAAGTTTTGCAAAAACAGCCTTTGGGGACATCCAAAACGGAATAGCGCAGCAGATAATAGAAATATCGGGGGCGGGGTGGGGGGAACATGCCATTTAAATTAGATATACAGGTAAGCTGTAATGGTGCAAAGATCCCTGCCAAAAATAACACTGGTTAAAGGGTTCCTGCACTGAAGTTACTGCCCACTGAAGAACAAGTTGTCTATATGGTCTTTGATTCTTTTATTTAAGGTGATCTGTGTGTTCCACTTATAATTTTATCAGGAATCATCAATGTTCTGTCCAAGGTACTTTCTGTTTTCTTTCTGTAATCAAAAACAGAGCGTTACTTCCAAACTCGCCAATCTTGTTCTTCTGTGCTTATGGCAATTATTTGAAAACCTGTGAGACTGTGGCTGCTTCTGCACAGGGATCTTCCCCTACATGGAATGCAGGAAGCCCAAAGTTTAAACTGGAGTATTTGCATGATGCTGTAACTTGTGGGTCTCCCATAACTTTCTCCTTGAAATCAGATCCAAGGAAAACCTCTTTTGATCCAGTTCAAAAGAGGCACTGCAGGATGGCTGTGGGCAAAGCATCTGTGTGGATACTCTACTTGCAGCCACCATGTGGCGGGGATGGTACTTTGTTCTGCATTTCCTCCCCACCCCTGCTTTGGCCATTTATAGGGTTTGTCTTTTTGCAACGGAACCATGCTATAACTTTACTGGGAAAGGGAGGGTTTCTTTGCCATGGAAGAGGGGGACGATTTCTGTAGTCTTTGCCCGTCTGCAGACACAACAAAGGGAAAGGGAAGGGCAGGGTTGGCAGCAAGAGCAAGCAGTGTGGGGACAAGGTGGCTGCAGCTCCTTCCCATTCCCACACCTCTTGCTGCTGCCACCAAGGCAGGGGTGTGTTTTCATACCTCCATCTGGAAGCAGCCTAAATGAAACAGTTTACATAAGAACATAAGAACATAAGAGAAGCCAATGTTGAATCAGGCCAATGGCCCATCCAGTCCAACACTCTGTCACACAGCGGCCAAAATATACCAGGTGCCATCAGGAGGTCCAGCAGTGGGGCCAGGGCACCAGAAGCCCTCCCACTGCTGCCCCCTCCAGCACCAAGAATAGAGTGCATCACCTGCCCCAGACTGAGAGTTCCCATCTATACCCTGTGGCTAATAGCCACTGGTGGACTTCTGCTCCATATGTTTATCTAATTTCCTCTTGAAACTGTCCATGCTTGCAACTGCCATGACCTCCTGTGGCAGTGAATTCCATATGTTAATCACTCTTTGGGTGAAGAAGTATTTCCTTTTATCTGTTCTAACCAGACTGCTCAGCAATTTCATAGAGTGCCCACGAGTTCTTGTATTGTGAGAAAGGGAGAAAAGTACTTCTTTCTCAACCTGCTCAATCCCATTCATAATCTTATAAACCTCGATCATGTCACCTCTCAGCCGTCGTTTCTCCAAGCTAAAGAGCCCCAAGCATTTTAACCTTTCTTCATAGGGAAGGTGTTCCAACCCTTTTATCATTCTAGTTACCCTTCTCTGCACTTTTTCCAATGCTATAATATCCTTTTTGAGATGTGGTGACCAGAACTGTACACAGTATTCCAAATGAGGTCGCACCAATGATTTATACAGGGGCATGATGATACTGGCTGATTTGTTATCAATTCTCTTCCTAATAATCCCCAGCATAGCGTTGGCCTTCTTTATTGCAGCTACACATTGTGTAGACATTTTCAGCGAGTTATCCACTACGACTCCAAGATCTCTCTCTTGGTCCGTCTCTGCCAGATCAGACCCCATCAACGTGTATTTATATTTAGGATTTTTGGCTCCAATGTGCATCACTTTGCACTTGGCCACATTGAACCCCATTTGCCACGTTGACGCCCACTCACCCATCCTCAACAGATCCCTTTGGAGTGCCTCACAATCCTCCCTGGTTTTCACCACCCTGAACAACTTTGTGTCATCTGCAAATTTAGCCACATCACTGCTTACTCCCAATTCCAAATCGTTAATAAACAAGTTAAAAAGCATCGGACCGAGTACTGATCCCTGTGGTACCCCACTGCTTACCACCCTCCACTGAGAAAGTTTCCCATTTATACTCACTCTCTGTTTCCTATTTATAAGCCAGTTTTTGATCCACAAGAGGACTTGTCCTTTTATCCCATGACTATTGAGCTTACTTAGGAGCCTTTGATGAGGAACTGTATCAAAAGCTTTCCGGAAGTCAAGGTAAATAATATCTATTGGGTCTCCCTTGTCCACATGTTTGTTCACTCCCTCAAAAAACACTAACAGGTTAGTGAGACAAGATCGTCCCTTACAGAACCCATGCTGAGTCTGCCTCAATAGTTTTTGTTTATCAATGTGCCTACTAATTCTTTCCTTAATAACAGTTTCCACCAACTTACCCGGTATCGATGTCAGACTGACTGGCCTGTAATTTCCTGGATCACCCCTGGAGCCCTTTTTAAAGATGGGAGTGACATTAGCTACCTTCCAGTCCTCAGGAATGGAGGCAGATTTTAAAGAAAGATTACATATTTTTGTCAGGAGATCCCCAAGTTCACATTTGAGTTCTTTCAGAACTCTCGGATGAATGCCATCCGGGCCTGGTGATTTATTAGTTTTTAAATTGTCCATCAGTCGGAGGACTTCCTCTCTTGTCACCGCAATCTGATTCAGGTCTTTCAAACCCCCTCCCAAAATCGGTGCTTCTGGAGTGGGCAAACACTTCTCCTCTTCCATAGTGAAGACAGAGGCAAAAAATGCATTCAGCTTCTCAGCCATTTCCCTATCATCCTTCACTACTCCTTTTACCCCTTGGTCATCCAAGGGCCCCACTGCCTCCCTGGCTGGCTTCCTACTTCTAATGTATTTGAAGAAAGTTTTATTGTTGGTCTTTATGTTTTTTGCGATATGCTCCTCATATTCCCTTTTTGCTTGCCTGATCACAGACTTGCATTTTATTTGCCATAGTCTGTGTTCCCTTTTATCAACCTCACTAAGACTAGCTTTCCACCGCTTAAAGGAATCCTTCTTACCTTTTACAGCTTCCATTACTTTATTTGTTAACCATGCAGGCTTTTTTCTATACCTATTTGTACTTTTCCTAACCTGCGGTATATATTTTTTCTGAGCTTCTAGGATTGTCTTTTTAAATAGTCTCCAAGCTTCCCCAATGGTTTTGACCTTCTCCACTCTTCCTTTCAATTTCTTCCTCACATGTCCCCTCATACCAGAGAAGTTACCCCTTTTAAAGTTAAAAGTGGTTGCGTCAGTCTTTTTGGGCAACTCCCTATCCATACAAATGTTAAACTCAATGACATTATGGTCACTGTTCCCAAGTGGTGCAATCACTTTTACATCTCTCACCAGGTCTTGGGTGTTACTTAGGACCAAATCCAGGATCGCCTCTCCCTGGTAGGATCTGTGACCATCTGTTCCACAGCACAGTCATTGAGAGTGTCTAAGAACGCAATCTCTTTTTCCCGACTAGAACTCATATTGGCCCAATCAATGTGTGGGTAGTTAAAGTCGCCTATTACAACACAGTTATTTCGTCTAGCCGCTATCTTTAATTCATTCATCATTTTATAATCCTCCTCTATCTTTTGATCTGGTGGGCGATAACAAACTCCCACTGTTAAGCCTCCTTTTGGACCCACTATTTCAACCCATAGCATTTCCAGAAGTGAATCCAATTATCTTACCCTCTCAATCTTACTGGACGGTATACCCTCTCTGACATACAGAGCCACCCCACCTCCAACCCTTTCCCCCTATCCTTCCGATATAATTTATAACCAGGAATCACCGTATCCCACTGATTTTCCTCATCCCACCAAGTTTCTGAAATACCCACAATGTCTATTTCCCCCGCCAACACCAAGCATTCCAACTCCCCGATTTTACCTCGGAGACTTCTAGCATTTGTGTATAAACACTTATAGTTTCCCATGTTTGTTAAGCCCACAGCCTTCCTCTTGCTGCCTCGAGACCTTGCCAGGCAGTTCCTATCATTAGCCACAGTCTCAGTGGACAATTGTAATCCATTTCCTTGTACAAAAGTAATAGCTACCCCTTCATCTCTTTGAGATGAGCCATCCCGAACCAGAGACTTTTCATCTCCTGTCGGCTTTCCCCCATTATTCAGTTTAAAAACTGCTCTGCCACCTTTTTGATTTTGAGCGCCAGAGCCTGGTTCCTTCTCGGGACAAATGGAGACCGTCCCTTTTGTACAGCTCCCTCTTGTCCCAAAAAGCATCCTAGTGCCTAACAAACTTGAACCCTTCCCCCTACACCACCGTCTCACCCACGCATTGAGACTCCTGATCTGTGCCTGTCTCTCCGGCCCTGCGCGTGGAACAGGTAGCACTTCCGAGAAGGCTACCTTGGAGGTCCTGGCCTTGAGTTTCCTGCCCAGCAGCCTAAATTTCTCCTCCAGGACCTCACGACTGCATTTCCCCACATTGTTGGTGCCGACGTGCACCACGACCACTGGCTCCTCCCCAGCACTATCTACCAGCCTATCTAAAACTAAAACACGCGTAATGTCCGCTACCTTCGCACCAGGCAGGCAAGTCACCATACGGTCAGTATGCGGGTTCACCACCCAGCTGTCTACCTGCCTAAGGATCGAATCACCAATTACCAAGAGCCCCCCTCCCACCCTTCCCAGGGACGGTTCCTTGGTACGAAAGGATACCCGTTCACCAGCTGAAGAAGAGGTCCCTTCTGAGGGCACATTCCCCTTATCCTCAGCATGGTGCGCCTTTTCCCCTTGACCCTCATGTTCCCTGGCAGCAGCCGGGCTGCCAGATCCAGAGTGGGACATATCTAACAAGTCCCCGAGAGTCTTCCCCGTGCAACCTAACTGACTGTCCCTGCTTCTCCAGGTCAGCCACCTTGGCAAATTTATTGCAAATTAGGTAACAGAACTACTGAAGAAGAGCTGTGGACAGGATTGTCTGAACGAATGAGAATAATCATCAGTTGTCTTGACTGTAGGCCTTAACAGACACAGAGCCAACAAATACAAAACTATATAACATTCTTTATAATATCAGTGAAAATAAAACTGTTCCATGACAGTTGACCTTATAACAATATATTGCATGCACATGTAAGTGCGATGTACTCTTGTCCCTGAAAAGCAAATAAAGCCACTTTCTCTGTTGTTATATTCTTGGCAAGTAAGTCCTCAGTTTCTATTAACTGGATTAGTGAACAAGCATTATTAGAAACTGAGCCATGTATTTATGTCTTGTTGCCTAATAGACGAAACAATGGAAGACGAGGCAAAAAAACAAACCCCAGTGTGTGCACTCTTGCCCTGATTGAAGTGAAATTAGTTAACTTATTCCCTTTGAAAATAAGTTAGTCACTTTCAGTGAGGCCAGCAGTACTATCCTAAGAAGAGTTACAGACTCCCAAGCCCATTGACTTCAGTGGATTTAGAAGGGCTTAACTCTGCTCAGGATAGCACAGTTAGGCTGCAATCCTGGTCACATTTATGTGGGAATATGCTCCCCTGAACACAGGAGGACTCACTGAACATCATGATTACATTTAGCTGGCTCAGGGCTGTAAAACATTAAGACATCATTTATAAGTCACCAGTGTTTAGACACCATTAATGTCCATTTGTGTGGCACAAGCTGACTACAATACAAAAAACCTCACTCATGTTTATTGCTGATAATAAAGGGTTGTGTTTTTTTTAAAGGAAGTGTGAGAATGAATTCCCATTTGTTTCTAATCTTTTCAGAGGAGAGCGTTGAAACAAAGTTCTTTGTAGCAGATTTGTTCATGGTGAACTTGAAAGGCAATGGGCAAGAATCTAGGCTTCTTCCTTTGTAGAGGAAATGTGTGGGATGTTGGCCATTTGCCAGTAGCTGCTGACATCACTGATTGTGCTGGAATACTTCTAAATAAAGTAGGTGTGGATATGGAAGGGATCATGAAAAGCAGCCTGGATGACCAGGAAAGCTGACCAGGTGAAATGGAGCATAGAGATAAGCAGGCATAGATTAGACTGCACCTGGAAGACAGCTTGAACTATTTCCAGTTGGCTTCCAAAGCTTCTCATTCTTTAGGGGGAAGGAAGAATAATTGTTGTTGAGTGCTAATTGGCTTTTAAATATTTATAATCCTTATTTCTTCTTCCACCCATCTTTTAAAAAATTACACAGTAAGAATAAATGTTGTATATAGTAAATATAGACATGTAAGCTACATCCACATTCCAAGGAGAGCCAGTGTAGTGTAGTGGGGTTAGGACTAGGATCTGGCCCAGGTTTGCATCCTCACTCTGCCAAGGAAGCTTGTTTGATGACCTTGGGCCAGTCACATACTCTCAGTCTAACCTACATCATGGGGTTGTTGTGAGGATACAATGGAGGAGAGAAGAATGATGTAAGCTGCTTTAGGTCCCCATTGAGGAGAAAAGTAGGGTGTAAATGAAGTAAATAAATCACATACCATTTTTCATATTTCTGCCCCCCCCCCTTTTAAAAGCCCTGCTATCCAGTACCCTTTTTACTGATTTCTACCCATTGGGGAGTAAGGCGGGAAACAAATGAAGTGAATAAATAAAATTCTTCATTTCCCTGTTATAGCATAGAATTATATAATTGAAAAGTTGGAAAGGGCCTAAAGACTATACAGTCTAACCCTCTGCATCATGCAGGATGGTGTTGTGGGTCAATCAGGCGAGAAGAACTCCTCAGGAGGAGAGGACTTCTGTGTAGCCAACTCTGAAGCAGCAGAAGCCGTCAGGCAAGAAGATGAACCACAGGCTTGTCCAAGTTCACAGGCCACAGCTGATGCAGAGCCATCAGCACCTTCCAGGCATTCCAACAGAGGAAACCCAGGTGGATGGTACCAGCCCTCCAGTTTCACCCATACCCTTTGAGCGCTGGAGATGAAGGCTTAGAATGGCACTCCAGGAGAGAAGACAAAGCACACGACTCCTGGATTGATGCCAGCTGCTTGCTGATGATGACTAGCTGCAGGGTTACTCCCAAGGAGTTGGCCGCAAATAAGATTTAGCAACAGATGCCTATAAAAGCCAGTCAAGGGAGACTGCTTGGTGCGGAAGCAACATGTCAGTACCTGTTGGACTCTGTCACCACAGCTCCTGACTCTGCTCCACTCTGGTGACCTTTGGACTGGCTTTGGACATTGGATCTTCTTGCTCCTGTATATGACCTTGGACTGCTAGACCTCACTTTCTGGACCATGCTCTGAATTGGACTGTGCTCTCTGGTAACTGACCTTCTGGACTGAATCTTGACTCTGACTTTGGACTCTGATTCAACTTGCACCTAGACTCTGACAGATGGCCTGAATTATCCCTCACAAATAATCATCCAGTCTGCCTTTAAACACCTCCAAGGAGAGAAAAGCCACAACATTCCTAGGCAACTGATTCCAACACTGGACTGCTTTTATTGTTAAAAAGCTTTTCCCTAATGTCCTACTGATATCTCCCTACTCATAATTTAAACCCATTATTATGAATCCTGTCCTCCAGTACCAATTGAAACAGTGCCTTACCCTCCTCTAAATGACAGCTCTTCAAGTACTTAAAAAGAGTAATCATATCCCTGCTCACCTGCCTCTTTTCTAGCCCAAACATTCCCAGTTCCCACAGTCTTCATAAGGCTTAGTCTCCCAACTCTTAATCATCCTCATTACTCTCTTCTGCACCTGCTCTAAAGTTTCTATGCCCTTCCCATAAAAAGGCCTCCAGAACTGAACCAAATACTCTAAACGAGGTCTGAGCAGTACACTATACAATGGTACTATCACATTCCATGCATCTGTTGATATGCCCTAATTTCAAATTTGTCTTCTTTGCTGCTGCATCACACTAGTTACTCATACTCAATTTGCAGTCCACCAAAACGCCAAGATCTTGGTCACACATGGTACTATACAGAAGAATCCCATCTGGTACTTGTGCATAACATTTTTACTGCCCAGATGCAAAACCTTACATTTATCTCTATTTAATCGCATCGTGTTTGCATCTGCCCATTTTTCCAATGTATTGAAGCCTGATTATATTTTATGTCTATCTTCCAGGGTGTTTGCTACCCCATCCTATTTGGTGTCATCTGCAAATTTAATGTGTGGTCCCTTTACATCCTCATCTAGATCATTGATGAAAATATTAAAAAGCAATGGGCACAAAGCCGAGCCCTATGGCAGCCCACTACATACTACCCTCCAATCATATAAGCAGCTATTAACTACCTCTCTTTGTCTGAGATTATCCATCCTAAAATCTAATACACAGCCCTCCAACTTTCTGATCAAAACATCATGGCGAATCTTATCAAATACTAAAATCCAAATATTTAATATCCAGAGCATCCCCATGATTTACCAAACCTGTTACCTGATCAAAAAAAGAAATGAGATTAGTCTGACAGGACCTATTAGGGACAAATCCATGCTGACTACTTCTTATCACCAAAACATTCTCTAAATCAGCCCTTTTAAAATCTGCTCCAAGATTTTCCCTGGAACAGAGGTTAAAATGACCAGGCTACAGTTTCCCAGATCATACTTCCCTCCCTTTTTAAAAAACTGGAAAACCTTTTGCCTTCTTCAATCATCTGGAACATCACCAATCCTCCAAGAGGCCTTGAAGATAATAGATAATGACTCTGTCAACTCTCCAGTTAGTTCTTTAAGCATTCTCAGGTGGACACCATCTGGTCCAGGGGATTTATACCCACCCAAAGCATCCAGATTCTTCGGAATGATCTCTGTACCTATATCCACTTGCAAGCCTGAATCCTGCATACCACTGTCTCCGAGTGGACCTCTACTCTCCTTCAGAGAAAAGACTGAGACAAAATAGGCATTAAGCCTCTCTGCCTTTGCTTTATCCTCTGTCAGTATCTCTCAATTTTCACCAAATAGCAGATCTATCACTTTCTCCACCTTCTATTTATTCTTCGCATAACTAAAAAAACCCCACAAACCTGCAAAACCCTTTGGCCTTCCTAACAACCACCCTACAACATTTAGCAACCTGTAGGTGCTGTTTCTTGGTAACTCACCCTTCCTTCCATTTCCTAAACATAACCAGTTTTTTCTTCAACTCATCATAGAGCTCTCTGTCCATCCACATTGGGTTCTTGGATCTCCTACTATGTTTCCATCTTGTTGGAACAGCATTAGCAGCTACGAATGCAGTGGCAACTGAGTGTCTACATGGGAGTTTTGTGCTCATTTTCCTCTGACAGCAACAATTTCCCTTGCATTTTCCCTCTGCTACATCACCAGAGGGATTCTGATGACAAAAACTGGAAATTGCTATTGCACTATAGCACAATACTGTTGTAAGAGTCCATTGCCACAAGCTACTAGTTCCCTGTGCAACAAAAAGGGATTCGAAATTTACTTTTCAAAAAATGGAAGCTGGGAATTCAGAAGAACTAGTAGTCTGTAGCAGTAGATTAGCCCTGTTCACTGGTTACCTTTGACCACATGTACAGAACAAATGTGTTACACACAATCCTCCTGATAGATGGGATCATCATTTGTTCTGACAGGGGCATGCCCCAAGAATGTCCCAAGGAGGGGGAAAACCTAGAAAGTGGACAATTAGAGGATGATGTCATGTAGATGCTCCAAAAAAACAAAACTCACTGCAGTTTGGAAGCCACGGTGGAGAAACTTCCATGCAGATGCAACTGCAGAGTATAGCAGCTAGCTGATAAATGACTTAGATAATGATTACAAGCGAGGTTGCTAGAGTGCAGCCCAGAGATTTACCTTGTACCTGTGCATTCCCTAATGTAGCTATGTCTTCTTATTTCTTCCTTAGTCTTGCTGCCTGCCCCAACTACCCCAGTGGTTATGGGAGAAGATAACAAGACCAGGAAAGGAATGAAGAAGGGAAAGTGCAGTTAATGTTCGTACAGGAATTTAAATATAAAGGATGCATCATCAGTTTTCAGCCTGGCAATCTTGACAAGATATGAATCTATGCAATCAATTAATTAATATATTTCTTCTCCTTCTGTTCCAGAATGGGAAAAAAATCTGGATACAAAAGCTTGAGCATGAAGTACCATTAAGGTCCCCCTCCCCCCGTTTTAATCTTATTTTCTGAACTGAACTGTTCATCATTTAGCAAAAATAACAGAGCCCCTTCCTTCATCAGGTATGATTGCTCTTTCTTGACTAAGCCAGATAGTTCTCTGGAATTTGCCACCATGCAAACAGCTGTCTTAAAAGTAGACTTTTGCAACACAAACACTTTTTGAACACCAAGCTACAATGTCTTCAAAATATCATTTTATGATGAGCATGCAAAGATTATTAACTATTGTAAATAGCTTCAACAGCGACACCTCCATAGTAAACAATTAAAGTTGAATTAGTGTGTAACTAAGGATTCCATGACAGTTATTATTATATAAATTGATTCTGGTAGTCAAATGTGGACTTTCTGTAATACATTCTCTCAAATATTATCTTGAATGTGGCATCATATATAACAGTTACCTTGTCAAAATGCTGTTGGGTGCAAATTAAATTATTGACAGCAATATAATTTTGTATTCACTTTATTATTTTGATTCATTTCATCTGTCAGAAGACATGGTGCATTTTGACCAGATTTAGAAACTGGGGGGGTGGGCACTAGTGTTTAAATGCTGAAATTCTCTGTATTTTATTTTTCTCACTCTGTAATAACACTTTTGCTAAGTTAAGGTTGTTACTATGGGGTTTTTGATGTGTCAGAATTACATTGAATAAGCTTTCAGATTTCATAACATAAACCAAATTGACCAAGTGTTCTGGATTGACAGTTATACAAGCTTTCATTACACTTTCCTGAAAAATGCCCAGTATACTCTCTTATTAGCAGGAGATCTAATAAACATTTTACAATGCAAACCTGAGCAGCATAACACCCCCCTAAGTCCATTAACTTCAGTGAATTTAAAATAGGTATATCTCAGATTAAGATTGTTCTTGTTAAGAGTTTGTGTTTGTATTCAGAAGCGCCATAGTCCAATGTTATTACTACACGTCATCACTGCACTGGGAAAGCCTACATTTCCCCTATATTGCAATCTAGTGAGCCACTTGGAAGACTGCTTAAGTAAATGTTGTTGCCCAACATGTACTCTAAGGGTGTGGGAATGCTCTGTTCCTACTCCTTTTAGATCAGCACTCAAGGTAATCAGGATGGGTCCTGTTCCCAGCTGTGATGGGAGTGATAGTGATGGAAGCACCCCTTGACTATCTTTCCACTCCTATCTAAAGTTTTCCATATGCAGACATGGGCTACACATAAAGAGCTCCATGCACTCATTATACAAGCAAATGATTGGTGCAGAAGTCAAGGGTTTGTGGAAATTTAGATGGTGATACATTTTTTCCCAGTCAAGGCTGTTTATTTTCTGAAGTTCAAGAGGTGAGTAAAACTACCTAATGCTCCTGTTAACCTTGATTATGAAACCATCTCAAAAATACCTTGTTTAAATGCATAGCCATCAGATGTGGGAGGCTGTGCTTACATGCAGATGCTGTGTTTGTGACATCACAATGATCTCTACTAACAATAGAAATCATGTTGCGAAAGTGAGGCAACTGAAGGAGGCAAATTTCTAGGGGCAAAGAGGCAGAAAACTGGCAGGAGATAGCATTATTCAGGAACAGCTTCTCTGTTCCCCAGAGAGCACTAAGATCGGGATCCCAAAATTGATTGGCCCTCCCAGGCCCCAAAGAAGCCAGGCTGGCTATGATGAGGACCAGAGCCTTTTCTCTGGTGGCCCCTTACTGGTGGAACGAGCTCCCAGGTGACATCAGGGCCCTGCGGGACCTTTTACAGTTCTGCAGGGCCTGTAAAATGGAGCTCTTCCACCAGGCTTTTGACTAGGGTGCCGCCTCCCAATATTGTGGCCCTGGCCCTAACAGCCTGGTAGCTGATTATCTGGATGCTAAGAGAATGCCACCAGAGTTTACCAGCACTTATGTTACTAGTACCTATGATTTTATGCTGTGGTTTTATTTAAATTTTGTGTTTTAATCATATCTTGCTGTTTTATATATATGTGTGTGTGTGTGTGTGTTCTGTAAGCCGCCCTGAGTGTCCCTGTGCAGGGAGGGTGGGATAATAATAATAATAATAATAATAATAATAATAATAATAATAATAATAATAATAATAATAATAATAATAATAATAATAATAATAATAATGTGTGAAGAATTTCAAGTTTCACAGAGCTGTTCGACAATAACATGAGCATGTATGGAGAACAAAGGAAGTAAGAGGAATGTAGACTTTTACGTTAGAAAAAAGTATTTCGAATGATCAAATTACTTCTATTTGATTTTTAGATTTAGGGGTATGGGGGTGAATTATTTTGAAGCTGTTTCATCTGCAGTGAGGTTTCTTCTTATATACTGGATCTCCTCTTATTATAGATTTGTCACTGGCCTATATCCTATCACTCTGGTCAGCAAAGGAAAGACGCTTTCCTCCAGCCTGAAGAGCTTCCTACAACTTCAGTGGTTCTTCTACCAGAAGGAAAGCCAGTTAAGAAGGCTTCAAATTTTACTGAGCAGAGTGGAAGGACACAGGACAACATGAGTTTATGAATGATATTTAGATATTATGGTTGGGGAAAGCATACTCTGTTAATCAAAATGTTTAACACTTACAGTGAAGGAAAGCATATATTTCTTAAAATACAAAGGAAAAATCAGAGCAAAAGAACCTCTGAAGAACAGACTCATTTTAAAAAAACACAAACCTCTACAGTTGGGTTCAATGCCTCAGTTATGCATCAGTTGTGCAAATAAGCCATCAAAGGGAAGGGCCTACTATATGCCTCAACATTTTGTATGGAGGATCCAACAACAGGAGTATGAGTCACCAGAAAATAGTAATTAGAGCCTGTTAACCAATATGTATGATGTGATTTTGTGATTCAGACATCAAACTTAGTGTAAAGACTGCTGATTCTGTGGACCAGTTTACACCTACCTTAACCAGGCTATGCAAGGCTATTTTATTTCAACCAGCTTTCTGGTGAATTTTTCTCTGGTTTTTGTTAATTGTTATGTTGCAAGCAGCGGCAGTTTCTTGATTTGAGGACTGAATGTTTGTATTATATATTATATTTCAGCACCAGACTTTGGTATTTAGTTGCTGTTGCTTGAGGGGTTATTGCACTTTGATATTTTAAGGATGTTTTCTATTGTAAGCTGTCCAGAGCAAAGTTAGAGGTGAAATATAATTTCTTAAAAATAATTGAAATTAACCACATTTCACATCTTGAAAATCAATACGAGCTAGAGCAGAGGATATGATTTTGGAATGTTGAACTGCCTTTCTGAATGTCTCAGTAAGTGTGGCTTCATGCAGTTCATTGTGTCCAGAAGTTTTTGTTAAAAAAAAAATAGGTTGAACTAAGGATGGGTCTTTTCATACCCCAGAATGAGGTGGTAGGATCCCTGAGATGGTGCAAAGGACGGTGCCACTGAAGACAACAGGGTGAGTGGAGTCACAGTCTTAGTACTCCACCATGTGAAAACTTCCCACAAATAAAGAATAGCATTTCAGGGAGAAAGATTTCTACTTACAAGGAATCACTGGTTTAGGGAATTGTTGCAGTCCTAATTCCCAGCTGGCAGCCTGAAGTAGTAGACTCCATTCTACATAGAAAAAGTTTATGGAAATCTGAGGTGGTCAACCTGGCATAGTTAGTCATTTCTCAGACCATTCCAGCCATCAAGGTCTACTGAAAATGCCTGTTCTTTTTTTAGTTCAAATGGGTTACACAAAACACTGCTGATGGGCATGACTTATGATAAGAATAAAACCAGGGGGTTATATGTAATGTAGATGAATCATTAAGGTCAAGTGATACTCTCTTGGAGTTTTCTTCAACCCATTCACTGATGAGTTCAGTCCCACAGCTGGATCACTCCCCAGCCCAAGGTGTTGCCCAATAGCAGTATCACCAACATTTTCTTTTGAGCAGAAGAACTTTTTAATAAAGAGGGGGGCAGAGGCTGGAGGAGAGAAGGAGGAAGGAAGAGAGGAGGAGAAAGGCAGTGTATGGTAAACTGTTAACAAATCCTGTACGGCACACTGGGGTTAAAAGTGTATTCTGACTCTGAAGCAATTAAAGAGTACTGCTGTAATTTTGGGAGGGATGGGGCAGAATCAAGTCATCACAATATCTTGTTTTGCACTCTGCATCACAGTACTATGAACATATGAAAGTCAATGGAATAAAAGGTGGAATTAGCCATCATTGCAAGAAGGAGTTACAGTGACACATTTTGCCAAGGGCCAATTGTTCTCTCTCCCTTCCTCCCCCCTCATCGGAACTTAACTCACAGAGGGTATGTTCAGATGCTCCATTTGAGCAACTTTCGGCACGCCTCAGAAACGGCTTTAATGTGCGTGTTCACACGCCCAACATCTGCGCACTGTCCCCAGCCATCGCTTTCCGGAGCAAATCCCTTTTGAAATGGAGTATTTTGACACCACTTACCCAAGTGGTGTTTTCCTGAATCTTTGTCGTGGTCTCTGTGCAGTCCCACACATGGGTTGGGAGCCTGCGCACGACCTCGAGGTTGTGTGCAAGCGCCCAACCCATGTGTGGGACTGCACAGATGACCACTCGAAGATCATCAGTTACAGGTAAGCAACCTGTTTTTCTCTGTTTCGAGCCGCACTTTCCGCTGTCTGATCGTTCATTGAGCCACTTCCGGGTGCTTCAACCCCCCCCCCCCCGGGAAGCTGCCTCAGGCTTCCGCTTTTAGTCTGCCATTTTTTTTCAATGCCTTGGTGGTGTGCGCTTAAGCGGAGCTCCGCGCCTAAGTTAAGTAAAGAAAAGCTTAAATGGTGCCTAGTTTAGGCATTTAGACGAGTCCGGGTTCTTGGGGAGGCCAGTTTCGGGGTGAAAATTTAAAGAGCAGTCTTCATTTAAACTTTTAGTTCTGGAGAGGGCTGCCTGTGCGCATGCTCAAACGAGAGGAAAAAAACCCCCACCTGCATGAGGACGGTGGGGAGCCCCGATCGAGGAGGTTAGTGTGATCGCGATTCTCCAGGTTAAAAAAAAAATGCATCGGACCGGAGCAGTTTAAACCACTCCAGCACGCTGTCTGAACGCACCCAGAGTCCTTGTGAGGGTAAAACAGGAGACGAGAACAGCCCTAAGTTCCTTTGAGAAAGGGTGTGATAAAACTGTGACAAATGAAAGAGAATTATTCCAGCAATGTGCTTCCTCCCCCCTTTCCTCCTACTGTTGCTCTGTCTAGCAGACAACAAATTGTGGTCAGCCTCCCCACCCTTCTCCTGTGCAACACCTGTATCAGGATCAAGCCCCCCATTTTGTGAGTACGCGTGTTATGTATTCAAAGGAATCAGTTGTCATGGGCTGTTGAATTGAGACCTTTTGTGAATGCTCCCACCTGGTATTATAGGCAAACAAGTCTCCTCCGCAGTGCATACTGGCTGGTGGAAGACAGTGGGAGTACAACTGTTCTTGCAGTGTTGTCAAAGAAAGGAACAGCTTGTTCCAATACTATTGAAAATACATAATTAGATAGAAAACCATTAACGAGGAGGAAGCAGTCAAAAGGACATAAAATAAACCCTACCAAGACAGGAGGGTGTCGAAGTGAACCATAAAGCAGTGTAGAGTTATTGAACGTGAAGGGAAAATTGACATATTTTGGGAGCCTCTTGTAGGAAGCCCTGTCAGGAACAGCTGTGCTTTGGAATCTTGGAAAGCAAAACTTGTATTATGATTTCTGTGTCAGTGGGTCAGGAGTCAGCTGTAGGAAGGATAAATAACTGTGACTAACCTTTTCTATCCAGTCTTCATTCTGGCGGCTCAGACCCAACAGACTGCTGTATTTTGTCGGGAGCCTGCGTCCTTTGTGTGGAAAGAATCCTTTCAGTACAGTTGTGAGTTTGTGGCTGCATAGTAAATAAACAGTTCTGGATATTTTGGTTTCCTGTCTGTAGGGCTAAGACAAAGCACTTTTAAAATAAAAGTTCTGTAGGTCTCCAGCCAGTGAGTCAGAATCCCGATCTAAGGTGGGTTGTACCAGTGACACATCACGATTTTCTTCTCTGCTGTTTGTTTACAGTTTATAAGAGGAGAAAGATTAGAGGGGAGAAAGAATAGCAGCAAGATTTAGATATACAATAGAGATTTTAAAGTGGGTATGAGGGGGCTGCAGCTCAGTAGAAGAGCATGTGGTTTGCATGCAGAAAGTTCTTGGCTCCTCTTCTTGAAAGATCCCAGGTAGATGTCAGTGATCCTTCTCTGCCTAAGACCACGGAGAGCGGCTGCCAAACTAGCTGATGCTGAGCTAGGTTGATGAAAGGTCTGGCTCACAATGAGGCAACTTCAGACATCCCTATATATTCATAAGTTTCAAGTTGATGTTATATGTGGGTAGAGAGTCTGAAAACGTTGAAGGCAATTGGGTGGGGGACCACACGATTGAACAACTGTGGCTCATTTTATGCAGACTAGCGAGCTTAGCTGAGAAAAATCTATTTTTCCAAAATTTTTCACCCACTTTGCTGAAAGGGACAGTGGATGTTACAGTGGAGGGAATGAGCAACACAAAACTTACTTGGGAGTAAAATTCATAGGAAATTGTCAGGCACTGTATTCCTTGAAATGGCATGGGATATGTACGGGAGTTTCAGTACAAAGGAGGCTTACCCAAGAAAATTTGTTCCGTCTGCCAAATTATTACAGAGGCTTGCAAAAGTTGGACCAAGAATAATACTCTCTATTTGAGGATTAATAAAATGGATAAGATGCCAAAATTAGAATGATGCATCGCAAATTAAATCTCCCCCCTCCCATCCAGTCACAGCTGACTTTTGGCAAGCCTGCAGTGTTTTCAAGGCAAGAGACATTCATGCCTGCTTCTTCATAGCAACCTTGGATTCCTTGGTGGTCTCCCATCCAAATACTAACCAGGGTCAATTCTGCTTAGCTGCTGAGATTGGGCTAGGCTGGGCTATCTCGGTCAGGGTAACTAAAACCATACTATCCTGTCCTATTAAATAAAAGGGTAGTGGTCTGGCAAGATTCTATGCTTGACAAAATCAATTCGCTCCCTGGTATGTCGCTCAGAATCTGTCCCTATCCACTAGCTGCGTTGCCTGAGTTCTCTCCCACTCACTGCAGTCTAGGCCACTCTTCTCTGATTGGGCCAGCATTTCAAACTCATTTGCATACGGAAGCTGATTGGACTTCACTCCATTTCGCACCTCAAACTCCCCCCCCCCACAAGACAGTTGGAATTGTCAGTTGTTTATGCAACCTGTTGTATTCTGAGGTGAAATATGTCCTCACTCACACTTCCCCTTCAAAAGAAACAAACCCAATAACACAACCATGCCACACCACAAAAAAGACAGGTCACACCACAAGCAGAATACCACAAGGCAAAAAAAGCTCTGGTACTAATTCTGGCAGGGGACACTGTGAGTGTAGAAAATGATTTATAGACACAGTGGAAAATCTTTAGGAATTGTTTGGTGCATTTACCATGGGGCACCCACCCAGAGCCTCTGGCATTTTCTCACTCTGCTGGCATCAAAACCAATTGAAGGCAAAATAGAGATATGGAGACTTTTCCATCCTGCTTTGCATCAATTTGTCTTTGCAATGGCAACCCTAGGCCTGGCTGCTTGCTCCTGTTCAGCAGGAGTATCCATATGGAAACTGCCTGGGTGATTTTGGACCAGCCAGAGACTTTGTGCCTAACCTGCCTTAGAGGGTTGCTGTACAGGTCACAAAGCTGAAAAGAATGAAGTAAACTGCTTTGCTCCCCGCTAATGAGAAAGACAGAATTTTGCCTAGGAAGAGGCTGCTGAGAGGGGATGAGATAAAGTTGCCAACTATAGGTATAGAAATTCCTGGAGATTTGAGGGGTGGAGCCCAGAGAGGATGAGGTTTGAGGAGGGGTGGGACCTCAGACAGGTACAGTGCCATAGACTCCACCCTCCAAACCAGCCATTTTCTCCTGGGGAACTATTGTTGCCAATCTTGGCCCAGTGGCCATCAAACCATTCTCTTCCACCCCCTGCTGTGCAGCTGTCTTTCCCCTAGCGTTTCCAATCTCCAGGTGGGACCTGGAGATCTCCTGCTGTTACAATTTATCTCCAGATGACCAAGATCAGTTCCCCTGGAGAAAATGGCTGCTTTAGAGGGTAGACCCTATGGCATTATACCCTGCTGAGTCCTTCTGCCCCCCCCAATGCTGCCCTCCACAGGATCCACCCCCCAAATCTCCAGGTATTTCCCTACTTTCCCCTCAGTGCCTGTTGGTAGGCAACCAAGCTTGGTCCTGTCACCTGCTTTGGCCTTTGAGAGAAAACTCATTGGGGCCAGTCCTGATAGGATTGCCAACTCCAGATGGGAAATTCCTGGAGATTTGAGGGATGGAGCCTGAAGCGGGTGAGGTTTCAGGAGGGATGGGACCTCAGACAGGTATAATGCCACACACTCCACCCATCAAACTAGCCAGTCCATCCTGGGGAACCATTGTTGCCAATCTCCAGGTGGGGGCTGGAGATTAATCAGAATTACAACTGCTCTCCAGGAGGGTGGGGGAGGAGATGGAAAGCTGAAGTCAGGGGGCAGATAACGGTAGGTTGACAATTGGCTGGGAGGGAGATAGGGTTGCCAACTCCAGGTTGGGAAATTTCTGGAGATTTGAGGGGTAGAGCCTGGAGATGGTGAGGTTTGAGGAGGGGTGGGGTCTCAGATAGGTACAATGCCATAGATTCCACCCTCCAGACCAGCCAGTCCCTCGTGGGGAACCATTGTTGCCAATCTCCAGGTGAGGGCTGGAGACCACTCAGAATTACAACTGCTCTGCAGGAGAGAGGGCAGAAGTCAGCTGAAGTCAGAGGGGAAGATAACAGTAGGTTGATGGTTAGCTGGGAAGGAGATGGGGTTGCCAACTCCAGGTTGGCAAATTCCTGGGGATTTGAGGGGTGGAACCTGTAGAGGGTGGGGTTTGAGGAGGGGTTGGACCTCAGGCAGGTAGAATGCCATAGACTCCACCCTCCAAACCAGCCATTTCCTCCTGGGTAACAATTGTTGCCAATCTCCAGGTAAGGGCTGGAGATCACTCAAAACTACAACTGCTCTTCAGGTAGCAGAGATCAGTTCCTCTGGGGAAAATGGTGGTCTCTGTCATTATACCCTGCTGAGGTCACCACAGCAAATTCACACTGTGTGCCCAAAGCCAGGAAACTCTCCCAGAGCCTCTTTCTAGAGCCCGTTGTATTTATTTCCACAACGGGCCTTATTCCTAGTCTATTATATTACCCGAATGACCCAGGCTAGCTTGATCTATCAGATATCAGAACCTAAGCAGGGTCAGCTCTGGTTAGTACTTGGATGGAAGACCACCAAGTAAGTTCAGGATTGTTACACAGAAGCAGGCAGTGGCACACCACCTCTGTTCATCTCTTGCCTTGAAAACCCTATGGGATCACCAAAAGTCAGCTGCAACCCGAATGCACTTTCCACCACCACCAGCATGTATGATATTAAGTGCTGTTTTATGAACTAGCCCCTTACTGAGATGATAAACCTCTGCCTGAGCACCCTCAGACTGTAGGTGGGGTGAGGTCACAGGCCTAAAAGCCCCCCCCCCCACCTAAAATCTACATGGCAGGGAGGAGATTAGACTAGAACCACTCTTCCTGACATTTAATTTTCTATACAAGAGAATGGTTTCTTTTCAGGAGTATTCCATCATATGGGCCCTCACCTGTCCTCTGAAGTGGTACAGCCCAGAAAGGGGTTTATCACCTCAGTATGAATTAGGCCTTTGTTGTACAATTGGTTGTTTTTAACTACCTTATTTCCTTCACTGAATCCAGAGATTTTCCTCATCATGCCGATTTGTGGTATGCAATCAAATTTAAGCCAGAAACTTTTGTTTTCTTGATTACATAAGAGGTTATTTGACTTCAATAGTCTAAATTACAAAAAAGTATTGACATTTAAATACCTCTGCAGAATACCACTAAGATGTTCTTGAGGGAAGCAGTTCAATAAAAGGCATGTATTTATTTCAAATTTAAAGTATTCATGCTGAAACAACATGAGGCCAAAGTTTGCAGTAATGAAAAACAGGAAAATCATCTCTTCATTGGTTGTAGCTTCTCTTGCTTCAAAATATGCTTTTATGTAAGGAACAGTTCAATCATTTAGGTGTCTGTCTAAATACATGTGAAGTAACAGCCCAAGCTCTTCAAGACAACTCTTTATGCTCATGAATTTTCACTCCTGAGGAAATATTTTGCCCTCCTTCCTTTGTCTCCCTGCATCAGTACTGTTTTTCAGTGCATGCATGAGACCATTCATGAGGAAATAATAGTTTCTCAATTAAGTTTGTTTTTGTTCGATCATTCCCCCCAAACCCAAAAAAGTCTTCAGCAAATAAAACAGGTTTGCTTGATGTTCGGAATGTGCCACATGGGGGCAGTACCACTAGAACAATGTGTAGCCTAGGTTGCCTCCACAGAGAGATTTTTCTCCCCCTTCCAAGTACGGTTGCCAACTACCACCTGGGAAATATCTGGATATTTTTTTGAGGGGGTGAAGCCTGGGGAGGTCAGGGTTGGGAGGAGGGGAAGGACTTCAGCCATGGAGTCCATCCTGCAAAGCAGCCATCTCCAGGGGAACTGATCTCTCTTGTCTGTAGACCAGTTGTAATTCCAGGAGAGACCCAGCCCCCACGTGGAAGCTGATAACCCTACTTCCAAGCTGGAGGGAGGTTTTGTTTTGTTTTGTGCTTCTACACAACATTGTGCTGTAATTGTCCTTTTCCCTGTTTTTTCCCCATCCGCGATATGCTTTTATCCAAACCTGATTTTGGATCTTTTTTGGAAAGAATGCAGTCCAGGTACATTAGCATGCTGTCTGGAAGGAATGGTGCCCATTTTCCTGCCCTGCAAAGGCCCTGCCTACATTGGCACCTTTCCCCCATCTATCTTGGAGGATGCCATTTCCCCTGCATTTCCCACCTTCACACCAGAGGGCTTTTTGAAGCCTTTTTTTTTTTTTGGTCAAGAGCACTGTGGTCAGAGACACAGAATTGCCTGACTCTCCCTGGCCCAAGGGATGCCAGGTTGGCCAGTACTAGAAACAGGGCCTTTTCAGTGGTGACTCCACACTGGTGGAACGAGCTCCCAGATAACATCAGGGCCCTGAGGGACTTTTTACAGTTCCACAGGGCCTGTAAAATGGAGCTCTTTCACCAGGCTTTCAATTAGGAGCCGCCACTGATGAAAGAGTCACCAGAGCATACTATGGCCCATATGATACATTGGTGAACACTGCCTGCCACTTACTGAATGCCGCCGTCATTTGTACAGTGATATTTTTACGATGTTTTGTAGGTTGCTTATTTGTATTTAGTGTATTTTATTGTAGTTACTATTTTATTGTATTTACTATTTTATTGTATTTAATGCTTGTTTGCCGCCTTGAGCCAGTTCACCGGCAAGGTGGGATACAAAGTGACAATAAATAAATAAATAAATAATAATTGCTACAGTGCTATAAATTATTTACTGCCACCTGACTGTTTCCATTTAATAGAGCAATTATAGCCATATAGTGCGCATGCACAATCAAGCATGGGGGGGAGATTTACTGTCCAACCAGTCCTTTCAGCCTCCAGTGTGCGATCCTTTCTCTGGATGCAAAATAAAGGAAACAAAAGAGGTGACACTTCAGATGGAGAGATGCTATTTGTAGAGTGCTAGAGTAGGGGCAGCAAGTCATCGTGACAGCTGTGATGACTATACTCGCAATAGCCAATGCACAGTCACTGCAAAACACGGGGAAAAATAACTTAAGACAGAAGATGGAGAAGTATTCAGAAATCTCCCACAGGTGAAAGCTCCAGTGCCAACATGCACATCTCTGCATTGGCACCCACAAAGGAAGCAGCTCAGAGAATCCTCACCTTGTGGACGGAGTCTAATTTCAGTATGATGCTGGCAGGATGAAAGAACACATCTGCACAACTTTTCTGGGCCACTATGCATGAAATCTTGGGATGTATCCAATGTCCACCTTGGCTTCCTATCTCTAGTGGACTAGTGTGGCACAGATAAGGGCTGAGGGCCTGGTTTAAACAAGATGTTCAGCATATGCAGAGTCTTGTGGGTAAATTCTTCTGTCCTGCCAACATCACATTTAAAACAAGGAGAACGTTTTGTAATATCAAAAAGGTTAGTTGTGACAATTTGGCCTCTGAAAAGGGCAGGGAAGGAGGGGAAGGATTCCCAAGATCCAGTAATGTGCCTACTACCTTGTCCCAGGAGTCCAATCACACTGTTTATTATTTGAGACATTTTTATCCAGCCGTTCCTTCAAAGAGTCTCAGGGTGGCACATATTGTTCTCCTCTCCCCCTATTTCACCCTCATGATAACCACCCAATCAGGCAGAATAGACAGAGAGAGTAAAAGACTGACCCCAGATCACACAGTGAGCTTCTGGGGCAGAGTGGGGCTTTGGAGCCAGGTCTCCCAGATCCCATTCTGACACTCAGACTGCTACATCATGCTAGCTATAAAGCCTTCCACATCATGGACCAGTCCCATGGATGAAGCCATATGGAGGGAGGAAGCAGTGAAGGCCTATGGTGGTGGGTGCTGCTTCCTGGGCAAATCTATGTGGCCCAGGCCTGTGGGGGAGGTCTTTGGAGCTGCACTGTTCATGTGAGCCCCTGACCTAAAGTGGTGCCTGTTGGAAGGATTGGGCTAGCTCATGCCATTTCCTCCAGTGGCAGCATCTGTGGGGCCACTCCCTGTAGAGGATTTAGAGCATGTGCGCAGTGGCCCACAGGTCTTTTCAGCCTACTTCGGGCCTTTTTCTTTCACTGATGCCAAGTTCTTCTTGACAGGAAGTAGTAGGGGATGGAGATATTGGAAAATGAAGTAAGAGAAGAAAAGGGCTCTCAGGAAGGAGAGAATGAGGAACCTCAGATGTACTTCTTCTAAGGACAGCACCTGACATCCAACTAGATAACCAGTGTGCATGTATTATGTACGCTCAGGATATACCTGTGGGCAGGTAGCCACAGTAGCAAAAATAAACTGGAACCTCATTGCATGCTAAAAACTGACAGTATTTTATTACGGTATATACTGGATTGTCTGGAAAGGTCCTAAGGAGACGGACAGAGGCCTATCTTGTTTAGCCCTTCCTGGTCTCCCTTTATTCCGGCTGCTGGTTGGCTGGCCTTGTGCAACAGCTCTGAAAATCGAGGGACTTCATACTTTTAAAAAACCAGGAGGGGTGGGGGCTTGGGTCCACCAAGCAGAAGCATCACTTCAGAAAGCACACAGGTCCCACGAGGATCAGAACAGAACCAGCAAACACTTCCCTTGGGCTAAAGTACTGGATGAGGGCATATACCATAAAAATACAAACCAAACTTACTATTTATCATTTTATAGACCCACAAGGGTTGTAGTCCAACTGAAGTCAGGTCATTACAAATTTGGGGTAGGTTTGTTGTTGTTCCTTTTGAACAGCAAGCCTGGGACAAGTAAGCTTTTGCATAGTTGGTGAGTTTCACTTTGTTTCATATGGCTTTGTCACAGGCCCATAACCAGAATTTTTTATTGGGGTGAGGGCAAATGAGTACAGTAGTGGTCAGTTAGCAATTTTCTACTTGAGACTCAAGGTGGATTACATGGTATAGAACATTGTAATCAAACAGCACGAGAGATCTGATAATGCAACAGGGCTAGGCTTACAAAAATGCAAAAAAAGGTATCAAGTAATGCAGAAAATGGAATTATGAAAAATTAAAACAATGCTGTAAGAGCATGATAGAACATACAGAAATCAATAATATATATAGCGTACACTGTGGCATAGAGTCCTGTTCTGTATAAGCTTTATAAAAATGCCCTCCCAAGCAACTGTTTTACATAGTTTGCAGAATTAAGGCAGTGCGAGAGCCTTCTTCCAGTTACTGAAGCCTGAAACTATAAATTCAACCTTCTTTTCTATGTAAATCACTAATTCATGGCTTCTAACGGTGCCACCCAACAAAAGAGAAAGATAACCAACTGCCCATACACATGTATTTTCTGTTATGGCTCCCATTCAACGCTATGCTAGGGATTATTAGGGAGGGAACTGGAAACAAATCAGCCACTATCATAATGCCCCTTTATAAATCGATGGTGCGACCTCATTTGGAATACTGTGTGCAATTCTGGTTACCACACCTCAGAAAGAATATTATAGCATTGGGAGAAGTGCAGAAAAGGTCAACTAGAATGATAAAAGGGTTGGAACGCTTTCCCTATGAAAAAAGGTTAAAACGCCTGGGGCTCTTTAGCTTGGAGAAACAATGACTGAGAGGTGACATGATCGAGGTTTACAAGATTATGCATGGGATAGAGCAAGTAGAGAAAGAAGTACTTTTCTCCCTTTCTCACAATACAAGAACTCGTGGGCACTCCATGAAATTGCTGAGCAGTCGAGTTAGAACAGATAAAAGGAAATACTTCTTCACCTAAAGAGTGATTAACACATGGAATTCACTGCCACAGGAGGTGGTGGTGGTTACAAGCATGGATGGCTTCAAGAAGGAATTAGATCAACACATGGAGCAGACAAGAGATGCACTGTATTCTTGGTGCTGGGGGGGGGCAACAGTGGGAGGGTTTCTAGTGTCCTGGCCCCACTGCTGGACCTCCTGGTGGCACCTGGTATTTTTGGCCACTGTGTGACAGAGGGTTGGACTGGATGGGCCATTGGCCTCATCCAACATTGGCTTCTCTTATGTTCTTATTTGTGAAATGGCCTTTCTGAGGAGGTCAGGAAAGTTTCCACACTTTTGTCATTCTGCCAACTATGTAAACAGAATGGTTCAAGAGAGCACGTTAATAAAGGTAATAATAGGGCTATAGGATAATGGAATGGTTCAGGAAAGAGCTTTTATAAAAATGAACAGTACTGTGAACTTTATCACAGTATATTATATCACAGTATATTATGTACTGTTCCCTATATGTATTATCCTGCTCTTACTGCATTGCTTTCTACCTTTATAATATAATTTTCTACATTATTTGATATACCACGTGTAATTATTTTTGCTCTGTTTCAAATTTCTGTAATCCTAGTCTTATTGCATTGTTTATTGAGGCCAGGATTACAGCAAATTGAAACAGCAAAAATAATTACATGTGGTATGTCAAACAATACAGAAAATGCTATTACAAAGGTAGAAAGCAATGCAGTTTCTCTTCAGATCACATAAATCTTTCACATTATTTATTAGATGTCTCATGTGAATTGTTGCATTGTCTTAACACTGTGTAATCCTGAGTCTCTATGAGAAAGGCAGACTATATAGAAAGTAAATAAAAATAATAAATAAAGTGCACAGGATCAGGCTGTGAGGAGGATTCTTTTCTAAGTGAACAAACATAGGCTCAAGCAACAGTGGCATGATCCCTCAGCTGCCCACAGGTGGGATCTGCTCCCAGCAACTTTCCATCTTCAGAGCAAACACCACAACCCTCCCCTGTGAATGAGATTCCGGTGGGTTAGCATATATTAGCAAGAGAAGATCTGTGCTCACTTACCTCTGGACCTAAATTCATTGTTATTTGTCTCCTGTTCTGTCAAAAATAATTTCCCCAGCAGTAAGAGTTCTACAGGACTATTGTGAAACACTGTCCTGTTCTGTCTTTTTCTTTACTTTCTTCTGAGTCTGCTACAGCACCTTTTTATCCCTCACCTCCTTAATCGCGCTTCTCTCTCTCTCTCTCTCTCTCTCTCTGCTTTACTCCAACACGATTTCACTCCCCCAACCCTGCAGGCTTTTAAAATCAGGACTCTTCAGCCCTGCTAACTGCTAATTCTGTTCTAGCCAATTGCATAGGGAATTCACCCTTGAAGATTTATGACAGGATTCACACTTTTTACCTCAACTCCTTTTTTTACATAGAAAATTTATGCCTGAAAGACTGTGACAGATTTCACACCAACTCCTAATGCTGATTGGAGGGCCGTGACAAATGACTGATGGGGCACTGCCCCCCTTTCCCCCACGCTGTGGCTATGGGCCTGGGCTTTGATCTTCTAGGGTGAGCAAGTACCAGAAGCCTGAGCCTTGTTTAGTTCTTGATGTTTTTGCCTGGTTGGTTTCTACCTCCAGTGTTCAGACAGAATTGTAAAATGTTGGATTCTAGGAGAGTCTTTCAGTGACAGGTTGCTTCACAAGCCTCCGCCCCATCCACGTTGTCCATGTTCCTGTTTTTAATTCCCACTGTGGGTTTTTACTTGTGTCAAAATCTTGCCCCATTTGGGTTTGTAAGGCTGTGATTTCCTTTGTGCTCCCATCCCGTCGCAAGTGACCCGCAGAAAAGCAAAAAACAAAGCCGCAGCAAAAGAAAGCCCAGGGTGTGGGTGGGCAAGGATAATGTGATTGCATAGAACTTGGGGGAAGAAGTGGGGTGTGATTGTCCCATATCCTTGCCGTAAGAGGAGCCCGGCATTGCTAGAAGGCAGTTACATCGCTGCAGCTTTCCCAACAGGAATATGGCTGGGAGCGGGCCTCCATTCCCCATCCAGAGTTTGTGGCGTCTACTGGATGTCTATCAGAAAGGAGAGAGACTTCTCTGATGCAGTATCCCTGCCGTTTGAAGTGGACTGTGCTCGGTAAGCTATTGCCTCTTTAGAGAACTGTTTTAACAACTGAATGGGACTACTAGACATGTATTCCTAAAGCCATATACACAGAAAACTGCTTACAGAGAGAATTCAGTCACAGCAGGCTGGATAACATATTCCCCTTCTAGTTCATCTTGCTTTCAATCACTTTATTTAAAGTGTTCATTTGTGTTTTTAAATATATAAATATACGGACAAAACCAATTCGGTATTATTGGGGCACAAAAAATTCTGCAGCTCTTCATTCAACTTCACATACCTAAAATTAAGACCAAATTTACCTTGCTTTAAAAATTACTGAGGGATCATATATCATATATTAAGCATTGCGCCATATCAACTCACCCCAATTTAAGAATAAAAACCCTAATACCTAAGCCCTCCTCCTGTTTGAAAAAATCTAATGCTTCCTCCCTTTAAATGTATCCCACATGAAAAAATTACCTCCAAAAATAGGAGTTGATAGGAAATCTTGCGATTATTTCATGACTGTGGCTAGAAGGGTTTAGTGGTGTCTTAGAATGGAACGGAAATTGATTTTAAGCCTGCAATTAACGCGTTTAACCACAGGGTGGCGGGTGATCGAGTCCGGGGGAAAGTTTTAGATGGAAACGGAACAGTTGGTGAGAGTTGTGGAACAGGGTTCCACTTGTCAAAGCCTCTTTGACGTGTAATCCCCCCCCTTCCCGGTGCATTTGCTAATTAAAAAAAACAGACAAGAGCAAATCTTTGCTAGGCCAGGGTCGTTTGGGATTTTTGTTATTTTTTTTAAAAAGTGGTAATTCAAAAGTTTTTTTAAAAAATCCACCTGAGAATGGAATAGGAAGAATGTGAGCCAAGGCTGTAAGTCCTATTTGTGTTCTTCCTCTGGATCCAAATGGGCTGTTCTGGTTTCAGTCTAGCATAGGGCTTGTCCGTTAACCAAAGGCGATGCGTTTTGCGGGAAGCGGCTGTTGACTGGCTTCCGTTAACCGAATGGCATTCGATTCGATTAACGAGCCACCGGGCATCACTCACAGGGAAACAACTGGACGCCGAATGCCTCGTCGGGTTAGTTTCCCAGACTTTGGGAACCCAGGCTGGCGGCGGCTGTTTTGAAAGCGCTCCTCTTCCTCTGGCTTTACTGACTGTAGCGACCCTCGCTTCTGCGGGGGAGCCTTTGCGCCAGTCGGAGGGTCTTTTAAAGGTTGGGGGGGGGGTCCCTGTGCTCCTCCTCCGCTAGAGTAAAGCCCTGCAGATCGAAGCGGAACCGACCGGTCCTCTGAAACCCATAACGCGTCAAGAAACGCACGTGTGAAAAATGCCGAGCGCGGTAGCCGAAACCCCCGATTAGCAGCAGCAGCCCCACTCCTGAAACGGCCCCGGGAACTCGGCTCCCCAGCGCGGAGACTGGCGGCTTTCGGGGGCCCCCTGGCGACTCAGGCGTCAGGCGGAGCAGGAGTCCGGAGGGCTCCGCCGGGCTGATCTTCTCCAAAGGCAGCAGCGCCCCCCTGGCCCCACCCCCAAAAGGACCCGCAAAGAGCTCGCGGCACCGAGGCGGAGGAGCCCGCCGGGCATGTCTCCGCTCGGAGGGAGCGGCACCAGGAGAAGGGGGCCTTCCTCGGCTCCCCGGAGGCAGGGCTGCGGCACCGCGGAGACCTCAGGGCCGTCCAACTCTCGACTCGCCCGCGGGCGACCGGGGTCAGGACTGCGCCTTCGGGAAGTCTGGGTCCCCAACAGACAGTTTCTCCGGAGGCGATAAACGGCTGGCGAGGGAGGAGGGAAGGCGAGCGCCCCCGCGGGGACCCAGCCCGAGCAGCTCCGCGGCCTCTTTCAACACCCCCCCGGGGGCTCCCCTGCCACAAGCGCAGCAGCCCCCCCCCCGGCCCCACGACTGAGCCGGCGGCGCGCCAATGCTCCCCGCGAGCAGACCGCCACCCTCCCCGCTCGCCCTTCGCGGCGCCTCTTCCCACCGGCGAGGCAGAAGCGGGGGCGTGGGTGGGGGGGTGAACCAGGGTTTGTCCCCTGGCCGCTAAGTTCTGACCCGTCCCCCGTCCCCCCTCCGCGGCCCCGAAAAGCGGGCGGGGAGGCTGCCGGCCTCCGTCTCCGGTCCGGTCAGTTTTCTTTCCGAAGCTGAGGCTTCCGGAAGGACTCCCGAAAAGGCGATCGGCGGGGAGGAGCCCGGGGAGCGCCGGATCCTCGCCTTTTTAGGACTGGCGCCCCGCGACCGGAATCGCGCGCGCTCTCTCGCTCGCTGGCGGAGGGGGGGCTGTCAGAAGCCGCCTCCTCCGGCGATCCTCATTAAAGGGGGGGAGTCCCTTCCGGACTTCTGTGGGCGCGGAGCCTGGGGGCGACCCTCCGCCCGGAGCTCGCTTCCCCCGGCCCCAATTCCCCGCTCCAGCTGGGCCCAAGTTTGCGGCAGCGGCCGCCGAGGCACAGATCTAGCCACTCAGGACGCGCCATGCTAATTGCCCACGTGATGAGCCTCCCCGACCGCCCTTCCCTGTTCCTCAGTCCTTATATGGGCAGTGACGTAGCGGGCATTCACAGCCTCCCAATAAATACTTAGAGCAAGACTTTTCCATCTTCTGAGAGCTGCAATTGATTCAAAACGGCTCGGCGAGGGACCCTGACTGTTACAACAACAACAAAATTAACAGCAACTCTTGGGTCTCTGGTCCAGAACCATTTTGCATAGGGAAGGACCTCGAGAGCCTTGGTGTGGGTTTTTTTTCACCCCCTTTACGTCTATAAAAGTTTTTAAACCGGAGAAAAATTACTCCCAGACTGGAGGAGAAACACCCCCTCCCCCCTCCCTGCACAATAGCTACACGACAGGGAAGGCAGGGCTGTGGTTCGCCGGCTGGTCTGCGGAGCAAATGATGACCGCCAAGGCCGTAGACAAAATCCCGGTCAGCCTCGGCGGGTTTGTGCACCAGATCCCTGAAAGCCTTTACCCCGCGGAGGACATCGCTGCCTCGCTGCCAACGTCCGTGACCATCTTTCCCAACGGGGATCTGGGAGGACCGTTTGACCAGCTGAGCAGCGCCGCAGGAGGTAAGCCAGCCCCCCCCTTGCACTTTGGACTGGGCTGGGGCGGCGAGATGATGGACGGGGGGCTTTAGGGACGGGGCTTGGAGCGCGGGGCCGCCACGCCAGTCAGGCTGGCTCTGCAAGTCAGACCTGCACACCTCTGGCCGGAGAGCCGCCCGGCCGGGGGCCCTTCCTAGTCACAGAAGGCGCCAGCCCGGGGTTTCGAGGAGCGTCCTCTACGCCCTTGTTGTGAACCGACGCCTTCCAGGGAGCCAGGGTCAATGGCGCTTTGGCGGAGAGGGCCGTCAAGTCACAGCTGACTTACGGCGACCCGGCGGGGTTTTCTAGGCGAGAGACGCTTCAGAAGTGGCTCGCCACTGCTTGCCTCTTAGTCACAGCCCTGGTATTCCTGGGAGGCCGCCCATCCAAACACTAGCCGAGGCCGACCCTGCTTCGCTTCCGAGATCGGAGGGAATCGAGCGATCTCGGCCTTTCCAGTTCAGGTTCCCAAAGAACTCCAACCTGCTTGGCGCCCACTCCCCCCCCCCCCGACGCTTCTCAGGCCAGCGGCTTCGCGGGGGTTGTGGGGACCAAGCGGGGACGGACTCAGGGTCGGGAGCCCCATTTCTCCTCCACCCCTTCCCCCTGCCCCACCGCGCCCTTTCCAGGTGTCGCCCAAAGTTGGGGCCGGGGAGGCCTTGGCGACCCTCGGGCGGGCCGCATCTCCCCCTGCGGAGGCAGAGGGTGCGGGGTGGGTGGGTGGTCCGAGCGGCTTGAAGGCCTGGGGCGGAAACTGACGCGGCGCTGCCCTGGCAGGGAGAAGACGCTGCCCGGGGGCTGCCCTGGCGGAGCGCTCCGTGCCCCCCCCTGACGCGCCGCCTTTCTCTTCTCCCCCCCCAGATGGCCTGATCGGCGTGGAGATGAGCGAGAAGCGGCCCCTGGAGCTGCCCTACGCCTGCAGCAGCAGCAGCCCCTTCGCCCCGCCGCCGCCGCGCGGCCAGCCCTTCACCTACATGGGCAAGTTCTCCATCGACCCGCAGTACCCCAGCGCCGGCTGCTACCCGCCCGACGGCCTCCTCAACTTGGTCAGCGCCAGCATCCTCCAAGGGGTGGCCGCCCCCGCCTCTTCCTCCTCGGCCGCCCCGTCGTCGTCTTCGGCCCCATCGTCCTCGGTCGCCTCGTCGGGCTCCCCCAACCCGCTGGGCTGCGCCATGGCGCCCTCCGCCAGCGAGATGGAGCACCTGTACTCCCCGCCGCCGCCGCCCCCTCCCTACGCGGCCTGCGGGGAGCTCTACCAGCCGGCGGCGGCGCAGCAGCAGCATCAGGCGCACCCCGAGGGCGCTTCGGCGTTCCTGGCCGCCTCGGCTGGGCCCTACCCCCCGCCCCCTTCCTACCACCACTCCCCCAAGACGGTGACGCCCGGCGGCGGGGCCGAGGGCGGCGGGGGCGGCGGCGGCCTCTTCTCCATGCTGGCGGACTACCCGGGCTTCTTCGCGCCCCCGCCGCCCCCGCCCTGCAGCCAGCGGGAGCTCCCCCCCGGCGCGGCCGAGCGCAAGCCTTTCGCCTGCGCGCTGGACTCGGTGCGCGTCCCGCCCCCGCTCACGCCCCTCTCCACCATCCGCAACTTCACGCTCGGCGCGCCCCCTGCCGGCCTCGGCGACGGACCCTCCCCGGCCGGGACGGTGGCGGCCCGCCTGGCCCCCGGCGCCTACGGCAGCCCGGCCCACCTGCCCCTGCGGCCCATCCTGCGGCCGCGCAAGTACCCCAACCGGCCCAGCAAGACGCCGGTGCACGAGCGGCCTTACCCCTGCCCGGCCGAGGGCTGCGACCGGCGCTTCTCGCGCTCCGACGAGCTGACGCGCCACATTCGCATCCACACGGGCCACAAGCCCTTCCAGTGCCGCATCTGCATGCGCAACTTCAGCCGCAGCGACCACCTCACCACCCACATCCGGACGCACACCGGCGAGAAGCCCTTCGCCTGCGACTTCTGCGGCAGGAAGTTCGCCCGCAGCGACGAGAGGAAGCGCCACACCAAGATCCACCTGCGCCAGAAGGAGCGCAAAGCCGGCCCCGCCGCCGCCGCCGGCCCGGCTGGCTCCTCGGCCGGCGGCGCGCCCCCGCCCGGCCCGCTGTGCTCCGCCGCCGCCTGCTCCTCCCGGACCCGGACGCCTTGACGCGCCTGGGGGCGACTGACTGACGAACTGCCTGCTTGCCAGCGTGCCTGCCT
This sequence comes from Gekko gecko, assembly GCA_029375565.1. Lineage (NCBI taxonomy): Eukaryota > Metazoa > Chordata > Lepidosauria > Squamata > Gekkonidae > Gekko > Gekko gecko. The sequence continues at coordinate 24,100,304 of JAPDNY010000008.1, read as the reverse complement.
GCCAGCCAGCCAGCCAGCGAGCCCGCCGCCCGGGCGGTGGTCGTCCGCGGCAGCAGCAGCAGGGAACCGGGCGAGGATTCCTCTCCGCGCGCCGCGGGCTTGCCGGACCGGCCGCTTGGCGAACTCTCCCGGCGCCACCGAGGCAAGCTCGACTTCGGAGCGCGCTTTGGCGACGCGCCTGCTGCTGGGGAAGGGACGAGTTGGGGAAGGGAGCGGCGGCGGGGGGGGCGGCGGCCGGGGGGTGAGCAGGACTTGTCTTGTGCACTTTATCGCTCCGCTGTCTCCCCCCCCGGAAACCGGCAGCAGGGATCGTTTGCTGCCGCTTGCCAAAGCCGTCCAAAAAGAGCAAGCGAGTGATCGCGCATTGGGGAACTGAAAGACCGAAACCCTCATCGTTTTGTCTTTAGCAATATAAACGCAACTAATCAAGCAGAGATCCAAAACACATTTACTTGTGAGTTGCGTTGGGGGGAGGGATTAGAAATAAAAGCGTTCAGGATCGGGATACTGTGTGAGGAAACAGAAGTGCAATGAGGACGGAGCCAGACAGGAGGCGTGGCAATATCTGCGCCTCTTTTCTTTAATTTTCTCTTTTTAAAGTCCTTTCCAGCTTTTCAATGGCTGTTCGCCGCCAATGTAGATTTCCCCCCTTCCGGTATTTTGTGTGTGTGTGTGTGTTCGTTTAAAAACAATCTGCACTGTTCTCAGCCTCCTCGGCCGTGGCGGGGGGGGGGGCTGGAATCCAGGAAGCTTGATGGGAGAAGTTTAACTTATTATTTAAAAGGGAGGCTGTATATACATTCTCTGGTGTCTGGAATGCATGCAGTGGTGTTGAACTGTCCTTGGTGCCTTTTTTTGATGTTGACAATGGTTCAGTGGCTGCATGTCAATTGGTTGCCTTATTAATCACCTTTAGGATGGGATTAGGGACCCGCACACACACAATAAATTTCCAGCTCCGTGATTTTAGTATAGCTGTATATTTCTGCCTATTAATATTTGGATTTTTTCCTAGAAACTCTATTTTTGTATGCACTGGGGTATTTTTTGTGACTTATAATGTGTTGCTTTTGTAGTAATAATAATTTTTAAAAAGGGATCAGAGGAGAATGTAAATAATTTTGCTAGCGTTGTCAGTGGGAGTTTGTTGGCTCCAGATGGGGGGCAGAAATATTCTAATCATGCGCAACCACTAACTGGAACTATCCCCAAGAAAGGTGGTTTTTGCTTTGACGGTGGTGTAAATAAATGTTTGGGGGGGGGGAACACACCTCAATCTGTCCTGGTACTATTTCAGCACGGCTTCACCCTTCATAATCCATTCTTGGGGGCTAGAAGGTGGGAAGGAGAAGCGCACCCTCCCTTGCAAGCTCATCGAAGTGCTTTGGTGCCTTCAAAGATCTTTGGCACTAACATAATCACTACAGTCAATGGGAATCATGGGTTACCCCAAATCCCATAAAACAGGACACAGGTGGAGCAGCTTGGCCAGTATGGTTACTGGATAAGGAAAGCCCATGATGCTCTACATAGAGGAGAGAATCTGGAGTTATAGCCTTTAAAACGGTGTCTCAGACTTTTTGAAACTACCTCTCTTCTAACCTTACTTGGCCTGTTCCATAGTTGCTTAACAGAGGGTGCAATCATCCCAAAATTAAGCATTTGCATCCTGTTGATTTCAGTGGAGGAATCAACTGCAGGCCCTCCTATTAAAAATCCCCCCCCCATGTAGCTATTGCAGACTGAAGAATCTTCCATCACCTGTACAGTTGTTCTTTCCCTTCAACCGCCCCCCCCCCCGCCACAGATAGCTGCTGACAGAGGAGGGGCTTATGGTATTGTTTGGATGGTACTTGTGCAATCGTATGCCACAAGTTGCTTTTTTTCATTTATGAAAATGAGTAATCTCACAAATTAAAGATTTAGTCAAGCTGTATGTCTCTAATAGTGACTGCATCAATTTAGGAGAGAAGTGTGGTCCTGTTTAATTAAGCCAAACTTGCTGTCAGCACAGCAGTGGTAAAACAGGGTTGCACTTACCTGTAACTGATGTTCCTCAAGGTCTTCTGTGCAAACACACGTTGCACTTGTGCAGGCCTCCCCCCCCCAAAAAAAAAAAGTGGGACTGCACAGAGGATGATGAATGTTTTATGCCTATAGCCTGCATTGAAAAAAGCATAAAGCCAGGTCAGTGAACTCAGGGAAGACAGGCAGTTTGAAATCAAGGAACTTTGTGGTGTAGTAGTTAAGAGCATCAGACTAGGATCTGGCAGACCTGGGTTTGAATCCCCCACTCTGCCACGGACCTTGGTCCGGTCACACACTCAGCCTAACCTACCTTACAGGGTTATTGTGAGGATAAAATGGAGGAGTTTGGTTGGAGATCCTGGAGGGTTTTTTTTGTCATCTTCTGGATGTGAAATAGTGGTCACTGGGGTGTGGGGGGAAGGTATTTATGAATTTCCTTCATTGTGCAGGGGGCTGGACTAGATGACCCTGGAATCCCCTTCCAACACTATGATTCTATGAGAGGACAATGGCGTTAGCCACTCTGGGTCCCCCCAACTGGGGAGAAAGGTGGGATATAAATGAAGTAGAATCAATCATATGCGTGTTCACTCATAGGTGAACTTTGGCTGCATTCCTAGAACAACTTCCTGGGTATAATCCCCATTGAATAAAATGGGACTGATTTCTGAGTAGATTTAGGTTTGCTCTCACTCTCAAGGAAGCATGGTGTTAGTTGCAACTAACTCTGACTGAATGCAGTGGCATTTACTCCCAGGTGACTATTCATAGGACTGCAGCCTTTGACTTTTTTCGGAACAGCAGCACTTTGAGTTCTTGCAACTGGAGGAACTGTCAGAGAACAGTTGGTGGTCAGGCACAGGGTCATGGGGGTGGGGGATGTGGGGGAAATTCCACTAGGCTAGCAAAAGCACCTTATGGGAGTCTAAGCAGTTCTTTGGGCTCCAGCCTACTACGATGGCCGGGTGCACAGGTCACTCACTAGAGGCTGCCGGACAGCCTAAAAGTCCAAAATCTGGAGGCAGCAAATGGGTAAAGCTTCTCCCTGTGTAGTTTACGAAAGGGTCTGGGCAAACTAAATCTCTTCCTCCAGTCACACTCGAGCATCAAGCATTGAGGACTTCCCCTGTTAGCAATAAATAGAACTGTTAATGTAAATGAGGGCGTTTTGACTCATTGCTGTTCCATGGCTTCAGGCAAGCTAATTCAAGCAGGCTCAGGAAATAAAATACCACACCAGCCAACCAAGTGCCCACTCGGAGAAAGTGGCTTTCTGGGCTAGAATGGGTAAGGGAGGACTCTGTTGCTTTGTGGAAGGAGCATCACGGCAAAAATGGCGTTCCATTTCAACAAATCAACCGCAGCAAATGGGCCACTTTTCTGTAAACGTCTCTTTAACGGAACCAGATATCTCTGTAAATAGATACGTGAAAGTTGGGTATTCCTTTAGTGGAAACAGTGAGAACACCAAGGTCTAATTTCTGCTAGAGTATGGAAATCCAGTGTCTTGCTTGCCTGCCTACTGATACCTATTGTGGTCATTTTTGACTGAGAAAGAAGTACATACATTTTGTAAAGCTTTCTAGCCTACAGGAAGTCTTGCCTCGGGGATACACAGCTATTCATACAGGAGTTGCACAGTTGAGAATGTTGGCACTGAATGTTTATTGCTTTTCAATTACACCATAGATTATTATAGACCTCCATGTCGTAGGGCTAGTTCATGTAACATCTGGCTTCTTCTTGGTAGCTGAATGTTTCAGCCAGCTATTCATGTAGTAATGGGTTAAGTGACTTTAAAAAAGAAGGGCATGCTGTACGAAACATACAAACAGGCCCTGCTTACTGCACTTCCATTGATACACAGGCTTGTGTGAACCAGACATCTGACTTTAGCAAAAGAACTTCATATCAACAACAAGATGGACAGGGAAAAGGTGGTGTGAAAAGACAGTATGATGAACAGTGAGGAAAAGGGAGGATTAACTAGTAACAGGAAGCTCAAGGTAGCAGTGAAGCTATCTGTGGCCAATCAGACTGGATGGTGCCAAGAAAAACAGTGCTCCTGGACATTCTTCCATCTAGAGCCCTGGTTACACTGGGGTGCTTCTGGATTTCACGTCATTCACCCTGGCACATCCAGACATCCCTCCTATGCCATTATATCCTTAATATTTCCCCATTATCCTCCCACTTTTTGAACAGTGCTCATTTGTGGAGATGATTTTTGGCTTCAAACTGGATTGTAGATCAATCCTTGCGGGGCAGGGTTGACAACAATGCCCTTTAAGCAACCTCCTCTGTTTCCATCTCGGATTAGGCATCTGCACCCATCTGTGGATGAAGGATGTGGCCTCTTATTATTGTTACGTGCTACTGTTTTTCCATGGAACTCAAAAACAATCCATCTAGAACTTCTAGGAGATTCCCCAACCATGCATCAGTCAGACTCAGAAACGATTCATTTTAACAAGGCCCCACCTTTAGGTCATGGTATTAAAGCCATAGTTTAAGGGGATTGCACTGCCAGCAACAGACACACATCCATAAGAACAAGAGAAGCCATGATGGATCAGGCCAATGGCCCATCCAGTCCAACACTGTGTTAAACAGTGGCCAAAAACCCACGTGTCACCAGGAGGTCAACCAGTGGGGCTAGAACTCCAGAAGTCCTCCCACTGTTGCCCTCCCAGCACCAAGAATACAGAGCATCACTGCCCCAGGCAGAGTGTTCCATCTATACCTTATGGCTAATAGCCACTGATGGACCTCTGCTCCATGTTTATCCAGTCCCCTCTTGAGCCATGTTTGTACCTGCCACCACTTCCTGTGGCAGTGAATTCCACCTGTTAATTACTCTTTGGATGAAGAAGTACTTCCTTTTATCTCTTCTAACCCGACTGCTCATCAACATCATTGAGTGCCCACGAGTTCTTGTATTGTGAGGAAGAGAGAAAAGTACTTCTTTCTCTACCTTGTAAACCTCTATCCTGTCACCTCTCAGTCATTGTTTCTCCAAGCTAAAGAGCCCTAACCTCTTTAACCTGTCTTCATTGCCCTTTTCTGCACCTTTTCCAATGCTATAGTATCTTTTTTGAGGTGCAGTGACCAGGACTGTACACAGTATTCCAAATGAGGCTGTGCCATAGATTTATACAAGGGCATTATGATACTGGCTGATTTGTTTTCAGTTCCCTTCCTACTAATCCCCAGCGTAGCATTTGTCATTTTTATTGCAGTTGCACACTGAGTCAAAATTTTCAGTGAGTTATCTAACACTACTCCAAGGTCTCTCTCCTGGTCAGTTACCGCCAGTTCGGACCCCATCAACATATATTTATATATGGGATTTTTGGCTCCAGTGTGCATTACTTTGTACTTGCCCACCATGAAGCGCATTTGCCACATTGCATCCCACTAGCCCAGCCTCAACAGATGCCTCTGGGGGGCCTCACAGTCCTCACTGGTTCTCTCCCAACTCCAAATCATTAATGAACAAGTTAAAAAGCACCAGACGTAGTACTGAGCCTTGCGGTACCCCACTGCTTACCACCTTCCACTGTGAAAACTGCCCATTTATACTCACTCTGTTTCCTATTAACCAGCTGTTTGTTTTTATTCATTAAAAGTACTTTGCAAAAGTTCATACACAAAACCCCGTTGCTTGCTTCATGCAATGCACTTGGCTACTGAGACAGTAAGGATCACTGTCCCCATAGTCCTTGACAGGAAATTCTTGAACCCTGCAACCTCAGTCATCAGTCTTCATTTAGAACATGGGGGTATCTGAAACAAAAATGACTTTAAGTTGTGTTAGCTGTACATCTTGGCACCAATGCATTTTGTTTTGCACTCAGAGATGACTTACGGTGCAATCCTAAGCGATGTTACATCCTTCTAAGCCCACTGAAGTAAATGGACTTAGAAGGGTATCACTCTGTTTAGGACTGCGCTATTAATGATCGAAGCCGTAATGGCAAAATAGCTATGCACATGCCCCCTAGAAGCACTAGCTGCTTCCAACCATTGTGGCCCACCCCACCCAGCTGCACGTGTACCCAGGTTCAAACCCCAGCCTTGCTACTGATCTCTTGTGGACTTTGGCAAGTTTAAGCACCCTCCAATAGGGCTGTTCCAATAAGAAAAGCTCTTTAGGACCTACCTTAGATCCTACACAAGACTAAGGTAGAAAAGAGCAGCCAAAGGGATGCACTGATCAAACTGACGCTTCCTATGTATCAGGGGAGGGACGCATGAGTAGTTCGGCTCATGTATCAGAATATCACTTTTTTTCTCCCAGCTGTAATAAATCCTACTCCATTACGACATGCTGCTCCTTTAGGACTGCAACAAGTCAAACCCATCGGGAGGCTGAAGAATTGTGCTCGTGGTCTTGCACCAAAAACAGCCTTGCTGGAAACAGTTATATATTTAAAACTGCAGAATCAAATGCAGATGTAGCATTTTTTCCTGGGTCATGAATCCAACCTCCTAACCGAGAACATCATAATAATAATGCTTCAGAGGGTAGCCATGTTGGTCTGCGGGAGGACAACTAGGTTAGAGTCTGGTAGCACTTTAGAGACCAGCAAGATTTTCAGGGTAGAAGCTTCTGATAGTTGAAGCTCCTTTCATCAGATAAGAACCAACGAATTGATAATGCTGCAACACATTGGCTGGGCACCTGAGCTAGGCAGCTCAGAGCAGTCCAACAGGTGACTTCCAATAAGCAGCTCTCCACTCCGCCCACCCCTCCCCAACGTCCCATGTTCAAGTGGTGGTGGAGCTCTGAACCACCCTTATTATCATCTTGGAAGGAACACTGATTGCAATGGAGATTTTCTTCCAAGTTAAGTGTACCTCAGGTCTTAACCACAAGGCATCTGAAGGGCCAGAACTCCAGTTCATGGGCCATGATATGATCACTTAGTGAAATTTAAGAGGACAGAGGATTTCCTTTTGACTTCAAAGAGCTGGTGATCTATCACCTCAAGTTCCCTTGTGCCAAGGTCTCCCAAGTACTGTGGAGAATTCCAATGTGAGTAGGAAGCTAGACAAGTGCAAGTATTCCCAGTGCCTAACAGGATGGTGCAGCCACAGTTTTTGTGTACAGCACAAACGAATAGAATTGGTCTTAATCTTTTCTATTCCTTGTTCCTTCTCTTTCGATTATATGAAGCTTCCCACTTCTCCTGCCCTGACCGAGATGCTAGGCAAAAGGACACGGATTGTCCCACCAAGAAAAGTACCCTCAGATCTATTACCAGCATGATAAACGGAAAAGGCCTTTTATTTTTCGCCATTAAGTCACAGCAGACTTAGTGGGACCCCTGCAGGGGTTTCAAGGCAAGAGACGTTCAGGGGTTTGCCTTTGCCTGCCTCTGCGTAGCAACCCTGGACTTCCTCAGTGGTCTCCCAACCAAATGGGCTGGCCCTGCTTGGCTTTCGAGATCTGAGGACACCGGGCTAGCCTGGGCCGTCCAAGTCAGGGCAAAACAGGCCTACAAGGGATTTAAAAACAACAACAAGAAAACAGCACTAAGAAACCCGCTTTGGTTGGTCCAGCAGACTTGTGTTTGCCCGTCTCTTGCCCCAGGCAGCAGGAAAGGCCCTAGATTTTTTGGCAAGGCAGTCTGCAGAGTCCCTACTCAATATAGTTCAAGGTCAGAATACTAGTTTCTGAATGGCTATATCAGGTGCAAGGCTTCTATTTATTCTAACTTGTTCTGCTCCTATCGAAGGGAAAGCATGGTGTTTTCCGTTTAGTGCAAACTCCCAGAGGTAAATACACCAGGCTTCCTTAAAGGAAATGAATGCAAGACCCAACATCCATCTCACATTGCTCCATCTCAATGAATCAAAAGGGGATAATCAATCCTAAGCACATTCATGCAGAAATCACATGGTGTCCAACAGGGGGCTTACTCCCACGTAAGCCTGAGTGGAATGGCAGCTGCAGCCCACCCCCCTGGACTCAGCGGCATTCACTTCCCAGCAGACACGCGTATGGTTGGGTCCACTCTACACACGAGGGAATAAAATGGACCGAATGCAGGCGTGCCATTTTAAAAGCTAATTTAGAACAAGTATCAATAAAGCGGAAAGGTTCTAACAGCTCTCTAAAATTAATAATTGGAGGGAGTTTTGCTTTTCATACTTATCCAGAAACATTCAACAATGGCACCCTCCCACTTGGCCAGTTGAAGCAGTTCAGTTCATTCCACCATCTCATTCTGATGCATATATAAAACTCCCCCAAGTTTCACTGAATAAGGGGGCAAAGTTTTAGAGGGGACTCCTGCAGGCGGAAGGTTGCCACTCTGAGTCCTCCTACTCCACGTTGTTTCCATGCATGGAGAAAGCTAGCACATCATGGAGAGAGGCTGAGGCATAGTGCTGTTGCAACAGACTTTATAAATGCGGACTATTTTTTTTTTTTAACCCTTCCTTAGAAGCCTAAAATTGGTTGCACCTCCTTTTGGTGTCTCTTGTCAAAAATCTCCTAAATACATGGGCTTCAGTGGTTTGTAGATCAGCCCATGCTAGCAATCTTTATCTGCTCTGGTCCATCATGAGGCTGGCTATGAAAACCATCACTTTTTTGTTAATTAGCTGCTGTTATAAGATTAGAGATTATTTTACACCAAAGAAATTATGTTATGGAATCTGGTCTCATACAGCTTGTAAGCAAAGTTCCTATTCATTTGGGCTTAGACTAACTTGAGGATGGGCATTATGACAGCAAGACTCTGCGTAAGTGTAAAGTCAAGCTGCAGTCGACTTCTGGTGATCCTGTCGGGTTTTCATGGCAAGGGATATTCAGAGCTGGTTGGCCATCGCCTGCCTCTGCACGGCAACCCTGGAAACCCTCGGTGGTCTTCCATTCAAGTACTAACCAGGGCTGACCCTGCTTAGCTTCGGAGATCTGAGACAGCACACTCAAGCAGCAGCGCAAACCAACTTGTGCCTGTCCTATGAACTGAAGAACAGGATAGGTTTAAATACTACTTTTAAACTACCAACAGTGACACTTCCTTCTGAAAACATACATTTCCACAATCATTTAAGCTGGGATCTAAAACGCCTTCCACCTCCCTCAGGCACACTATGGCTCCCCTGATTGTAGCCCCTCTTGTACCCCCCACAGGACTGGAATACCCCCTGAAGCAACATGCCCTACAGTGCAAGTGACTGCAGTGAGAAAGGAGTTGTTCCCCCCTGCACTAGCAACGGCACTTTCCCCCTCACACGCAGGGCTCTTTAGGTCCTTATCTTATTCAGTAGTATTCAGTGATGCCTTTAAAAAAAAAAACATGATAAGGAGTGCACAGGAAGAGAAGACTAGATTTGACCTCTCAGTATATGCACACCTTAAGTGTAAGTATAATTCTTCCAAAGCTTCAAATATCTGTTTGTTCAATATAAAAGCGGGATATGAGAACATCACCAGCTATCTGGCAAACCATGTATTGTTGCTAGGCAGTGTAGATTGTCATTCAGTATGCCCCTCTGGTCTAATGGGCCCGTACAGAATTTCAAAAACCATAATGGGAAACTAGAAAAAAAAATCAATGTCTGAACTGAGCGGCTCCATCATACTAGCTTTAAGTCTCTGAACTCCTGTCATTCTTTCTTCATCCTCAATTGATTTTAGCTTAGTTCTAAAAACAGTTTTGATCTCCTCTTTTACTATAGGAAGTGTTGTTAACTTTTCCATGCAGAATAGCATTAAAATTTACCAGTTCACAGTCAACTTTTGTTCAATGTGCACACTTGTCAGCAAGAATCATAGAACTGGAAGGGATCTCCAGGGTCACCTAGTCCAACCCCCCGCACAAGGCAGGAAATTCACAAATACCTCCCCACCACACCCCCGTGACTGCTGCTCCATGCCCAGAAGATGACAAAAAACCTCCAGGATCTCCAGCCAAACTGGCCTGGAAAAAAACTGCTTCCTTACCCCAAAGTGGCGATCAGCATTTCCTTGGGTGTGTAAGAAAGGGCCACAAGAACTAAGCACTGATACAACCCTTCCTGTACTCCCTCTCATGATCTTCCTAAGTTCACAGAATCTGCATTGCTGTTTGAAAACCTCCAAAGAAGGAGAGCCCACCACCTTCGGTGCCCAAAACTGAACATAATACTCGAGGCGAGGTCTAACCAGAGCAGAGTAAAAAGTGATACCATCACTTTGCATGATCTGGACACTATACTTCTGTTTACACAGCCCAAAATCGCATTTGCTGTTTTAGCTATCGCATCACACTATTGATTCATGTTCAGTGTATGGTCTACTAAGACCCCAGATCCTTTTCACACATACTACTGCCAAGACAAGTCTCCCCCATCCTATAATTATGCATTTGATTTTTCCTACCTAATTGCAGAACTTTACATTTATTCCCACTGAAATTCATTTTATTTATTTTAGCCCAGTTTTCCAGCCTGTCGAGATCATCCTGTATCCTGACTCTGACACAACACTAAACAATAAACTTACTGATGAAGGTTAAAGCAGAAGGTACCAAAGCAGAATTGCAGCTGATCATCAAGAAGACAAAAATAATGATTACTGTGGAAGTATACAACTTTAAGGTTGATGATGAAGAAACAGACCTGGTTAAAGATTCTCTATTCCTCGGTTCCACCATCAACCCAAAGGGAGACTGCAATCAAGAAAACAGAAGGAGATTGAAACTGGGAAGGACAGCTATGAAGGAGCTAGAAAAGATTCTTAAAGGTAAAGGATATGGTGCTGGTGACCAAGATTAAGATAATTCATACCACAGTGTGCCTCATTACTGTGTTCAGGTGTGAACATTGGTCAGTGAAGAAAGCTGGCAGAAAGAAAGTTGATTCATTTGAAATGTGGTCTTGGAGGAGAGTTTTACAGATACCATGGGCCGCCAAAAAGACAAGTAAGTGGTTTCTAGATCAAGTCAAGCCCAAACTCTTCCTGGAAGATTAAATGACTAAACTGAGGCTATCATGCTTTGGTCCCATTGTGAAAAGACGAGAGTCACTAGAAAAGACAATAATGCTAGGAAAAGTTGAAGGCAGCAGGAAAAGAGGAAAACCCAACAAGAGATGGATTGACTCAGTCAAGGAAGCTGCAGCCCTCAGTTTGCAAGACCTGAGCAAGGCTGTGAAGGATATGAGGTTTTGGAGGTCATTAATTCACAGGGTCATCATAAGACTTGATAGCACTAACAACCACTGTTTTCCAGTCCACGTCCTACTATTGTAATCCGAAATTCTGGTTATTCTCATTAAGAGAACACATAGGGGTGATGCTTCTATGGCTTCTTCAAGCTGTACGGTCAGCACACCACTCCTGTGACAAAAAGGCTCTTCTGACAAAGGCCTCCTTTTCTCACAGGCCCCCTGGCCAAAGCAGCCCTGGCCCAGCACGAGTCAAGCGGACCTCAGCATCCCAGTACCAAGAACACAGCTTTATATACAAACGATTAAACACTATTCCAACTGATGCGAGCTAAGTCATTCATCAACTGGAGGTTTGCTTATTAAGCACGGGATGTTGCATTTCCCCCATCATCTTTGATAGACAGCTGTAAAAACCAGAAGTATTAATACACAAAGTACGGCTGCAACATTTGCATAATCCCAGACCGGAGGGGGGGAATACCAGTGAATCTGCCGCTATCGATACAGCCAACAAACGAAGATCAATCTTGGGACGAATTTCATAAAGACTGGTAACAACCCCTTAATGTACTTTAGTGTTAAATGACACCAAAACAAATGCCTAGATCAGAAGGTGACGCCCATGCTATGCGCAGGGAATGCCACACCAAAGGGGGAAAGCAGCTCCATTTTCTTTTCATTTAATAAAAGTTTCACAAAGTTAACTATAAATACTAAAAAAAAAGCTATTACTTCAAGTACATCTGCTTACACAAGGCTTCACACAGCACTTAAGAGCCAGACTCAAACCATAATCTTCCAGCAACTATCAAATTCTTCTACAGAAGGCCTGTGCCAGAGGCTTATTACCATTGTGTCAAAAACACCATCTGCCTTGTGTTATGTAACGTCACCCCCTTCCAAACACAGTGAACGACTCTTTGCAGCAAAATCAATTAGAAAAGCTTCCACCAGCGGATGTTAAAGAATGGTACAGACTGCCTTATCTAGGAATTATCATTTTTAATTATCTAAAACACATTCTCTTAACACAGATGTAATATTTTTGACAGGATCAGCACGCTCAACCTGACATCATCCATATGCAGAATTAAACTTTAATTTTAACGATACACCCAACAGTGTTAATTCAAAGTATACTGTCCTGTTCCAGCCCATTTGATATCATCTTCTGCATAAATCTCCCTGTCCTTCAATTCCATCTTGGAATTCTACTAAATGGATGCAGGAACTGTTATTTTCAAAGGGCCTCAGAATTCTTAATGCCTTTTTTAGCTGTAGCAGAAGAGGAAAAGTGAAGGTACAAAGTGTTACTTCTAAATTAAGCTAAATACCATCTCGGTGCCTGAATGGTGAAATGTTATTACTCTCCCATATCTTCACATCAGTTAGTAGAAATAAATATGGCAGTGCCCAACAGCTTTGCACCCACAGAACTGAAGTGTTTTGTAGCTTCCCGGCAAAGACAAGAAATGGGATGCAAGTCGTGTCCCGCATTGACAATGCCGCTTCTCCCAGCTCCATGCAACTGAGGTGCATCCACTGCAAAGCAACTGACACTACTGGCCTCCAAAGACAGGGATCAACTTCAGTGTTCTCTGGTTCCCATGCTGAGCATGAGTTGGCTGCTGTGTGCAAGGAGCCAAGCTCCCAAGAAAGATCTTCTTGCCCATGCACCATTTGAAACGCAACATGTTGGGCAGAACCTGTTTTCTCTTCAGACACATTAGCTGAAAGCGGTGTGTTGTCTCCAGACCTGCAGCTTGTGCTTCTCAAAGCTCTCAGAGCCCCAAAGGAGAACTTAAAACCTCATGAGGCTGTGTGCGCAGGCCTGTTTCCTTACACATGGCAATGCTCTGGAGGAACGTTGGTGTTCTGCTGCGAAGTACCCCAAATGGGTTGCTCCTATTATTATTACTCAGGTAAGCATCTGGTCCGGGAAAAGACAGGATAACTATGGCTTTAGAAGGTCTCCAGTGCAGCAACCAGCAAAGGGCATGGGGTCAGAGCCTGGGCAGGGCAGGGCAGGGTAGGCCTCGCCCTCCCAATCATCGGGGGGGGGAAGGATGACTCTTCCAGCGCCCCCTTCCGTGGAGAAGGCAGCCAGCCGAGGCTTCAAGGAGACACCCGGGGCCCCGGGTAGGGCTCCCCCCCGCACCAGAAGTCGGGCGCCTGCGGGGTCTCTTGCAGCCAGACCTCCCGGGGCAGCCCCTGGTGCTCAGTGTCGGGGCTGAGGCTCTGCCCGTCGCCCAGGCGGTAATAGTGGCAGTCCCGCCCGTGCTCGGGGTCGTAGGGGGGCGCGAGGATGTCGAGGAAAGCGGCGGGGCCGCCGACGGCGTCGATCTGGTGCAGGTTGTCGGTGTGCGGCGAGAGGCGGCAGGGAGCCGAGGCGGGCGAGTAGAGCTGGTGCGAGCGGAGCAGGGCGCGGTAGCGGCGCGGGGAGCCCGACGGCGGCTTCGGCGACTGCGCGGAAGGCACCGTCGACGACCCGGCCGCAGAAGCGGCGCTGTTGTTGCCGCCGCCGTTGCCGTCGCCGCCGCCTCCGTCCCCGCCCGCCGCCGCCGCCCCCCCCGCCGTGTCGAAGCAGGCGATGCGCAGCGTGCCGTAGAGCACCTTGAGCAGCCCGTGCATGCCCGGGTGGTCGTGGAGCGGGATGCAGGCGCCGGCGCGCAGCACGAAGACGCCCATGCTGAAGCTCTCCGTCTCGCAGATGTGCATGTAGCTGGCCGGGGGCTGCACGGCGCCCGGCACCGCCGACGGCCCGCGGGGCACCAAGCGCAGGTCCTCGGCCCGCACCTTGTCCAGCAGCTGCTGCAGGGACTGCAGGTTCTCCGCGAAACGTGGCCCGTTGTTGCTGCTGCTGTTGCTGCTGTTGCCGCCGCCACCCGGCGGGCGGAAAGTGAGGCGGGCCTGCCGGGCCACCCGCTGGACCAGCGAGGCCATGTTGTCGCGGGGCATCGTGCCGCCGCCGCCGCCGCCGTCCTCCTCCTCCCCGCAGAGGGCCAGGCCGGACTTTGCGCACGCGCCGCCTCGTTGCCTTTCCGCTGTCGACGCCGCCTTGTTGTCCCGGTGCATTGTGGAGATGGTAGTTTCGAACGTGTGAGGCGGCGTTGCGGGCGAGCCCTGTACACACGTTGCAGTGAATGCGCGTACAGCCCGTGCACGCTTGGTTTTCGTGTGTAAGTGGACTGAGGCGATAATTCACAACTGGGCTGTCTTGTCCACGCGGGATAATCCAGTCGTGAATAATTGCTGAGTGGCTTCATTAAATCTCCCATTTATCCAGGTCACGGCTCCCAGTTCCATCTTTTTAAGTAAACATGTGTTGGCTTCTTCCTTAAGCCCTAAGTGTGGGGTAGCCGTTAGACTGGCAAACTAGGATCTGGGGAATTCAGGTTCGAATCACCACTCTGCCATGGAAGTTTCCAAGGTGTCCTTGAGCCAGTCCCACACTCTCAGCCTAAACTACCTCACAGGGTTGTTGTAAGGATAAAACGAAGAAGAGGAGGTTCCTTTGGGGGTCCACGGGGGAGATAAGCGGGGGGGGATGATTTTTTTCTGTTATGTTTCGGTTCGGATTGCCAGCCTCCCGGTGGGGCCTGGGGATCTCCCGCTTTTACAGCTGATCTCCATGTACAGACCAGTGCTCCCTCTAAGCTGTGGAGTCTTGTGAGCAAAAGTTCTATTTCGTGAGCTACTGGCATTAAAGTTGTGAGTGAGCGATTTGGCTACTGCATAAATTAGTTGGGTCTGGAGCCATCCTTCCTGAGCGAAGACAAAAATGTGTGAGCTGGAGGCTAAAAAACTGAGCTAGCTCACGCAGCTTAGAGGGAACCCTGGTACAGACATACATGCAGGACATACACACGTTCACTGTAACTTTGGTCTCCCCTCAAAATCAGTTTGGAAATTCCAGCTGGTGTAGAATGCCGCTACCTGTCTGTTATCGGGAGCTGGATGGAGCCATGCCTAGTACTCTCACCCTGCAGGCACATCGCTTCTGTGGACTGTATTGAATGAATCACTCTCTGTAATCCACCTGGAGTCCAAGTGAGAAAGCAGTCAATAAAAATAAACAAAAATATGTAATAAATAATAAGTACATAAGTAAAAATGAATAAATGAATAAAATGTAAATAAAAACAAAATAAAAATAAAAACCCGTGGACGGGGCACCAAGTCACACTCCTTATCTGTCAGCATCAGAGCTGTTTGCACTGACTGGCAATGGCTCTCCAGTTTTCTTGCTCTTATCCTCCAAGTTCCCACTGAAATCACGCAAGAAGCAAGTGACCAGTATTAGTCTGAGGCAGCATGAAAACAGGAGTCTTGAGGAACCTTTAAAGATTAACAGAGTCCTTGGAAGGTTATGCGGGAACAAAACCACAGCCCACTCCTTTCTGGCCACCTTCCCTGTGTGGCCCACCCACCAGCTCAGTGATTTATGACAGCACAAGCCCACGTATAGAGTAACTGGAGTTAACGCTGCCCAGGAGTGCGCTGTTACAGACCAATCTGAAGCAGGTCAGTAGAAAGTCAGTCCCATTTTAATCTATGGGAATTTGTCCCCAGGAATGTGTTCTCAGGATTGCAGCCTTGGAAGTTGCAGGAGTTTTTAAGGGTTTCACACACTGCAAAAGCTACAAGTGTCCAAAATGAGGTCCCTGGAGATCTCCTCTCTAGATCCCAGGCAAGAGCAACAAGTGCATGCCAGGTACATTTTCTTTTCTATTTTATGGCATTTTTTTAAACATACTTTTCTCTCACAAAGGGATCAAAAGAAGCTTACAATGATGATACCTTATAACACAGTTCCCTATACATTCGAAACCAAATCCATCCATAGGCTCATCCAGGATCAGTCCTACCTTCCCGCTCCATCAAAGAAATCAGCCTATCAGTTGGGAAAGCCCCCCAAAATAGCCCTCTCGCTTTCTCTGTTTGTGTGTGTGTGTGGGTTGTGTGTAAAGTGCTGTCAAGTTGCAGCCAGCCTATGACAACCCCAGCAATGGGCTTTCAAGGCGTGTGAGAAGCAGGCGTGGTTTACCATTGCCTTCCTCTGCAGAATCTTCCTTGGTGGCCTCTCTTCCAAACACTAACACTGCTCACCTTCCAAGATGAAATTTCGTTTCCCATCTTTATTATGTGGAAATTAGTGTAGCTGTGAAAGGGTAAGCTTGGATCTTCTCCCTAATGTGTAATTTAAAAAATAAAATAAAATGAGTTTTCATAATAAAAATGTGGTATGTATGTCCCCCCCCCCAACTGCCTGACGTAGTAGAGGCCATTTTACCACCTCAGAGTTCTGCCACCTGAATATGCTGGGCGCGTAGGCCAAGCCTAGATGCCTTTTCTCACACAGGCCAGAGGGGCATTCCACCATGTTGTAGCAACCGTGGAATAAGCTGGAGGATAGGTGTTGGCTGTCCTCAACTGCTTATAGTGAGTAAGATGTCTTGGACTGAGGAGCAAAACTGCTGCACAGGCCCATGTTGAGAGAGGAAGGCCTGCAGATGCGTGGGTGCTAGGGTGTAAACGCTATGGTTGTCAACAGCCTGGAGGGAAAACAAATCCTGCCCTTGGGAACAAAGGCTGCATTTATAACACTGAGAGAAATAACATCAGTGTGTGCTATAGTGGTTAAGAGTGTCAGACTAGTTAGTATTGGGTTCAAATCACCTCGTGCTATGGAAGCTTGCTGGGTGGCCTTGGGCCAGTCACCTTCTCTCTGCCTAACCTTAGAAAGAGTTGCCAACCTCCAGGTTATGGCTAGAGATCTCCTGGGATTACAACCGATCGCCAGACAACAAAGATCAGTTCCCTAACCCAGTGTCGAAGCTCTTTTGGGGCCTGTAGATTCCCCTGTTGCTGCTGTTCATTGAGCTCCTTCCTTTCCTCACTGTGACTTTACAGCTCAGAACAAAGATGCGGGGAGGGAAAATGCAAGGTCTTCGTGGTCTCTGTGCATCACACCTATGGGATCCAGTGCGCCTGCGCTGATCTGGTCGGTGTTATACAAAGCTCACAATGGGATTTTCGCGCCTCCACCCTGGGCCTGTGCAGGAACCCCTACTACGCATGCCCAAGGGGGCGGGGGCATGGACATCCCGCCAGTTCTCTTCTGACCGCCTCGCTGTACGCAGCTTTTGTCGGTTGCTCTTAGAGAATTTTCTGCCTCACAGCAGGGATCTTCAAACTTGTTTTTTCTTCAGTTTTTTTTGTTTCTTTCTTCTTTTTGAGTTAACTTCTGTGGAAAGGGATGCTTGGGTAATTTTTTTCTCCGTGTTTTTTGTGGTCTTCAGACCCTGTCCTTCCCCCCCCTGCCAGACTGCCTCAAGCACAAGCCAGTTTATGGGAAACAAGAGGTGGGGGCAAGCTAGCCCCCCAAGACGAGCACTCTCTTTGTATCCTCTGCCTGGGCGAGAGCCACCGGCTGGACGCTTGCGCCCTTTGTGCCTGGTTTTCAAACCAGACTCGAAAGAACAGGGCTGTGAGACTGAAGGTCGCCCTGTGGGAGTCCGCTCTTGCACCTCCGTCATTGGCCATGGAAGCCAATCATACTATCTTGAGACCATCGACATTGTCGGCGTCGGTGCCAAAAGAGCTCGCCACGCCAAAGCCATCTCGAATGGGCAAGTCCGCCTCCGATACGGAACTCGCCTCTGAGAAAAAGGGCACTTCCAAATTGGCCTCTTCAGTCTTTACACCGATTAAGAAGACCAAGAAGGACAAATCCAAGGGGCATACTGTCCATAAATCAGGAGACTCGCATAAGTCTCATGGTGTGAGTGGTGTAGTACCTCCTAAGGGCTCTGCTCTGCAAGTCGACATGCAGCAGCAATCCCTCCAGTCGCATCGTGCCACACCGGAGCTGCCGAAGGTCCACCCCGAGCCTTCCATAGAGATCTTGGATTCGCCTCCACGGCAGCTGGACTCTCCGGTGCTGGACGTCCAATGCCCACCAAAGAAGGCCCCTTCAGTGTCGCCCTCTGATGTCAAGGTCGACTTGATTTCCAATACGTAAGCGGTTGGTCCTCGCTCTCCGTCAACGGCTTCCTGGGCCAGTGAGCGATCCGATCGTCCTCAGTATCGACCTAGGGAAAGGTCCTGCTCTCCATACCGTGGCGATCACAATCGGTGGGATGACTACGATCCTCGCTTGGACAGATATCGTCCCTCTCAGCTACCTTGTGAAACCCTGTCAGGATATCCATATGGACCACCAATGTATGCATATGAGCATCGTCCTGATATGCCTTACTGGTTTTCATCCATTCTGTGGCTTCCACCAAAAGATCAGGAAGGCTGTGATGCCCGTCGTCATCGGTCGCGTTCCCCTCGTCATCGTCCACGCTCAGCATCGATTGATCACATGTATCGAGTTCAGGAAGAGAGTGCCTCATTCCTTTATATGCATCCCCATCCAAATTCAATGGTTGTTTCAACCTTGTCAAAAAATAAATGCTCCAGTGCCATCCCTGCGGACAGGGAAAGCAAAAAGATCGACGCTTTTGGCCGCCGATTCTACTCTACCGCTGCCTTGGGAATCAAGGTGTCCAATTACATGGCCTGCTTTGGGAGGTACCGGTACTCCCTATGGCAGAGGATGGCTGAATTTCTACCCTCCATACTGGAGGATAAGATGGGGGAAGCACGGTCGATCCAGAAGGAAGGTCTCCTGGTAGCAAAGCAGCTTCTCAACACCGCAAAGCACACCCTGGATGCTTCCTCCACATCGATGTCCTCTTCGGTGTCCCTTCGACAGCATGCATGGCTTAGAACCACTTCCTTGCCGCATGATACCAGGTCATAAGAACATAAGAACATAAGAGAAGCCAATGTTGAATCAGGCCAATGGCCCATCTAGTCCAACACTCTGTCACACAGCGGCCAAAATATACCAGGTGCCATCAGGAGGTCCATCAGTGGGGCCAGGACACTAGAAGCCCTCCCACTGCTGCCCCCTCCAGCACCAAGAATAGAGTGCATCACCTACATCAAAGACCTTCCCTTCGATGGGGAAGGCCTTTTCCACTTGTCGACCAACTCCACATTGCAGGAGTTAAATAAGAGCATTAAAGCCTCCAAAGCCTTGGGGGTCTTGGCACCCCAATGATCCTACCGCTACGCCCCAAGGTGTCAGTATCCCAGCAAGCCTTCTCCTGACAGCGTTTGGAGACCCTGCCAATCTCCTGTGGGCAATCACCAGCAGTACGCCTACCAGTCTAAGTCGAGGTCGGGATCTCACCAACAGCAGTCCAGACTGAAAAACCAATGTGGCCCCAAACAGGGACTTTGACTCTCACCACCTGGTGTCGACAGAGACAA
Source organism: Gekko gecko (assembly GCA_029375565.1). Classification (NCBI taxonomy): domain Eukaryota; kingdom Metazoa; phylum Chordata; class Lepidosauria; order Squamata; family Gekkonidae; genus Gekko; species Gekko gecko. Next base: position 24,080,783 of record JAPDNY010000008.1, on the reverse strand, counting down.
TGCGTCTCTTCCCTTTCCTCTCCACATGGAGAACTATCACCACCAATACCTGGGTCTTATCCGTCGTAACACATGGGTACATTATCGAATTTGTCAATTTCCCTACCCTCCCGGTAGTCCGCCCCACCCCTCCCTCTCCCATCCTTCTACAAGAGGTCGACTCCTTGCTGCGGAAGGATGTGATAGAGTCGGTACCGAAGGCATCGGAACAGACAGGGTTCTACTCCCGCTATTTTGCAGTACTGAAGCGTGATCGGGGACTGCGGCCCATCTTGGATCTTTGGGACCTGAACGTTTACATCCGATACCGCAAATTCAAGATGACGACCCTGCAGGTTATTCTCCCTCTACTATCCCAAGGTTCCTGGATGGCTACCACCTCAACGTTCATCACTCCCACCGGAAATACCTCCGCTTCGCCATAGGGGACCATCATTATCAGTACAAGTGCCTTCCCTTTGGCCAATCTACTGCACTGAGGGTCTTCACCAAAACCATGGTGGTGGTGGCAGCCCACCTTCATCTCCAGGGGATCACCATCTTCCCCTATATTGACAACTGGCTCTTGGTGGCAGACACCCCAATGCTCCTACACAAGCACATCGCTCGGACACTGCACCTACTATCCTCCCTGGGACTTCAGGTCAACCTTCCGAAGTCTCACCTGGAGCCGTCCCAGAAGGTGCAATTTATAGCGGCACACAGTCTCTTGCAGGGCTTACCTACCAGCAGACAGAGCTCTAAACCTATCCTCCCTTGCAATGTCTGTTCACACTTCTCCATCATCCACGGCATTCCACATCCAGCGGCTGTTGGGGCACATGTCGGCCGCTACATCTGTCCTTCCACTGGCAAAGCTCCATATGAGACCCCTCCAACTCTGGTTTCTGAGGAACTTCAGGCCGGCTCACATGCCGCAGTCCAGAGCACTTTCACCTCCATGGAGCGTGCGGAACTCTCTACTCTGGTGGTCTGTTATCGCAAACATCACCCAGGGTGCTCCCTTCGTCCTCCCCAACCCTCTCTACACCATAACAACAAATGCTTCCCTGTGGGGATGGGGAGCCCATCTCAATGGCGTCAATGTCAGATACCACTGGGATGCTGGCACTGCGGCTCGACACATCAACTACCTCGAGCTGCTGGCAATCAAGTTGGCTCTACGGGCTTTTCAACCTCTCCTTTAAGGGCACTGTGTAGCTGTCCTGACGGACAACACCACGGCACTCAGCTACGTAAACCGTCAGGGAGGGATGGTGTCCCGGAGCCTTTGCTGGCTAGCAATCGAGTTGTGGGATTGTGCGTTGCCAACCAGATCGTCCCAGTAGCCATCCACATCCCAGGCGTCCTGAACGTGGAGGCAGACCTCCTCAGCAGGGACTCACTCATCATCACAAGTGGGAACTGAATTGGTCCTACCTCTGGCCCCTCTTTCAACAATGGGGCACTCCAGACATTGACATCTTCACTTCCAGGGAGAATGCAAAATGCCCACTCTTTTGCAGTCAAGGGGGAAAGGATCCACTCTCCCTAGAAGATGGCCTCCTATATCCGTGGAGACGGACATACCTATATTTGTTTCCACCTCTTCCCCTGATTTTGAGAGTGGTGCACAAACTAGCCAAGATCCGTCTAAATTGCATCCTCGTAATGCCATGATGGCCCAGGCAACCCTGGTTCCCCGTCCTACTTCATCTAGCAAGGGGCAGGTACCACCACTTCCCCAGGGTTCCAGACCTTCTCATGGCAGAGAATGGAACGCTGTTCCATCCGGAAGTGAACACCCTAAAGTTGACGGCTTGGAGAATACAGCCTTGACGTTTTCTGCCAGGGTCTCTGAGGTCCTCTGCAACAGGAGGAAGGAATCCACGCGTCTGTCATATCAGAGGAAATGGAGTAGGTTCCTCTCCTACCCGGCCCAAGAGTAAAAAACCCCAAAGAAAATGGGTAGATCTTTAAGAGTTCTTTCACTGAATGTAAACGGCCTAACCTCAAACCTTAAGAGATTTAGATTAATTAAAATGGCCAGAGAACAAAGGGCAGATCTGCTGTATCTATAGGAGATGCGCACACACACACACACACAAAAATAGAAAACCATTAATAAAAGACCAGAGGTGGCAGGTCTTATCAGAAGCAAGAGGGGACTCCAAGGCCAGAGGAGTAGCAACCTTGATTCATAAGAACTTCAAAGTAGAGGATATTGAAAAGTTAGCAGATAAGGAGGGCAGATACCTATTGGTGAAGTTTAAACTGGAAGGCAAACGAGTCACTATAGCGAACATTTACGCTTCAAAAAAAAAAAGCAAAATAAATTTTTAACTAAGGTCTTTAAGAAGATTCAACAGTTCTCAGAGGGAGAATTAATTGTAGCAGGGGACCTAAATATTGATATAACAAAGAACAAAAATATTAAGCTAGGTGATTGGGGCCTGAAAGAAGCATATAAGTCTATAGGTCCTAGACCTATGCATATATCCAGTAGGCACAAAACGGCATCATGCATAGATTACATAATTCTGGAAAAAAATAATAACATATCCATAAAAGAGATTACAACCTTTTCAGTCTGGATATCTGACCATACTCCTATAAGTATTGAACTGGAATTAAACTTACCCATAACAAACAGACCCTGGAAATATAATAACTTAATAATGGCAAAAGAAGAGGACAGGGAATATATGACAACACAGATAAAACAATACTTCAGGGAAAATAGAGGAACGGTGCCTACTAATATATTATGGGATGCCGCTAAAGCGGTTATACGGGGCCATTGCATAAAGAAAGAAAAGAACATAAAAAAGAATGGTATAAAAAAAGACAAAATAAAATCCAGGAATTAAAGAAGTTACAAAGGGATCTAATGGAGAAATACAAACTCACTCTACAGACCAAAATCAAAGAGATTCAAAAACAATTGGAAGCACTAGATATAGCAACAATTTGGAAAAAGGAAATTATGGTAAGAAACGACTTCCAGAGGAACAGCATTAATACAGCGAAAAGGCTGGCAAACTATCTGAAAATCAAAAAAGCAAAACAGATGATTAGAACTATAAAAATTAAAAATAATACAACACAAAGCCCTAAGGAAATTAGTAAGGCGTTCAAGAATTTTTATAAAAATATATATATAAGAAAAAGACTGCATAGAGTCTCAGGAGACACCTAACCTCCCTCTGGAGAAAGAAGGGAAAGAGGCACTAGAGGGAGAAATTACAATCCAGGAAATAAGAGAAGTAGGCTGAGTACAGACTGGCAGTTTGCTCCGGTAGCCAGTCATAGCAAAAAAGCCCTGGAATAAACTATACCAGGTTTTCCCGTTCACACAGCGGGGGCCGCTGCCAGAAGATAAGGGACGGAGGCGCATGGGAGCGTTCAGACTGCCGCACTGGAGGCGTGCTATTTTCGCCGTTTCCCCATTAATTCAGCTGTGGGTATATATATGGGTGTATGTGCACATGAGCATCCATGCGCTCATGTGCATAAGCGCAATTTGCCAATTGGGGGAGGACCCCGCAATGCCGGCACTGCATTGGGCAGTGGAGCGGAGCACAGCCAATCACACCGCTGCTGTCTTCTGCCCAACGCAGGTTGCTCCCGACTTTTCGGCTGCGCGTTCAGACTCCCTGGAAGCGGAGAAACACGTGACACATGCGGGCTTTCGGATTTGCTACGGGTTTTATCAGGTATCTTTTTAATCCGGCGGTGAAGCGCAACAGCACGGGTTGGCTACAGGTGGGGAACACCATTTACTCTGGGATTGAGTCGTCGCTGGCCTGGTCCCTACCGGGGCAAATTGCCAGTCTGAACTCAGCTGTAATAAAAGAACTTAAAAAAGGTAAATCACCTGGGCTAGACGGTTTCACTAGCTAATTCTACAAAGAGATGATAGAGATTATAACACCCAAATTGCAGGTAGTATTTAATGAAGTCTTGGAAGGGAAAAAAGCTCCAGATACATGGAAGGAAACAGAAATAATACTGATACTAAAACCCCAGAAGGATCCAGAAGAAGTAGGTTCATACTGACCTATAAGTACTAAACCAAGATTACAAGATTTTTGCTAAAATATTGGCAAATAGATTAAAGAAAGTTATTCCGACAATTATAAAAGGGGACCAATATGGGTTCATCAAAGGCAGAAACATAGCACACCCCATCAGGAATATCTTAAACGTTTTATTCCATGGCCAACAAAAGAAAATAGGACTACTAAAATTGGATGTGTATAAAGCTTTTGATACTCTCTCACATAATTACATATGGCAAACAATGAAGAAAATAAGGATAGGAAAAGAATTCTTACAAGCGATTCAGGAAATATATAAAGATGGGAATGTGAAAGTAAAAGTAAACAATGAACATTCACAAGTATTCCCCATACAAGGAGGTGTAAGACAAGGCTGCCCATTATCCCCACTTATAGTCACAATAGCAAGAGAACAACTAGCAGAGCGGATTAGAAATTCGGGTAGAATAGAAGGATATAAGACAGGTAACGAAGAAATGAAGCTTAACCTATTTGCAGATGATATCATAGAAATCATGACGAACCCTAAAGAAGGAGTAAAAGAGGTTAAGATCATCCTAGAAGACTTTGAAAAGTGCTCAGGGCTAGGAGTTAACATGGCAAAATCAGAAATATTATACCTTAACGTTAGCAGAGAAGAAAGGCAGGAGATAAATAGGTGTATGAATATAGGACGGGGTGTCAAGAAATTTAAATATTTAGGCATTGTCCTGCAAAAAAAATTGACAAAATGATAAAGGATAACTATGAAAAAACATGGAAAAAATAGAGAGGGATATGAAAAGATGGAAATATAAAGCACTAGGGATATCATCCAGAATAAGAAGCATCAAAATGTTCTGGGTACCAAAGTTAACGTACCTATTCCAAACGCTGCCTTGCGGACCGATGGAAAAAAAAATTGAGCAATGGAATAGAGTAATAAAAGAGTGGATATTTAACAGTAAAAAATGTAGATTCCATAAAAGAATAATATATAGCCACAAATCGGAATTTGGAAGGGGGATCCCGGACTTAAATAACTACTATGAAGCCTTTCAACTAAAACCAATACTAGAAATAGGCGAGGAAAAGGAACAGAAGTGGGTTAAATTCGAGAACGAAATTAACAGGAATATAGGTAGATTTGGCATTTTTACCACAGTTAATGACAAAAGATTTGAAACTAACAATAGGCCTTAAAAGAGCAACACTAGAAATCTGGAGGAAATGGCAACCCTACTGGCTAGGGAAAGTTTCAAGATGGGCTCCCCTCAAAACAATAAACAAAGAAACACAAGAAAATAAATGGTGGGAAATGCTAAAATCCAAAGGTTACTATAGATTGGGTGATATGTTCAGTGGGGGAATTCGAAAATCACTACAGGAAATAACGGAAGAGATAGGTGAACAATATTGGTTAAAAACAGCAGGGCTATTTCAGATAGTTAAAAATATTAGCAAAAAGGAAGACCTCTGGATAGACGCACCAATGGAAGAAATATACAAAGAAATGGCAAAGCCAAAAAAGGGTCTAGTAGGAAAAATATACAGAAAGATGTTAACAAATAAAAATAAAACAATAGAGTATCTACAAAAGAGATGGAGCCATGAAGGTCAGATAACAGAGAGGATGGTTGATAAAATTATGAAAGGAGTGGAAGAAATTAAGGTAACCAAATTTAAAGAACTTGAATACAATTTTCTCACAAAATGGTATAAGACACCAGCACAGCTAGCTAATATGATTCCACGTCTGAGCGCCTTGTGCTGGCATTGCAAACATTCTAAAGGCTATGCGCACATGTGGTGGGAATGTGCAGAAGTAAAGACCTTTTGGAAAGAAATCACTGAAATCATTAGAAAATTATGTAATATAACATTACCCATAGATTTTAACAATGTTGTTAAGTACAATAGGAAGCCCGTTGCTGGATAAGACCACTCAAAATTTAGTTAAGGCTATGATACTGGCGGGAAAGGCGATCATCGCTCTAGGTTGGAAAGACAAAAGTAAATGGACAATAGAAATCTGGCACAAATATTTGTTTGATTTCATACAGTTCGATATTGTGGCGTTAATTAACAAAGGAATATCATGGGAAGAAAAATCCACAGAAATCAAGACCAGATGGACGACCTACCTAGACTGGATACTGAAAGAAAGAAGGAAGGACATTCAGTGGAAGATCAAGACTCTGTGCCCATGGCTGGGGGAAAAGACTAAGGCAAAAAGAGAGGGAGGGAGGGAAGGAGGAAAGGGGAGAAAATGTATATAACCAATAAATACCCAATAACAGACTAAATAACCAATAAAAAAATGGGGGGGGGGAGGTTCCTCTTCTACCTCCGCTCTCCTACGGAATCACCAACTTCTGTCAGCCTTGACAGGATCCTGGACTTCCTTATCTCCCTCAAGGACCAGGGTCTCTCCCACTTCTCTGTCTACCTGGCAGCAATCTCTGCGTACCATGAGGGCCTGGATGGCTATACAATTTTTTCCCATCCAACCTCTAAACAATTTCTAAGAGGACTTATTAGATTGCATCCCTGTGGCTGCACCTACAGACTTGTGGGACTTGCCTCTGGTGCTCCGTCATCTCACCAGACGCCCGTTTGAACCCATGGCTACGTGTGATCTCCAGTATGCAGCCTGGAAGATGGCTTTCCTGGTGGCTATCACCTCAGCCAGGAGGGTCAGCGAACTCATGGCACTACATAATGACCCACTGTATTTGGTCTTCCTGCCAAATGGAGTGCGTCTGGTGCCAGATCTCTCCTTTGTCCCTAAGGTCGTCTCAGAGTTCCATCTAAACTCCGAAATATTCTTACCAGAATTTTTTCCGCATCCTGACGGGAAAGAGCAGCGCCTACTTCACACCCTCGATGTCAAGAGGGCACTTCTCTTTGACCTTAATCGGACTCAACCTACCAGACGGGACAATACGCTGTTCCTCTCCTACAGTTCGGCTTCCTTGGGGTTGCGCATTTCGCCTCAATGTTTGTCCAAATGGATCGTTGGGACAATCAGACTATGCTACTCCTTGTCGAAGCAGTCGCTCCCCCCTCACCTGAGGGCACACTCTACCAGGTCCATGGCGACCTCTACGGCCTTTCTGAAGGGCGCATCACTCTCGTCCATCTGCAGAGCAGCTACGTGGTCTACACCAACCACGTTAATCAAACACTACGCTCTGGACGTCCGTGCACAACAGAAGGGTGACTTGGGTCACATGGTCCTGTCCGCTGCGGCTCGCTGAGTCTGACAGCGCCCACCTCCAGGTGAGCCACTGCTTTTTAATCTCCCATAGGTGTGATGCATAGAGACCACAAAGAAGATAAACAGGTTGCTTACCTGCAACTGATGATCTTTGAGTAGTCATCTGTGCATTCACACTGCCCACCCGTCCTTCCCCACTGCTGTCATCCTCAGTCGTTCTCATGCATGACTCTGGTTGATAGCGGTCAGAAGGAACTGGCGGGATGTCCGTGCCCCGCCCCCTTGGGCATGCGCGGTAGGGGTTCCCACGCAGGAGGTGCGAAAATCCAGTTGTAAGCTTTGTACAACACCGACCAGATCAGTGCAGGTGTACTGGATCCCATAGGTGTGAATGCACAGATGACCACTCGAAGATCATCAGTTACAGGTAAGCAACCTGTTTTTCTTTACTGTACAGCCATGCTCCAGTTCTGGAAGAAAGGACAAGAGGCTCTTAATGTAATCCACCAGCCCCACCCTTGAACCCCCCACTAATTTTAGCCATTCTCACAGCCTTATCAATTTATCAAATAAATGATTATTGAATTTGCAGATGACACAAAGCTGGGTGGGACTGCTAATTCTGAAGAAGACAGAGTCAGGATTCAAGATGATCTAGATAGGCTGGAACAGTGGGCTGAGACAAATAAAATGAATTTCAATAGAGATAAGTGCAAAGTCCTACACTTAAGTACAAAAAAATCAAAGGCACAAATATAGAATAGGAGGGATTTTGCTTGTCAGCAGCACATGTGAAAGGATCTAGGTGTTCTGGTTGATCACAAGCTCAACATGAGCCTTGCAGTGTGATGTGGCTGAGAAGAAAGCTAATGCAATCTTAGGATGCATTAACAGAAGCATTGTGTCCAGATAGTTCCGCTCTGTTCTGCTATGGTCAGGCCTCACCTGGAGTACTGTATCCAGTTTTGGGCACCACATTTTAGGAAGGATGTTGACAAGCTTGAGCGTGTCCAGAGGAGGTGCAAAGTACTAGATTCACTGCATGGAGACTCGGACTACGGCATGCGTTCAGACGCGTTTATTGTACTGCACATAACACACACAACACAAACAGCCCTGCAAGGGCCAACTATATACACCCCCACCCAGTACCCTCATGGTCCCATTGGTGGGTTTGAACTTCCCACCAATGCCTCATTGGTGGATTCCAGGTGGACTAGGATCCTAGGTTCTATTGTCTTTTTGTACCTAGCTCTTGGACTTAGGTGGTGGACCCTAGTGGTGGTCTGTGTACACAACAGGAGGGCAACCAGAATGGTGAGAGGGTTGGAATCCAGTCTGATGAGGAAAGGCTGAGAGAGTTGGGTATGTTTAGCCTGGGAAAGAGAAGGCTTAGAGGGAACATGATTGCAGTCTTCAAGTATCTGAAGGGCTGTCACGTAGAAGAGGGAGCAGATCTATTCTCTCTTGCCTGGATTGTAAGATTAGATCTAATGGGTGGAAATTACAAGGGAGTCGTTACCAGCTAAATATTAGGAGAAATTTCCTAAGTGTAAGAGTGGTTGAGTAGTGGAACAGACAGCCTCAGGAGTTGGTGGATGCTCCTTTGCTGGATGTTTTCAAGCGGAGGCTGGACGACCATCTTTCAGGTATGTTGCAGGGCTATCTTTTGGCTATGCTCCTGCAGAGTGCAGGGGGTTGGATTAGATGACCTGTAAGGTCCCTTCCAACTCTAATATTCTATGATTCTTCTTACATTGTGCTTTGCAAATTATGCATTAATTCCCCCCCTGCTACAATAATGCCCTCTCTTTTCTGTAACACTTTGCCTTTGAGAAGTGAGAGTCAGAGAGGATATTCCCCTTAATGCTGGGCTAACCCAACTGGGAGGGGTATCCACTGATCACGAAGGGTTGATGGCAGTGAGGAGGTTCCCTGTAGTAATCAAACTCCTTTTGGCCCATGAAATCTTTGTTCCAGGCTGTGTCAGAGTCAGAATTCACAGGGATCCTGCTCTAGGCGAGACTCTTCAAAACATGATCTACAGTCCTGTATCATCTGTGTTATGCTATAGACCTCAGGTACAGAGCTGGTGCTGGTAGCCAGGATTTTACATCAGCAGGGTATACAGCCCTAGAGCCCACCCTCCAAAGCAGCCATTTTCTCCAGGGGAACGGATCTTGGTTGGAGGTCAGTTGTAATAGCAGGAGATCGGCAGGTGCCACCTGGCGGTTGGCAACACGTTATGTGACTCGTGTAATTAGGCACATTTAAGTCCCCCTGATTTCACTCAAGTTGTTAAGCCCGTGTTTTGAACCACTGGTGTATTAAGAAGTGGTTAAAGCAATCCTGTGGCTCATTTGCCTAGGAGAAAGGCCTTGTGGACCCCAGTGGGGCTTACTTATGCATAGCAGTTTTTAAAGGATGGTGGAATGCTGTTAGCACTGTTCTGCGACTCTGCAAGAGAGCATAATTTTAAATACTAGAAAGTGGTTTAAATTAAATCCAAGCAAGCACGAAAGAGACGTTTCTGTACTTTATTTGATGATGGAAAACACTGAGAAAGAAATTAAACTTCAATGATGCTTGGTAGGATTTGCATAGTATTAAAGTGGAGATTTCACAAGAAACTAAGTACTTCCCTAGTGTAATGTCAGGGAATACCCCTGGGAGATAGATCACAACTTCAAAGGTATCTCCGCAGACATAAAGACTCCCACACATGCGTGTTCCTGTCTTACTCTGACATACTTCCTGTGCCTCATTATCTATGCCATTTACACTTTCTGATATTCGTCATTCATTGCGGTCTCTGAATTAAAGGTACAACAAGCTTCTGTATTAAAACCTCAGCACTAGCAGTTAGGAGCTGCGGTGGCTCAAGTGGTTAAGACGCTGAACTGCAGGCTGTGGAAGGTCAGTAGTTCAGCAGTTCGAGACCCGGGTGCCGCATGACAGGGTGAGTTCCTGTCTCTAGTTCCAGCTCCTGCCAACCTAGCAGTTCGAAAGCAAGAAATTGCAAGTAGATAAATAGGTACCACTTTGGTGGGAAGGTAACAGCGTTCCGTGCACTTTGGTGTTTAGTCATGCCGGCCACATGACCACGGAAACGTCTTCGGACAGCGCTGGCTCTTCAGCTTTGAAACGGAGATGAGCACCGCAACCCTAGACTGGCTTTCGAGCAAGGGAACCTTTACCTTTACTAGCAGTTAGTCTGGCACACTGAAATGCGTGTCCTAGAAGCTAAGCTGGCAGAGTGCTGGCGCCTTTTCCTTTTGGAGACCTGTAGCTGGTTTATCAATTTAGAAAATGTAAATGCCACCTCTCTGGAGACCTGCTCAAGTGGCTCACAAAACAAAAATAATGCAACAGTAGGATGACGACGACGATGACGATATCAAGCATATTGACATTAAAATAAACTATAAAATGTACGATTGAAAAAAGAGAGCTCATAAAAACAGCATGAAACAATATTAATCAGCCTAAAATACTATCTATAAAACAGAGAGACTAGAAGCAGGCTAAAATATGGCACTTTTCAATTAAGAACTTGGGTAAAAAGAAATGTTTTGGCTTGGAGTGAAGCAGGTGCCAGTTTAGCCTCAAGAAAAAGGCATGCTGTTATGCCCACAGACTGCAACTGAAGCTCAGCTCCAAAGGACAATAGGGACTAGGATCCTGAGACTCCTAGTTAGCACCTATAGGAACTGTGCTGGGAAGTTTAAGCCCTCCAATGGGACCTATGGGTGTCACCCCGGGGACTGTATATAGTTGGCCGTCTTGACCATTTGTATGTTATGTGTGTTGTGTGCAGTAAACTATGAGCTGATAATCACTGAGTGTCTGTCTTCGCTATGCGTCGAACCCAGCACACAACACATGCCAAGGGTGAGATGGTACCACGGACAAAGGCCTGCCTCACAGCTGAAGTCAGAGGCACAGAGCAGGACTTGGGAAGAGGGCTGAGCCGTTTAAGCCTCTAAAACTAAGAAGAGAATCTGAATTGTACCAGTAACCAAGTGGCTAGCCAATGCAGATCTTTCATCACAGCTTAGCTGCCCTATTTTGGACCAAGTGAATTTCCTGAATAATTTTCAAAGGCAGCCCCACATAAGGCGCTCTATACAAATCTACCCTGAATATGGTCAGAGCATGGATTGCCATGGCCATATGATGCCCTTTGAGAAGCAACTGCAGCTGGCCTATCAGCTCAAATTCATGGAACGTCATACTGCGTGCCACAGAAGAGACCGGAGCCAACAGCCACAGGCCAGGATCCAGCACCACTACCAAGCTATGAGCAATGCTCCCCCTGAGCTGTGGAGCCTTGTGAGCAAAAATTCTACTTTGTGAGCTATTGGCATTTAAAGTTGTGAGCGAGCGATATGGCTGCTGCATAGAGCTTGCTTTGGAGCCATCCTTCCTGAGCTAAGACAAAAAATGTGTGAGCCGGAGGCTAAAAAATACTGTGAGCTAGCTTTGCGCCTGCTTTGTTGGATGAGACATCTGCCACCCCACTGATTGCCTGATCTGGCTGGCTAGGTGGGTGTCCCATTTCCCCCTCACCGTTCCACGTGCATCCTTCCCGAAGCTGCACTCTTGGTGGAAAAGGAGGACGGATCATCACAGACAGGAGCGTACCATTCTTCTGTCAGGGGTATATGACTGCTGTGTTCCCTGCTAGAACCACCAGGCTATCAAGCCGGCTCTGCCTGGGGGAGTGAGCTTCTCAGTGCTTGGGTGGCTTTTGTCATTGACCTGCAGCAGCTCGGCCTTGTTTGGACTGAGCTTCCGTTTACTGGCCCTCATCCATCCCCCTCATTTCCTTCTCCAGGCATGTGTTCAGGACCTCCACGCAGCTTAACAAGATGCTAATCTTTTGACCAGGGCTTTTTCTTTTTTTTTAAGCGGTTCCAGAACTCTCAAGAGGGAAATGAAGTCTTCAGCCTGTATACTGAAAAGTCATGAACTTTAATTTTTTTTAAAAAAAGAATTTTGTCAAAGAGGCTCCGGAACTCCGTTCCAGCATGTTCCCCCAGAAAAAAAGCCCTGCTTTTGACCAATTCATTGATTTGATTCTTCCTTTGATATACCTTTAGTGTGACGTAACAGAACACAGGCCGATAATGACTGGGAAACAGCAAATACATTGCCTGAATTGAAATGATAGATTGTTCAGATACACAGAATTAATTGTGCGTACAGGCTGGACCTTCATAAGTATAAATTTGGATTTTGCTATTTTTTAAAAAACGGATTCCACCCAGCAGACTTAGCTCTGTTTTGTAGGCTGGCATTAGGGTGGCAGAGGGTATGTTATATAGAGAGCCCAGAGTCTATCGTACCAGAACTGAACTTTAATTTCAGGCCTTGAGTTGTGTGACATGGGCAAGCGTGAGAGAGGATGATACTCTGACTCTCGCTGACGACACAGAGGGGATACCAGGCATCACCATGGGGATGTCACCAAGTTACAGGCAATCGTTCCGTTACCCTTAAGGCAGTTTTCTGAAAGGAATGTGGAGTGGTGAAGTAAGCTCAGAGTGGCGAATCATTTGCGTTTTTTGTCTAGCTCAAGAGTGACCCCTAGAGAAAGAGGTCTGCCGGCCTTGAAATTCCACATTATCCTTGAATGACTATAATGGAATACTGGAGAGGCCACTTGACTGGAACTGAAGATTACTAACCTATCTAGAAATGTGAGTAACCCTGGAAACATTTCTTTGCTAGCTTATTATTACTGTTGTGCCCTCCCCCTCAGAATCCATTATTTTGTTAACGGGGTGCTGTAGAAAGTCAGTGTCGTGCAGTGGCTAAGAGCGTCAGCTGCGTACGTGACGTTGCCTTATATGGAACCAGGTCATTGGTGCATCAAGATCAGTACTGCCTGTTCTAACTGGCAGTGGCTCTCTCGGTTCTCAAGTAGAGGTCTTTCATGTTGCCCACTACTACCTGCTTCTTCTAACTGGAGATGCCAGGGATCGGACCTGGGACCTTCTGTGTGCCAAGCAGGTGCTCTTCCACTGAACCACAGCCCTCCCCTCCTGTGACACTGGGAAGGTCTCTAGACCAGTCCCCAGGAGGCTTTAGGCATGCCACTGTTCTCTCAGTCCCCAACATGCAACATGAATCATCACCCAATAGGATCGTAGGGCTGATGTTGTATGTGAAATGCTGGATCGGAGCAAAGGTCCAGCTAGGGCAGCATCCTGGTTCCATAGTGGGTAGCCACATCGTTTTGGGAAGCCTACCACCACGCAGTGTAGGAAGACAACAGACCTCCCTTATTATTCTATCCCCACCACCTGGTTTTTATGGAAAGAATTGCCTCCAAACATGGAGTTTTGACTAAGTTTTCATGGCTAGGGTTTCTAGGTCATCCCTGACCACCAGCAGGGGGTTGGGGTTGGGGTTGCCAGCTCCTGGTTGGGAAATTCCTGGAGATATGGGGGTGGAGCCTGGGGCAGACCGGAATTTCAACAGAGTACACTGCCATAGGAGTCCACACGCAAAAACCTCCATTTCCTCCAAGGGAACTGATCTCTGTAATAGGGTTGCCAGTCTCCAGGTTGTGGCTGGAGAAATCCTGCTTTCACAATCTGATCTCCAGGCAACAGGCGTCAATTCACCTGGAGAAAATGGCTGCTTTGGGAGGTGGAGGTGGACTCTATGGCATTATACCCCATTGAAGTCCCTCCCCTCCCCAAACCCCACCCTCCTCAGGATCCACCCCCAAAATCTCCAGGTGTTTCCCAAACCTGAAGCTGGCAACCCAACTCTGTATTCTGGAGAGAAGCTGGAGCTCCAGAAGATCCCCAGGCCCTACCTGGAAGCTGCCATCCCTAACGGGGTTGCCAAGTCCTCCTTGCCCACTCTTGGGGGTGGGGTGGGGCGGGAGGTAGGGTTGCCATGTCCAGATTGGAAAATTCCTGGAGATTTGGGGGTGGACCTGAGTGAGGTGCAATGCCATAGAGTCCACCCCACCCCCCAAAGCATCCATTTTCTCCAAGGGAATTGATCTCTGTAGTCTAAAGATGAGTATAAATCCGGGGGATCCCCAGGTCCCACCTGGAGGCTGGCCAGGGGCGGATTAAGGCTCACTGGTGCCCTCAGCACTGACCAATCTGGGTGCCCCCCTCCTTTCCACACTGACCCAGTCCATTTTAGTTGTTGACCTGTCTGACCAGATATACCATGCAGGTTGCAGCAATAAAAAAAAAATATTCATGAGATAACACACTATACTGTACAAACTAAGCCAAGCTTTGGCAACATAAAGTTCTACAAAAATGCAATACAACATCTATTTTAATATTTCACAAGTTAAATGTATCAAAGTTCCAATATTCATGACCTGAAAGGCATTTTTCTACATTTTTTCACCCTTTTCCCAACTTTGTGGTGCCCCCTTTGGCCCTGGTGCCCTAAGCACGTGCTTAGTCTGCCTAATGGTTAATCTGCCACTGAGGCTGGCAATCCCTAATCCTGGCTAAAAAGCCACTTCAGGGAGAGCGCTGTGTGAACGCCAAATGTTCTAGCTTCAGCTGCCTTCACTATCTTTGTACATCTCTGTGTGTGGCTAAAGAGATAAAGAGATCCAAGAAGAGAGTAAGGAATTCGGGGGGGGGGAGAAGCCCATCAACTCTGGACATTGTCAGCCTGTCAACATCAGCTCAGAAGGAAGTGTATTTCTGTCTGCTTTTGGAGAGGGACGATCAGTAATTACAAGGCACGGTAATCTTAGAGCAACCACAGTGGTGACAAGCTGACACCCCCCAGAGGAAGCGTGGAGGCTGACGGCTGGTGCCCAAGGCTTGAGCAAACTATAGTTTTACCAGCTGAAAAGAACAGTAATCCTAAAAGTCAGCCCTAAAGACTTGGGACCATGTGCTAAAAAATAAATTAATCCTTGCGGGTGTGTTGTTTTCTTCAACGCATGAATCCTGTAGGGTGCAGGTAGACATTGTCTCAGCCAGCGCACGTTCCAAAACTCAAGCCTGCTGACTCTCCCCTGCAATCTCCCCCCTACCCCGTCGCTTTTAGCCAAATGGCTAGGAGATTGCAGGGGAAAGGGTAAGCATCCCACTCTTGCTTGCCCATTCTCGCCTGTCCCCCCCCCCCGCCCCATCCCCAGGAAACATACTGCTATGGCTGGGAGTCTTGTGCTTGTGTTATAGGATCCATCCTTAGGCTCCCTTTCATGTAAAAAATTCATTTTTAAATACAGCGTTAGGGTCTCAAGTGGGCTGTACATTTCCCAGGTTGGCAGGACTCAACGTATTTCTGTATCTCTCAGATCTGGGGAAGTCCTGGAGCACATCAACAATGATTAGGATTCCAGTTCGGGGAGGAATGATGACTTCCAGATTCCATGGATGACTCACAATATGCCGGAAAGACTATGGGCTGGATTTGAGTGGGTAGTGCCTTA
Organism: Gekko gecko; assembly: GCA_029375565.1. Lineage (NCBI taxonomy): Eukaryota > Metazoa > Chordata > Lepidosauria > Squamata > Gekkonidae > Gekko > Gekko gecko. Next base: position 24,065,110 of record JAPDNY010000008.1, on the reverse strand, counting down.
CTAACTTTGGGAAGAAGAAAAGGAATGGACAGGAAGAAGAAAGTACGTGTTTAAGTAGATACCAATGGAGATGCCTGGCTGTAGGATAGCAGCAAAAGAAAATAAGTTCAGTGGCACCTTAAAGGCATTTACAGTGCAGTCCAATGCAGAATTACTCCACTCTAATGCAATTGAAGTCAGTGAATTTAGGCTCTGGTTAATCTTGTGGGCACTTCTAGAACTTTGAGGATGAGGTGCAGATGCCAGCAGAAAACGGGGGAAGGGGATCACAAAATTATTATGTATAATATATGTTATTATCAGGTTCCACATAATATTCTTGTTGGCAAAATGATAAAATGTGGTTTGGATCTTATGACTGTTAGGTGGATCTGTAACTGGTTGACAGATCTCACCCAAAGAGAGCTTGTTAGTGGTTCCTCATCCTCTTGGAGAGGAGCGGCAAGTGGAGTGCCTCAAGGGTATGTCCTGGGACCTGTTTTGTTCAACGTCTTTATCAATGATTTGGATGAAGGAATAGAGGGAATGCTTATTAAATTTGCAGATGATCCTAAATTGGGAGGGGTAGCAAATACAGTAGAAGACAGGATACAGGATGATCTTGACAGGCTGCAAAACTGGGCTAAAACAAATAAAATGAATTTAAGTGGAGATAAATGTAAAGTTCTGCATTTAGGTAGGAAAAATCAAATGCATAATTATAGGATGGGGTAGATTTGTCTTGGCAGTAATATGTGTGAAAATGATCTAGGGGTCTTAGTAGACCAGACACTGAACATGAGTTGGCAGTGTGATGTGGTAGCTGAAAAGGCAAATGCTATTTTGGGCTGTATCAACAGAAGTATAGTGTCCAGATCACGCAAAGTGGTGGTATTGCTTTACTCTGCTCTGGTTAGACTTCACCTATAGTATTGTGTTCAGTTTGGGGCACCACAATTTAAGAAGGATATAGACAAGCTGGAACTTGTCCAGAGGAGGGCAACAAAGATGGTGAGGAGTCTTATGTCCTATGAGGAAAGGTTGAAGGAGCTCAGTATGTTTCGCCTGGAGAGGAGATGACTGAGAAGTACTTGAAGGGCTGTCATGTAGAGGTTGGTATGGAGTTGTTTTCTGTTTCCTCAAAAGTTTGGACCAGAACCAATGGGTTGAAATTAAATCAAAAGAGTTTTGGCTAAACATTAAGAAGATCTTCCTGACAGAGCGGTTCCTGAGTGGAACTGGTTTTCAGACAAAGGCTAGATGGTCATCTGTCAGCAATGCTGATTCTGTGAACTTAGGAAGATCAGGAGAGGGAGGGCAGGAAAGGTTGCATTAGTGCTTAGTTCTTGTGGCCTAGCTCTTACACCCTGTGTTCTTACACGCCCAGGCAAATGCCAATCGCCACTTTGGGGTCAGGATGCAGTTTTTCTCCAGACCAGTTTGGCTGGAGGTCCTGAAGGTTTTTTGTCTTCTGGGTATGGAACAGCAGTCACTGGTGGTGTGTGTGTGTGGGGAGGTATTTGTGAATTTCCTGCATTGCGCAGGGGGTTGGACTAGATGACCCTGGAGGTCCTTTCCAGCTCTATGACCTATGATATATAATTATTCCTCTGACTCTGGATAGGCCAAGCCCAATCTCGTCAGATCTCTGAAGCTAAGCGGGGCCAACCCTGGCAAGTATTTGGATGGAAAACCAGGGTCTGGAGGCAGAGGTAGACTATCAAGCCACTTCTCTGAACATTCTCCATGCCGTAGTAGGAGTCACGAGAGGTCACCATGACTTCCAGGCATAGGAGTGCACGCGTGCACACACGCACACACACACACACAATATATATGTGTGTGTGTGTGTATATATATATATATATATATATTAACAGAATGGTTCAGGAAGGCACTTTTATAAAGGGAATGGGACTTTATATAGTGTGTCTTATCTTTTCTGTATGTATTAGCATACTCTCAGTGCATTGTTTTCCAGTTACATAAAACCATTTTTGCTACATTTCTTATATTCTAATAGCCAAAGTCCCTTCTCTGTGTGGAGACTTATTTCCACCAACAGAGGGCTCACTCTCCCCCAACAGCCTTTTCTACAGACTCAGGGTACTCTCTGGGATTGCAGAAAAATCCAAAAAGTAAACATTTGGGGCTTGGAGCGCAGCTGTGCAGCCTCCTCCTCTCTCCAGTCGTGTTTAAAGGGTCTCTTTAAACACTGTTGGGAAGAGGTGGGGGGGAGGCTGGGTGGTTGCTCTTGGGGGCAGGCCTTCCCTACACCGGTGGCATGAAGGAACCCCCCCAAATCAGGAACCCCCATGGAACTGGGTGATCTGGCAACCCTAGTCTGGGGAAGGGAGAGGTCTCAGCTGAGTATAATGCCACAAAGTCCACCCTCCAAAGCAGCCATTTTCTCCAGAGAGACAGATCTCTGCTTTCTAGAGTTCAGTTGTAATTCTGGGGAGTCTCCAGATCCCACTTGGAGGTTGGCAACCCTAGGCCTGGCAGCAGTCTAGGGTTGCCAGGTCCCCTTGGCCACCGGCAGGGGATGGGGGGTAAGGTTGCCAGATTTAGCCTGGGAAACTCCTGGAGATTTGGTGGTGGACCCTGGGGAGGACAGGGACTTCAGTGAGGTACAATGCCACAGAGAATCCACCCTCCAAAGCATTCATTTTCTCCATGGGAAGTTATCTCTGTACTCTGGAGATGAGCAGTAATTCCAGGGGATCCCCAAGTCCCACCTGGAGGCTGGCATCCCTAGAAAGCACCCTCTGGGTGACTTGATACCACCTGATTTGTATGACTCAACTAGGCCTGACTGTTTGCTACTCTTCAACAGGAGCCACCCTATGAAAGCCAGTGTGGTTCAGCAGTTAGAGCTGCAAAGTGGGGGGGGTGGATGTGAATTTCCTGCATTGTGCAGGGGGTTGGACTAGAGGACTCTGGAGGTCCCTTCCAACTCTATGATTCTGTTATTCTATGAAAGTAGGGTCTGCAAGGCCCAGGTACAGATCCCCATCCTGTGGTGGAAGCTGACTGAGTGATTTTGGACCAGTCACATACTTTCAGCCTAACCACCCTTATGGGGTTCTTGTGCAGTTAAAAAGTAGGAGATAATAATGTAAGCTGCTTTGGTCCCCTCTGTGGAGTAAAACTGTAATTTTCCTAGGTAGAGGCTGTGCGGGAGGGTGGTGGAGATGGAAAGCTGAAGACAGAGAGGCAGATAAAGGTAGGTTGGCTGTTGAGTGGGAAGAAAGTAGGGTTGCCAACTCCAGGTTAGGAAATTCCTGGACATTTGAGTGGTGGAGCCTGGGGAGGGTGGGATTTGAAGAGGGAAGGAACTTCAGATCATATCATGCCATAGACTCCACCCTCCAAACCAGCCATTTCCTCCACGAGAACTACCATTGCCAGCCTCCTGGTGAGGGCTGGAGATCACCCAGAATTACAACTGTTGTCCAGGTGACAGAGATCAGTTCCCCTGGATAAAATGGCGGCTTTGGAGGGTTGAGTCTATGGCATTATACCCTGCTGAGGCTGGTTGCCTCCCCAAGCCTCACTGTCCCAAGGTTCCACCCCAAAATCTCCAGGAATTTCCCAACCTGGAGCTGGCAGCCCTAAGGTGAATTGATCTCTGTAGCTGGGAGATCTGTTGAGATTCTCAGAGTGCTGCCACTGCTGCTGTGGGGGGAGAGGAAGCAGGTGGGTGGCTGGGAACACTGCCACCACCACTGCTGCTTCTGCTGTTGTGTGGGGTGAAGGAGGAAGCAGGCAGGAGGCTGGGAGAGTGATGGGGGGGAAGAGAGACGGAGTGGGGAGCAGAAAGAGAATGATGAGGGAGCAGAAAGGGAGAGGAAGTGACATGCATGGAGGAGAGATACAGAGTAAGAAAAGGGGTGCAGAAGGGAGAAAGAGTGAGAGAGAGGTAGGAGGAGAGGGGAGGAAGCAAAGGTGTGAGGAATGAGATAACTGCCCTCAAGTTTCTTGCGGGTCCCCACTTGTTATGTCTACTATTTTTGTCTTATATTTCCATCATCTTTTTTTTCTTTTTTGGCTGTCAAGTCACAGCTGACTCATGGCGACCCCGTGGGGCTTTCAAGGCAAGAGATGTCCAGAGGTGGTTTGCCGTTGCCTGCCTCTGCTTTGCAACCCAAGCAGTCTCCCATCCAAACGCTAACCGGGGATGACCCTGCTTAGCTTCCAGGAACTGCCGACATCAGGCTTGCCTGGGCTATTCAGATCAGGGCTCTGTAATCCTATTCCTATTACATTGCTTATTGGATGTCTGATTCTATTGAGCAAGTCAATTTACACTGTATAATCCACCTTGACTCTCTGTGAGAGAGGCGGAGTACAAATAAAGTAAATAAAAATAAATTAATAAATAAATAAAAGCGGCTTCTGTGGGGGCTGGAGTGAGTCCTAATGGAGGCAGCTTCTTCTGAATGAGTGTTTTTGCAAAGGCAAAGGAGGCGCCTCCAGGACTCAACTGAAACACCTCCTCCCCCAGCGAGGTGGAGGAAAGCCAGGATTGGCTCTTTGCTTTGGAGAGGAGATGCTTGGTCTGGGCACCAGGGAACCCATTGGTGGGCACCTGCCACATCAGAGAATCATGTGAACATGTGGTTGAAGGAGGTAAAGGCAACAGAGAGTGAACAGGATCTGGCTGAGGGGAAGCTGCTCTTCCAGGCACCTTCTGGGCCCTAGAGAAGGACTGTGGCCTGCCCTAAGGGGAGATCTAGAATGCTGACAGTTCTTCCACCTCAACATGCTTAGAAGAGTGTTGTTCAGCCCCTAATATCTCAGACAAAGGGCCACTCTGAGTAGCTAAGCTATTGTTCTGAAGAATTCCGGCTCGGAAAGGCCTCCTGGGTAAAGGCCACTTTGGAAATCAGGGTCGGTTGCAAATGACTGCAAACAATGGTTTCCTTTTGCAGTTCTTCTGGAGATGTGAAGCAGTGATATCACTTCATAAGGAGGAGTGTGATGAATTGTTTCCTTGAGGTTTATGAATCACTTCTTTGGTAGCGACCTAATAGGCTATAAACCCAAATGCCAGCCTCAAAAATCACCCTTTCAGTTGTTACAATTACTCAGCGACAAACACTACAGTTTATTATTATCAGATAATAATAAGCAGAAAACCATTTAGCGGAAAAAAAATAGATAGGTTTAAGACTCCCCTCTTTCCTGCTGTGCATCCAAGTATCTAGTAAACAGATAGTTCGGCTTGTAGCAGCTTCTCATGGGTTTTCCTAGGGCAGAGGAGGTCACTGCAACTGTCATACTGGGGCAAACCCAAACCTGCCATTGACGATAGGCTGTAGGTAAAGTTGCCAACATCCAGGTGGTGACTGGAGCGCTCCCAGAATTACTACTGGTCTCCATCCTTCAGAGATCAGTTCCCCTGGAGAAAATGGCTGCCTTGGAAGGTGAGCTGTATGGCATTATATCCCTCTGAGGGTCCTCTCTTCCTCAAACCCCACCTTGCCCCAGGCTCCACCCCCCAAATTTCCAAGCCCAGAGCTGCCCACTTTAGGTATAGGGAACCACAGCTCCCTAAGAAGTGTACCTGTATTACACCTATGTTTGCACAGATGTTTCTGTGTTATACCTCTGAGGATGCCAGTCACAGCCACTGACAAAAAGTGCCAAGACCATGGCCAAACAACCCGGAAAATCTACAACAGCTAATGAACTCCGGCCGTGAAAGCCTTCGACAACATATGTTTGCAAATGTTTATAATTGCTTTTTATGCACTCTTAAAACATCTTGGGCACACACCTGGGACTGCATAGGTTTTTGAATACTGTGAACCTTTTGAATATCCCCTTCCGGGCCTCCTGTTCAGAGGGCAGTCCCTCCCAAAGAAAGTCCGTTAAATGCAAGATGGATATTTTAGTTTAATAGGCTTTGACAGCTTGCTCTGTAGGCCATCTAGGGGTGTGTTCAGATGGGCAGCTAATCCCGCCATTATGCTGGCTCTCATTTGATCCCGATCTTTTTAATCCATTCTCGCATGACCAGACATCCCCCGGGGGAATCGCCTTACCTCACGCTGCTTCCACTGTGGAGTGTCTAGATGGCATCCACTGAAGGAGGCACTCGCGGTGGGTTCTTTTTTTAAAAAAAAAACTTTTGCGCATGCGCAGAATCAAGATTTTTTAAAATGGTGCCCATTCGGGATGTTCTGACGCCAGGCCATCCTGAACGGGTGCCATTTTTTAATCATGCACTGGAATAATCAGATGGGGGAAAGTCCGTGAATGGCCCGTTGGGAACCGAAAACTCCAGATTGTAAGTAGTACCCTTTTAGTACGGCTCTGAAGCTTGGCAAAACGGGATGCTCATAGAAGATGGATGTTTCCCAGATGTTGATGTCGGGACATTACATTTAAATCCATGAGGCACTTGTGCCTCGCGCGGATCTGTAGAGCCGTCTGATCGGACCCTAGGGCAATCTTGATAGATCTCTCTGCTGTAAACTCCCTAGCCCTGAAGGCCTTCGAGCTACAGGTTCAGCTACAGGTCCTTTTGAAAGGGATTTTTGTTAACGTCCTGATTATGGCCCATATGGTGCCATGATCTGTAGCCTGGCCATTAGCCATGAATGCAATGAAAGCCAATGAAGGAATGCAGGCCTCACTCCAGCAGAGTTGCCAGGGCCCCCCCACTACCAGCAGTGTGTGCGTGTGTGCAGGTGGTAGGGTTGCCAAGTCCAGGTTGGGCAACTGCTGGAGTTTTGGGGATGGAGGCTGGGGAGGACTGGAACTTCAGTGTAGTCCACCCTCCCAAGCATCCCTTTTCTCCAGGGGAACTGATCCCTGCATTCTGGAGATGGGCTGTAATTCCAGGATATCCCCAGGCCCCACCTGGAGGCTGGCATCCCCACACTCCAGAGCCCCCGTTTTGCCTGGGTGTGCTCATGTTAGGACTGAGCTGGATGCTTTAAAGCAAACAGTTATGGTGGAAAAGGGAAAATATTTTTAGAGTGGGGCAGAAACTCTCACAAAAGCCTCCCTTGCTCATCTTAGTTGCCCCTTCTTTGACAACCATGTTCCCTGCTGCTGCTCACTGTATTCCCCCCCCATCTTTTGTGTGGTGCTTGAGAGAGATGGCAGGAAGCACTGGCCTCTCTCTGATCTGGCTTTGTGATGTCATCATGGAGAGAAATCTGATTGGCTACATGGCATCATCGCAAAACAAAACCAGAGTGAGGGCCATGCTCCCTGTACACTCTGACACCGTGTAGCTGGAGGGGGGAAATGGCACCAAGCAGTGGTCCCCAAACCCACCAGGATTTCCATGGCTGGTATGACAGGAGAACATTTTGACCCTCTTTAGAGTCCCCCCCCTTAGTTAGGAATTATTGAAAATAAACTGTGTTAGGGGCCTGCAAAGGTGCACAGTTGCTTTTAGGGCAGTGAAGCCATTTCACAACTAGCATTGTTTGTTGTTAATAATTGATAACAGAATGAGGAAGATGAAAAAAAATTGTAGTCATTTAACTGCGGTGTTTTCAATAAATGAACCAGAAAAGGGATACTGTAACTTCCCAAAGATTAGCTTTGATACTCATTAATGAAGAATCATATTGACGTATCTGCTGATAGAGAGTGTGTGTTTTTGTGTGCTTAAGGTATTTTGTGTGGTTGGAAAAGCTGTGTCACAGGACTGATTTTCTCCGTACGTTTATACACAGATAATGTGCACAGATGTTGTTTCCGCAAAGCTGTACCCATTTGGCTAACACAAGACCGTCTTGGAGGGATACAATTTCAATTCTAGTGTGTTTTGGAGGTTTGTATTCATGCAGCCCAGCCCCGTAGGGGAAATCTGCATATGTGCTAGAATGAAATGCATATATTGATAGGGTTTGAGGTTTCACTCCGATGTGCATTTCAAAGTTGAATTCTTTTGTATCTCGATCTGTTCTATGACATACCACGTGTCTCGTTTTCAATTAATATTACAACAAATGTGGTTACTTCCCTTTCAAATATTGTTGGGCATGATTCAGCTCATGGAGGAGGAGCTGAAGTCAAGCTAAATACAGGATGTGGTTACATTTACGGGACCAGAGAGACCTTCAATGGGCCAAGTGGAAAAGGGGCCTCACTTAGGGAAGATGTAGATTGTCCAACCCACAGTCAGCAGCTTGACTCAAGGCGGACACCTAATATTCCGGGCTTTAATAATAATTTACTTTTTCATACAACTGCTTCTGTGTTGTAGAATTTTTTTTATCCAAAACCACAGTGTGGTTCCTTTAGTAGAATTAAATGGACCAGGAGCCGCAGAGAATCACAGGGGAGAGCAACAAATGATTAGCACATCCCCCTCCTAGCATCGTATCAGGACACTGCCACATTTCAGACCTACACAGGAGTCTTGTTCCTAACCTGGAACAAGAGCCTAATGCGGTATGTATTTTTTCGAGGTCTGGGGCTAAGTGAGCGGCTCGCATCCCACTGGTGGCTAGGGAGGACCTAGTGAGCAGGAAGCTGCTGATCCAGCCCTGACTGTCAGAGGTAGTACAGGAGCAGTCTCGGTGATTCTGAGGCCCAGTGGAACAGTCCAGGACGGGGGCTATGGTTGCCAACTCTGGGTTCGGAAATACCTGGAGATTTTAGGGTGGAGCCTTGGAGAATGGGGAGGGACCTTTGTTGGTAACAATGTCATGTAGTCTACTTTCCAAAGCAGCCATTTTCTCCAGAAGTGAAATACATGTTTTAAATAAATAAATAAAGGCCCCAATCACACGCAGAATTAGCAGCACGAGAGGCGCGAATGCTGGGCGGATTTTACGGGCGCGATCACATGGGAACATCTGGCAAGCGTTCCGAACCCGTCGCCAACCCGTCTCACCCCTTCAAAGAAGCCAAGTTAAAAAATACCTGGGAAAGTGCAGTAGCAAATGGGTTTGCGATGGGCCGCAGATGAATGTCCCCGTGTGATCGCACCGGTGCATTTTCATTGTGTCAATGATCCCTCGTTGAAGCACACCGGAAACATGTGGCAAAGAATTGCATCTGATCACGCAGTGGCATGTCAAATTACTACAGGGCAAATAGCCTCGCTCCCCCCCCACCCGCGTTATCTGGCACATGTGACTGCGACCAAAGAATGTTTTATGCAGTCTGGAAACCAGTTGTCATTCCAGGAGATCTCCAACCCCCACCTGGAGGTTGGCAACCCTATGGGCTGCAGAATCACTGCCTCCACACACACCCCTTGGAGGTCTCCCCCTTTCTGAGCCACCCCAGATTCAAGAAAGGGGTAGACCTCATCCTGTGCAAAGTGGGCACTTGTGTGGGGACAGCTGCTGAGCCAACGTTTTTGAGCCTGTGGGCATCTTTGGAATTCTGACCCACATGGCTGATGCAGGAGGCAGAGCCATAAACACACCCAGTGGAAGTTCAAGGGGCAGAGGAGAAGAGAGGTAATTTTAAAAATACACTGGGACAGAACAGTGAGAAAGAATAAAACCAGCGCAGATGGCAACTACTGACAAAGCAATGTTCTTTCTGTCTGCACAGTGCGTCATATCTCAGAAGTTCTGCTAGGCAGAAACCCCACTTGGCTCCACCCAATTTTCTGAAAACACTTGGTGAGGTATCCAGGTAAGGTATCGACAGGCACCCTCGTGCCCGTGGGCACCATTTTGGGGACCCCTGAGAGAGAAAATAGAGAGAGGAGAGCAATGTTAGAAGAACATCCATGGGGTGTTCCAGGCAAGAGATGAGCAAGGGTGGTTTGCCATTGCTTTCCCCTGCTTGGCAACCCTTGTCTTCCTTGGTGGTGTCCTGTTCAAGTACTAACCGGGGCCAATCCTGCTTAGCTCTCAAGCTCTGATGAGCCTAGGTGAAGCTGCGCTATTAATACACCAAACGAAAAAAGAGTTTTGCGGAACAGATAAACAGATATATTGTACCATAAGCTTTTCTGAACTAGAGCCTACCTCATCAAATATTTGAAGTATACTCAGCAGGTATATACACATGACTATGGTGAAAAATACTACAGACCAGGGCTAAAATGAAATGCAGTTGGTGCAGCCCGTAATTTCTTTTCAGACCTGAAATGTAGCCAGTGCACAGTGAACACTCATAACAGCAGTAATACAGTCTTTCTAGCTTTGCTGGACAATTTTAACACCTTTAAGGGAACAGGGAAAGTGAGCAATTAAGCGCTTAGCTAACAGAATCAATCTTGCTGATAAATTCGAGTTCAAAGGTTTTACATTGGAATCTTCCTTGGAAGACGGTACCCAGTTAGGTACAGGAAGCTGCCTTATACTGAATTAGTTCACTGATGCATCAAAGTCTGTATTGCCTACTCAGACTGGCAGCAGTTCTCCAGGGTCTCAGGCAGAGGTCTTTCATATCATCTACTGCCTGGTCCTTTTTAACTGAAGATGCCTCGCTTGTCATGGACTCTGTGGCCTCAAGGGTTAATTGCTTCTCGTTCCTTCTCTCTTTCCTTTTCTAGGATGTTTATCCTTCTGGCTGAAGGGGTGTGTGTGTGATGGGAGTGTGTGAGTGTGTGGATCAGCTTATGAAGTGCCTGGGAAACTCATGATCTCGGTGCCCACTTTGACCTTGGGTGCAGGGAATTTCTAGATAGTGCAATGGCTAGTAGCAGGTGTGGGGGGCAGTGTATTGGGGAAGTTTGGATCTTTCGAGGGCTGAATGTGGATGGTGATTGGGTAGTGCACTTTAGGGGGGATGGCTTGCATAGTGTATAGGTTCTGTCCTGACACCTGGATGGCAGTTCTGACACAGAACATGTCTACGCTTGGAACCTGTTTCACTTCTCAATAAACAAATCTTGTGAATACAAGAGTGTGGTGAGAGTGACTGTATCCGAGACCTGACATAGTGTCAGAATTCCTTTCTTCCTTTGACTCTGTGCACCACTGACGTGATGAGCATGGAAAGTGAAGAACCAGACACAGAAACCATCCACGGGAACACGGAGACCCGCCTGAAGCCCTCTGATGACAAGGGGGACACTGTGCCGCCAGCAGGGGGATCACAGGGTCCAGATGTGAAACCAAAAGATCACTGGCCTGAGTAGGACCGGTGGGAGGCCCAAGACTGGGCTATCCCCTCCCTGGGAGCAGCAGAAACCCGATGATGGTGAGCAGAAGGATGTTCTGACACAGAACATGTGTATGCTTAGAACCTGTTTTACTTTTCAATAAACAAATCTTGCTGATACAAGGGTGTGGTGAGGGTGGTTGTGTCCAAGACCTGACACCTGGGACCTTCTGCGTGCCAAGTAGATGCTCTCTCACCAAGCCACAGCCCCTCCCAATTAGGCTAAAGACATGAAGAAGGGGTTTCAGAGTTTCAGCCTTTCTTCCTGCTTCATTTTCCCAGTTGGAAACAGTTCCAGGGTGCCTTGTTGGGCCTGTGAATCCCAGAGAACATGTTTTCTTTAAACACCCCTGGGACTTTTACAGTTTCAAACTATTTCTATTGCTCTATTATTATGAAAGAATGCTGTCTGTTAAACTATTTCTAACCTTCCCCTCTATGCTGTTTTCCCAATCCAGATCAGTCCAGAGGGGCCATTATTTGATCCATTGGGGGGTGGGTTGGAAAGTGCTGTCAAAGCACAGCTGACTCAGGGCGACCCTGTGGGGTTTTCAAGGCAAGAGACAGTAGTACATGGTTTGCCATTGCCTGCCTCCGTGTCATGACCCTGGGCTTTCGTGGTGGTCTCCCATCTAAATACTAACCAGAGCAGACCCTGCTTAGCTTCCTCGATCTGATGAGATCAGGCTAACCTGAGCTATCGTGGTCAGGGCGCTGGGGAAAATGCTCCAGGAAAATTCCACAATAGAAAGATACACACTTCTGTCTGGGAAAATATCTGCACCCCCTCCCCTTTAGCATAGAAGTTAGTCCTCAACTTTCAAATGTCCTGGAAAGAGGCCTGTGTGTCCAGCCCCCTTGCTAGAACTCATCCTCTGCCCCCTTCCCCTTTCCTCTTGGGGGTCTTCCTCCCCTCCCTTCCTGCCTGCTTTCTGTAAATTTTGGTGTATCATTTTCTAATTATGCAGTTGGATGCTGGAGGTTGTATGAATGATTGTTTAAAAGGATCATATGGTTGGTTGGTTCTTTTCTTCCCAACATCTATCAATCACACTTTCTGTTCCGACTGTAGTTCCAGTTGAGCTCAAGGAATAGCTTTAGGATTGCTAAGTGTCTGGAGGGCATTGACTATTGAGACATGTTTTTTAAGCAGGCCATAATAGTTTCTACAGCTGTTAACAGTTTCTAGAAGAATGACAGCATTATTTGTCTGTGTTTAAAATGTGCATGACTTACATTGCACAGAAGTCAGATTGGGAGAATGTCGGAATATTTTTTTTTCTGAAACATGGCCAGGAAAGTCTTCAATAACTAGAGAAATTCTTTTCAATCAACATGCGGCACATTGTGTTGTTATAATTGCTCAGGCCCCACCATGAAAGTTGTCTTTGTGTGTGTGGATGTACAGCTTGTACTGTGTTGTTTTTTAAAAATTCATTCTGCATTCTTTATTCTAATGTGTGCTCCTTTTTTTCTTCTAGACCAGAAGGATTGTTATTGAGCTCCTCACAGAGCTGAAATAATGCTGTGTGTTAAAAAAATGTTAACAATTTGAAAAAGTTATAAAAATTTATAAGCTGGCTTCAAGCTAGGGAAATTTCTGCATATTTTAATATAAATAGGTAATGCAAATATTTGTTCTTTGCATTTATAGATGCCCTCTGTTTTCCCAAAGTTCTGGTATTTAATTTTGATTTGCAATAAAACCAACACAAGTTCCCTTTTGTTGGATAACTCAGTCAATGCAATTAATGGATGCGGTCCCGAAAGGAATTGCGCTGAGATGGTTAACATGCCACATTACAATGGAAATAGTTATCATTGGCAGTTATCATGGGACATGAAATCCTACGCCCAGTTGCTCCAGATGAGTTAAGACTGGAGTAACTCTGTATAGGATTACACTGTTAACTATGTAAATTTTACACTGACTTTTGCTGGCCTAGCTCAAGAGGCTAACTAGGAGTCGTCTGGCACTGCTCCGTTTCTGGGAACACCCACCAAGCTAGCTCCATGTATGAACCCAGAGTCCCCTTCAGTCTGCAGTTTTCTTGAAAGAAATGTTCAAGGTTGCTTGAAGGATAGACTTCTGGACTCCAGATCAGCATAGGGATGCCAGCCTCCAGGTGGGACCTGGAGATCCCTGGAGTTACAGCTCATCTCCAGACTACAGAGATCAATTCCCTGGGAGAAAGTGGGTGCTTTGGAGGGTGGATTCTATTGTATTGGACCCCAATGATGTCCCTATTCTCCCCAGGCTCCATCCCTGTATTTATTTATTTATTTAGATTCTTATCCCACTCTCCCCGTAAGTGGGCTCAGGGCGGGTTACAACATACAATACACTGAACAAAGAATAAAACAGTTTAAAAGCCCTAAAAACAATATTGAGGAAGTATCTCACCCTTATAAGTAACCTTAAATTCAAGTTCCTTGAAAAAGGGCACCCATTTCTTGAAAATGGCGCCAAACCCAAATATTTATAGCTCAAGAGGGAAAGCTGGACAAGGAGATTGGATAATGGTACAATGGATATTTGATAGTGGATTTCAGGATGGAACCTGAACATCTCAAGGCTGGGAAGGAGGGCTGCCTACTCCAGTTTGGGAAATTCTCAGAGACTGGGGGTTGGTTTGGGGAAGGGATGGGCCTCCTCAGAGGGTATAATGTTGTGGAGCCCACCCTCTAAGCCAGCCATTTGCTGCAGGGGAACTGATCGCTGTAGTTTAGAGAACAGCTGTAATTCCAAGGAAATCTCCAGGCCCCACTAAGGATGTTGGCAACTGTACTGGGAAGTCCGAGATTGTGGGCAACAGTACTACCATTTTCTTTTTCTGTTGCTATTCTGTTTTCCTCTTCCAGCTTCCTAACTCTCTGCTTATTTCTTTCTGTCTCAAAATGAGTGGTTCCCCCCCCTTGCAAACCATATTTGTTTGTTGTTCCATGTCATTTCCTAGTAGTTAATTTGAGTGGGCTGTATGCTCGTGTCTGCTGAAGTTCAGCACACGTTTTAATGGAAAAACATTTCACTACAGTATAAAGGAGAACTTCTCTTCAGCAGTGTAAAGGAGAAGGAAATGATCAGTGGAACTGGAGTACTATATGTTGACTTCTTCAAAACCACCCTCACAGTTTTGCAGTATTAATTTTTTCCCTGGACTTTGTTCTCATCTTGGGAGTCTGGCTCGTGGTGAAATGGGGCAAAACAATGTCACGTTTCAAGTTTCTGCAACTCCCGTAAACAGCAGCCAGTGAAATGGGGAAGGAGGAGGAAACATAATGTGATGTCACTACCTTAGTATTTTGTCTTTCTTAAAAGTTACAGGGTAGAGCAAAGGATGTGGATCTGCTAGTCATGTCAGGCATAGCATGTAATCAGGCAGAGCATATAAATTTAGCATTAAGTTCTAGGCTGAATTCACACTCGCCTCTTCAAAATCCCATGGAATACTTTAAAATGCAGTCAAGTTTTGTTCTTAACCGTGTTTCCCATAAACAAATTTATTGCTGGCACCACATCACTCTCCATATGAATATATCACTACAGAGTTGAATCCTTTTTTTATTAAACGATGGACATTTTAGTCTAGTTCTATACAACATGTGAAATTAAGCACACCCTTAAGATGCCCAGCTGGACATGATATTGAAGTGCTGCATGTGAGCTGTATCTGTTAGTCATGATGACTCTTTTTAGACAAAGAATGAAATGTAGTCCGACATCACAGCAAAATGCAGAATCAATACTCAGTTGCAGTCATGGAAACACCGTGACTTAATTCAGTGAAGTGCAAAGAGCATACTGCCCATATGGTAAAAGCTGTTGATATTTGCAAGTTGACTGGAAAACACCACAATGGAATTGACAGTCTCTATTTCGGTAACCAGGGACTTTCCCTTGCTTTAATTTCTTGCTTGTGTCTGGGGTAATCGGCAATATTTAAAGCATGAAATAAATTAAGGTGTCCTACTTGCAAAATCATTATGATGGATAGGTGTGGGCGTATGTTGAAAGGGGGTTTACATATTACAAGGCCATGGGGGGTGTCGTATGCACCCAGTTTCAGGGGTGGAGGGTAAGTTTTGCTCTTATCCCTAAGTACTGTACTTTTCTCAACAGGAATGTATTGTAATCATTCTCTTCTGTGGCAAAAGGGGATAGGAATATGCTTGGGTAGAGCTTTGGTACTCACCAGTACCAAATACCGGCACCTTTTGGGAAGAAATCGGTGGAAACTGGCACAACTTTATATATGAGTACGGGCACCTTTTTTTTTTTAAGCACTGTTTAGGGAAGGCGTCCCCAACTTTTTTAAAAAAGATTTTTAATTGAAAAGTTAACATCAGATACAGTGACAATAAACCGTCATAAACATATGCGATAAATAATCAAGTATCAATAAATTAACATAGTAAAACATCTATAATACAATTCTGATCAAAAAGCTCCTTGTTTTGAGCAATAAAATTTAAAACAGGGTACCAAAAATTATAATAATCAAGAGAGGCAGTGTAAGGATCTTTATTTGAGGTTTGTATCAGTGTCCTTCCCGTTGTGAGATAATCCCATATGTTCCTGCACTAACTCTCAAGAATTGGGGGTGAGGGAGATTTCCAGGAGGAGGCAATTGCAGGCCTGGCAGTGGTGCATGTTAAGTATGAGACTCAACAACGATTTCAGCTTCAAAGTGATTTCAGCTTTATTTGAACAGCAAACTGTAAGTCAGGAACACACAACAAGAAACAGTGGAGCACAGCTCCTTTTTAAACTCTCCCGGGCAGTCAAAGCCACACCCATAATAAGTTAAGGATCAATAGCAACACAGAGATAAAGGCCAATCGTAACACAGGGATAAAGGCCAATCAGGACCGTTCCCTCTTTGCAACATATTTACAAGATGATTGGTTCTGTATAGAGGTTTCTTAGAAACCAGCCAATAGTAATGCCACAGCTGAAGAGCCACATTTGAAATCAAGCTTAACATAGGAATGTATAGCCCAGCGCATAACAGCGCATAACAGCGCATAATATAGAAACCGAATCTTTCTTAACTTGGGGGATTTTGGGATCATGCTTTATGAGCCTGTGGGCACCTTTGGAACTTTGATGCAGAGTGGTGGGTGCAGCCACAAAATGGCTGCCATGGGATGTGAAGCCAATGACAAAATGGCTGCCATGGCAGAGCCATACACACACCCCCATAGAAAGTCCAAGTGCAGAGAAGAAGAGGGATAGTTTGCTAAGAAGACCAATGTGGAGCATGTTACAGTAATCAAATCTAGCTGCAACTAAGATTGTGACTACGTCATTCTTCTCTGGGAATATATGGCATATTGCAACTACCTTGCGACCCATTAGGTCTAGTATTAGGCCCAAGAGAACATCCAAGCTGCAAACCTTAGTCCTAAAGTGGAGGGCTACCACGTTCAACCCTGGATGTACCCCTTTCTTAGATCAGAGTTGTTCCCAGTCTGGGTTAAACTTCATTTTGTCCAATCCATCATAGCTGCAAACACCAATTTAGAATCCCCACTGTCTCCCTGGAATCTGGTGGAGAGATAGAGCTCTATGTCATCAGCATACCAATGATTCCACATCCCAGATTTATTTATATATAGATATAGATATAGATATAGATATAGATATAGATATAGATATAGATATAGATATAGATATAGATATAGATATAGATATAGATATAGATTAGAGCAACCAAACCAATTTCAGTCCCAAAATGGATCATAAACTAGGCCAAAATGGATCTACAGAACTGATCTTGTTAAAACAAACAAACCTGGAGTAAAGTCGTTACTAGGGTTGCCAGCTCTGGGTTGGGAAATTCCTGGAGACTCTGGGATGGGGGGGTGTTCTGGGAGTGGGTGGGGATGTTGTGCAACATGCACACATAATCTGGAAGTGATGTAGGCACACTGGTGACATCAAGGGTGACACTCTGGTTTTTTTGGGGAAAACTCTATGGTAAAATCACCTTCAAACCATAGAGTTTTGTCCCAAAACCAGAGTGCCACCTTCCCCAACATCACCGAAGTGAGAGCCAGTTTGGTGTAGTGGTTAAGTGCGCGGACTCTAATCTGGGAGAACCGGGTTTGATTCCCCACTCCTCCACTTGCACCTGCTGATGTGACCTTGGGTCAGTCACAAGCTCTGGCACAGCTGTTCCTGAAAGAGCAGTTTGTGTTAGAGTTCTCTCAGCCCCACCTACCTCACAGGGTATCTGTTGTGGGGAATGGTAACCCTATTTGGAGGTGGGACCTGGGGAGGGTGCAGTTACGGGAGGGACTTCAGCAGGATATAATGACGTAGAAACCAACTTCCAAAGCAGCTGTTTTCACAATTGGAGCTGTACTCAGTCACCTGGAAACCAATTGTAACTCTAGGAGATGTCCCAGTGGTGACTGGCAACTCTGGTCACCATCACCTATCCCATCATCTTGGCTGTGGTCAGAGGTGCAGTTTGATCCAGTGTGGCTCTATCTCTAATTGATCCAGGGTTTTTTTGTAACAGAGAATTTTGGTCAGAGTCAACCCTTTTAGCACTCTTCAAAGTGCTTTCACCTTGTCCTTGAGCAATCAGATGTAGCAGCCAGGAAATGGGGCTGTCAGCCATTTTTTTAGTTTGTCCTTTGAGCATACACACAAGCACTGATGAGCCTGCTGGGATATGTAGTTCATAGAGCTGTCAGCCATTTTTAAAAAGTTTGTCTTTTGAGCATGGGCACAAGTGCTGATGAGCCTGCTGGGATATGTAGTTCAGTGCCGTCCTCCCTCTCTAAACTTTTCAATTAACCCCTTCCCCAAAGCACAGAAAAAAGCTGAAGTACGGAGGTGTCTTTCTTTGAAAGTTTTTATAAAGAAAACCAGGTTTTGAGGAGCCCCTCAAGGGAGAGGGAGAGGGAGGGAGGGAGGGAGGGAGGGAGGGAGGGAGGGAGGGAGGGAGGGAGAGAGAGAGAGAGAGGTGTGAATATGCAGTTATGCTCACATCACTAACTAGTAAAAAAATGGCGGCTGGAAAACAAGAGACCAGTCAGACCTGCCTGAAGGCTTGGGTGCGCAACAGGGCAATCAAACAAATGGAAATCCGGTTTGAAACCAGCTCAGCCCAAAAGGACTGGACTTTCACAGGTATCAAAGAAACATGCAGTAAGGGGGGAGGGTGATGTAGATGACTGGGGCATGAAAGACAGATGCTGCTGTCTGATCATGCATTTGAAATCTGGAAGGGAACAGCAACGGCAATGGATCAAACTGCATGTCCGATCACAGCCCTTATCTAGGAAAGGAATATAGAAAAATGGACAAAAGAATAGTATTAGTGTATTCTAAGGAAGGCTTGTGGAAGGTCTCACATGTCTAAAGATTTTGTCCACATTCTTAGAATGCTTCTGTTTATTTTGAGGGGGGGGGTTATCTGAGCTGCTACTTCTTGTTATATTCTTGCTGACTGTTATTTATTTACTTCATTTATACACTGCCTTTTTTCCCCAACGTGGGCCCAGAGTGGCTGACGTCATTCTCCTTGCCTCCATTTCATCCTCACAACAACCCTGTGAGGTAGATTAGGCTGAGAGTGTGTGATAGACAAGCTTCCATGGCAGTGGGGGATTCAAACCTGGGTCTCCTAAATCCTAGAGCAATGCTCTAACCACTATATCATAGTATTTTAATCCAAACGTGAGATCAATTTATTTTTTTATAATTCTTTTTTTATTTTGAAAAACATCTACCCTGTTTCCAAGAGTCTAGGTAAAGGTTCCCTTGCTCGAAAGCCAGTCAAATCCGACTCTAGGGTTGCGGTGTTCATCTCCGTTTCCAAGCCAAAGAGCCAGTGTTATCCGAAGACATTTCTGTGGTCATGTGGCCAGCATGACTAAATGCCAACATGCACAGAATGCTTCCCACCGAAGCAGTACCTATTTAGCTACTTGCAATTTTTTGCTTTCGAACTGCTAGGTTGGCAGGAGCTGGAACCAGAGATGGCTCATACCATCATGCGGCACTTGGGTCTCGAACTGCTGAACCAATAAAACCAATAAAGCATCCAAAAACAAAACATTAAAAACTACACAGCAGCCAATAAAAAACTAACCTAAAATAATAACATCTGCTAACAGCTATCATTGCAAAAGTTTTCTAAACAGGAAGGTCATTAGGAGCAGAGTTCCTTCTAAGTTGTGCTAGGGGGTGCTGGTGCACAAAATTTTAGCTCCAACTCATGGAGTTTAAGCTTCTGCTCAGACTAAAGCATTTCCCCCTTCATGGGGAACAATGGAGGATGGGGGTACCTCCTTCTAGAGCCTATAGAATTGGACCCCCTGGGCCAATCTTTTTTAAACTGAAGGGGGGTTGAGGAGAGGCACAAGAAGCTGTGCTGCAAATTTGGTGCCTTTACCTTAAAAAACAGCCCCCCCAGAGCCCCAGATACCCCCAGATTGATTCTCCATTATAGCCTATGGGGCCCATTGACTGTAATGGTCCCCATAGGCTTTAACGGAGCTGGAAAAAACCGATTATTTATTTTTGCACACCTTTATTATGCTTTTCAATATGATTTGTAAGCTGCCTTGAGTCACAGGGGAAAGTGGGATATAAATATTTGAATAAATAAGTAGTTTGGGCAGGTTGGTAAAATCTACGCAACTTCATGTTTGTTAGGTTAGGTAGGGTTCTGACAGTGATTGTTTTACCTCTGATATACTTGACCTGTAATTTGTCATATTTAACTTAAAAAAAACCAAGTAGATTGCAAGGGTCCCCCCTCCCCAAGTACTAGTATGTTTACTAAGGCTCAGCACAAGTCTGAGGCCAGGTCTACCAACAGAGTAGACTACGGAGGGTAGACCTGTTCTCTGGAGGGCAGGTCCACCGATACAGTGGGAAAGGTCAGGTAGACCTGTTCTGCAGAGGCCTGGTCTGCCCACATAGAGGCCAACACTTTCTGTAATGAAATTTGATTTGATTCTGTTTTCTCTTATAATGTTTAAATTATTCTTAAAATATACATTAAATATAGTTTAAAAATCATTCTGAGATTTTTACAAGGTTATGGAAATAATCTTCTAAAAAGCTAATTTATGTAATAGTCAAATGTAGACTCACTTACAACTTCAATGCTACTAGCTTTTTTCACTCATGAGCTTTGCTCACAACGCTGTGGAGCTTAGAGGGAACATTGATTAGGAGTATCCTAAAGGCCTTTTATGAGCCACCCCAACAGGCTTCCCTAGGAAGGGGTTGAATACCTCAACTGAAGTGCCCCAAATGTTGACATCAATGTCAAACAAATTTTAAATTGTGGTCTTCTGTGTGGGGTTTTTTTTTTGGTAATCATTGTCTTATTTATATTGTAAACTGCCTTTAGGTCCACAAGGTAGGAAGGCAGCTAATAAATGTTTTAAATAAGTAAAAAAAAAAATCTTCTTTCTTTTACTTCCATTGTATCTTTTGAGTTGCCTCCTGGTGATCTGAGTCACTGTGGCTCATTGCAGTATATGGGGGGGTGTTATACACACATTGCTCTTTCCTGTTGCAACATCAGGAATAGATGTAGCATCGTTTTGGTTCCTTATCCTCTATCCCCATAGCATATGACTAAGGCCTGTGCGGCAGCCAACCAAATTGACTGGACTGAAACATCTCTGTGTTCTCATACTTAGAATCACTTTCCATCATGTGCCAAGCAAGCCAAAAAGGAGGCTTGTGATTGAAGTTGGTGGTGTTATAGTGAGGTTGTATACGTCTGCTAACTTCTATAAAGTGCAAGTCACTGAAGCAAGGAGGAGATGTCATCTGGGAGCCACTTCCCATCCGCCTAAAAATGGATCCATGTGAGAGCTTACAACACAAGTTAAAAATATCATGTAAACAGGGCTGGCCCCAACTTATTTTGCACCATAGGAGAGGATCCCTTCTGGCACCCCCCCCCGTGCACCGCCTCCCTATGCACTGCCCCCTTCCCCCAATGCCAGTAGCTCAGAAAGTAGTATCTTAGCTCACAGGACTCCACAGCTTAGAGGGCCCCTAAGAAGTCCCCGCACGGCCGCAGGAGGGCCCCGCTCCCCCAGACGGGTTGGCCAGTGAGTCCCCCGCATGCAGGATGCAGGCCTAGGAGGCCCCGATCCCAATGCCTTCTCCGCAGGGGGTGCTCGGCCTAGCCAGTCCCCGGCCTGAAAAAGGCAAGTGGCTCTCCGTTTAACTCATCCCGGATCGCTGGCCTGCAATCGTCTGTTGAGGGTGGCTTTGAGGACAAGCCCTTTTTGGTTTCTTCCTCTGAGTCTAGTCCTGGAATTGGTGGGAAAGAGCCAGGAACATTTGGACGGGCTCATAACATGGCCGCTGTTCCTTACAAAAGGGAGTCTCTGTTGAGAGCAGATCAGTAGCCCCCCCCTTGCCACCCCCACAGACGCACACAGGAGATGCATTCTGGGAGGAGTCTGAGACAGATGCCACGGGAGAGTTTCTTTCTTAGCGCACGAACAATCCAGCGAGCTAGCTGCATCCTAGCAGCCTGGTCTTTAAGTTTCTAATCTCGCTCCACACCTGTGTGAAGGATGGGACAAGAGGGTGTCTGTCCCCAATTGCCACATCCTGAGAGACATGCGGTGATTCCTGGCCCCAAATTGGGATAGCACAGCTGCTAACAAAAGTGGGCGGGGCAGTAAAATATAGGGTAGGGGGAGCATTAATATTGGGAGAACTGTCCCTGAAGGCTGTGCTGGCCATGATGGTTCCTCGGCATAGCGGAGGTTCAGCTCAGAGTGGACAGAGAATCCAGTCTCCAGTGGTGCTGTTTTCCCTGGCACCTGTCCCGGAGGCAGCTTTGGGTGAAGCGGCCTCGCTGAACTAGAGAGAGCCCTCTAAGCTGTGGAGTCTTCCTCCACAGGGGGCACTCGGCCCAGCCAGTCCCCAGCCCTCAGCCCAGCCCCCCTGCAATCCCCAAAGGGAGGATGGGCCACCGAGAGGCCTCAACTCCCTGCCTGCCACCCTCTGCGTGCCCTGGGGGGGTGGGAGGCCATGAGGCACCTTGGAGAGCTGTGGGGCAGCGGAGGAGGAGGAGGAGCGCCCCAGGCTACAGGCCCGCCTGGACACTGCCGCTCCTCTAGCCTCACACACCTGAAGGTGGGGGTGGGAGTTGCCAGGCCAGGAGGAACGCCACTGCCCCTGTCTCCGCCTGGGCGGCCCTGGACAGCCTGGGCCCTCCCAGGCAGCAGGGGAAGGCTCCCTGACTCCCTGCCTGCCTGCCACCCTCTGCGCACCCCGGGGGGGTGGGAGGCCACAAGGCCCCCCAGAGAGCTGCGGGGCAGCAGAGGAGGAGGAGCGCCCCAGGCCACGAGCCTACCTGGCCGCCGCTGCTCCTCTGTCCTCACACATGAAGGGGGGGTGGGAGTTGCCGGGCTGGGTCAGGGCTTTTGGCGGGGCGGGAGGGCTTTTGGTGGGGGGCAGGTGCAATTAAGGGCTGGTCCTCCCTAAGCAAACGCCTAGTTCGCTTAGTGAGTGAGCTGGCCCAAAATAAAAGAAACAATAGTAGTAACATTTGCCCTCCGAAACCCCTCTGAAAGAATGCAGCCATAGCCTTGTACCAAGAAAATTGCAGTAGTACTGAAAAAGATGTCTCTTGTATAGTCACCCACCCTATCTCAACCAGTGGGGGAACAAAGCATACCAGTACTTGGGGGGAGGACTACAGCTAGTAAGATAGTTTGGTCAATTTTCTCTGTAGTCTTCCTCTTGTCTGCTCTGTTGCTGTGGTTATGTAGTAATGGCTGCTAAAGGAAGGGTGTCGAACGTATTTTTTTATGAGGGCCTGATCTGACGTAAATGTTACTTTGTCGGGCCAGGCCACGTATTCCATAAAATGTAATGTCAGGTACCAGAGATATAAGCTTTATAAAAGACACAGACAAACACAATTAACAATATTATTTTTTACTCAAAATACAAAGAAAAGCAATTGATTCCAAGGAGGACTGAAAGCAACTGATTTACTGGGGAATCCACAAAAGCCCCAATAAATGCATTTAATCATATGCAAGACTAGGTTTTTTCCAAGGGATACCATAAAAGGGAAGGGGCAATCTTACACTTCCATGCAAATTAGCTATTTTTTTTCTATATATAGCACTTTTAGGGGATGAGTCATCATCCTTGGAAATAAGTTAGTTTTTCAGCACACACACCCATACGGCCAGCCTCAGCAGCTGAGCACAGCTACAATCCGTCTCTCAGCCTTTGTGTTCCCTCTCTTCCCCCATCCTGCCTCTGAGGATCTTGAGGAGGCGCACTAAACTCCTCCCTCCACCACCCCATCTCCTCCACCAACAAAAAACCTGTGAGGTAGGCCAGGCTGAGCAACTGGCCGCGGGTGATCCAGATAACAGGCTCCTGGCTTGGGCGGGGGGTCTGTAGTTGCATCTCCAGTCTTCACTTAGCTGCTGTCAGAGGAGACGGGAGGGGAAAAAAGTACCACAACTCCTCTTTTTGCCTTCACTTCCATTCCCCCCACACTATTTTAACTTAGCCTTTTAGCTCCACCCCCTAGCCATTCCTTTTCTATTTCTTGACAGCTCCAACCATACACACACACCCCTCACCATGTGTGCTTGCTCGGCTCCCCAGCAGCCTTCTGCTTCCTGCCTCACACCAGTTGCTCGCGGGCCGGGTAAGAGCCCTGGATGGGCCGCATCTGGCCCCTGGGCCTTATGTTTGACACCCCTGTGCTAAAGGCATTTGTTTCTTAAGCTACAGGCACACCTATTATTTGGGGGGATTTTAACCCCCATTAGTTTATTTATTTAGATTTCAGATTTTTTCCCTGTAAACCTGGGAGGCGGGTTTCAAGTTCATAGAGAGAACTGTCTTGCCTGTATGTGAACCCCCTATCTGCAGACTTGTATTCACAGATGGGGTCATATTGCAAATCAGATATGTTGATGTATTTGTATGATTTCACATATAAGCAGATTGTATGTGTGATCAGCTGTTTGGTACAGAAATAGAAATACAATCACATGAAACAACTTCATACATTTCAATCCTAGTCAATGCCCGTGGTTCACTTTATTTGCATTGTAGACAATCTGGTGATAATTTTGAGTGTAACTGAAGGCTGGATACAAAGTTTGCTGCTCGAGGGATTCTGGGTGACTCTTGTGTGCATTGTAAGAGTAGTACTAAGCCTATCAGTCCCTAATTTTAGAACTGTCTTTTCTGAGTCATCTTTGCTGTGTGGGAGGGGTGTGAAGCCTCGCTATAGCAGGGGGAAACACTGGCCTTAAGGTGAATGGTTTCATTGCTGAACAAAATGAATTTCAAAATAAAGGTCTGAACGGAGGCTATTGCTTTATGCTACTAGGACTGCAATCTTTCATGCAGTAACTTGGGAGCAAGTCCCTCTGAAATTTCATCACTGTGATATACTCCTTATGCTGATGGCATCTCAGTATGATCAGGGCAAGAAACGAGATAGGGTATTGTCCTCCTATTGAATGGTATGGATGATACTGTAGTGTTTGGGCCTGCTCATTTCGGTTTTTTAGAAATCATGAGCCATGCAGCCCACTCTCCAAAGCATCCATTTTCTCCAGGGGAGGCTGATGGTCTGTAGTCTGGAGACGAGCTGTAATTTGGGGGGATGGCCTTTGAGTTATTGTGAACCGCCAGGCAGCTGGTAAATTATACTCCATCTGTGTCTTCACCATCTGAGCATCCTACCCTGTGGAGAGGGAGTGGGATATAGATTTGATAAATAAAGAAATAATTCCAGGGGATTCCCCGCGTCCCACACAGAGACTGGCATCCCTAGCCCCCCCCTTGATTCTTCTACTGAAGAAATATCTCAAAGATGTTAATAACAAAATCTGAGCAAATTTTATTCACTTTGGGCTCGTACAGGCTTCTCTATCTCTTTGAGGGCTGATGATAAACAGCAGTCAGGATCTTGGTGGTTTAGCTGAATTCTCTGGGGCAACAGTGAAAATGAAACCAAACCGCTTGTAAACAGCTAAAGGCAGAACAAGGCCTATGGAAGAGTGTGAGAGATCCTGGTGATATACCTACATGTGTGAGACTCAGCCTGGCCTGGCACATTTTTGTATCTAAAGTGAAAAAGTCCGAATAACCTCTTTCACCTCCTGCCCATATTCTACTGATAACAATAAACATGCACACACATGCACGCACATTACAAATCAATGCTGGAAGAATAGCAGAGGCGACACTCCCCTGATGTAGCCAATCCTCCATGAGCTTACAGTAGCCCCATAAGAAGAGTTCTGTAAGCTCTTGGAGGATTGGCTACATTAGGGGTTTGTCGCCTAATATGCAAAGGAGTTCCTGCTACAAAAAGAGCCCTGGATGGATGGATGGACTCCATGGAGCAATACTGCATTTTGGGTGACAGTGGTATGTCTGTAATGTCTCATTCGTAAGGTTGTCAACCTCCTGGTGGGACCTGGAGTTCTGGAATAACAAGGAGATTTGCCAGCCTTGAGGTGGAGCCTGGAATTCTGGAATTGCAACCAGTCTCCAGATTACAGTGATCAGTTCCACTACAGAAAATGGCAGCTCCAGAAGGCGGACTCTGTGGCATCACATCCCTGCTCCGAGCTTCCCAGGCTCTACCCCAAAATCTCCAGGAATTTCCCAAGCTGGAGGTGGCAATCCTAATTTCAAGTGATCTCCAGACTACAGAGATCAGTTTCTGGGGAGAAAATGACAGCTTTGGAAGGCAGAGTCTATGGTATACCACAGATTCTAGGTGTGATTTCTCTCCACCTAGGACTGCCAAATTCCTGCTTCGGGAATGAGACCTCCCACCAACCTCCAGCCCTTCCTGCCACTGCTGGGTGGTGGTAGAGAAAAGGGTGAAATGGGGGGGGGCAATCCCCTGTGTCCCAATGTGATTACCTCACTTCCAGCACAGCCACAATCATCCAGGGCTCTTTTTGTAGCAGGAACTCCTTTGCATATTAGGCGACACACCCTCATGTAGCCAATCCTCCAAGAGCTTACAGTAGCCCCTGTAAGAAGAGCTCTGTAAGCTCTTGGAGGATTGGCTAAATTAGGGGTGTGTCGCCTAATATGCAAAGGAGTTCCTGCTACAAAAAGAGCCCTGAGTCATCACTGGCAATGGCATCATATTGTTGGAGAGCCCCCCCCCCCGTAAGTCTCCCACCATTTGCCAGCCTCATGCTGGCCAACCCTGCACCAAACTCTCTAGGTCCATAGGCACCGTTCCCAAATCTCCAGGAATCTGTTTGTTGACCCAGAGACATTACAGGGATTAAGAGTCTTCTTCTTGATGCACATCCACTTTTATGTATTTAAAACACTTTGTAGTCACCTTTTGATGCAGCTCAAGCTGGCTTAAAATATAAATAAAATGCATAAAAATACATAAAACCAACATTTAAAACCACAGTTTAGGGCAGCTTTCATCAAATGCAAGTTTGCATGGTCATAATGTCCCACAGTCTTCTGTGAATAACGGAGGTATAGTTGATAAGTATAGCTGGCCTGTGTCTTGTCCTTCTGTTCCTGTACCAGCCATCTTATCCCTTAAGATAAAATTTTAAAAGCAGCAGATAAACCTTTATATGTATACTTTTCAAAAACAAAACCATGAAAAGTTTTCTTCAAATGTTAGCAAAGAAGGGATGGTTGCCGAATCTGATGTCATAGGTAAGAGTCAGTGGGTCCCTTCCACAGACAGCTTTTCCATACTTCAAAGTAACCACACTGGAAACTTTGCAGAAGTGGCTTTTCAGTACTCAGCCCAGGACAGAAAGGAAAAAAAAAGCCTGTACCAAATGCAGTGAAACACATTTGAATTGTCCCCGCTTCTCTACGAATGTTACATTTTTCTTCATTGTAGTATTTATTCAATTTATTTGTCATTTCCCCACCTTTCTGCCCAAGAGGGACCCAACAGACTATAATCTATCATTTATTTACCCTCTGATGGTGACCATCAGTGGGTGGCTGCTGAAACTGTCAAGTGGCACTTTTGAAGTGACCTTTAGATTGTCTCGACCATTTATCTGTTGATCTCCAGTTTCCTGATCTGGCTATCACCTAAGTAAGAATGAAAAGAGAAAAGGTCTTGATACGGAAATCAGTGTGGGAGGGAGGACGCTAATTTTGTAAGTTAACCTTGGTCTTTTTTAATTTTTAAGACCATGCAGTAAAGTCGGAGCTGTACACTTCAGTCAATTAGTCAATTAAAATATCAAAACTTAATTAAACTCTGCCCCTAATTCACCAGTGGAGATTCAAGGAAGCGATACCTCTGAACTCTTCAAGAGCCTGCCGTGGAGCTGTGCTGACTCCGTCCTTGCTGTGCCAGATCTGAATTTTAAAAAAATTAAGGAATCATTTCCTTATGGCCCTTCCCCCAAATTATCAGGCAATGAAATTGCAACTTATTTAACTTTTAACAGAAACTGCCCTATTTATTTTTAAGTGTTTTTTAAAATCAAAGATAACAAGGGATGTGATGAAGTTCTAGGGCTGCTAGGCAAACTAAAAACTAGTAAATCCCCAGGTCACATGACAGACCGCAGAGTGTTTGTCTCACCAAACTTTCGGAGTTCTTTGAGCAGGCTGACAAGCATGTGGATAAAGGTGATCCAGTAAACGTTACATTCTTGGTCATCCCTGTCAGCTAGCTGCCATGGAAGGGAATGTCAGATGTGGGGGGATGCCGCCACTTTGTTTTTCTTTCTCTGCTGCTGTCTCTGCTTTGCTCGCTTATCGGCCCTGGCCTTGAGACGCTGCTCTTTCTGCATCAACCTGCTTTCACTTTCCCACATGTCCGGCTTGGGAATATGTAGCTGTTAGGGAGCCCACACATTTTGAGACCTCTTTATTAGCCCCTAGGTATCAGGGGGTCTGGCTTGAAGGGGGTCTTTCTTCTAGTGTTCTGTTTGCAATTGCCATTACTGACACAAGAGTCTTACGATGCTTATTCATTCGTCAATAAACTGACCTACCTACAGGACTGTTGTTGAGTGTCTTGATTGGGACTTCTGACAAAGTGACAGTAATCCCCACAGTCCCTCTACCTGCCTCTACACCATGATGAGCAGTGAAGAGGATCTTCTGGTGCCCTCTATTATGGACGAGATGGTACCTACTACAACCACCCCCACCACCCCCAATGACCACATTGGTCACCACCGCTCCGCCAATGTCCACGGGTGAGGGGCGATCCCAAAGTTCGGAGGAACCTATGTTCAGCTCCGGCTGCTTCAGGTCAGAGACCCAAGAGACCTGGACTATGACTCCTGGACAGGGGCCAATCAAGAGGTGCGAACACCCGCCCTCACAACCGACTCCTTGGAGACAGGCCGTGGAAGATGAGACCTGGGAGGAGCGGTTTGCCTGCATGGAAGCACTCCAAGTGAGGGTGTTTCATACCTTGGAGGAATCATTGATGAACCTCCCGCAGCTTGTGGCCCAAGTGGTGGAAGGGGAGCTCTGCTAGCGGCTGCCACTGCCACAGCCAGCCATGCCACCCCCCCTCCTTCCGGGCTGCTGGCTCCCCTCCCACAACCTCCCCAGGACCTGTGGCTTCACAACAGGGTCATCAACCCCAGGAGCTGTTAGAGGCGACATTCGATGGTACTCCAGAGCAATTGGCCTATTTTGTAGTCCAGGTGGAGAAATTCGTGCAGTACTGGGGCCACCTGTTCCTGGATGATGAACAAAGGGTGGCCTTCATCACCACTAAGCTGAGAGATGGTGCGGCCAACTGGTATGTTAGCATGCATAATGCAATGTGCCCAGAGTTGCAGGATGTGGATGCCTTCATGTGGGCTTTGCAAGAACAATATGAAGACCTGATGGAAGACCTGAAGGCGTGAAACCACCTGCGAGTGCTGAAGCAAGGAAAGTGCTCAGTGCGCAAGTACTGAGAACAGTTCAAACGCTATGTGGCAAAGGTCCAGGGGTGGCCAGACGAGGTGCTAGTGGACTGTAATGAACGCCGAGGCGGGGACCCATGTGTGGGTAAGAGCCTTGAGAGACTCAGGCTGTGCCCAAGACTTAATCAGCCCAAAATTGGTCACAGGACTAGGGGCATTAGTAGTCAAACTGACAGACCCCATTGTGTTCACCCGGATGGACGGGTCCTCCATGAAGGAGCTGTGCAAGTTCGAGACTGTTCCTTTGCAAATGGGGGGGGGCGCACTGGGAAAATCGGTCTTTCGTCATTACTCCCATGTCTCAGTTACTGCTAGTGTTGGGGAGCCCCTGGTTACATAACCATAACCTGTATATCCTCTGGGATGAGGGAAGGGTGCAATTGGAGTAGCGGGAGATGGTTGTTGGTACTCCGGTCCCCGGCTTTTTGTGCCCACATCTCTGCGGGGGGAGGTCATGTTAGCAGGGCATGGATCCCGCTTAGGGGGCCACTTTGGTTATGTCAAGGTGCTACAGTTATTGCAGCGCCAATTTTGGTGGCCAGGCATGAGAAAAGACATTTTGTTATTTGTGCAGTCGTGTCAAACATGCCTCATGTGCAAGCCCCGCCCCGGAAAATGCCCTGGTTTGCTACAACTGCTGCCCACCCCATCTAGACCTTGGGAAGTGATTTCAATGGACTTCATCACTGATCTTCCCTTGAGTAAGAGCTAAATGGTGATTTGGGTGGTCGTGGACTTGTTCTCCAAGCAAGCACACTTCATACCATTTAGCAAGGTGCCAAACCGCGCGGAGCTTGGCCAAAGCATTTATGCACCACATCATACAGCTCCACCCCCCCCATGAGATTATTTCAGATAGAGGTTCTCAATTTGTCTCCAAGGTCTGGGGAGAGTTAATGAAAGTGTTGGGGGTGGAAAGGGAACTCAGCAGTGCGTACCACCCCCAAACTGATGGGCAGACAGAACATGTCAATCAAACCTTGGAACAATTTCTGAGATGCTTCTCGAATTATCAGCAGGACAACTGGGTGGAGTTGTTGCCTTTTGCAGACTATTGCTACAATAACACCCTCCATTCCTCCATGGGGGCTTCCCCGTTCAAGACTGTGTTTGGTTATGAGGGGCCCCCATTTCCTTTCTTGGATAATGGACAAGAGGTGTGGGGAGGAGGTGAGTGACTGGTGTGAAAAGGTGTGAGCTACATGGCCCGTGGTCACCAAAACCCTTGAAAAGGCAAAAGCTGCGTATAAAGAGCAAGCTGACAAAAAAAGAAGTGTGGGGTGGGACCTGAAGCTAGGGGATATGGTCTATGTGTCCACCAAGGACATTAAGGAGCTGCAACTGAGTCATGAATTAGGCTGGAAGTATACTGGGCCATTTGCTGTTGTGAAAAAGATAAACTACGTTGCTTTTCAGCTGGCCCTCCCGAAAACTCTTAAACATGTGCATTCTGTATTTCATTCCAGTCTCCTAAAAGAAGATCTGGGTCCAAATGTCTGGTGTCCCCAGCAGGCCCGCCACCACCCTTGATGGTGAATGGCGAGCAACATTTTGAAATCTCCTGGATTCTTGATTTGAAGTGGAAACCCTGATTGTGGGTTGATTTTGGGCCTGAACACAGGGATTTTGGGTGGCGTCTCACCATGTCAATGCTCCTTGATTGCTTTGTGCTTTCCACTCTGCCCAGCTGGAGAAGGTGGGGGGAGAAGGGGGCTTGGGGGGGGCAGGATGTCAGCTAGCTCCCATGGAATGGGATGTTGGATGTGGAGGGATACTGCCACTTTGTTTTTCTTTCTCCTGCTGCTGTCTCTGCTTTGCTCGCTTATCAGCCCTGGCCTTGAATCCCAAAGGCTTTTGACAGGGTGCCTCACTTTAACCATCATGGGATAAGAAAACTGCTCACTGTATGTATTAAAATTAGTTAAATAACAGAAACAGAGTGTAGAAATAAATGGACAGTTATTAGAATCGTGGGAACTGAGCAGCAGCGTCTCACAAGGATTGTTAATAGGACTGGTATGATTTAATTTGTTTATACATGATTTGGAACAAGGGGTGAGCAGTGCAGCAGCCAAGTTTGCAGATAATGCCAAATTATTCCAAAGTTTTGATGCCCAAGTTTCAATACTTTGAAGCATTTGCTTATTCCAACAACTAGCTAAGAGCAACCTAACTGCAATAATTCATTTTTTATAAGATACTCACGAGCCAGTCCTCAGTCAGGTTTCCCAATGCATACATTTGTTTAAAGGAGTGATGCATCATCTAAATCTATACAGGTAATTTCACTGGTTGAGAGATTTATAACATTACGTTTTCAAAAGATGGGACCAAAAGGTAAGTATCAGCTGTATGTGAGGTCGTCAGCCACCTTTGGTTCCTGGGCCAAGTACGTGTTCCGCTGGCTGCTGAAAGGCTTTCTTTTGTACGGTTAAGCAGCCCCATGGCTAGATGATTTTCAGTGGGGGCATGCTGGGGGCATGACATCACTTCTGATGTAGAAAATAAAATAAAATAAAAATAGGAGAGTGATCTCCTAGCCCTCCTGCTACCCGCTGGCCACCCTGCTCACTGCTCACTTCAATTACAAAACAACATCTTAGTTCACAATGATTTCTGTTTGTTAACTGTGGTATTTATATGCTGATTTGCTGCAGTTCGGGTCTTAACAACATTGTATGTATGTATGTTTATATGTAAGATTTTCAGAGAATGGCTAAGATATTGTCTTTTTGCTAAAGAAAACTTAAATGGGAGCCAGGAGGAAGAAAGTGCTCTGTGGGGTTAAATGCCCTGTCTTGCAAAGTGGCTGTGTATGTGTGTATGCGTTTGTGTTCTAGTCCTGCAAAAGGGAAGAGTCATAAAGGGAAGGGAAGGACTGGTGAAGTTCGTTTTGTGGTTAACTGGTGTGGTTAGTCCAGTCACCATTAGTTAGCAAAGTGCTTAAATAAAGCTACAAATGCAGCAGTGCCACTTTACCAGGTTACTCAGCTTATAAAGCTACATAGGAATGATGCTACAAGTTTAGAAGAGAAATACTCTCTTTATTTGAGAAGTAAATTTTGGATAGGAAAGAGTAGAAACATGATAGATTACTGACTTACTAGCTAAAGGGTGGAAGCTTGTCTCCGTCACATTGTTCACAGTTATCATCAGAGTACTTATCAAGGAGGAAGTGCCTTAGCAGGTGCCCTTCTTCACCATTTAGTAGCTCCAGGACTTTGTATGGCTGCTGAACAGGAGGCAACCCAGTGCCCCATCTGCCAGCAGACCAGCCAAGGATGAGCCAGCATCCAGGGGCAAGACCTTGGGCCCTCAGGCCCTTTCAAGCATTACAAGTGGACTTCACAGAATTACCAAAGGACCAAAGAAAAAGAGATCTACTAGTGATGGTTTGCCAGCTAATGGGATGGCCTGAGCTTTATCCATGTACAGTCCCAACTTCACAAAATGTAGCTAAAGCATTTATACATGAAGTCATACCCTGTTTTGGAATTCCAGAGTCTATAAATTCAGATTGTGGACCATCTTTTATTGCCCAAGTTGTTCAACAAGTGTCATCGGCTCTAGGAATTGTTTGGCATCTCCATACTCCCTGGACACCCCAGTCGAGCGGCCAAATTGAATGGATGAATTGGACCATGAAAATTCCTTTGACTAAGCCATTTAGTGAAACACACATGACTTGGGGAAAGTTAGGGATATCACTCTTTGAATTAGTTTATGGATGCCCCTTCCCTGTATTGAAACCCAAGGGGAGGGTGACTTTAGAAGTCAGAGATATCACATTAAAAAAACTATGTGATTGCTTTGCAATCTTGCTTCTCTTCTCTTCACAGGTTTGCCTTCAGTCAGCAGCCGTTACCAGTAGCTACCCCAATCCACTCTTTCAGTTTTGGAGATCGGGTATATGTAAAGGCCTGGAAGCATGAACCCCTGCAACCTGAGTGGAAGGGACCATTTCAGGTGCTGCTGATATCTCACAGTGCCGTTAAGGCTGAAGGCCATTCTTCTTGAATTCACCGCACTCAAGTAAAGACACCACCTGCATAGGAAACCCTAACCAACTTCAAGAAACAGAAGAAAGTGACTACAGGGAAACCAAGGAAGATCGAAGCAAGAGCTTTGAGGTAGATGACCCGCCCTGGTGTGTAGAGCCACTTGACAGTCTAAAGTTCTTGTTCTGGTCCTCTATTCCAAAAAGCTGAGATCTGAACAGTACCATAAACTTTTTGGATGGTGGACTAGGGGTAGTGGTGGAGAATAAGATAGAATCAGCGAGTGTGCTCACATACAGAAAAACCATTCTAAGTCCAGTGTTCCCTCTAAACTGAGTTAGGGTGAGCTAGCTCACAGTTTTTTAGCATCCGGCTCACACATTTTTGTCTTAGCTCAGGAAGGATGGCTCCAGAGCAAACCAATGTATGCAGTAGCCAAATCGCTCGCTCACAAAGTAGAATTTTTGCTCACAAGGCTCCACAGCTTAGAGGGAGCATTGTTTATCAACCCTATGTATTGCCAGAATAAAATTGATGCAAGACATTCAGAATGATACTGTACTCATTGAGGAAGATAACACTTTTTTACAGTTATCAGTTCAAAGTGCTAAACTACTCAGAGTTTCTGCTTGTTAGATATGGAGATTGTTACCTGAGAATTCCAAACAAGGGTTTCCTATGGTGGCATTCACTTTAAATGCTCCCAAAATGATTGGGATGAAATATCTCAGGGATGGTTAGTAAGGGGAATTGACAGTTGGCCAAGAGTGCAGAGCAATAGTACAAATTTCCTTATTTTCCAGAAAATATCTGGGAAATGGTATTATCAGAAAAATACCACAAGAAAGGACAAAAGTTATTAGGTCGATCATGATGCCCCCAAGTAATGACATCAACTGGACGATGGGATCAAAATCACACACATAAAATCTTTTTATAAGGACTGGTTTGGGGGAAATAACCAAACTGAATCATGGTGGTCCAATTTTAATCATACCACTTCCTCTTGTGAGATACCCATCCAATGTTTTCCTGATGAGCTAAACTGGAAATGTAGATACACAAGTAGATCAGTGAAAGCTAATTACACTGCAATGCAGATGGGGCATTGGTGCCATTTTCAGGGGCAGATACAAATCTTGATGTACCCACTTTAGTTGGGCATCACTGTGTTTGTGGAAGAAGAGCGTACCCAGTCCTTCCCACAAATGGGGAGGGAATATGCTATTTAGCTCTAGTTGTTCCTGGAATCTGTTTAACAAAGACTATGTCTAATCCCAGGATTAGAAATTATTGAGATACAGAGCAAATTAAAAAATACATTAACATCTATCCCCCCTTAACTCATTTTGGGTTATTCCAAGGGCTGGATAAAGCTGTATGGAGGCTTCAGGCTGTAGCTGAAATATTAGCCAACGCTACAGAAGAGGCTCTTAAAGATCTTGCATCAGAACAATGAAAGATCTAACAAATGGCACTACAAAATCAAATGGCTTTAGATATTATTTTGTCTGCAAAAGGGGAAACGTGAATTAATTAATCAGTCTTGTTGTGCTCATATCCCCGATAATTATGACCAGATCTTCAACTGAGCAGAGCATATGCTGCAATTGCCTATGTTCCACAAGTTGACAGCTGGTGGGACTCAGTTTTCAGTCCTATCAAAGCCTGATTCAATAGTACTGGTTCTAGTTTATGCATTGTATTCCTTTCTTTTGTCTGGTTCATTGTTGTCATGATATACTTATGTTGTTGTCTACAACGTGTCCCCAATCTCTTCTGTATGTTTAAATTTCAGCCTCAGAAGCCTACAGCAGAACAGTATTACTTGGCTTTGCAAAAAACGGTACGCAGCTATCAAGTAAGTTGTTGGCACGTTTGAAGGGACTGGCCCTTCAAGCGCCAAAGTGGGGATTGTAGGATTGCTAAGAAAAGCTTCCTTTTTACGTGTTTACCATAGAAGGAAGTAACCGGTTTCCCGCTCAAATGCTTGCCATATAAGGAAACTATGTATTGCGGCTGCTCAGGAATGATTGACAGATACAATGTTATATAAGGGCATCTCCTTTTCTCCTCAGTGGACCGCTTGGTTGTTTGTGCTGACTTTCCCATTCTATTTGAATAAAATCTGCTCCTTTTACTGAAGAGGAAGCCTCGCCTGTTCTAGTTCTTATTGGGACGGGCATACCAGAACAGAATCCCTTGTGTTAAAATCTTATGTTGGGTCTCTCTCTTTTGTACTGCCGTCAGCTTTTTCTAGCATTATTACATACGATGTTTGTGGTCTTCCAACAAGATATTTGGGCCATCTCATGGAGTTCAACCAGTCTGTCTCATCCGTTCCCTCTCTTCCTCATCTGAAAAGTTTAGCCACTGAAGAAGTACGCAGTAGAATTTTTTAAATCAAATAACATACCTTTAAAAGTAGCTACTTGTAAGTACATGCAGGTAGGTGTCAATGTGATGGTCAGGTTCCCAAGAAGCACTAGGCAAAAGCCATCTTTGCTGTGCGTCTTCCGCCTTATGCTGGCTTACACATCGAGCAGAAAAGCTCCTCACCCGACTGCAACCAATGGCTCTTAGCACTGCCAAGCCTTTGAAGTTTTAGAAAGAACCATCCCCCAAAGAAGTCAGTCTTGACACACTGTCCATGTCATGCTAGATGCAAAGATTTAAGTTTAGGACACCCGACCTGTCCAGCTCTGACTTTGAACTGACCCTTTGGGCTTTTTGCTGTTGGCTATGTCAGAAGCGATTCTGGGCCACTCTCCCTGTGCAAGGCAGTTAATTTTGAGTGTTAGATAGAGATCAATAGTCATAGCTTGAAATTGACATCTTTGGAGGAAAAATATGTCGTATGGCAGTAACACAGACGTGATAGCGCTTCAGTTAAGAAAATGGTGTACTCTTTCATTATTGTTTTTCAATGACAGTGTCCAGAGTGTTATTTCATTCCCCCAGCGAGAGTCTGACAGTCTCTTGCAATACCTTATCTATCAGAGCATTTTCATTCCTATCCTTTCATGCTTGGCTTCTCGAGTGGAACTTTATTTACAAGGCCTGTGGAATTAGAAAGGATGGCTTACACTAACAGCCTTGGTCACTAAGAAATAAGACCCATCACTTCAAAGAACTCAACTTTGCTTCTCCGGGCACCAAAAGTTGGGAGCTTAGAGCCAAACAACACATTTGCTGGAGACCCAGATCTGTGAGCTTGGAGCTACTGAACATAGGGTTGCCAACTCTGGGTTGAGAAATACCTGGATATTTGGGGGTGGAGCCTGGTGAGGGTGGAGCTGGGGGGAGGAACGGGGTCTAATGCAACAGAGTCCACCTTCCAAAGCAGCCATTTTCTCCAGGGGGAACCGACCTTGGTCATCTGGAGATCAATTGTTGTAGTGGAAGATCTCCTGGTGCCATCTGGAGGTTCAGAACCCTAACCGGAAAGAGGGAGAAGGAGGATACAATTTCAAGCAGAGAAGCATCAGGCAGAGGGATATGCTTAACCCTTTTCTCACCCACCAATTTTAGCCTGTAACAATGAATGCATTTAATAAAAGCCATTAGTTCACAGAGTAACACATTCTTGATATTTTTTGATGTTTTGCCTCCTGTGACAAGTGCAGCACAGGTTTGTGACCCCAAGATGCAGGAGCCAATTACAGCAATGCCCTCGTTCAGCTCATAGGAGATGAAAACACAGCTGGGTTTCTGGATGTGCATTTGTTGCATTGCAGAAAGGGGGGAGGGGAAGGGAGAAGAGAATGCCTATGAGAATAGGCAAAGAATCGAACACATGCTTGCGCCCCTCCCCCCTTGCCACTTCACAGCTGCTGGGCAGGCACCCAGGTTCCTGGACTCAAGTTTCTGATGAATGTGTGGTATGGTCACTACTTCAGTGTTCATCAGTTCCACACATGTATTTACTGCTTCCAGGGTATTCAGTGCCTCACCCGACATAAACAGTATCTTAATTGGATTTGGGGCCTGAAATCTAGGCTCCCTGCATTTCCTACTGAGCTCTGCAGGACATTGTAAAAGTATCCATAGGCTCTGATCACACGCAGAATTTGCAGTGGGAGAGCTGCAAATGCTGGGTGGAGTTTGGGGCATGATCACACGGACACATCTGGCAAGCGTACTGCACCCGTGGCCAACCCGTGGCGTCCAGCTGCAGATGCGCAGTTAAAAAGTACCTGCCAAACTCCACTAGCAAATGGTTTACTACGGGCCGCAGATGGACTTGATCCATGTGATTGTGCCGGTGTGCACCTATTTCCTCCGGCCGTCCTTGTTGAAGTGCGCTGGAAGCACGCGCTGACGGACAAAACACCAGTGTGCCGCCATCGCATCTGATCACATAATAGTGGGTCAAAATGTGACGGTGCAAATAGCCACACCTCCTGGCACATGTGACCGGGACCATAGCCTATCGAACCCCTGTTCCTCTCTACTGCCCACTGACTTACTTAATGCAGATGCAAGAATAAGGAAAACATCTCTGCTTACTTTGCTACTTTTCTCACCTCCCATCTTTCTGGCCCTCTGGCTGATCAGTTGGACCCAGCTGAGCTCTGAGAAGGAGCAAGGTGTTAGAGCTGCCAGAGGGGTGAGTGTTTTTTTTAATTTATTTACTTTCAGCTGAGGTGCTTTAGCTGAGAAGGTACTGTGTGGGGGACTGTATTTGGGAGTGTGTGGGTGAGTTGTAGGAGACTCCTGGCTGCTGGAGTTAGGGTGTGAAAGAGTCATTGTTTGCCTGTAATTAAGTGCCTAGGGTGAATTTGAATTGCTGCTGGCCACACCCTCTCCTGGGGGAGGCTTCTATTTAAGGCAGGAAGCTTGCAAGAGGCATGAGCCAAAGGGTGAGGCTCTTGGCCTGTAGCTCTGAGCCTAGGGGCTCTGTAAGAAGCCCAGGAAGAGCCAGAAAGCCAGGGACCTTGGCTCCTTGGGTTCCCAGTAAGGTAAGTAGACTTCTACAACAGTAACCATATAAATACAAAGGGTTTTAAAAGGGGGGTTATATCAAAGTATTTGTTTAAAGACAATTATGAAGCCAGAATGCCAGCAGGGGGTTGGGGGCTATCCAGTGTTTTGCCCACTGGTCAGAAGTCTTGGGTGTGTGCTCGGTGCAAGGAGCTCCTGGTTCTCAGGGAGCGAGTGTGCTCCCTTGAGGCCAAGGTGGCTGACCTGGAGAAGCACAGACAGTCAGTTAGGTGCACGGAGAAGACTCTCGGGGACTTGTTAGATATATCCCACTCTGGATCTGGCAGCCCAGCTGCTGCCAGGGAGCATGAGGGTCAAGGGGAAATGGGGCACCATGCTGAGGATAAGGGGAATGTGCCCTCAGAAGGGACCTCTTCTTCAGCTGGTGAACGAGTATCCTTTCGTACCAAGGAACTGTCCCTGGGAAGGGTGGGAGGGGGGCTCTTGGTAGTTGGTGATTTGATCCTTAGGCAGGTAGACAGCTGGGTGGCGAACCTGTGTACTGACCGTATGGTGACTTGCCTGCCTGGTGCGAAGGTAGCGGACATTACGCGCGTTTTAGATAGGCTGGTAGATAGTGCTGGGGAGGAGCCGGTGGTCGTGGTGCACATCGGCACCAACGATGTGGGGAAATGCAGTTGTGAGGTCCTGGTTGAGAAATTTAGGCTGCTGGGCAGAAAACTCAAGGCCAGGACCTCCAAGGTAGCCTTCTCAGAAGTGCTACCTGTTCCACGCACAGGGCTGGAGAGACAGGCACAGATCAGGAGTCCCAATGTGTGGATGAGACGATGGTGTAGGGGGGAAGGGTTCAAGTTTGTTAGGCGCTGGGATGCTTTTTGGGACAAGAGGGAGCTGTACAAAAGGGACGGTCTCCACTTGTCCCAAGAAGGAACCAGGCTGCTGGCGCTCAAAATCAAAAAGGTGGCAGAGCAGTTTTTAGACTGAATAATGGGGGAAAGCTGACAGGAGATGAGAAGTCTCTGGTTCAGGATGGCTCATCTCAAAGAGATGAAGGGGTAGCTATTACTTTTGTACAAGGAAATGGATTAAAATTGTCCACTGAGACTGTGGCTAATGATAGGAACTGCCTGGCAAGGTCTCAAGGCAGCAAGAGGAAGGCTGTGGGCTTAACAAACGTGGGAAACTATAAGTGTTTATACACAAATGCTAGAAGTCTCTGAGGTAAAATTGGAGAGTTGGAATGCTTGTTGTTGGGGGGGGAAATAGACATTGTGGGTATTTCAGAAACTTGGTGGGATGAGGAAAATCAGTGGGATACAGTGATTCCTGGTTATAAATTATATCGGAAGGATGGGGGAAGGGTTGGAGGTGGGGTGGCTCTGTATGTCAGAGAGGGTATACAGTCCAGTAAGATTGAGAGGGTAAGAAAATTGGATTCGTTTCTGGAAATGCTATGGGTTGAAATAGTGGGTCCAAAAGGAGGCTTAACAGTAGGAGTTTGTTATCGCCCACCAGATCAAAAGATAGAGGAGGATTATAAAATGATGAATGAATTAAAGAGAGCAGCTAGACAGAATAACTGTGTCGTAATAGGCGACTTTAACTACCCACACATTGATTGGGTCAATATGAGTTCTAGTTAGGAAAAAGAGATTGAGTTTTTAGATACTCTCAGTGACTGTGCTATGGAACAGATGGTCACAGATCCTACCAGGGGAGAGGCAATCCTGGATTTGGTCCTAAGTAACACCCAAGACCTGGTGAGAGATGTAAAAGTGATTACACCGCTTGGGAACAGTGACCATAATGTCATAGAGTTTAACATTTGTACAGATAGGGAGTTGCCCAAAAAGACTGACGCAACCACTTTTACCTTTAAAAGGGGTAACTTCTCTGGTATGAGGGGACACGTGAGGAAGAAATTGAAAGGAAGAGTGGAGAAGGTCAAAACCATTGGGGAAGCTTGGAGACTATTTAAAAATACAATCCTAGAAGCTCAGAAAAAAATATACCGCAGATTAGGAAAGGCACAGATAGGTATAGAAAAAAGCCTGCATGGTTAACAAATAAAGTAACGGAAGTTGTAAAAGATAAGAAGGATTCCTTTAAGTGGTGGAAAGCTAGTCTTAGTGAGGCTGATAAAAGGGAACACAGACTATGGCAAATAAAATGCAAGTCTGTGATCAGGCAAGCAAAAAGGGAATATGAGGAGCATATCGCAAAAAACATAAAGGCCAACAATAAAACTTTCTTCAAATACATTAGAAGTAGGAAGCCAGCCAGGGAGGCAGTGGGGCCCTTGGATAACCAAGGGGTAAAAGGGGTAGTGAAGGATGATAGGGAAATGGCTGAGAAGCTGAATGTATTTTTTGCCTCTGTCTTCACTGTGGAAGAGGAGAAGTGCTTGCCCACTCCAGAAGCACTGATTTCGGGAGGGGGTTTGAAAGACCTGAATCAGATTGCGGTGACAAGGGAGGAAGTCCTACAACTGATGGACAATTTAAAAACTAATAAATCACCAGGCCCGGATGGCATTCATCCGAGAGTTCTGAAAGAACTCAAATGTGAACTTGTGGATCTCCTGACAAAAATATGTAATCTTTCTTTAAAATCTGCCTCCATTCCTGAGGACTGGAAGGTAGCTAATGTCACTCCCATTTTTAAAAAAGGCTCCAGAGGAGATCCAGGAAATTACAGGCCAGTCTGACATCGATACCAGGTAAATTGGTGGAAACTGTTATTAAGGAAAGAATTAGTAGGCACATTGATGAACAAAAAGCAGACTCAGCATGGGTTCTGTAAGGGAAGATCTTGTCTCACTAACCTGTTAGTGTTTTTTGAGGGAGTGAACAAACATGTCGATAAGGGAGACCCAATAGATATTTACCTTGACTTCCAGAAAGCTTTTGATACAGTTCCTCATCAAAGGCTCCTATGTAAGCTCAATAGTTATGGGATAAAAGGACAAGTCCTCTTGTGGATCAAAAACTGGCTTATAAATAGGAAACAGAGAGTGACTATAAATGGGAAACTTTCTCAGTGGAGGGTGGTAAGCAGTGGGGTACCACAGGGATCAGTACTCGATCCGATGCTTTTTAACTTGTTTAATAATTATTTGGAATTGGGAGTAAGCAGTGAAGTGGCTAAATTTGCAGATGACATGAAGTTGTTCAGGGTGGTGAAAACCAGGGAGGATTGTGAGGCACTCCAAAGGGATCTGTCGAGGATGGGTGAGTGGGTGACAATGTGGCAAATGGGGTTCAATGTGGCCAAGTGCAAAGTGATGCACATTGGAGCCAAAAATCCTAAATATAAATACACGTTGATGGGGTCTGAACTGGCAGAGACGGACCAAGAGAGAGATCTTGGAGTCGTAGTAGACAACTCAATGAAAACGTCTAGACAGTGTGTAGCTGCAATAAAAAAGGCCAACGCTATGCTGGGGATTATTAGGAAGGGAATTGAAAACAAATCAGCTAGTATCATAATGCCCCTGTATAAATCATTGGTGCGACCTCATTTGGAATACTGTGTACAGTTCTGGTCATCACATCTCAAAAAGGATATTATAGCATTGGAAAAAGTGCAACTAGAATGATAAAAGGGTTGGAACACCTTCCCTATGAAGAAAGGTTAAAACGCTTGGGGCTCTTTAGCTTGGAGAAACGACGGCTGAGGGGTACCATGATTGAGGTTTATAAGATTATGAATGGGATTGAGCAGGTTGAGAAAGAAGTACTCTTCTCCCTTTCTCACAATACAAGAACTCGTGGGCACTCCATGAAATTGCTGAGCAGTCGGGTTAGAACAGATAAAAGGAAATACTTCTTCACCCAAAGAGTGATTAACATATGGAATTCACTGCCACAGGAGGTGGTGGCAGCTACAAGCATGGACAGTTTCAAGAGGGAATTAGATAGATATATGGAGCAGAAGTCCATCAGTGGCTATTAGCCACAGGGTATAGATGGGAACTCTCAGTCTGGGGCTGATGCACTCTATTCTTGGTGCTGGAGGGGGCAGCAGTGGGAGGACTTCTAGTGTCCTGGCCCCACTGATGGACCGCCTGATGGCACCTGGTATATTCTGGCCGCTGTGTGGCAGAGTGTTGGACTAGATGGGCCATTGGCCTGATTCAACATTGGCTTCTCTTATGTTCTTATGGATTGCCAACCTCCAGGTGGGGCTGGGAGATTTCCTGGAATTACAATCACTTTCTAGACTTCAGTACCCCTGGAGGAAAAAGCTGCTTTGGAGGGTGGGCTTTGTGTAGGGTTGCCAGTCCCCAGGTCTGGGTGGGGTTCCCCCCACTTCTGGGGGCTTCACTTCACCCTCATTTCACCCAGCAGGGGAAGCCCTGCCCCCAATCCTCACCCCCAAGAGCGACCACCTGCCCGGCCACCCCTCTCCCTCCCCTCCTGCCCAGTTTAAAGGGCTTCAGCTGATTGGCAGGGACCATGTGGCCTGCTGACCACCTGGAGGTCCCTTTAAATCTAGCAATGATGGGTGGGTGGTCGCTCTTGGGGGTGAGGATTGGGGGCATCCCTGCCCACCCCTCAGAACACCCCCCCAATCCTCCCACTGGAGCAACAAGGGGACCTGGCAAGTCTAGTTTTGAGGCATTAAACCCTGCTCTTACTACTCTCTCCTGGCTCCACACCCCAAATCTCCAGGGATTTCCCAACCTGGAGATGGCAGCCCTACAAGTCAGGAAAGCATTATCTTTGGTGGCCAAGAGGAAAGTTGGTGTTTCTCACTTCATACAGAAACTACGCCATTGTAGTGATGTGGGTTCAAATTACCTGGGAGAGTGCCTTGTGTCCAGATGAAGATTTCAGCTATCTCTTCAGTTTTTTCCCACACCAAGGCCCACTGCAAAAATATGTGTCCATCACCCACTGACTGTGATGACTTCAAGTGCAAATAAACGATCACAGATGAATCATCACTGATAGAATGTGCACGTCACTCAGAGGTGACTCAGAAATTTCAGCACAGCCAGCATATACATTTTTGTTGTCAATCATCACATGCTTGCCATGCCCTCCCAACTGGTCCAGGGCCTCTGTTGGTAAGGTAGCAGCCCACCAGAGGCTCTGAACCTATGGGAAAGATGTAACCGTTGGAAACAGGGTTTCCTCTAAGCTCAGTTAGTGTGAGCTAGCTCACAATTTTTTAGCCTGCGGCTCACACATTTCTGTCTTAGCTCAGGAAGGACGGCTCCAGAGCAAACTCATTTATGCAGCGGCCAAATCACTCACTCACAACTTTAATGCCAGTAGCTCACAAAGTAGAATTTTTGCTCGCAAGACTCCACAGCTTAGAGGGAACATTGGTTGGAAAGACCAGACAAGATTGTTTTAGAAGTTTTTAGGAGACAAAATGCCTCAAAGAAAAGCACCTACTTCAGAATTCTTAGCCAGAACGAGCGTCATTGTGGAAAGCACAGGAGGAGAGAGCACTTCCATATTTCCTCCACACAGCCTTGCCAACCTCCATGCGGTGGCTGGAGATCTCCTGGAAGTACAAGTAGTCTTCAGATGGCAGAGATCAGTTTCCCCTGGAGAAAATGGCTGCTTTGGAGGGTGGACTCTATGGCAGTGTACCCAATGAGGTCCCTCCTCTCCCCAAACAAACCCCACCCTCTCCAGGCTCCAGCCCCAAAATCTACAGGTATTTCCCAACCAGAGCTGGCAACTCTACCTCCAAACCAGTCTGTGTGTATCAAGGTTCTTGCTCCCCTAAACGACTTTTCTTGAGTGTCTCCTAGGCAGGAACAAGGCAGAAGCTGAGTGGCACCCAAGACATGGCTCACCCGGACAGAGAAAAGTCTGCCGGCGTGGCAGGCCGAAAAAGGCTCCTCCGAAGCAGGGAAAGGTAGTGACCATTCACTCGGAATAAAGCAGAGCAAAGTTCTTATATGCAAATTCATGGAAGCTAAATAGCTAAACAGAAGTTCAGTATTCCTCTGAACATTTATTATTCCTCTGAACCTTTGAATGTTTATTTATTGTCTCTATTGTTTTTGCAAACAGAGTCATAAACAGCAAAACCTTGTCCCACAATAAACCTCGTCCCACAGGAAAGCGTGGAAGAATTTTAAAGGTTATTACTGCAAAAGTTGTCCTGTGGTTTGTCAACAGCTGCTAGAAATTTTGCCACATGCGGAGTAGTCTGTTTGTCTTCGTCTCTAAGTAACCAGGATGATTTTGCTTCTGGAGAGAGGAAGTCCTGATTAAATGCAGGGGAGATCCGTTCATCTCTTAGA
The DNA here is from genome assembly GCA_029375565.1 of Gekko gecko. Classification (NCBI taxonomy): domain Eukaryota; kingdom Metazoa; phylum Chordata; class Lepidosauria; order Squamata; family Gekkonidae; genus Gekko; species Gekko gecko. The sequence goes on along the minus strand of JAPDNY010000008.1, from coordinate 24,020,881 downwards.
ACTGAACATTCGGGCCGATAAAGCAGAATGTGATCCACAGAGTCAGTTTTACTGCTGCTACAGAGTTGATCTGAGTATGAAATCCAATTAAATCTTCCCGACATCACAGTTGAAGGGTGCGCTAGCATGAATGTCCTTCTATACTTTGGAAGAATTATCTCAGGTAAGTAGTCTGACATTGTTGTTGGAGGAAGAATGCCTACTGAAAAGGTTGAGCACACTCTTGTGGCCTCTAATCGACGTGCTCTCATAGTCAAAGTCTCTCAAATGTCTTCTAATGAGCTGTGACAGTTCTTGTCTACTCGTAACTTCTATCACGTCATGGGTGACACCCAGGCATAATAGTTTACAGTACAATAATCTGTCCCAATCTCTTGTGTGCCAGTCCAGTTTGACTAGTCCGAGGAGGCTTGGATCTCGGTTTGACTTGAGAGACCTAATTTTCAAATTGAGCGCTCTTTGCCAGGCCTTTGCTCCATAAGACATCTCCCTAACTTCAGCTCTCAGGGCTATTTCAGACAGAGGTGTTCCCAGAATATTGTGTAGGAATCTTAATAGAGAACTGAGTCCTTGGAATATTTGTTGCTAGGGGACAAGTAGTACGAAAGGCATTGTGCTTTCATAGACTGTTTTCTGACTTTATGGATGCATCTAGATCACGATGGTTAGCCGCGTTAGGCTGTCTGTAGCAGTAGAAAAGAGCAAGAGTCCAATGGCACCTTAAAGACTAACAAAATATGTGGCAGGGTATGAGGACTGTGAACTGTGGATGCATCTGTTAGCCATTGCAAGAAACAGGATGCTGGATTAGATGAGTTCTCAGTTTCATTCACTAGGGTTCTTTTATGTCTCACCCCAGGAAGAAAGAGTAACTAATATACGATTAAATTCCTATTTCAGGTATAGGAGAATCGTTGGGTTGTAGCGATTATTGGAACAGGGCTACAGTCAAATCCCATGTTAGGTACCAAGGATAGATTGGGCATTCTGCTTATTTACAGGTCACCTAGTTTCCCACTGGACATCCTGTCTGACCTGGCAGAGGTAATCTCAGGCTTGGCATTGGACACACCCAGACTGATCATTCTGGGTGATTTCAACATTCGGGCCAACAGCACCTTGTCTGGGCCAATTCAGGCTTGTGTAGATTTCATACATTTGGTATATTTATTGTATAGATGTATGTAATGGAACAGTCTGCTCCTCCCCTAATATCTGTGTGATTTAGTTTGGTCCTATTGGGTGGAGCCCTTGTTTCAGTCTCCAGTTTTGTATGTTTGCTGAAGATGTTGTTTGTCTTGAGTTGTCTCCTTGCAAATAAACGGCTGATGTTTTGAGCCAGCTTGTCTCTGTTGAACGGACCTGAGAATGGGTGCCTGTGCGAGTAGTCTAACCTGGGAACCTACAGCCGATGGGGAACATCATGATACACTCACTGGCCACTATGGGTCTGTCTCAGGTTGTGATGGGTTCTACACATACAAAAGAACACATCTTAGACTTAATTTTTTTGTACTGAATCTTTCAGGGAAAGTCTTGGAGACTGGAGGTTCAATCTGTACCCTGTGGTCCTGCCTCTAACACCATATGGCACGGATGAAATGTGACACCGACACGTTGCAAAAATGCAGGGGCCAGTGGATCCTAATGGGGCTGTGGCTCAGTGGTAAAGCATCTGCTGGGCATGCAGAAGGCCGCAGGTTCAATCCCCAGCATCTCCAGTTAAAAGATTTGGCGGTAGGTGATTTGGAAGACCTTTCCCTGAGACCTTGGGAGAACCGCTGCCAGTCTGAGTAGACATGGCTGACTTTGATGGACCCAGGGTCTGATTCAGCATAAGGCAATTTCATGTCTTCATGTGACTGGTTTCCAGAATGTCCTGCAGGATTTCAAGATCCCACTTGACTGCTCTGTTCAGGCCCCAGCTCAGGAGGACACTTTTATAAGGGACAGGAGTGTAATCTATTGCAGTGTTTATTGTATGCATGACCATCCTTTCATTGGGTTGTCTTCTGCCTCGGGAAACCACTTTCTGCATTATAGGATGTCATTTCTTAAACTGTTTTTATTTACATTGCTTTTGGATTGTGTGATCCCAGTCCTACTGACTTGTTTATTGGGAGTCTCTGCTGATTTTTAAAAATTGTTTCTTATGTATTTTGTCATCTGTCTTGAGCCTCAATAAGTTGTTGTTGTTCAGTCGCACAGTCGAGTCCGACTCTTCGCGACCCCATGGACCAGATTACGCCAGGCCCTCCTGTCTTCCGCTGTCCGCTGAAGTTTGCTCAATTTCATGTTCATTGCATCGATGACACTGTCTAACCATCTCATCCTTTGCCGTCCCCTTCTTCTTTGACCTTCAATCTTTCCCAGCATCAGGGTCTTCTCCAGTGAGTGCTCCCTTCTCATCTGGTGGCCAAAGTATTTGAGCTTCAGCTTCAGGATCTGGCCTTCCAGGGAACAGTCAGGGTTGATTTCTTTTAGGATTGACTGATTTGATCTCCTTGCAGTCCAAGGGACTCTCAAGAGTCTTCTCCAGCACCATAGTTCAAAAGAATCTATTCTTCGGCGCTCGACCTTCCTTATAGTCCAACTCTCGCAGCCATACATTACTACGGGGAATACCATTGCTTTGACCATGCGGACTTTTGTTGGCAAGGTGATGTCTCTGCTTTTTATCATGCAGTCTAGGTTTGCTATCGCTTTCCTCCCAAGGAGCAGGCGTCTTTTAATTTCATGGCTGCAGTCACCATCTGCAGTGATCTGGGATCCTAGGAACGTGAAGTCTGTCACTACTTCTATGACTTCCCCTTCTATTTGCCAAGGAGTGATGGGGCCAGATGCCATGATCTTAGTTTTTTTGATATTGAGCTTCAAGCCCACTTTTGCGCTCTCCTCTTTCACCCTGAGCAAGAGGCTCTTCGGGTCCTCTTCACTTTCTGCCATCAGAGTGGTATCGTCTGCATATCTGAGGTTATTGATCTTTTCCCCAGCAATCTTAACTCCAGCTTGTGATTCATCCAGGCCAGCATTTTGCATGATGTACTCTGCATATAAATTAAATAAGCAAGGTGACAATATACATCCTTGTCATACTCCTTTTCCTATGCTAAACCAATCAGTTGTTCCATATCCAGTTCTAACTGTTGCTTCTTGACCCTTATACAGGTTTCTCAGGAGACATGTGAGGTGGTCTGGCACTCCCATCTCTTTAAGAACCTGCCATAATTTATTGTGATCCACGCAATCAAAGGCTTTAGCATAGTCAATGAAGCAGAAGTAGATGTTTTTCTGGTACTCTCTTGCTTTCTCCATAATCCAGCGAATGTTGGCAATTTGATCTCTAGTTCCTCTACCTCTTCGAAACACAGCTTGTACTTCTGGCAGTTCTCTATCCACGTACTGTTGGAGCCTAGCTTGTAGGATTTTGAGCATGACCTTGCTAGCGTGTGAAATGAGTGCAATTGTGTGATAGTTTGAACACTCCTTGACATTGCCCTTCTTTGAGATTGGAATGTACACTGACCTTTTCCAATCCTGTGGCCACTGTTGTGTTTTCCAAATTTGTTGGCAAATTGAGTGCAGCACTTTAACAGCATCTTCTTTTAAGACTTTGAATAACTCAGCTGGGATACCATCACCTCCACTAGCTTTGTTGTTAGTAATGCTTTCTAAGGCTCATTTAACCGCTTTCCAGGATGTCTGGCTCGAGGTCAGTGATTATACCATCGTGGTTGTCAAGGACATTGAGGTCCTTCTTGTATAGTTCCTCTGTGTATTCTTGCCATCTTTTCCTAATCTCTTCTGCTTCTGTTAGGTCCCTACCGTTTCTGTCCTTTATCATGGCCAGCTTTGCATGGAACGTTCCCTTGATTTCTCCAATTTTCTTGAAGAGATCTCTAGTCCTTCCCAATCTATTGTTTTCCTCCTTATCTCTCCTTGCTGTTCTCTGGAAATCTGCATTCAGTTGGGCAAATCTTTCCTTTTCCCCATTGCCTTTAGCTTTCCTTCTTTCCTCTGCTATGTGTAAAGCCTCATCAGACAGCCACTTTGCTTTTTTGCATTTCTTTTTCTTTGGGATAGCGGTGATTGCTGCCTCCTTTACAATGTCACGGACCTCTGTCCATAGTTCTTCAGGCACTCTGTCTATCAAATCTAGTCCCTTAAACCTATTCTTTACCTCTACTGTATATTCATCAGGGATGCGATCTAGGTAAAATCTGAATGGCCTTGTGGTTTTCCCAACTTTCTTCAATTTAAGTCTGAATTTTGCAATGAGTAGCTCATGATCTGAGCCACAGTCAGCTCCAGGTCTTGTTTTTACTGACTGGATAGAGCTTCTCTATCTTTGACTGCAAATTATATAGTCTATCTGATTTCGGTGTTGCCCATCTGGTGATGTCCATGTGTAGAGACGCCTCTTAGGTTGTTGAAAAAGGGTGTTTGCTATGACCAGCGTGTTCTCTTGACAAAACTCTGTTAGCCTTTGCCCTGCTTCATTTTGTTCTCCAAGGCCAAACTTGTCTGTTATTCCGGTTACCTTTTGATTTCCTACTTTAGCATTCCAGTCCCCTATGATGATGAGGACATCATTTTTTGGTGTTAGTTCTATGAGCTGTTGTAGGTCTTCATAGAACTGGTCCACTTCAGCCTCTTCTGCAGCAGTGGTTGGGGCATAGACTTGGATTACTGTGATATTGAATGGTTTGCCTTGGATTCGGACCGAGATCATTCTGTCATTTTTGAGATTGTATCCCAATACTGCCTTTCTCACTGTCTTGTTGACTATAAAGGCCACACCATTTTTTCTACGGGATTCCTGGCCACAGTAGTAGATATAATGGTCTTCTCAGTTAAATTTGCCCATTCCTGTCCACTTTAGTTCACTGATTCCCAAGATGTCGATGTTCATTCTTGCCATCTCATTTTTGACCACGTCAAGCTTACCTTGATTCATAGATCTTACATTCCAGGTTCCTATGCAGTATTGTTCTTTGCAGCATCGAACTTTCCTTTCACCGTCAGACACATCCACAACTGAGCGTCCTTTCGGCTTTGGCCCAGCCGCTTCACTCTTTCTTGGGTTACTCGTACTTGCCCTCTGCTCTTCCCCAGTAGCATATTGGATACCTTCCGACCTGAGGGGCTCATCTTCCGGCGTCATATCTTTTAGCCTTTTGTTACTGTCCATGGGGTTTTCTTGGCAAAGATACTGGAATGGGTTGCCATTTCCTTCTCCAGGGGATCACGCTTGGTCTGAGTTCTCTGCTGTGGCCTGTCTGTCCTGGGTGGCCCTCCACGGCATAGCCCACAGCCTCATCGAACCACGCAAGCCCCCTCGCCACGACAAGGCAGTGATCCATGAGGGAGGCCTCAATAAGAACAGCAGACTAAGTGTAAAAAATTTAAAAAATGAGGCTTGATGGGTGTCTCCGGCCAGTCACAAACTCTCACCCAATGCTCCCTCTAAGCTGTGGAGCCTTGTGAGCAAAAATTCTACTTTGCGAGCTACTGGCATGAAAGTTGTGAGTGAGTGATTTGGCTACTGCATGGGCAGCACACATGGCAGGGATCAGGGTACTTGGATGGGTGGGTGGGTAGCGGCAGTGGGCTCTGCCAGTCTACCCCTGAAGGCCAAATTTATATGAAGTGTAAAGAGCTCCATATAAGGCACTCTCTCTGTGTCACTCTCACAACCTTAAAAAAAAAGCCCACAAAACCCTTGCAGTAAGTAAGGCTCAATCTGTCACAGCAGTTGGAGGGACGAGAAACACTCACTGAAAATGCCACGTGGATCAGGATTGGCTGGCTGCTTCCGGGATGTACTCATGAGTTGTCATGTAACAGGATTGGTTAGAAATCCTTGCTCGTTATGTAAAATCATGCTATTAATAGCCTATTACTTTTTTGAAAGCAAAATGACATGCATTAGCTATCAAAGGGATCACGCTGTGGCAGCGGCAGGCTTTTGCACAACGCCCGTTTGCTGCTTGAGTCGGTTCTCAGGAATCTGCAAGTTGACTCAGTGTGCAGCAGCCGTGGGAAAAGGAGAATTCCGTGCTAGGGATGACCCTGATTAGGAAAGGGACTGCAATCAAAATAGCTGGTGTAGATCTGTAGTGATTTGGAATAGTATCTACCATTCTGGTCATCCCATTTCAAGAAGAAGAGGAAGAGGAAGAAGAAGAAGAGGAAGAGGAGATTGGATTTATACCCCACCCTTCACTCAGAGTCTCAGAGTGGCTTACAAACTCCTTTCCTTTCCCTTCCCCACAACAGACACCCTGTGAGGTAAGTGGGCTGAGAGAGCTCTGAGAGAAAGTGTTTTTTCAAGAACAGCTCTGAAAGAACTACGGCTTGCTCAAGGTCATCCAGCAGCTGCAAGTGGGGGAGTTGGGAATCAAATCCGGTTCTCCCAGATTAGAGTCCATGCACTTAACCATTACACCAAACTGTCTCTAAAATTTCTATCAATTTATTGGAATGTGGCTTTCTGTCCACATGAGTCCCATAGTCACCAGTACAGTCTTTGGGAAGGGGGATCAAATGGAGTCTTGTCCCCATTCGTACCAATGGAAAAGCTGGTAGGATCCAACCCAGTGTCTAATATTTGCTTTTTAGAAATGTAGAAACATAACATGGAGGAAACAAATAGCCGCTAGCAGGTATAAATCAGGTTGTTGTAGTAGCTCCGAGCTGCATCCCGTGTCAGCCAGCTCTAATTAAACCTGCAGTTCTTGATTCTGCCTTTCACTTTGCAGGCTTGTTCCAGGTCTTTCTGCCTCGCTCTCTCAACTGCAAGGGCATCATCTTCTTTCGTCTTCTTCAGTGGAACTGCATTCCAGAAGCCGGAGAGAGGTTCCTAGCTCTCAAGAGACCATCTCCTGTCCTTAGCTTCCATTGATGAAACAACTGATTTGTCTGAACTATTTATTAGCAAGGCTAACAATCAGCTTTACAAAGGATGGTCTGTCCGTACCTGCTGACTCCTTTACAGGGTTATTGTCAAAATTACTGATTTCATGCATGGGAGGCGTTTTGAATGTCCAGCACCACACTTGGAGACTCATAGCTATGTGAACTCTGGAGAACATTATTATTTCAAAGGTAGAGAGAACCCTAAACCTCAGAGAACAAAATACCTACATCTGTCACTCTTATAACTAGCTTGGATCAGAGTATTGATCAGCCTGGTATATGTTGCTTTCTAAGGAGGGGATGAGGTGGAGAGACGAATCCATTACTTAAAGCCATTTCTCACTGGGAAGCAATAGCGTTAATGATACAGATTTCCAATAGCTGATTTATATTACCTGGAAGCAAATAAAAGCGTATGGCTTTGCCACTGCATCATTTAAAAACAAGGTGATCTGGGCTGACAGGCCCCAATTCGGACCATCTCAAGCATAGTCAACTTATTTTTCAAGAAAAAAATCTATACCAAACATGTATCTGCCTGCACTTCGCCAACAGTTGCCTTATATATATATATATATTTTTTTTGAAACAAAATTTTTATTGGGATACATTCAACATTTCCAATCACGTTACCAATACAATTTCAGAAAAGAAGATCCCCGTCCCAATCCCCCCACCCCCCCTAATAGGCTTCCAACACTGCTAATAACAAACAGAAAAATTATAAGGCAATCAAGCTTAGACTTAAGTACATCGACAAACCAGGTAACACATTTGAATTATATATAACCTCTACAATTTCAGCATATTGTATATAACAGTACATACAGTTCAAAATTCATTTCATTTCTCGTTCAATATCCATATGTATCCAAGTTATATATTTTCCCCTTCATTCTATATTCAGTTTCTAGATACAATTTCAATCCTTCCCAGTCTTTTAGGTATTGTTCTGCCATTTGTCCATTTAATTTCTTTGTCATTTTGTCCATTTCCGCTAAAAATAACAGTTTTCTCAACCAGTCATGTACATCTGGCACCTTCTCCATTTTCCAATGCTGAGCAAAGGCCATTCTCGCCGACGTAATCATGTACCATAACAATGTCCTTTTTTCTTGTGGAATTTTTTCCATTGTCAAACCGAGGAGAAGAAGTTCTGGCTTTCTCTCAATTGGGATTTTCAGTATTTTCTGCATCACACAATGTATATTAGACCAGTATGCTTTCACTTTATCACATGACCACCACATATGGTAAAAAGAACCCTCTACTTTTTTACATTTCCAGCATTTATTACTCAAGTTCTTATCCATACTAATATTGGCAATCTTTTTTGGTGTCATGTACCATCTATACATCATCTTATAACAATTTTCTTTTACATTGATACAGGTAGACATTTTAAAAGATCTTTTCCACAAAAATTCCCATGATTCCATAGAAATTTCTTTGTTCATATTTATGGCCCACTTTATCATTTGTTCTTTAACAGTTTCATCCAAAGTATATACAGTCAACAAAGTTTTATACATTTTTGATATCATTTTCCGTTCTTTTTTCAACCATATATTTTCAATATCATCATTCATAGCTCTAAAACCAAACTCTTTACAGTCTTTTTTATAGATGTCCCTTATTTGACAATATTGTAGCCAACCATACTCAAATTCTAATTCGTTATTTGGTTTTAAAACATATTTTTCCCTTCTTTTTGCAACAATTCCTGATACTTCAACCAGTCATTACCTTTATATTCTGAAAACAAATGTATAACTGCAGCTGGAACAATCCACAGAGGCCTTTCATCCGAAATTGTATCCTTATACCTGATCCATGCATCAAACAGTGTCCTCCTTACATAATGATGCATTAAACATAGAGTCAGCTTTGTTTTTCCCATACCAAAGATAGGCATGCCAGCCAAATCTGCAATCGTGCCCCTCAAGAGCTAAAAGTTTTCTATTTTCCAAATTTACCCATTCAGATAACCAAGACATACATACTGCTTCATGATACAAACGCAAATTCGGGACTTGGAAGCCACCTCTGTCTTTAATATCATACATTATCTTCATTTTAATTCTTGGCTTCTTCCCTGCCCAGATAAACTTAAAGATTTCTCTTTGCCATTTTACCAACACTTTTCCATCTTTCACAATTGGTATTGTCTGAAACAGAAACATTAACCTGGGCAGTACATTCATTTTAATAACGGCAATTTTTCCAAGAAGAGATAACCTTAGTTTTTCCCATTTTTCTAAATCACTCTTTATCGAACCCCACAGTTTTTCATAATTATTCTTAAACAAATCTATATTTTTCATTGTAATTTCAACTCCCAAGTACTTAACCCTTTTAACCACTTCACATTCTGTCACATTTTGTAACATTTGTTGCTTTGTACCAATCATATTTTTACACAGTATCTTAGATTTATTTTTGTTGACATAAAACCCTGCAAGATCACCAAACTCTCTTACTTTTTCAAATATTATTAACAGGATCTTCAACAATAAACATAATATCATCCGCAAATGCTCTTAATTTAAATGAAAAACCTCCAATATTCAAACCTTTTATATTATCATCATCTCTGACCGCTTGTAGCAAAATCTCCAAAATCCAGATAAATAACAATGGTGACAGGGGACAACCTTGTCTAGTACCTTTTCTTACCCGGAACATATCTGTTGATTCTGCATTGACAATCACCGAAGCTTTTTGTTCTTTATATATCGATTGAATCATTCTTGTAAATTCTATGCCCATCAAAGATTTCTCAAGCACTTTAAACATAAATTCCCAATTCAAATTATCAAAGGCCTTCTCTGCATCCAAAAATAAAAAAGCAACTTCTTTTTCAGGGTGTTTATCATAATACTCAATTGCGTCCAAAACAACCCTCATATTGTCTTTAATTTGTCTATTTGGTAAAAAACCAGCTTGATCTTCAACAATAGTATCTTTCAAAAACTTTTTAAGGCGCTCTGCCAATATTTTTGCAAATATTTTATAATCGTTGTTCAATAATGAAATGGGCCGGTAGTTTTTAACATTTGTTAAATCTTGCATTTCTTTAGGGATTAAGGTGATTGCAGCTTCATTCTAGGAGTCTGGGAACAGTTGCCTTATATATTTACATAGAGCCTTTCCAAGCCTTGAATTCACCAGCAGGATTACTTGTCAGTAAAAGATTGCAACAGATCTGTGCTCCATCTCTTCCCAACTCAATACTGCAGTCTCGACAACTCAGTGTGGTGTAGTGGTGAGAGTGTCGGGCTAGGATCTGGAAGACCCGTGTTCGAATTCTTACTTGTGCCACGGAAGCTTGCTGGAAGACCTGGGCCAGTCACACACTCTCAGCCTAGCCTTGTTGTGAGGATAAAGATATAAGCCACTTTTGGAGCTATGTCAGGGATAAATAAATAAATAAATAAAATTGCCCTGTCGCTCCACTGAATTTAGATTGCAAACTTTGCATTCTGGATTTACTACCCTTTTTGATGCCTCGATTTGTTTGTGAATTCCAGCACTGGTTGTAGAAGTCAGGATGTAATTGCCTGAGTCTTACTAGAGGACTGACTTTTTTAAAAAAAAATGCGATGCTTGCAGCCCCCCCTCCCCCCATGAATTGGGAATGGGGAAAAAGAACCAGGGCAGAGAACCAGGGTGGGTAAATTATAATATATAAATTATAAGAAAGAGAACTACTTCCCTGAAAATACCTATTTGGCAGGAAAGCTAAAAAAAAAGAGCACAAAATGTTGCAGCCATAAATTCATAGAAAGTTTTAAACGATGCTTAAAAGTTCATAAATTCATTAAAAAAGTTAAACTCCATCAATTTTTGATGCGATTTGAGGTTGATCAACATCCTCTGAGCTCCAGCCTGCGTATAGATGGGTGTAATTTCCTTCGGACATAGAGACTCGTTAAAGAAAGAGAGATTGTGGAGTTGTGCTCCCCAGAAATTAGAAATGAACGTTCAAAACTGGCAGGAGTGTGGGCTGCTAGAGGAGCAGCTTTTCGTCCTGACCTGAATATAAGGAGAAATAAGAATGATTTTCCCGCTGATAAAGCATCAGAATTGAAGGGATATGGAGGAAGCAGAGGAGGTCATGCCCCACCACCTCAGAAGCCTGTACATATTTGACAACACCACCAGAAAATATAATCCACATTAGGCTTGAAGGTAATTTAAAGTAGCGACGGGAATGTCCCCTGTCTCCTATATAGTAAGTATACGCTTACTTTTTCACACTGTTTAGCAGTTTCTGGTATGAAATAGATCTGAGTATGTGGCTCCAGAACTGCACGTAAAAAACTATATACATCATTACAGGGATTTATTTCACAGTGCTGCTGACACCAAACATTAAATTCTAAGTGAGAAATCAGTTACAGGTGTTCACATATCACAAAGTATCAGTTCAAAGAAATACAGAAAGAAGAGGAGGAGGAGGATATTGGATTTATACCCCACCCTTCACTACTTGAAGAAGTCTCAGAGCGGCATACAATCTCCTTTCCCTTCCCCTCCCCACAACAGACACCCTGTGAGGTAGGCGGGGCTGAGAGAGCTCTCTTGAGAACTGCCCTTGAGAGAACAGCTCTGAAAGAACCCAAGGTCACATCAGCAGCTGCATGTGGAGGAGTGGGGAATCAAACTCAGTTCTCCCAGATTAGAGTCTGCGCCCCTACCCACTACTCCAAACTGGTACTTTAAAAATCCAACTTCACAGCAACTTACTGAGAAACGTTTTAAATCGTCATAGTAATCAGCAAAGAGATGTCGATGGGACGGGGTGGCCAGCTCTACTCCCGTTTCGAAATTTTCTTCTCAAAGGCCAACCTCTCACATTTCAGTTGCAGCACCTCAATAGCTTAACAATGTTCTAAGCGGCAGTCCGCTCCACACTTCTGAAGGGGAGTACAGCTGGCAGCCCATCCCATCAACATCTCTTTGCTGATTACTATGAAGATTTACAACATTTCTCAGGAAAATTACTGCCAAGCTGGATTTTTAAATTACCAACTTATTGTGCATTTATTTGAACTGACACTTTGTGATATGTGAATCCCTGTAACTGATTTCTCACTTAGTATTTAATGTTTGGTGTCAGTACCATGAAATCAATCTCTATCATTGTGTAAAGAGTTTTTTAATGTGTCACTTTGGAGCCACGTACTTAGCACTTCTTGTTGGATTGTAATGTGGCTCAGCTACTACTGTATCCATATGAGACAGATCTGAGCTTTTAGGAACTTCCCTTTGAGCTCTATAGGTGGCTGACAGTACTATTTACCTGGCATGGCTCTTTGTCTTTCTGCTTTAGAAAGTGCGTTTCACCACTTTGCTAACATGCATTATTTTATTATTACAGAAATAATAATTCAAAACAGTAACACCCTACTTTCCTATCGTTCACTTACACCAGTGCAGTGGTCCATACATTTTGGCTGGCCGTTGAAATCAGCCTGTCTTTGCAATCATCCCGAACCCCGAGGACTTGGGAGCTGGGGAGAAGGCAACCTTGTCACTTCTCCTTAGGGTCGCCAGCTCTGGGTTGGGAAACACCTGGAAATATGGGGGCTGGAGTCTGAGGAGGGTGGAGTTTGGGGAGGGGAGGGGCTTCAGTGGGGTAGAATGCCAAAGAGTCCACCTTCCAAAGCAGTCATTTTCTCCAGGGGAACTGATTTCTGTCACCTGGGGATCAGTTGTAATAGTGGGAGATCTCCAGCCACGGCCCAGAGATTGGCAGTCCTACCCTGTGAGGTCGGTGGGGCTGAGAGAGTTCTCTTGAGAACTGTCCTTGAGAGAACAGGGCAGTCCTGGGGCAGTCCCCTGGGATTTCTAGCCACTCAGAAGCAACGAGAATTGCCCTGTACTCCTTCAAGGCACGTCACAAAATGAGAAAATGACTGTACTCCCATCTGTAAGTCCCCTGGCAACTGAGGCTGGATCGGTCACACATTCCGTGCATGCCATGCCATGCTCTGTCGGCCTTCAAAAGCCGTGGGCGGGATTCTCCTTAGTGTCTGCAAATGAGAGGCTGACCCCTCCCCTCCCCTCTGAGAGACTTTGCCCTCCAAATTGCCCATGATGCTCAGAGAATTCTAGGAAGGGGGTAGCATTCTCTCATACCTCGTGCAGGAAGTGGTCAGGCCATCGCTAGGAAATAAATTCAGGATTCTTGATGGAAATCTGACACCTGTACTTGTGGAACTCTGGGCTTGATGGTGACTGCTGCATCGGGTTGCCAGGTCCCAATCATGCACCGGCAGAGGGTGGGAGGGAGCTTTCTGGGAGCGGGGTGGAGTGCCACAACCTGCCCACATCACCCGGAAGTGACGTCAGCATGCCGGGCAGCAATGCCTTGGTTTGGGGGCAAAACTCTATGGTAGAATTAGCTACAAATCATAGAGTTTTGCCCCCAAAACCAGAATGTCACCGCCTGACATCTCCGATGTGCTCACGTCACTTCTGGGTGACATGGGCACGTCACATTTATTTCTGGCTTCTTGGAGGTAAGAGTGGATAGTTAGGGAGGGGGAGAGGAGCTTCCGAAAGTGGAAGACCCCCACCCGGCCCAGGGGACCTGGCAGCTCTACTGCTACATACTGCACATCTGCGACTGCATTTCTGTGCATTTGCTCGGTTTTCACTGGGCAGAACTGAGCTCTGCCAGGAGGAGCCTCCTTAGGGCAGGGTCACAGCAGACAGTGATGGTCTGGTTTGCAGTGCAGACATGGCTGGGCTGGAGAGAGCTGCAGAAGTCGGCTTAGATGAATGGCTGACAACTTTTACCAGCAGAGGACACACCTAGACTGAACGAGTATAAGAAGTGTCTCTTAAAGGGCCCATGCTTTGTTCAGAGTCTGTATAGTCGTTAAGTGTGGAAGTTAGAGTTTGGTGTAGTGGTTAAGTGTGCGGACTCTAATCTGGGAGAACCGGGTTTGATTCCCCACTCCTCCACATGCAGCTGCTGGGTGACCTTGGGCAAGCCATAGTTCTGACAAGAGCTGTCCTTGAAAGGGCAGTTCTTGAAAGAGCTCTCTCAGCCCCACCTACCTCACAGGGTGTCTGTTGTGGGGAGGGGAAAGGGATAGGGAGCATTGGATAGTGTCAGGTTTTGAAAATCAAGTAGATCCAGTCATTCTTGCACGAAGAAAGGTTTATTGGATTGTTGTTGTTGTTCAGTCGCACAGTCGAGTCCGACTCTTCGCGACCCCATGGACCAGTTATTGGATTATCTTGCTATAAACCCACAGTAGGAGGTCATTGTCAGGAATAGGGGGCAAAGCAAAGCAAGCTAACTTATAGTGTGATGCAATGAAGCGCCTAGCAAATAGAACTTGAGCACTCGCGCGGGAACTCCCGGCGGGAGAAATACTTCATGAGCGGGAGACTACTCCCCCCTCCCCTTGCCTTCTCAGGACTGGAAAATTCTCATCTACACAAGAATAGCCCAAAGCCTACATTCAAGGCCACCGTGATAAGGAGAAGCGGCAGGGAAGAAGCTCCCACGTTTCTGCCTGCATACCTACGCAAGCGCATAGCGGGGTTAGGAAACATACAACAATGGATTCAGTGAGAAACATCAAATGCAACTATTTCTTACATTCTGCCCTTCCCAAAACACCACCCACCCGCCACTTAGGAAGGAGAGAACGTGGGCCCCCGGGTTTGTGAGGGTATCGATTGTGAAAGTTTCGCAAGTGTTCAGGTGCATCGATATCTGAAACTTTCACCCATTCTTTATGTTGGGGCCCGAAATGTACCCATTGGATCAGGTACAGAAGTTGTCCACGTAAAATCTTAGAGTCAAGGATATCCGCAATCTCGTAGTGTTCCTCATCATCAATCATCAGAGGGGGGGGAGGCTCCGGCATCGTAGTTTGCCATTTAGTCGGGGGTAACGCAGGTTTGAGGAGGCTGTAATGGAAAATTGGATGTATAGCTTTAAGAGACTTAGGCAGATCTAGCTGAACAGTCACTGGATTTATACATCTTAACACCTTGAAAGGACCAACAAATTTCCAAGCCAGTTTTCTGGACTGCTGCTGCAACTTTAAGTTTTTTGTAGATAGATAGACAGAGTCCCCTGGTTTCAGATTCCATCCCCCTGCCCTTTTTTTATCTGCTTGTTTCTTGTACTGTGCCTTGGCTTCATTCAAAGTCTCAACAATTAGGGGCCAAGACTCGCGGAAAGTTTTACACCATGCTGAAGCTTTCCCCACACCTTCCCCCGGTTGCAAGAAGGGGAGAGGGGGCTGTCATAACCCATGGCCGCTTTGAATGGTGACATCTTCGTTGAAGCGTGCCATGAATTGTTGTATGCAAACTCCGCTAATGGCAGTAAATCAACCCAATTGTCTTGTTGATAATTAGAAAAACATCTCAGGTATTGCTCCAATGTCTGGTTTACTCTCTCCGTTTGCCCATCAGTTTCAGGGTGATAGGCAGTACTGAGAGCACGTTCAATACCCATGAGGGTCATTAATTCCGACCACAATTTAGAAACAAATTGACTTCCCCTATCGGATATTATTTTCAGTGGTAATGTATGTAGTCTGGCAATGTGTTGAAGGAATGCCTTAGCCAAAGCCCTGGCAGTTGGCAAACCGGGGAACGGTATAAAATGCGCTTGCTTTGAGAACAAGTCTACCACCACCCAAATGACCGTCATCTGTCTAGAAGGGGGAAGATCAGTGATAAAGTCCATCGAAATTACTTCCCAGGGTCGGGTCGGGGTGGGGAGAGGCTGTAGGAGACCTGGAGGTTTCCCCGGTCGGTTTTTACAACGGTTGCATGTTGGGCATGACTGTATATAGAGTGATAGATCCTGTTTCATTCGGGGCCACCAGAACCCACGCTGCAGAAGTTTTAAGGATTTCACATATCCGAAGTGCCCTGCAGCTTTTGAGTCATGAACTGTTTGCAACATTTGGGATCGAGTGGCTGCAGGGACAAACATCTTATTCCCCTTAAACCAGCAACCGTTTGGATCACATCTCACATCATCCCTGCCTTGCAACTCACTTGTTTCTTGCGGGGTGATGTCAGTGAGAAATTGTTTCTCCCAGGGTAAGGTTTGGATAAGATTCTCTGAGGTTCGTTTGGCTTTGCGGGTTACAACTGCACCAACCAGTTGTTCTGGGGTAAACATAGACTCTTGTACCTCCACCCTCTTACTGAAATGTTGGGGAAGACGGGAAAGAGCATCCGCCAGGTGATTAGCCTTCCCTGGGAAGTGGTGAAGAGTAAATTGAAACTTGGAGAAGAACTCAGCCCACCTAAATTGTTTAGCATTTAAATTTCGGGGTTTCCGCAGTACCTCAAGGTTTTTATGATCAGTCCATATTTCAAACGGTACTTGGGAACCCTCTAACCAGTGTCTCCATGTGATTAATGCTAAACGTATAGAAGCAGCTTCCTTATCCCAAATGGGCCAGAACCTTTCGGTATCATTGAATTTTCTTGATACATAAGCTAGGGGTTGTAGCTGTCCCTGCGCGTTCTCTTGTAGAATCACCCCACCCATAGCAGTATCTGATGCGTCAACTTGGACCACAAATTTCTTTGTCTCATCGGGGTGTGCTAGTATTGGCTCAGACGTGAACAGCCGTTTTAATTGATCAAATGCATATTGACACTGAGGCGTCCAGTTCAAAGGGGCCCCCGGCATTGAAGCCTTGGATCCCTTCCCCTTAGTCTTTAGGAGTTCGGTAAGGGGAAGGGCAACTTGGGCAAAATGGGGTAAGAATTGACGGTAAAAGTTGGCGAAACCGAGAAAACTTTGGAGCTGTCGTCTGGTTTTTGGGGGCTCCCACATTACAACATCCTGGACCTTCTTTGGGTCCATTTCCAACCCCTCAGAGGATATGCGGTACCCCAGAAAGTCAATACATTCCTGATGAAATTCACACTTTGACAGTTTAACGAATAGTTTGTTGTCTAAAAGCCTTTCCAGTACTTTTCGCATGAGGATGGTGTGGGATTTTAGGTCTGGGGTATAGACCAAGATGTCATCCAAGTAAACGACCACCCCCTTGAATAAATAGGGGTGTAGGACCTCATTGATTAAGTTCATGAAGACCCCTGGTGCCCCTTGTAAACCGAATGGCATCACCCGATATTCAAATTGCCCCAGCGGGGTATTAAATGCAGTTTTGTACTCATCCCCTTCTCTGATGCGAACTCGAAAATAGGCATCTCTCAGATCCAGTTTAGAGAACACTTTCCCTTTTGCCACCTCTGCCAATAAGTCTTTGATGAGGGGCATTGGGTAGGCATTGGTTGCAGACACTGCGTTAAGACCCCGGTAATCCGTGCAGAGTCTGAGCCCCCCATCTTTCTTTTTACAAAATAATACAGGTGCTGCGAAAGGGGACGACGCTGGCCTGATAAATCCACGAGCCAGATTTTTATCAATAAAGCGGCGCAGTTCTTGCTTCTCACCAGGACTCATGGCATAAATTTTCCCTTTTGGCAATTTCTGCCCCGGAAGAATTTCAATAGCACAGTCAGAGTTGCGATGGGGGGGTAGTTCATCCGCCTCCTCCTCCTCAAAAACTCTAGTCAAATACTGGTAATCCCTAGGGATGCGGTTCAGGTCCTCCATTGCTAAGCAAGCGCGTGGAGGTTCATTGCAGGGAAGGTTCCCCCACCCTGGGTCCCATTTGTGTTCTGTACATTTCGGTGAGATAAATTGAACATCCCCCTCTTCCCATAGAATGTAAGGGTTGTGTCCATGCAACCAAGGGCTACCCAATACTAAGGGAAATTGGGCTTGAGGAGCTATCACAAATGAACGTAGCTCCCAGTGGGCACCAATGCCTATTCTTAACGGGACAGTCTCAAATCGGCATGGTTCTTTCATTGGAGACCCATCCATCTGTGTGAAAGTTATTGGGTCTTTCAAGTTGATCACGGCTGCCTCCAGCCCTACCACCATAGACGGGTTTATGAGGTCCCTCCCACACCCCGAGTCAATGAGGGCTCGAACCCGAATGTGGGTCATCATTGCTGGGTTCATTACTAGGACAGTCACAAAGAAGAGAGAGGGGTAATTGCTCACCAGTTTAGGCGCCTCAGGTGTTGGGTCCTGTTGTGTAGCGCCATTCACAAACAGGACCATTTCATTTCCCTGCACCTCATTCTCTTCCTCCAGCAAGAAGGTATCCAGTTGGTCCGGCCCCGCGAAAAGGGCCCGTGGGTTGCGTGGTTTTGCTGTGCCTTTCTTCGTGGTGGGGTTCATCCATCTTCTGGGTTCTTCTTGTTGTAGGGCCCGATTGGGGTCTCCTTTCGGGCAAGCAGCTGCAAAGTGTCCCTTTTCCCCACACCGCAGGCAGAGTCCTTGCCGCATACGCTGATCCCTCATTCCACTTGGGGTGGTTGCCGGTTTGGACTTGGCTTGGCCCGCCGTCGAACTCGGACGGTGGTAACTGAACGATGAGTCCAGTTTCATCATGCGTAGACGACTCTCGGCCTTCTCGGCTTCCTCCATCCAACCTTGGAGGGTGCGAGGCTGCTGCGAGCTGAGGATGTTATTGCGGATGTCTACTGCTAGACCCATTCGATATTGTTGGGCCAGAACCGCATCAGTCCAATCCCGAATTTTCACAGCATGCCTTTGAAACTCCCTGGAATACTCTCGCACTGAGAGTTTACCTTGTCTGAAGGTACGAAGGAAAGCTTCTGCCTTTTCCGCCGCCCCGAATCCTCGAAGCGGTTTCTCAAAGCCCACATGAAGTCATCTACATTCCCCAGCTCCGCAGCCTCCAGATCATGGAGAGCAACATACCAGCTTGTAGCACTCCCTCGGAATCTGGATGCGATAAACTCCACCTGCTGTTCTTCATCTGGGAAAACATGGCCCCATCTTTGGACAAATTTTCCGACTTGCAATATGAAAAAAGACACAGTCTCTGGATCTCCATCAAATGTGATTTCAAGCATATCCTTAGGTCGGATTACTGGGGGGCCTGCGCCATAACCTGGATCGGCTGCATAAGAGGGACTGGAGCAGGTGGTTGGGGCGGAGGTGCAGCAGGCGGCTGGAGTGGCCCTGGTTGGCCTGGCCCTGGACCTGGTGCTGGCCCGGCTGGTGGAGGCGGAGCTGGTGCCGGCCGGCCCGGTCCTGGACCCGGAGGTGCTGGTTGACCCGGTCCTGGACCCGGAGGTGCTGGTTGGCCTGGCCTCGGGCCCGGAGGAGCAGGAGGTGGTCGTCCCGGTATCAACGGTGGCGCCGGGGCTGGTGCTGGTCTAGGCTGTGTCAGCGGATGCGCCCGAATAGCTTGGTCCATCATCTGTGGTAGGGATTGCATTAGCTTGCTCATGTCCTTCACCAGACGTCGGGTATCCTCTTGGATAGAGTCCATGCGAGCGTCGGTATCTGGCCCCGACCCAGTTCTGGGAGATCCTCGAGGTACTCTCCCCTGGGGAAGTCCAAAACTGCCTCTGGGATCAATCAAACTGTCTCGGCTTTGGCTCCCCGGCAAAGTCCATGTCGACTGGGTAGTATCCAACAGGTTCTTTGACCAATCGCGTGACCTACGATAGGTCACCCCTTTATCCCATGGCGTTGGGACTCCGGGCACATAGGTTCGGGGAAGCGCTCCTCCTTGAGACGTCAGGTGCCCGGCCGGGCTATAGACTGGGAGAGCGTACTGAACCCCCAATGTGCTTAGTACTGGCGGGGTCAACACTCCGGCTCCCGATTGTGATGCTGGTGCGATCAAAACTGTGGTGGTAGTCACCGGCGCAATAGTGGTGGTCGGGAGGGTGACCACTGCAGCCGCCACAGTGGTAACAGGAACCGTGCCCCCTAAGGTAGCGGCCGCCGCCGCTGCGCCTGTGGCTCCTGAGGTGGCCGTCGCCGCTGCAGCCCCCGTGGCCCCTGGAGTAGTTGATGCTGTCGCTGCGCCTGTGGCTCCTGGACTGGTAGCCGCCGCAGCTGCTCCCGTGGCTCCCGTACCCGCTCCGCTCATCTTGGTAGACGGCGGAAACTGACGGTAGTGGGAATGATGATTCCTGACAATTTCTGTCAGGTTTTGAAAATCAAGTAGATCCAGTCATTCTTGCACGAAGAAAGGTTTATTGGATTATCTTGCTATAAACCCACAGTAGGAGGTCATTGTCAGGAATAGGGGGCAAAGCAAAGCAAGCTAACTTATAGTGTGATGCAATGAAGCGCCTAGCAAATAGAACTTGAGCACTCGCGCGGGAACTCCCGGCGGGAGAAATACTTCATGAGCGGGAGACTACTCCCCCCTCCCCTTGCCTTCTCAGGACTGGAAAATTCTCATCTACACAAGAATAGCCCAAAGCCTACATTCAAGGCCACCGTGATAAGGAGAAGCGGCAGGGAAGAAGCTCCCACGTTTCTGCCTGCATACCTACGCAAGCGCATAGCGGGGTTAGGAAACATACAACAATGGATTCAGTGAGAAACATCAAATGCAACTATTTCTTACAGATAGGAGTTTGTAAGCTGCTCTGAAATTACTTCTTCTTCTTCTTTTTCCTCCTCCTCCTCTTCCTCCTCTTCTGGCGTCTCTGGAGCATGGGGCTTCCATTTGTGGCCCTGGAGGAAGCAGGATGGGGAAACAGATTTTCAGGGTACTCAGGCAGAGCACTTTGAGAAGTTGGGTTTCTGGCTCTGCTTGGGTCCCCCGAGGTCCCACCCCAGACCGTTCCTCCCTGGATGCAGTTATGAGCTCTGCTAGGGTGCGTGGCCTCCTCCACATGCTGGTAACAGGGACTGCACCAGAGTCTGGATTGGGCATCTCATCAGATAATGTGTCTGGCTTGCTGAGTGGGGACATGACAGTTATTGATGCACACAAAAGTTCAGCCGCTCTCTTTTGTACCCAGCAAAACTGTCCTCCTTTATGTTGTCAGACTGACAGCTGGCAAAAAAGATTCCTGTGGCCTTCAGCGTTTGACATCAGGATATCTCCTCCTTCCTCCCCAGGCCATTTCTGTGTGCGGAGCCAACATCTGGAATATGCATGGAGACAGTCCTAGTTTGTGAGTTTAGGGAGATGGGCTTTGCAGGTAGAAATAGGTTTAGCCAATGATGCAGGGGGTGTGTTGGGGGAGTATAAATGATGCAGTGGGGGGAGTATAAATAGGTTTAGCCAATGATACAGTGGATGGGGGGAGGAAGAAGGCTTATAGTGATAGTGATGTGTCGTCGTCCCCCTTTCTGTACTTCCAGCATAGAATGCCAACTTGCAGGGACTGCCAACGATCCTTTGACTGAAGGATCCATTAATTAAGAACCCCCTAATTAGGTGTTTAAATGATAAACCATAATAGCTCCAGTGCAGCTGTTATAAACTACCAAGTAAATTATACCCAGCTGAAAGAGCCCGTAATTAGGTATTTATATAACAGACTTAAAGGACTTTGAGAGATAACAGATTTTCTAATGTCTACTCTTTTCGAAAGCAACATGGCATTAACGGAGCAATGACAATTCGAGTTAATGCAGGAAACCTTTCTTGTTTCTTTTTTTTTTTTGCAGGGTTTGGTCATCCCCACAGTTCTAGTTGGATGAAACTGTAAATCCGGCCGTTTGCCACGTCAGTGAGTGAAAGAAAGTAGATCATCAAGTGGTTTATTCTTGCAAGGAAGCACTGACAGACAAGCTTTCATTTTTCTAGCCACTGGTCCCAACAGTTGAACAGTTGTGGGATCCCTTGTAAGATTTCCTGCAATTCTGCAACAGAGATCTACTTATTTATTTATTTCAACATTTCTACCGGGCTTTGCCTCTGCAGACTCAAGGAAGCCAACAATGCAGCAACAAGGCTGGGAGGACACAAAACAGACCAGTCCAATTAACCAAATTAAAACACAGACTAAAAATGCAGAAATTACAAATTAGAATGCACTCCGAATTTAAAAACAAGCAGAATTAAACAGCATCGCTAGTATGCTGTTGATGTCAGTGTACATCTGGACGTGCACCCCCTTTGCAATGCTCCTTCAAGCCCCACTGAACCGGCTGGATATGGTTTTGAAGAAAAATAGGGATTCTTGGCTACATCCAGGCCTGGGACCACCAGTACTTATGTTAGCTGGCTGTGGCTGCCGCTGGACTGGTGCCAGGAGGCTGCATCCAGACTGAGGCCCTTTTTGCACTCTCCTTTTAATCCATATCCACTGTGGTGTCCTCTAAGCAATTCTGCACCGAAATTGAATTCAACCTTCTTTTCATTCCAGTCCCCCCACCCCTGATTCTGCATTACATTCCCTTCCTTCAGTGGTCAGCTGGGTTTCAGCCTGCTGCTGCCCCAGGTAATTTGGATGCTGTTTTGCCATGGTCTTAAATTGTCTCCACTCGAACACTGAGAAAATCTGGAGTGGCAAGCCAATGCAGAAAGATGTCTGAATGTTCTATCCAAGGAAGGGAACGTCCCTGCCTCTCCCCTCCCACTGCAGCCCACTGATCCCCTTGAAACACTGCTACTGGGAGAGGGGGGATGTTTCACACCCCCTATTACCTGATCCTGTTAAAATGGAGATGCTACAGACTGAACCTGGGACCTCCAGCATGCAAAGCAGATATTCGACCCCCACCGAGACACAGCCCCTCCCCAAAATGATTACGTGAAGTCGCCTTATATTAAGTCATAGGCTTAAGTCTGCTATAGAACAAAGTTTGAGTCTGGTGGCAGATGGTGCAATGACAGTGGAGCTGCCCCGAAAGGACGACAAACATGTGGGTGTGCGAAAGTATGCTAGCACTGTTGAGGTGTGAAAATGACACCCAATGTGGACAGCTTTTTTGACGATGGAGTGAAAAGGCTGGGACACTGGTGGGAAAGACAAATGCAGATTCGGCCATGGTCAGTACTGTCTCTGCTGACTGGCAGCAGCTTGCCAGGATCTCAGGTTTTTAACCTTGCGGACTACCTCATCCTTTTAACTGGAGACAGTGAAGATTGACTCTGGAACCTTCTGCCAAGCAGATGCTCTGCCACTGAGCCATGGCCCCTTCTCAGTCATAAGTATACAGGGGTTCAGCCATCGTAAATTCCCAGTTTTATAGTCAAAACAGTCCAGGAAAGCATTATTCTCCTAGGAGAGCCTAAGCAGGGGCACGTGGCCGTCACTGACTTGTGTCTCTCCTACAGCAGACCCAGAATTTTCAGATATGGCAGCGAAATAAACCTGTGATGTGAGTGCTTCTGTACCCCCATAAGTAGCAGCCAAAGAATTGCAGAGGGGGGGGCGGTCACTGGATGTGATGGAGCTTCTTTTTTCCTCGCTAGACATTAGCAGAGAGACAGGGTGCACCGGAAACCCCGTGGCCCTCACAGTGGCTAGACCGTAAGCCTTTTGTGAGAGCCAGCTTTGCCATCCAGTGACCTAGGGGGCGGGGGGGGGAAGCATCCAGTTCACTACCAGTGCTGCGAGCCAGATTCAAGCAGCCCATATCTAAGCACGCCAGTAACCAGATTATAACCAAGGAACAAAAGGCAATGCCCCTACTGTGCCTAAAAACCCAAGTCGCCATCAAAAAACCCTCTGGCGATTTTACATTTCCCATTAGATGTGCTCTCTGCCACATTTTAGAGTCATACTGAGCCTAAAACTGAGTCCCTCGGCTCAGATTCCCATGCCGGCGTTCCTTTTCCTCGAAACAGCTGCCTCTTCCTCCGAGAGGCTTTAATTGGCATGCAGATTGCTCTCTTGCAGCAAGGAGCGGCCTCTTGTCACTGTGGCTCAAGGTACTCGGGCATCAAGGGAGGGGCCGTGCACTCCTGGGGGGGTCTTTCAACCTTTGTGGGAAATAATGATGTATGAGACAGGGATCCCTTTGGAGCCTGAAGAGTACATGACAGGTAGAATAATATGGGGGACAAACACTGTCATTCCAATTGAGACAGATGTTCTCATCTCCTCTCCCCGGGATTGTTAGCAGCCCAAGCTGAGATGAGCTTTCTTACGAAGGGCGTCATTTGGTGGCAAGTAATGTATGCCGGACTTGCTGTCCCTCAGTGGTAGCTTTCCATCCAAAGGACAAGTGGTTGACAGGAGCCAAGGCACCCTTTGTGGCCACCTTAATGGTCGAATCTGAAAATGGTCTCCGGCTTTGAGATGCACACCCGTCGAGAACAGCCACCTTACATCAGTCTACATTTTCTTGCCCCCAGTGGCTGGCTGGGAAGGGTGTGGGAATTCCCTGGTTGCACAACGGAGCCAGGCTCAGTATTAATTTCCATTCCATTTTCCCTTTTGAGAAAAGATGGCTGATTTCGCACAGCTCTGCGTGGGATGGTGAAGAACTGGAACGGAAGAAAGGTGACGACTGCATTGGTAGCTGTGGAATCCTACTAATTAACACATTGCAAAGACCCATTTTAGAGCAGGGGGGGTTGTGACTCAGCGGCATAGTGCCTGCCATGCATGCAGAAGATCCTGGGTTTAACCCCAAGTGTCTCCACCCAAAAGAATCAGGTGGGGTAGCCAATGTGAAAGATGTCCGCCTGAGACTCCAGAGAGCTGCTAGCAGATAGATTAGACAGTACGGACCTGGCTAGACTGAGGGGCCGACGCAGTGCAAGGCAGCTGTGTGTGTGTGGGATGTGTGTGCATATTCTGATATTTATACCGCTAACCTTCAGTATATCTTACTTTCAACCAGTGTTCCCTCTGAGCTGAGTTAGTATGAGCTAGCTCACAGTTTTTTAGCCTCTGGCTCACACATTTTTGTCTTAGCTCAGGAAGGAGGGCTCCAGAGCAAACTAATTGATGCAGTAGCCAAATCACTCAATGAAACTTTAATGCCAGTAGCTCACAAAGTAGAATTTTTGCTCACAAGACTCCGTAGCTTAGAGGGAGCTTTCAACCCTGTTTTTAATGGGGGTCCTGGTACCAAAGGGATACACGGGACCAGGGCCTCTGAGTGGGGGCCCCAGCTGGGCCATTTGGCCCGGGCCTCACATTCTCGGGGAGCCTCAAATTTACACTTTCGATGTTAAATCACATTAAATAAAAATGGGAACATTTATTACAAAGTCTTACAATATTCTTTTTCTTATCGTATTAAATGTAAACATTTAAAATATAACACTGCTAATTTTGTATTGTTTTCGCACTACTTCCTTTTTTAAAAATTTACTGGGAGGGGGAGGCTCAAAAATGGAAGTGGCCTGGGCCTCTCTTGACCTCTGTGAGGGCCTGCACAGGACTATCCAGGGCTGCCAGCTCCGGGTTGGGAGATACCCGGAGATTTGGTGGGAGGAGCCTTCGGAGGGTGGGGTTTGAGGAGGGGAGGGGCCTCAGCAGGGTATAATGTCATAGAGGCTGCCCTCCAAAGCGGCCATATTCTCCAGGGGAACTGTGACCTCTATCGCCTGAAGATGAGACATAATCCTGGGAGATCTTCTGCCACCACCTGGAGGCTGACTACTCTAGAAGTACCAAACATACATTTTAAAACACGCTTGTGTTAAAAAGTAGATCTCTGGTTCAGGACACTCTGTGAGGGATGGAACCAGGCCTCCAGAACCTCTGAACCCCTGAAACACAGCCCAACAGCCATATAAGGAGGTCAGCCAGACAGCCAGATTTTCCTGGTTGCCTGGGAACTGTGGAACTGTGAAAACAGGTGGGCTGTCTCTGACACCTGTCTGGCCACAGTACCTGCCTAATGAGATATGTTTGACTCAGTGGAGCACAACTTGGTCAGGCCTGTGATAGGACATTGCTGTTGATATTACCTCAGGGATCTTGTATTCCATGAAGGTTAAATTGGAAAGGCGGTTTATTACGTGAACATCAGATTTACTTTGTGTACATCTGTGGAAACCAGAGCCCGTTCCTCCTCCATCCCTTGTACCTGGTCAGCCCTCTGCTCCTTCATCTCCAATAGCAGCACATGTGGTAGGAGGGCCTTCAGGATGGCACATTAAGTCCCTGTCTGCCTTCTCTGGTCAGGAGACCATTGCACCTTGTCTTTCTTACCTTTGGTTCCCCAGTACCTGATCACAAGAAACTATGGCAAGTCCTTAAAGAGATGGGAGTACCAGACCATCTCACATGTCTCTTGAGAAACCTGTATAAGGGTCAAGAAGTGACAGTTAGAACAGGATATGGAATAACTGATTGGTTTAGCACAGGAAAAGGAGTACGACAAGGATGTATATTGTCCTCTTGCTTATTTTATTTATATTCAGAGTACATCATGCAAAATGCCAGCCTGGATGATTCAGAAGCTGGAATTGAGATTGCTGGGAAAAACATCAACAACCTCAGATATGCAGACAATACCACTCTAATGGCAGAAAGTGAAGAGAACCTAAAAAGCCTCTTGCTATTGATGAAAGAGGAGAGCACAAAAGTTGGCTTGAAACTCAACATCAAAAAAACGAAGATCATGGTGTCCGGCCCCATCACTCCTCAGCAAATAGAAGGGGAAGTCATGGAAGCAGTGACAGACTTCACATTCCTGGGATCCAAGATCACTGCAGATGGTGACTGCAGCCATGAAATTAAAAGGTGCCTTCTCCTTGGGAGGAAAGTGATGGCAAACCTAGACAGCATAATAAAAAGCAGAGACATCACCCTGCCAACAAAAGTCCGTATGGTCAAAGCAATGGTATTCCCAGTAGTACTGTATGGCTGCAAGAGCTGGACTATAAGGAAGGCCAAACGCTGAAGAGTAGATTCTTTTGAATTATGGTGCTGGAGAAGACTCTTGAGAGTCCCCTGGACTGCAAGGAGATCAAATCAGTCAATCCTAAAAGAAATCAACCCTGACTGTTCCCTGGAAGGCCAGATCCTGAAGTTGAAGTTCAAATACTTTGGCCACCAAATGAGAGGGGAGCGCTCACTGGAGAAGACCCTGATGCTGGGAAAGACTGAAGGTAACAGAAGAAGCGGATGGCAAAGGATGAGATGGTTAGACAGTGCTATCGAGGCAATGAACATGAAATTAAGCAAACTCTAGAGCACTACGGAAGACAGGAGGGCCTGGTGTAATGTGGTCCATGGGGTCGCAAAGAGTCGGACTTGACTGCGTGACTGAACAACAACCACCTTATCTCGGAGACAGACAATAAATTTCTGAGAACGTCGCAGGGGATGCATTACAGGCATGGTGTGTGGTCACCATGCACATGGCATGTGCCAAAAAGGACAGTGCTTCAAATTTTTGCACACTCTCTGGACCCAGGAGGACAAGAGGGAAAAAGAAAGGTCCGTGCGTATGTACATCGAGGGCAGCAACGATGCCTCCACTTCCCCACTATCAGCCTTGCAGTTCCCACCTTAGGGTAAGAGGCCGGACCTAGTTCATTCCAGGTGAATGCTGGTGAATCTCCCTCTGAGCCCTGGAGCAGGATCTGAACCTGGTTTCCCTTCTCCTTTATCTTGCTTAACAGCTAAATGCCAAGGGCGAATGCGGATGACCATGAGGGCCAGGGATAAGAAAACTGTTTTGTTGTTGTTGTTCAGTTGCACAGTCGAGTCCGACTCTTTGCGACCCCATGGACCAGAAAACTGTACTACTAAGGAAAAGGAGAACAAAGCCGGAGCGTTAACTCCTCCTTAAGGGTCGTATATTTTAATCATAACAACCAAAACTCTAAACTTCCCCCTTTCCCCCCCCTTAGTGAGGAAACACACAAGGCTTTGAATTGTGGCTTCAACTACAACTCGCTGAATGAGCTGTGCTGAAAAAGCCCCACAGTGCTTCCATTGTCTCCTGCCTCTGTAGCCAAAGCTTTGGGAACAGATTGGTATAAAGAAAGACCAGCAGCACTTTATGGATTAGGCAGATTGTTAATGGGGAGAGAAAACACTTACTGAAGCAGCTATTAAAACCAACACAAAAGCAGCAAATCGGAGTTTTTAGCTTCAGATGTCTCCCATCTCACCATTCTGCTTTATGTCTTGTCACAACGGCATTCATGAACACATGTCAATCATTTAGTGCAGGACTGTCTGATAAAACACCACGGAAGTTTCCGATCACCTCAAGCACGGCGTGTCTCCGGTTGGCTCACATATTAACCTGCAGTGTCACCAAGTGCTGGGCATCATGCAAGGAGACCTCACCTGGGGGCACGAGCGCGTGAACTGACACTGAGCGTGTGCCTTCTGTTTCTCTTTTAACCCCATCTCCTTTTTGCTGGCAGAGCTCCTGTGCCTTTTGGCAGCAAGACACTCTGTACCATGCAGATCCCCCAGTGCTGCATCTCTGTTTCAGGGTCAATTTTAATTTAAAAATTAACCCACCATTCTCCCTATTAGGGCCCAAAGCAGCTTCTGAGTAGACCGTGGGGTAGAGGCGGGGGTCCCCTGCCAACAGGCCCTGCCTCCAGATGCTGATCAGCTGGCCAGTGGGGGGGCTTACCTGGAGAAAAAGAAATGCCCAGGCCTCATTGCCGGCATCACACAGGAATTGACATCATCACACCAGTGACGTCCAGGCAATGCTCTGGTATTTGGGCAAAAACTCTATGGTAGAAGCCAGTTTTATCATAGAGTTTTTACCCAAATACCAGAGTGTCACCTGGATATCACAGTGTGATGACAGCACTTCCTGTGCAATGCCAGCAACGAAGCATGGGCCTTTCTCTTTCTCTAGGTAAGTCCCGCCCCCATCCCTCGCTGGTTGCCAGGAGGGACCTGGGAACCATAGTAGACCTGCTTGCTCTCAATAAGTGATAAAACCACCAACAGCAGAGCAGTTAATGGTGCCCTGTGCTAATTGAAAGACGGTCCTTCAAATCAGCCCATAGACACAAATGGGACCCCTTCAAAGGCCATTTGAAACAGGTCAGTACTACGCTTCTAGCAAAAGTATGAATGTGATGAGTAGGCTTGCCAGCTTTGGGTTGGGAAATACCTGGGGATTTGGGAATGGAGTATGGGACAGCAGAGTCTGGGGAGGGGAGGGACCTTAGCAGGGTATAATACTTCTACTCTGCAGGGTATAATGCCAGAGAGCCCACCCTCCAAAGCAGCCATTTCCTCCTGGGGATCTGATCTTGGTCATCTGGAGATCAAGTGTAACAGTGGGAGATCTCCAGGTGCCACCTGGAGGTTGGCAAGCCTATGGAGTTAGCACTTTCCATCCTGACTCTTGCACAACAGTCTATCATATAAGGACAGCTGTCGAAAGAAGTCTGCGCTGTGACACCACAGTCCTTTCCGATGGGAATGAACCCTCCTGCAAAGGCCCTAATGGACACATGGGCTCATGTGAGGGGAAGTGGTCTTGAGCATTTACAGTAAGTAGCAGCTGCCAATCATCAGAAGAGCCCATTTTGTCCTTTTATAAAAAGCAGACCTATCTTTTGACTGAAGATGATTGTTATGTGTGCGGTGTCCCTGAAGAAGTCAGAAAGTCACCTAAAATAGTGGTTTTCAGGAGGCCATGTATGGCAGTATTCTTTACAAGGGCATCTGAAGAAGATTACGTTTTGCATCGTTTGGCTGCATTATTGGAAGGTTGAATTATCATTGATAGGCTGGAAAGTATTCTGCAATATTTGATACTTTGTGGACAATTTGTTGTATGTTACGACTGCATTTTAGTGCTTTGTTTTTAGATTTTTTTCAGTGTATCTTTTAAACCAATGGGTAGGGATGGGCACGATCCGGGGAAATGCAGTTTGATTCAGTTCATGGCTTGCCCGGTTCGCAAGCCCACAGACTGCCACGAACTTTTGGGTGCTAAATGAACAGGTTCAGTTTGTGATGCAGTAGAATGCCGCCCAGCATGCTAGAGACACCAAACTTGCAGGTGATCTCTGGCTGACTCTCCTTTACCTGCCATACAAGTTTGGTGAGGATTGTATTTATGGGTTCTGAGTTATGCGTGTGTGTGTGTCTCCCCTGCAAAGAAAGTGCCTCCAGGAAAGTGCTTTCTGGGGAAATGACATGCGCAGGTTCAGGACTGTACAGAACAGACACTGGGCAAGCTAGAGGCATCAAACTCACAGGGGATCTCTGGCTGACTCTCCTCTACATGCCCTCCAAGCAGATTGGACTTCAGGAGTCTGAATTATGGCCCCCAAAAAGATGCCCTCAGGAAAAATGTCAGATGCAGGTTCAAAAATGTGTAGAATGGACCCCCTGCAACTTACACACACGGAACGCACAGGAAACCTCACCCTGCCACCCACTCCTCTACAGTCTCTCCCAGGATTACATTTCCGGGGTCCCAGCTATGGACCCCCAAAAAGGTCTCCCCAAGTGCTCTCTCTGGAAATGGCAGCTGCAGTTGCAGGAATCTATGGGATGGTTCAGGAACAAGCCAGTGACACCAAACTCACAAGGAAATTTCACCAGGGACGACACCCCACCCCCCGCCCCGGCCAGACACTGGAAGCAAGGTAAGCATCCTCCCTGTACTTGCAGCCCCCCCCAAGTATCCAAAGGTGTGTTCTGAAGGACAGAAAAGCAGACATCCCCAGAGTTCTGAAAGGGGCTCCCCAAAGTAACCACACAGCAGTTTGACGGGCACCCCAGCCACACAAGACAAGCAAGGGAAGAGTGGCCAAAACTCTCACAGCCCCCTCTCCCCGGTGCTGAGACACATCGGTCCAGAGCACACCCAGCAACTGGGGTGTATACTTCTACTCTGCAGAAAAATGGAAACACATGTTGAGCTGGCAGGGCCACCCCCAATTCTCCAAAGAACGACAGAAAGGCAGACATGACGAGTTCCAACAGGGACTCCCTAGACTAACCCCACAGCAGCTTGGTGGGCACCCCAGCCACACAAGACAAGCAAGGGAAGAGTACCCACAACTATCCCAGCCCCCCTCCCCAAGGGCTGAAACACCCAGGTCCAAAGCACACCCAGCAACTGGGATGTATATACTTCTACTCTGCAGAGGAATGGAAACACATGTCAAGCCAGCCAGACACCCCCAAGTCTCCAAAGTCAGGTTCTTTTTTGTAAAGAAATTTTATTAACAGGATATTTTAACATGATCCATAATTAAAGACAATTCTTAAGATGTCCTTTTCCACAACTTTTTCCCCTTCCCCCGGCTTCCAACGATGTTCGGCCACATTATCATTTCAGTCAACATTTTCTTACATTAAACACTTATTCAATAATCAAATCTTCTATTAAAACATTTTCCTTTTCTATTTCTCTCTCCTAGGTAACATTTTAAATACAATCCATTTCTTACTATACTTCTAATCTTAATAGTTATCAAAGCAAAGTAACTTATTTTTAACATCCCAGTTCAGTTCTAAGTAGTCTTTAAAGTCTTTCCAATCTGCTAAAAATTCTTGATCTCCTTTTCCATTAAGTTTTTTTGTCAATTTGTCCATTTCTACCATAAAAATCATCTTCTTTATCCATTCCCATTTATCTGGCATCTTCTCCTGCTTCCAAAATTGAGCATATATCATTCTCGCCGTTGAAATCAAATACCATAACAATGTTCTCTTTGTCACGTTAACTTCCTCCATTTTAAGACCTAAAAGTAACATTTCTGGCTCTTTTTTCAAAGTACATTTCAGGATCTTCTGGATTTCATTATGAATCTCAGTCCAAAAAGCAGCCGCTTTTTCACACATCCACCACATGTGGTAAAATGAGCCCTCTTTCCAAAGGCAGGTTCTGAATGACAGAAGGGCAGACATGCCCAGAGTTTCAACAGGGGCTCCACAAAGTAAGCCCATGACAGCTTGGCAGGCACCTCTGGCAAGCACTGGACCCCAGTGAGGCATGCCCACAATGCTCCCAGGCCCCCTCAGGCCCAAACACATAGATCCTCTGGTCACAGCCCACCCCTAGGTGACATTTCTGGTTATTCACCAGTAGCGGAACAGATTGTACAGATAAGAGGTCACCTGTTGTGAATTGTATAAATGCAATGGAAAGGGGTAGTCAAATGGGGGCTTGCTTGTACAGGCAGATGTTTTGGTGAGATCGATGTATGCTAAGGTGGATATTGCTTCATGAGGCAGGTGTTGGGTTATGAGGTAGATGTTGTTTCATGAGGTAGGTGTTGGGGTAGAGAGCCCGCCCCCACCTGGCCATCTTCCCACCCAAGTGCCAAGGGTGCAATCCGCAGGCTGCAGGCCAGATCACCCAGAGAGGAGGGATGAAGGGACAAGCTGGGGGACAACAGAAGGCCTGGATCCTCCCCTGTGAGGTCCAGAGAGGAGTAGCTCAGCAGGGGGAGGCTGACCTTGAGGAAGGCCGACTCATCCACTCCGGCCTGGCCCAGGCAAGAGCAGTGGGGGCTGAGAATAACACCCACTTGCTCTGGACACTGATGAGAGGGCAGGAAAGGGGACAGGGCCATGCAAGAGAGGTCGGGCCAGATGGCAGCCTTGCGTGACCAGTACTCCGGGGTATCGGTGGAGGCAGGCTCAGGCAACTTTTGCAAGGTACTCCCTCGCCATTAACCCTGCCAAATCTTCCACCATTGCATGCCTGGCATCCCCACCACTGCTGACCTCCCAGTTCACCACTGACAACCAGTAGCAGGGCTTCTCCCTGGCTGGGCTCTTTGAGGCAGAGGTGTTGGGTTGCAGCTCCTCCTCCTCCTTCCCCAAAGCCTCTTCCACCCGCTATTCTCTCTGGCTACGTATGTCTGCCTGCGTCCTCCACACTTCTTTGCAGAGCTCACGCTTCCATTGCACGAGCTCTGCCTTCCGGAGAAGCAATGCTGCCTTTTATAGCAGGGTCACAGATACAGGCCAACTTGTACGCCCGGTTCCTTGCAGAGAGGATGAAACCTGGTGGTGATGCCCACCTGTGGGTGTGGAAATGTGGCCTCAGGACTGGAGAAGCTGCGAGGGACAGCTGCTTTCTGGGCACTGAGCTGGGAGGGCCCACAGAGGAGTGTGCTTGAGGCGGGAGCAGCAGCAGGGAGTCGTAAGGTGGAAGAGGAGGATGTTTCCGCCCCCTCTGAATCACTACTACTTTGCTAACAAAGACTGTTAGCAACTGCTGGTTGCTTCTGTGGAGACCCCCCTGGGAGAGATCCGAGAAAGGAAGCTCTGAGACCCCTGGTGATTGCACGCTAGGAACAGGATCCAGTGGGCTGGCAGGATGGGTTTGGTGCCTAGGAATGGGGGACTGTGGTATGAATCATGGTGGAGGACTTCTTCCTCCCACGATGAGCACACTTTGCAACCACTTTTGCCATCATGGCGCAGAGGTGCTCACAACCAGGAGGGTATAAATGTGGGTCCTCAGCCAAGACACCTAGCAGACAAGCCCCTCTGCTCAGCATGAGCAGAGAGATGAGGTGGCTCAGGGTCCTGAGTCAACTGACACCCAAATTCCAGCAGGGGAGAGAAGTTCACAATCAGGAGGGGACGGGACCTTGGCCAAAGCATCCAGTAGCTAAGCCCCACTGCTCAGTGTATGCCCCTCTGCTCAGAGTCCGGAGTCCACCTAATACCCAAACCCCAGCAGGGGAGAAGAGTTCACAATCAAAAAGAATGTGCTCTGCTTGCAATAAGTTCCCTGCCTCTCTGTCTAACTGCCAACAGCCAACAGAAAGTATGTGGAGCTGAGCTGGGGGTATATATAGCATTTTGATCCCATAGAGCAGGATGGGAACTCTGTTATTAGCAGCCAGCAGTGCCCGTTAAGCTTTGGTGGGCCCCAACTGGTGTTCTGAGGCTGGAGAAGTCCGCTCCCTGTTGCTTTGAAGTTTTGTAAACAGTTTAACTGAGTTGAGATAGCCTGTCTGGAAATGTATCCATTCATGAACTGCCATGAACAGCATCAAAGTTCATAAAGTTTTGGGCTTCCGGTCTGGGATTCATGGCGTCCTAAGGTGTTCTGGCTTGCTCGTTAGAGCTCCCAGAGCAAACGGAGGGTCTTGACGACAGGGTGGGCTTCAAATAGCCCACCGCAGATCCCCCCAGGCAGGGGGGTGACTGGCAGAGAGCCTGGCCCGAGAGAGGAGTTGAGATCGGCTGATAGCGGGGCTTTAAAGAGCGCCACGACCAGCCTTGATCCCCTCCCCAGAGAAGGCACTTCGGAAAATCTCTACAAGACCCCACCGAGTTGGATTCTCAACATAAGAACGCATGACCCAGACCTCCAAGACATTCTACGGAAACTGATATCAAGGAAACACTGCTATAACAAGACACGGACTTTGAAGGTAACTTTTTAAAATTGCTCACTGGAGACGCGTTTCGGCCGAAAATAAACAACATCCGATGAAGCGCATGATCGTGCTGTATCTGTCGTACTAACATTGGAGCGGAAAAAGTGCAGTTAAACAGCTAAAAAAGGCCAAAAAGCCGAATTGTTGATCATTCCTGCGGTTAGATTATTGACTTTAAAATAGAAACTAACAGTAACTCCGCGAGAACTGCAGTGGAAAAGTACTGTAGCTGCTGCAGCAGAAATCGGCAAAACAGGAAGTGACTTCAGAACAGACAAGTAATCATCCTAGAGAAGACCAAGGAGGCCGGAAGAAGGGAAGAAATCAGGAACAAGGGGGACCATTAAGAGTGCCGGACAGGAAGTGAGTACCCGGAAGAACCATTTACCATAGAGAAATTGCGCCCGCCATTTTGGGAAGGTCAGAAAAATTTTCTTTGATTTTAAACGAAAGACTTAATATAAAAAAGTGAAATTAGTGCGATTTAGGTGGGCACAAGAAGGACTTTGATTTAGAGTGAGTTGGAGGGAAAATTCTGAACAACGGCTTATGACCTGCGGCAACGACAGAGGGCAAATACCTGGTCCTCCCCGAAAATGGCTGGGAAAGAGGAAAAAAAGCTACAGGGCATGATGGAAGCTATGGAGAAACGAGTGATGGACGCGATTTTGAAGCTGGAAAAGACTGTAATAACCGAAGTAACAGAGTTGAAAAAAGAAATGTCTGGAATTACAAAAGAGATACAGACGCTGACCAAAAGAGCAGATGAGATGGATGTAAGGGTGAAGGGAGTAGCATCTAATATAGCTGAGGTCACTTTAGAAACAGATAAAGTGAATGTGATGGTCCAATATAATGCAATGATTAACCACATGAGATTCAGGGGGATCCCTGAAGACAAGAATGAGGACATCCATTCAGTCATGGTAGATGCTGTTGCAGACTTTTTGAAAATGGAAGAGGAGAGAGTGGCGGCACAGATTGATGTGGTATACAGAGTCAATTCTGCAATTGCGCAAAGGAAAAAATTACCTAGAGATGTAATTGTCCAGTTTATATCTAAGAAGCTGAAGGAGGATTTGTTCAAGCAACAATTTCAGGATGACTTCATAATTGACAACAAGAAAATCATGGTCCTAAAGGAACTACCCAGAGCGATGCTTCAGGACAGACGACTTTTTAAAGACCTGATTGACAAGCTGAAAACAGAGGGCATAAGATATAGATGGGAAATTCCTAAAGGTGTCAGTTTTTCGTTCAAGCAGAAGAGAGTCACCATCAAGTCAGTTGACCAAATGACCAGATTCATCAATGATAATTTTAAAGACTCTGATAAATAATTACAGAATCAACATGGAGAGTCAAATAATTTCATGGAATGTTAATGGACTGAATTCACCCCAAAAAAGGAAAAATATCAGACTCTGGTTGGAAAAACAGAAATGTGATATTGTTTGTTTGCAAGAAACACATATTAAAAAATCAGATGCCAAATTTTTGATTCAAAAAAGATTAGGAGAGGAATTTTATTCACTCTCCTCTCAAAAGAAAAAAGGAGTTGTTACATATATTAAAAAAGAGCTGGAACCAAAAGAAATTTTTAAAGACGATGAAGGGAAATTTTTGGCGGTAGAAGTTGTGCTGCAGAACAAAAAGACATTAATTGTTAATCTCTATGCTCCCAATGGGGCAAAAGAAAACTTTTTCAGGATCTGTGGGAACAACTACGACAGTTGACCTATGAGCAAACGATTTTAATGGGCGATTTTAATGGTACTGTTGACAATGTTGTTGATAGAAAATCAAAAAAAGGAATTGAGGCCATGGGCAAACTTCCTAAAGTCTTTTTCCAATTGACTAAATATGAACACTTGGCAGACGTTTGGAGAATCAAACATCCCAGAGATAGAGAGTACTCTTTTTATTCATCAAGACACGAATCTTTTTCCAGGATAGATATGATGTGGATGACAGAGAATTTAATCTTGCAAACACGCAAAATTGAGATATTGCCTAGGATTCTTTCTGACCACAGTCCGATAAAATGGTCAACGTATGTTAAGAGGAAAAAATTTCGATGGCGACTTAACAAAGATTTGCTGGACAAGCAAAATATCGTGGATAAAATAAGGTCAGAAACCCAAACATACTTTCAATTGAACTTAAATAAAAGTGTACAGACGCAAACGGTATGGGAAGCCTACAAGGCTGTGATGAGAGGACATCTGATTGCAATTAATAATAATGAAAAGAAACAACAAATGAAGATAGACAAAGAAATTATGGAAAATATTCGGAAAAAAGAAACAGAACTTAAGAAAAGGCCTGGTAAAAAGAAGATTTTGAGAGAATTGAGGATTCTAAGGGAGCAATATGAGGCAAGGTTGAACAAAGAAGTATTTTGGAACTTGAAAAAATTGCAACAGAAATCCTTTGAAGGTGCAAATAAACCTGGCAAATATTTAGCATGGCAATTAAAGAAAAGAAGAGAGAATAAAACAATCACCTGTTTGAAAGATGGAAATAAAGAGATTTTAGACCCAGGAGGAATTAAAAGGGAATTTTTTAAATATTACGCGACTCTCTTTCAATCGAAGCAAGCGGATCCTCAAAAAATGTTGGATTACTTATCCAAAGCTAACTTGATACAACCAAACCCCGAAATGAAAACATTTTTAAATGCTGCAATAACTAAAGACGAAATCAGTAAAGCAATAGCTGAGGCAAAAATCTCTAAAGTCCCAGGCCCGGATGGCTTTTCAGCTAAATTTTATAAAAATTTCATGAAGATTTGGTCCCGGTGTTGGAGATTCTTCTAAATGAAATTAGAAAGACAGGAAAGATCCCAGACTCCTGGAATGAAGCTGCAATCACCTTAATCCTAAAGAAATGCAAGATTTAACAAATGTTAAAAACTACCGGCCCATTTCATTATTGAACAACGATTATAAAATATTTGCAAAAATATTGGCAGAGCGCCTTAAAAAGTTTTTGAAAGATACTATTGTTGAAGATCAAGCTGGTTTTTTACCAAATAGACAAATTAAAGACAATATGAGGGTTGTTTTGGACGCAATTGAGTATTATGATAAACACCCTGAAAAAGAAGTTGCTTTTTTATTTTTGGATGCAGAGAAGGCCTTTGATAATTTGAATTGGGAATTTATGTTTAAAGTGCTTGAGAAATCTTTGATGGGCGTAGAATTTACAAGAATGATTCAATCGATATATAAAGAACAAAAAGCTTCGGTGATTGTCAATGCAGAATCAACAGATATGTTCCGGGTAAGAAAAGGTACTAGACAAGGTTGTCCCCTGTCACCATTGTTATTTATCTGGATTTTGGAGATTTTGCTACAAGCGGTCAGAGATGATGATAATATAAAAGGTTTGAATATTGGAGGTTTTTCATTTAAATTAAGAGCATTTGCGGATGATATTATGTTTATTGTTGAAGATCCTGTTAATAATATGCCTAAGGTATTTGAAAAAGTAAGAGAGTTTGGTGATCTTGCAGGGTTTTATGTCAACAAAAATAAATCTAAGATACTGTGTAAAAATATGATTGGTACAAAGCAACAAATGTTACAAAATGTGACAGAATGTGAAGTGGTTAAAAGGGTTAAGTACTTGGGAGTTGAAATTACAATGAAAAATATAGATTTGTTTAAGAATAATTATGAAAAACTGTGGGGTTCGATAAAGAGTGATTTAGAAAAATGGGAAAAACTAAGGTTATCTCTTCTTGGAAAAATTGCCGTTATTAAAATGAATGTACTGCCCAGGTTAATGTTTCTGTTTCAGACAATACCAATTGTGAAAGATGGAAAAGTGTTGGTAAAATGGCAAAGAGAAATCTTTAAGTTTATCTGGGCAGGGAAGAAGCCAAGAATTAAAATGAAGATAATGTATGATATTAAAGACAGAGGTGGCTTCCAAGTCCCGAATTTGCGTTTGTATCATGAAGCAGTATGTATGTCTTGGTTATCTGAATGGGTAAATTTGGAAAATAGAAAACTTTTAGCTCTTGAGGGGCACGATTGCAGATTTGGCTGGCATGCCTATCTTTGGTATGGGAAAAACAAAGCTGACTCTATGTTTAAGCATCATTATGTAAGGAGGACACTGTTTGATGCATGGATCAGGTATAAGGATACAATTTCGGATGAAAGGCCTCTGTGGATTGTTCCAGCTGCAGTTATACATTTGTTTTCAGAATATAAAGGTAATGACTGGTTGAAGTATCAGGAATTGTTGCAAAAGAAGGAAAAAATATGTTTTAAAACCAAATAACGAATTAGAATTTGAGTATGGTTGGCTACAATATTGTCAAATAAGGGACATCTATAAAAAAGACTGTAAAGAGTTTGGTTTTAGAGCTATGAATGATGATATTGAAAATATATGGTTGAAAAAAGAACGGAAAATGATATCAAAAATGTATAAAACTTTGTTGACTGTATATACTTTGGATGAAACTGTTAAAGAACAAATGATAAAGTGGGCCATAAATATGAACAAAGAAATTTCTATGGAATCATGGGAATTTTTGTGGAAAAGATCTTTTAAAATGTCTACCTGTATCAATGTAAAAGAAAATTGTTATAAGATGATGTATAGATGGTACATGACACCAAAAAAGATTGCCAATATTAGTATGGATAAGAACTTGAGTAATAAATGCTGGAAATGTAAAAAAGTAGAGGGTTCTTTTTACCATATGTGGTGGTCATGTGATAAAGTGAAAGCATACTGGTCTAATATACATTGTGTGATGCAGAAAATACTGAAAATCCCAATTGAGAAAAGCCAGAACTTCTTCTCCTCGGTTTGACAATGGAAAAAAATTCCACAAGAAAAAAGGACATTGTTATGGTACATGATTACGTCGGCGAGAATGGCCTTTGCTCAGCATTGGAAAATGGAGAAGGTGCCAGATGTACATGACTGGTTGAGAAAACTGTTATTTTTAGTGGAAATGGACAAAATGACAAAGAAATTAAATGGACAAATGGCAGAACAATACCTAAAAGACTGGGAAGGATTGAAATTGTATCTAGAAACTGAATATAGAATGAAGGGAAAATATATAACTTGGATACGTATGGATATTGAACGAGAAATGAAATGAATTTTGAACTGTATGTACTGTTATATACAATATGCTGAAATTGTAGAGGTTATATATAATTCAAATGTGTTACCTGGTTTGTCGATGTACTTAAGTCTAAGCTTGATTGCCTTATAATTTTTCTGTTTGTTATTAGCAGTGTTGGAAGCCTATTAGGGGGTGGGGGATTGGGACAGGGATCTTCTTTTCTGAAATTGTATTGGTAACGTGATTGGAAATGTTGAATGTATCCCAATAAAAATTTTGTTTCAAAAAAAAAAAAAAAGTTCATAAAGTTTTCATGCCAGTTGCCACATCGCTTTGCGATCCATGAACCGGCCAAAATTCATGACAAACTTTAGTCCATGAGCTGGTTTATGCCCATCCCGACCCATGGGTTGGTAGTCTTAAGTGGGTCGCAGAGTTTCATCTGGTGAATTGTTCTGAGTCCCTACTGAGCAGCCTTTTTCTTTTTCTTTTTTTGCTGTTTTCTGGAATGCCCATGCTGCTAGTGTGCCAAACCTCCTATCTCTATTTGTTTGCATATTCATAGGACCAACGAGAAGGGAAGGGAAGGTCACTTAGTGATAGAGGATTCCTTCCATGTTTCTCACCATCATCTTGTTCCTCATTATGGAACACCTCATGGTACTTGGTTTGTGTTTCCTATCACAGATTCTTTTTTTCTATTCTTCATCTCCCTGGACTTAGACACCCAGACAGGTCATAACTTCTTCCTGGCACATGATTCTGATGTCACATGACTTCCTGCCTTTTGCTTGTTCCTCAGTGGATCCCCTGCTCAATGGGTCTGGAACAGCTGAATACCATTGTTTATTAATTAAATTTCTTTAACTACCTTGAGCTCCCTTTGGGGGCAAAAGGTGGAATATAACTATTTGAATAAATAAGCTATTGTGAACTATATTTATAACTATGAACAAGAATAATAAGACAGAAGAGGCAAAAGGCAGAAAAAGAAGAAGATATTAGGTGGGGAATGTAGTGCCCACAGTCTAGCTCTGAAATGTGGGAAATGCAGTCTCTTAAAGCCTGGCCATCTACCTCTAATATAGTAGAATGTAACTAGTCCCATTTCAGCATTCCTGTAAACTTTTGCTTTTTTAAAAAAAATGTGGTTCACTATTTTCTTTTTTTACTATGCTCCCTGCCCTCTCTGGTTTTCAGCAATGGTGATTTACAGTTCGGGTTTCCGGACCACCCTGATGGTAGTGGGGGTCCCCCTCTGAGAGCCAGTTTGGTGTAGTGGTTAAGTGTGCGGCCTCTAATCTGGGAGAACCAGGTTTGATTCCCCACTCCTCCACTTGCAGCTGCTGGATGACCTTGGGCAAGCCATAGTTCTGGCACAGCTATTCTCTCAAGGACAGTTCTCTCAGAGCTCTCTCAGCCCCACCTACCTCACAGGGTGTTTGTTGTGGGGAGGGTAAGGGAAAGGAGTTTGTAAGCCATTCTGAGACTCCAAGTGAAGGGCTGGGTATAAATCCAATCACTTCTTCTTCTCTCCCAGCCACTGATCAGCTGGCTGGCAGAGGCACTTGCTAGTAGAAAGAAGAAGGCCTAGGCCATGTTGCTGGCATCACACAGGAAATGACATCATCATGCCAGCAACTTCCTAGCAATGCTCTGGTACTTGGGCAAAACTCTATGATAGAAGTCAATTTTACCATAGAGTTTTTGCCCAAATACCAGAGTGTCACCTGGAAGTTCCTGGCATGATGATGCCACTTCTTGTGCAATGCCAGCAACATGATCTGACAATGCTTTGTACAGTGCAATCAATGGACTTAGACTGGAATAACTCTGTTAGGATTGCACCGCATATGTACTCATTCTGATGAGATCTGCATAGCATGTGAATCACTTGCTGGACCAGGAACTGTGGGTGTAAATCAGCCAGGCATCTCTGAATCCAAGTGTTGACATTGCCTTACTTCCAGTGGGCTGCACGTCTGAATGCAAAATCCTCATCCTATTAATGGTGCAGGGAGGCAATTTTTAATCGATGACTGGAAATTCAGCAAGGTGTCTGTGTTCTTTGGTCCTCATTGGGACTGAATATTCAAAAATGTGTAGCAAACATTAGGCTGCTCTTAGAACACTGTAACTCCTTTTCCTTCTAGCTCAACCTATAGTGAAGGATCTTAACAAAACTGTTCTGTTTAGCAAAAAGTTTTCAATATGTCATGATTGAGCAAACATGTTTAAGAAACTATTGATTCCTTGTCTCTGACTGTTAACTGTATGAAGCTATCAGTTTTCATTTTTTTTTTTTTAAATCACTGTTGCCTCTGTTATTTTCTAAACAAAAATGTCCTGGTAAAGATTTCAGTTTCTGTGTGTGAAGTTAAATAGATCTGGATCTCAAAATTCAGAACATATCACCCAGAAACAAGAAAGTTGTACCAATCCAAAATATGCTGGTCCATCTGTCCTCTCAAGGATCCTTGGAGATGTTCCTCTTGATACATGTCACATGCATGTCACATATGTCAAAAAGTAAACTTCTCTGTCTTTTAAGGTAAAAACACACAGAACTAGAGTGCTTATCAGTATAGGACACAGAGTAAGGTATAATTACCATAGGGTAGCCATGTTAATCTGATGCAGCTGGAAAGTGGCACCTTAAAGAGTAACCACATTTATTCCAGCACAAGCTTTTATGAGTCAGAGCTCTCTTCAACAAATGCAGAGGGAGGCATGGGCTACATTAGCCAGTGTGGTGGAATGGGCCTGCTTTGGGCCTGTAGGCTCTGTTCCACCATGCCCTCCAAAGTTTTCCCAGCACCTGGAGAGGCTTTTCTTTTTCGAGTAACCACTGCCACCACCTGACCTTGTAAGGAATTGCCCTTTCTTCTAGAGTAACCACTGCCACCACCTGAACTTTGTAAGGAATTGCCCACTTGGAGGGTCAGCCTCCTAGCCTTCACTTCCAAGTTCTGAGACCTTATCTCTGTGTTTCCTGCTGCCCAGTGTCTGGTCATAACAGGGACCATTTACTACCTTGTGCGCCTCTGGAGGAATATCCACTTGCCAACTGACTGACTCCCCCTGGCACTTCTTTTAAAATAGTGTTTCCATGATGGTGGAGGTCTATGTGGTACAGAAAACCACTACCAGCATCAAAAGTTATGAAGTATTTATTAAAAGAAAATGTTCACAAGCATACTTTTAGCACAGCACCAGATTGAGTCAAAAGAAATGGGTAAATTGAAATTCCTCTGTCCCCCCTCTCTATACATGCCCTGTCAGCTGTTAAAATATAGGACAGGTTCCTTAGTTTGGGAAGTTACAGATCTCTACAGAGTTACCATTACCTTGAAGCTTTCTCCAGCTCTCCAGGCCAGCACATGGTCAATGGCCACCTCCTTCAGACCTCAACTAAGTGTTCTGTCTGCTCTGATGGACTCAGCACCAAAGAGAAAGAGACCTTCCTCCTTGCTCCCCTGAGTTTTATCACCTCTTTTTCTCCCCATCCACTGACCAGGTCAGGCCAGGTCAGAGAAGCTTTTCTGGATGGCTCCAGAATTTTCCTTCCTGAAGTCTCTAGCATTTAACACCTCCAAATCTTGGTTCCCTGCTTGGTGGGGGGGAGCTGACCATCCCATTGTCTAGACCTATTAGCATTTGCATGAAGGTGGACTGGGGTAAGTCTGAAAAGCAACTGAACT
Organism: Gekko gecko; assembly: GCA_029375565.1. NCBI lineage: Eukaryota > Metazoa > Chordata > Lepidosauria > Squamata > Gekkonidae > Gekko > Gekko gecko. The sequence goes on along the minus strand of JAPDNY010000008.1, from coordinate 23,978,036 downwards.
GACTTCCTCCTTCCTGTTTGTTCTCTGCCCAGAGAGGAAAAAGAACTTTTAAAACTCAGAGTGAAGGTTTGGCTCATTTCAAACCGCCAAGGAAAAAATGCATTTCTTCACAGCCAGTGACTGGAAACTGCTAAGACCTGCATCAGTCTGGAAACACTGTGCAAGGCTCTCATGTTCTACTTTTAGTTCAAGCCACCTGTTTTCCTCAGGAAGTGACACTAGGTCAACATGCAGTGACACGCATGAGATTCTCTTTCCATTTTGAATGTAGCAGTTGCCTCTCCCAGCTTGAAGAGACCAGAGGTCTCATGCTGGGTAGAGCCCTAGCTGGGTTCTTGCGGGAGAGAAGGGCTGAATCCTTCCCTGTCAGACATGCTTGGAAGACAGAATGACATCATAGTGGGGGATTCCGCACCTTGATGAGGAGGGGCTGTCCCCCACCCCACAGATGGAAACTGGCTATCAGGAACATATGCTATTGCTGGAGGATTCTGTGTGTCAGGATGCAGCTAAAGATACTGGAGATATTTGTGTTTTGATGTTAAGGTAACCTCACACACAGACTAGATGAGGTTGCCAAGTCACAGCCTGGAAATCTGTGCTGTGAGCCTCTCGATATAGCAGAAAATGAGGCAGCCATGGAATCGGCTAGAGTTGCTAACCCTCAAGTGGGGGATGGAGATCTCCCAGAATTACAATTGATCTCCAGGGTACAAAGACCAGTTCCCCTGGAGGAAATGGCCCTGGTGAGGGGACTCTATGGGATTATACCCAGCTGAGGTCCCTCTCCAAACCCTGCCATCCCTAGACTCCAGCCCCAAATATACCCCAAATATCCTGGAATTTCCCAACCCAGAGTTGGCAGCCCCTGTCTATCAGCCATTATTCCCCTGGTCCTCTTGCCCCCAAGGTGTCTAGCTGGTAGGGCAGGTGGCATAACAAAGCCAGAGGAGGACTGTGAAAGAGAAGCACAGCAGCCATTTTCCTTGGAACTGGAGAATTCATAAGGTAGAATTTAGGTATAGAATTTATAGGATATCTCGGTTGCAAGCTGGCAGTCCTAGCAAAAAACTAGTTTTGAGCTGCATTGGTTTATTTTAATTATAAAGACTTGTAGTAGTTAGAGTACAGAGCCAGGATTAGGGAAGTCGGACACCTTTTCTGATGTTCAGTTTTAGTGCTCCTACCATGCATAAAAGGAGTCTGTGCTACCCACAATTCTCTTATTATGTCCAGTTGACATCTTGTGTGAATGGGAAAATGAGTATATTTTCTTTGTGTATACAGCTTTGGAACATGCAAATAGAATATGCAAAACAGTAATGTTCAAGAGGCCATTTTAACATGGAGGTTAGAACTACACTAGAATGGAACAGCCTGGGAGGATGGAACAGGACTGTAATCAACTGCAAATGAAAAAGGAGGAAATAAACTCAAACCAAGTACCTGAAGGTTAAGGAAATATAAATGTATAGGCTAGTAAAATTAAAAATTAATAAATATTAACAAATGTTCAAAAATACATGTATTGATTCCACAGTGGATTGGAAACAGATATTGGCCCTCACAATAGCTTCAGTTATCATTAATGATGTACAGTGACATCCAAGAGTGTCAAATATTGACCTTGACCAGATTCGTTTTGGCCCAATTGGCTTTCCTCAGTGGTCAAAATGAATAACTTTGCAACACGGCTCCTGACATAACAATATAACATTCATTTATCATAAACTGACCAAGATGAAGTTATTCCTGGAGGAGAAAGGAAAAATAGGGGGGAAATTAATCATTAGAAATAAGGAAAAATACATGTTTGAAAAAGTATATATGGTCTGTTATTTACTGATAATTTTTGTCTATGACCAAAGGCAAGGTCATATATTGATCAAAAATGTCACTCCGGAGAATTCAGAGCAACGATCAAATGCATTTATAGCAATGATTCAATTTTATAAAGTGATTCTTACCAAAAAAATTCAGAAAACTAGTAAGGCATGGAAATATTAAACAGAAATGTATTTCATACGAATGGAAATTACCTTTCTCCCTTGGTCAGAAAACACAGTACAGCCAGGAGATAATACAAAGTATCCTCCCCCTTAGAACCATAGAATCACAGAGTTGGCAGGGGCCATGCAGGCCATCCGGTCCAACCCCCGGCTCAATACAGGATCAGCCTAGAGCATCCCTGACAAGTGTTTGTCCAGATGCTGCTTGAAAGACTGCCGGTGAGGGGGAGCTCACCACCTCCCTAGGCAGCTGATTCCACCATTGCACAACTCGGACTGTCAAAAAGTTTTCCCTAAGATCCAGCCGGTGCCTTCCCACCCTTAATTTAAACCCATGATTGCGAGTCCTCTCCTCTGCTGCCAACAGGAACAGCTCCCTGCCCTCCTCTAGGTGACAGCCCTTCAGATACTCGTAGAGAGCAATCATGTCCCCCCTCAACCGCCTCTTCTCCATTCCCAGTTTCCTCGGCCTTTCCTCATAGGGCTTGGTCTCCAGGCCCCCAATCATCTTACATGCTAGGCACCAGGATGATGCAATCAGGATTTAAAAAATGGATCTGACACTCTACGCATGTGACAATCCACAGAAACGGAGGCAGGAGGGGATGTACAGCAATTCAGACGATGGGTTTTTCCACTGGAGGATTAGGAGGACTTGTAACACCTGGGCTTTCTTCGGTAAATGTGTGGTTCGGTTCCCCTCTTCAGGATTTCTTTCTTCCCAGGACGATTTAGCCGCTCCACACACTACGAACACATTTTCCATTCCATGCTGATATAATATGGCTGCAAGCCTTACATGAACCTGGAGTAGCTTTTGTTGAATTTAATGGGACTACCTGAGAATTGTGCAATTAAACTATTAAAATGAGGTGGTTGGGTTTTTTTTTTTAAAGCACAACAATGTATATGGGTGATGTATAAGAAAACAAGGTAAGTCTTAATAACATGATGAACTTTGAGACTAAGCAGGGTCTCCAACTAATTATTTAAGGGAAATGTTCTACAATAACAGGTTACTTAAAAAGAATAAATAGGTTTGGTGTCTTTTGGTTGTTTTTTTTTAAACCAGCCAAACTCCTGTGCCTTTAACAGCAGCCTGCCACGTAGAAATGACACAGAGAAAACTTTCCCCCGTCACTTGTCTTTGTTCTAGAACAAAACGGTGAACTAAAGCTGCTGTAAGAGACATCAGATGAGGGCAGGCCAGTAAACAGTGTAGGCATCCTAAAGATCAATCCTGCGGTTCCTTCCTGCCGTCATCTGTGGCTCAGTTGTAGAGCCAGGCCCCTCTAAATCCAGAAGGATCAAAGGGCAGACCTAACTGTGCGCAGTGTTAGACTTTGCTGAAACTTTGCTGAAGTCATAGGAACATTAGTCATGGTGTGTGGAAACCCATGCACACATGTCCATATTCAGATCTTTAGGTTTCAGTTCCCAGTGCAATGATCATATAAGTCTGAGGTACAGAATCAGCTGATACAGATTCAGCCAAATGGACCAATGTTGGGTTTTTGAGTGGAAAGTACAAAACCCATAAGGAGTATCCTCCGATGCCAAATGTCTTTGGTGTGAAAACACCATCACACACAAGAAAGGAGGGTACTAAAATACCTGATGTTTTTGGGGAGTGTTTGGTTATATACGCCAAGACAGGAGTCCGCAGCCTTTTGGGGCCTGTGGGCATCATTGGAATTCTGACACAGGGTGTTGGGCACAACTGCAAAACGGCTGTCAGCCGAGGCAGGACCAACTACAAAATGTCAGGGAGTGAAATTGTATATAGCTAGTAATTCAAAGTTCAAGTCCAGTGGCACCTTTAAGACCAACAAAGTTTTATTCAAGGTATGACCTTTCATGCACACACACACTTCCTTGAAATAGAAGTTAACAGTCCATACATATCTACAGAGGGTGAACAGCAAATTAGCAGATAACATAATGTGGATGTTTTAACAGATGCAAAGACCAAACCGGAATAACAAGCTAAGTTTATATGGTCATACCTTGAATAAAACTATGTTGATCTTAAAGGTGCCACTGGACTCAAACTTCATGCAAAACTGAATTATTCAAAAGGGCTCTTCTACTCTGGCAATAGAGTTGCATAGGGTTACCAACCCCCAGGTGGGGCCTGGAGATCTCCTGGAATTACAAGTGCTCTTCAGATGACAGAGATTACTTCCCCTGAAGAAAATTAGTTCCCCTGCTTTGGAGAATGGACTCTGCGGCAATATATTTTCTGAGGTCTCTCCGCAAACCCCACCGACACCAGACTCCACCCCCAAATCAACAGAAATTTCCCATTCTGGAGCTGGCAACCCAACCACGCTGTACTAAATGTTTCACAAAATTGCTTGGATTGGACTGTGGTCTACACCACTGCCTATAGCTTGCTGAAACTAGGATCCTACAATGTGATCTTACATCATTTAATATGTCGTGTTAATACTTACGCTTTGCTTCAGTTCTGTTTTTAGACTTCTGGTTGATTCTACAACCGTAATTCCTATTGCATTCTCCATTGAATGTCCCATCCTGTTGATTGTATTGACTCACTCTGTTGTAATCTGTCTTGAGTCCAAGTGAAAAAGGTGGACTACAGATAAATAAAGGTGGCAACCCTCTTTTCAGCTGGGATTGTCAGGGCATCACCTGGAGAGGCTGCCGGTATTTTAAGAACTGTATAGAAGAGTACATTACAATTTTATGTACAGATTTTCACTAACTGTTGCCAATTGATCGCACCAATTTTACTTTCTAATGACATTATTGTAAAGCTTTTAGTCTTGTCTTGTACTGGTTGTTGGCCGAATAAAGAATTGATTGATATTACATGCAGCTTTCCTGCTCCAAATGTTGCAATCAGAGCCCAAAATTCACCTGTCCTTGCAAGACTATACCTGTGCACTGATTGTGCCAAAAGTTTTCTTAATTACTTATTCTTTTAATTCACTGGAGTTGGGGAGTTCGACTGTTGTTCACAGAACAGTTATTTTAAAAAGACACTTTTTGCATAACTAGGAAATGCTTCATTTTTTCGTTAGAGATTGGCAATATGTAAAACTAAATATTAGAAATGAAGTTCACACAGTGAAACCATTTCTGCTCTTTGGATGTATCAACCTGATACTTCCTTTCCTTCTCTTTTAGCCAAGGAGTAACAGTGCTTGAAGGATCGAAGGGCTTTCCTGATGACCCAGATCTGAACGAATTTCTTTTGTTTCTGGCCCAGTGTGGTAATTCCATCATGTTATATATAGACACTTGTAGTCTTTCGTAATCTGCAGAGGGTAGTTGGCTGCTCTGACCAACTGTGCCAGAAGCCAAAGCAGTTCTGTGGTTTCAGTGTTAGTAGTTGGCGGCCATTTGTTACTTCCTTGTATTGCAAAGCAAAATCTAGAAGTCTGAGCATCTTTCATAATGACACTTTTCCAGTTCCTCATCCACAGTGGTCGCATTCAGTGATTTCAGTGGAAAACAAAAGCCACATGCTTACGTCAGGTTTTAGCCTTTCCTCACTGAAGTTAGATATTCTTGGAACTATTTCTTTCCATGATTTATTTATTATTTCCAACATCACAAATATAATAAAATAGAAAATAAATAAATAAGAGCTGGAGAAAGGGCCCCCTCCCCCTATCAGAAAACCTACGGTCTCCTCCACTCCTTCACTCCATGTCCAGTGCTTGGCCAGCCGCAGAGAGATGGAAAGAGAGCCTCCTGTTCTTTCCTCCGCCCTCCTGTCCCTTCAAGCGAGCAGCTGGCTGCATGGTTCAAGTATCCCCCTCCCATAATATATATAAGGCAGCTCATAGCCCCCCCACTGCCAACCATGGGAAACAGGAAGCAAGGAGCTGCCAGCTACTATGGAAATATACTGGAAGGAAGGAAGGAAGGAACAAGGAGGAAGAGCTGCTCTACCAAGCCTGTGCGGCAGCCGCTGTTGGCTTATCCAAGGGCTCAGAGGTAGAAACTGCGCTTTCCTGGCATTTCTGGCAGGGCGGGCTCTAAGATTCGTTGGGGGCACTGAAAATTCGAGAGGGGGCGTCGCCCCACACACTGTGCTCTAGCTAAGGCCCTGTGTGAGCACCAAGTCGATGTTTTCATTCTGTGCCCATATTTTTTAAAAAAACTCTAGCCCATTCAGTATCCACTGGCCTTGATGCAAAATAAATAATAGAAGCTCTCTGGTTTCTGAAAAAACAACCAAACAGTGCCGGATTAAATTCTGTCCATCTGACATCACAAAATTCTGCTTTGTGTAAAACGTTGATTGCATTGTGTGTGTGGGGGGGGGGTTGTTTGTTTTCGGCTGAGGGTTTGGAGGCTGTGGTTGGATGGCCAAAACAGAGCTGATTGAAATCTACAAAAGAGAGGTTCTCTGGCTGGGTGGGGGCGATTCAGGACTGGGTGCCATCTCCTGGCTCTTGACGGGGCACCTTTAATACTTGTGCCAACCACTAAGAGCCTAGGTGTGATCCTGGATATCTCCTTATCAATGGAGACCCAGATCACAAATATTTGCCAGGCTAGCATTTTTACAGTTGTGCCAGGACAGGCAACTGGCCCCCTTCCTGTCTCCCTCCAACCTCGCCACAGTAATCCATGCAATGGTCACCTCGAGGCTAGATTACTGTAATGTTCTCTACACTGGCCTACCCTTGAGACTGATCTGGAAGTTGCAAGTGGTCCAGAATGCAGCAGCCCGGGTCCTTAAGGGGACCCCTTTAAGAGCACATGTCCAACCAGTGCTCTGCCAGCTGCACTGGCTCCAGGTTAAGCACCAGGGCAGACTCAAGGTTCTGTTATTAACCTTCAAGGCCTTGAACAGTCTGGGGCCATTGTACCTTCGGGACCGCCTCTCCTGATATACCCCCTCAAAGAGCATCACCCTCTGGGGATCAAAATCTCCTGGTGATCCCTGGCCCAAAGGATATCCAGCTGTCCTCAACCGGCCTGGTGGAACTCACTGCCTGGTGACATCCGTGCCCTGCAGTACCTGGCATGGTTCCACAGGGCCTGCAAGACAGAGATGTTCTGCCAGGCCTGTGGCTGAGGACAGCAATGGTTCAGCATCAAGCCCGGTCTCCAGCTCTCGCCCCCCAGGGGGGGGGAGTACCAATAGACATCAGATGCCTTCAGACAAACATATTGTTGCACTGTATTGTTTTAATTGTTTTAGGGTCTGTTCAGACGGCTCTATAGACCCGCGCGAGGCACGAGTGCCTCACGGATTGAAATGTAATGTCCAGACATCAACATCTGGGAAGTGTCCGTCTTCCATGAGCATCCTGTTTTGCTGTGGTTCGGAGCCGTACTAAAAAGGTACTACTTTAAAACTGAAGTTTTCTGTTCCTGACAGGCCATTCATGGACTTTCCCCTGTCTGATCATTCCAGCGTGCGATTAAAAAATGATGGTAACTTCAGACCATCCCGAACGGGCGCCATTTTAAAAAATCTTGATTCTGCGCATGCACGAATAAACAAGGCTGCTATATCATGCCTATACCCATGCGCAAAAAGTTTTTTAAAAAATAGCTACCGGGAGTGCCTCCTTCAGTGGATGCCATTTAGACACTCCACAGTGGAAGCAGCACATGGCAAGGCGATTTCCTGGGTAATGTCTGGTCATGCAAGGACAGATTTAAAAGATCAGGATCAAATGTGAGCTGGCATAATGACGGGATTAGCTGCCCATCTGAACGCACCCTTATTGGATTTTTAAAACTGTTTTATTTATTGATATGCTGTTATATGTTGTACATCACCCTGAGCCCTCTGGGGGAGGGCAGTTTATAAACTGAATCAATCAATCAATCAATCAATCAATCAATCAATCACCACAGAGTAGATCTGACCTTTCCAAGCAGGCGGCTACCTAGCCCCTTTGGCTGGTGTGACCTTATTAAAGAGCCTTGAGTTGATAGAACATGCATGAATCAATTTCTTTGTGGCAAAAATAATTCTCACCTGTGCTTTTGGCTTGTACTCATGCACCAGGGAGACCAACAAAATGTCCCAGGGCATAAGCTTTCGTGAATCAAAGCTCACTTCATCAGATACAAGCAAGAATGAAGATGCGTCAGTCCTTAAATCCAGGTCAGGAGATGATGTTGGGGTGTTACCAGAAAGGCCAGTTGCAGAGGAACCGTTGAAAACATAATCACCTTGGTTCGAGCTAGGAGGAGGACATAGAGGTGGGATGTGCAGAAAATTAGCAATTGTAATTCCTGTTCTATACTCTCAAGCACTACAGTTCTGCTACTACAGACTAATATGGCTACCCACCTGAAACTATATTCATACACCAATATCCATTATTGCCTCTTTGTAAGCAACATTATTATTCTAGGATAGATTTTATCGTTGGCAGCCTGAGAGATCTGTCAAGCATCCACTTGTTGAAAGCTCTAAATATATGTCAAAATGCCTGGAAATGGCAAATTAAGGCTCCCAACTTTGCCATGTTATTGTACATAGCAAATCTACTTGTGCTCGGGTTTGTTTTTAACTTCTGCTGCATGCCCCAGCTCTTGACCTTAAGAGACTGAAAAATAATTTGTCCAGCTACTCCTTTTTAACTTATTTGCCATTGTTCATCCTGCATCTATAAAATGTGGACAACTTATAAAGCTCACCAGGAATACTTTCTGTACCAAATTTCCTATCAGTAGGCCAAATCATATCATTTGTATAAAGAGCAGGATGTTCATGAGTTGCGATGGTAAGACACAAAAATATGGTTATGCCTCAACAGCGCAGCCATTCCTGGAGCTGTGTAATGACTTTTGGAGGGCGATCTGTCTAGTGTGTTTCTAAGGAGCTCAGGGTAGTGGTCTTTCACACTCATTTTATCCTCATGACAACCCTGCGAGGGAGACCATGCTAAGATGGTAACTGGCCCAAGGTCACTCTGTTAGCGTAAGCCTCCCTTTGAAACATGAAGGACAGTGCCCTGGACAAGCTAGGGCCAAAGTTGGCATAGGGCAAGCCTAGCCAACTCTGTGTGTAAGACCGACAAGCCCAGACATGTACCCAGGACCGTCACCCTGTCTCCTGCAGCCATCAAGCTCGGATACAGCCAGCACGTAGCTGCCCTCATACAAAGACGATGCCTTAATTTCAGCCCCTCAAAAGATGACAGCATACCTGCATGGCAGTACTGTGTTTCACACCTGCATCTCCAGACTCTGCCACCACCACCCATACTAGGACCAATCTGGACATGGTCTATTGTCACCACTGTTCCTGTGATAGCCCAGCCATTAACAGAGCCAGGACTATACTGTTAAGAATTGCCCCATGCCACACTAACAAAGGTTTCTCTTCTCAAAACTGGGACTTTCTTTGTCCAAAACCCCTTCCGAGCCATTACCAGCCATCCCGGTCCATTCAGGACCATTTCCCTATTGTGCCTAGCTGCCATGCAGGCACAATTTCCCTATAACTAGGCTCCCAGCCCAGCCATCTTTGGTCCAGTCTTCTGGGATGCATATCGGCTGGATCCCCCATCTCTCCTGGGTCTTCACAGATGTGCTTGCCTGTCACGCCGTCTGCTCTTCGCCGCGAACTCCCCTCTTTGGAAGGTAGCTGTTACCCCACCGTCACTTCGCCTTCTGTTGTCTCTGATCTCTTAAGATCACCTCAACCCTTTGTGTCTTAGCTCTTTTTTGTGTGTGATATTTTCATTTAATTGGCTGGATGTATTAGGGTTGTTTTCTTAATAAATTTCATAAAAGGTATTTCCTGTCTGTCATCTGGGCCACTCCAAGTGGGTTCTGACTCTGGTATTTTCCAGGTAAAGCCAATGAAAAACTGTCTGATTTTGCTTTTAGACATTGTTTTCTTGATATCACTCGAATTATCCTTTTAGATTGTACTTTTTATTTGATTTTATTCATCTTAGACCCTGTCTGTATCTAATTCTAATTTACCCTTATAAGCCACGAATGGTTTTGAATTCGAGTTTGATTTGACTCCAGTGTAGCTGGAGGCTGATCCCTAGCTCGCGCACCTATTAAAGAAAGGTCTCTCAGCTAAATTCCCCTGTCATAAATAACACAGAGACTTTAGTGTTGCGGCTAATGGCTCAGCGAGCTTCGTGGCTTAGGATGGGTTTGAACCCGGTCTTCCAGATCTCGGTCTGACACTGTGACCCCTATTCCTTGCTGGCTATCCCGGAGAACGTCTTTTTTGCTGGAGAACATCTTTTTCCAGTCACAGCTGATCTATGGTGACCCCGTGGGATTGTCAAGGCAAGAGACATTCAGATGTGGTTTGCCTCTGCCTCACAGCCTTGATATTCCTCCGTGGTCTCCCTTCCAAATACTTACCAGGGCTGACCCTGCTTAGCTTCTGACAAGACTGGGCTAGCCGGGGGCTATCTAGGTCAGGATGGGGAACTTCTGTGCAGCGCTTATAAGTACAGGAGCCCGCTGAGGGGGTCTGGACTGGGCTGCTGTGACTGTAGATCTCCTTGAAAGCGGGGACATTTGAGGACTCCCTTCTTTGAATGCAGTTTGTGAAAGAAGGTCATTTCCAGCATGTAGATGGTTAGGACCGGTGCCACCGCTGCTTGGTAAACTAAACAGTTTGCCTTTGTCATGGGAGTATCCTACTACAAGGCCATCTTGGGGAAGAAAGCACAAATATTTTGCTTCACAATTCGGGCATTGTTTTGGGCCACAGAAGTGGCTGTATACTGTGAGCCAGTGGCACGCAAGCTATGAGAAATCCGGGCATCTATTTTTAAAAATGCAGAAGGCCACCGGGGTCGTTCCTCTTCTGCTGCGGTCACTTGCATGTCACAAGGGGCCCTAAGCAAATGTGTGGGTTCGTTTTATGGCAGGCAATGTATCCAGTACGATTCTTCGACTGGGCGGACTGATGCTTCTTGCAGCTTCTTCTGAACATCTGCCCTGTGGGAGGCTCAGTGCCTTTCTCCTTTTCTGGATTTTCATTCCTTTTGACTTATATTTTAAGGAAACATTGCCCTCTTCTGGCAAATTGAAAGACTTAGCACCAGACAACTCTTCTATGAGTTTGCAGAATGCAGACCCCTTGGTGTTTTGCCCGGATCTGAATGGCCCAGGTTAGCCCGATCACATCAGACCTGGGAAGCGAAGTATTGGCTAGTGCCTGGATGGGAGACTATCAAGGAAGTCTAGGGCAGCTACCAGAGGCAGGCAATGGCAAACCATTTATGTTCCCCTCTTGCCCTGAAAACCATAAGTCAGCTGCGACTAGACAGCACTCTTGGTGGTAACTTCCATCTTCTTCAGCGCATGTCTGTACAGGAAGCTTCTGTGTCAGCAGTTCAGAGGCTTTAGGACACACCAAGAACGAGGAAAAGAAATGTTTCCAAAAAGTTCCAGAGGGGGAGGGGAGGGGCTGTGGCTCACTGGCAGAGCATCTGCTTGGCATGCAGAAGGTCCCAGGTTCAGTCCCTGGCATCTCCAGTTAAGAAGAAGAGAAGAGATTGGATTTATACCCCACCCTTCACTTGGAGTCTCAGAGAAGCTTACAAACTCCTTTCCCTTCCCCCCTTCAAAACAAACACCCTGTGAGGTAGGCAGAGCTGAGAGACCTCTGAGAGAACTGCCCTTTCAAGAACAGCTCTGACAGAACTATGACTTGCCCAAGGTCACCCAGCAGCTGCAAGTGGAGGAGTGGGGAATCAAACCCGGTCCCCCCAGATTAGAGTCCACGCACTTAACCACTACACCAAACTGGCTCTTAAAAAGGACCAGGCGGCAAAGGATGTGGAAGACCTCGTGCCTGAGACCCTGGAGAGCTGCTGCCGGTCTGAGTAGACAATACTGACTTTGATGGACCAAGAAGGTCTGATTCAGTACAGGGCAGCTTCATGTGTTCATGTGTGTGATACTCTGGATGCAGCAAAATGAAAACAGAGTCCAGGGGCATTTTAAACACGTAAGAAAATTTAGTCCAGCACAAGCTTTGGTGAGTCCAAACTGGTTTCATCGTACACGTGGAGTGTGCACCCATAGGAAATACATTTTTATTTGAAGCTAAATGTGGTACCCTGGGTGGGATTTGATGCTGCGTTCCTCTAGGTGTACATCCCATGCTCACAGGAGTGCCTTTTTTTTCCTTTCCAAAGATTCTAGCCACTGGGTTGACCGCATCTGAGCGTATGGAGAGTATTTGTCTCTAGAAGAAACAAAGTGGTTTTTCTATCGAAAGGCAATGTGTTTCTGAACATGCACCGAGTGGCTTGTAACAGGAATGGATTTTTAATTTTTAAAAAGTGTAAGGATGACAGAGTTCCTTCAAGCAGATGTTTCCCCCTGTGAAGCACACCCCATTTTTTTGTGTTTAAAAGTTATTATATAAGAAGTCGTGACGACTCTGTATTCAGAGGCAATTAACTTATGAATACCAGTCGGAGGAGGCAACGTCAGGCGCTTCTGACCTGCTGTGGGCTCTTCAGGGCAACTGGGTTGACGGTTGCGTTGAACAGGATGATGGACTAGATGGACCCCTGCTCTGATCTAGCTGGGTGCTTCTTACGTTTAGGCCAGAGTGTAAGTGCTGCTGCTGCTGCTGTGTTTAGATTCAGCATCCATGCAGCTCTATTCCTGGAGCTTGGGATGAGCTATGTACACATGAAGCTGCCAATTTGGTGTAGTGGTTAAGAGCAGCGGACTCTAATCTGGACAATCAGGGAAGAAGAGGAGGAGGAGGAGGAGGAGGAGGAGGAGATTGGATTTATACCCCGCCCTTCCCTCGGAGTCTCAGAGCGGCTTACAAACTCCGTTCCCTCCCCCTCCCCACAACAGACACCCTGTGAGGTTGGTGGGGCTGAGAGAGCTCTGAAAGAAACTGCTCTTTTCAAGAACACCTCTGACAGAACTACAGCTTGCCCAAGGTCATCCAGCAGCTGCGAGTGGAGGAGTGGGGAATCAAACTTGGTTCTCCCAGATTAGAGTCCACGCACTTAACCACTACACCACACACCAAACCACTGCACTTGATTCCCCAGTCCTCCACATGCAGCCACTGGGTGACCTTGGGTCAGTCACAGTTCTCTCAGAGCTGTTCTCTCAAGAGCAGTTCTCTCAGAGCTCTCTCAGCCCTACCTACTTCACAGGGTGTCTGTTGTGGGGAGAGAAAGGGAAGGAGGTTGTCAGCCACTCTGAGTCTCTGAGTAAAAGGCGGGGTATAAATCCAACTTTTAAAAAGTGCTAGAATTTGTGCTTCCTTGGCTCAAAGAAGGGCCACCAGTGACTCTTAATGCTTGCCATCAAGGGAAGGCAAGCATTACAGCTTCCACCCAAGTATTTCTCTACCCTGGATGGTGCGTCCAAGTCAAAGATGACTTTTCCTCTCCAATTCTACTCCATTCCCCTCCAGTTTTCCTGTTCTTATAAAGACAGGGAGCTCCTGGCAGGCAGTGGAATGGCTGATTGGCTGCCCAGGAGAAACGAAGAGGATTTCTCTCCGCTTCAAACCACCCCCACCCTGAGGAAGGGAAGGAGATTGTAAACCGCTCTGAGACTCCAAGTGAAGGGCAGGGTATAAATCCAACTCTTCTTCTTATACTGAATCAGACCACTGATCCATCAAGGTAAGAACTGCCTACTCAGACTGACAGCAACTCTCCAGGGTCTCAGGTAGAGGTGTGGCACATCACCTACCAACTGACCTTTTCAACTGGAGATGCCGGGGATCAGACCAGGGAACTTCTGCATGCAAGCCAGAGGCTCTTCCACTGAGCCACGGCCCCTCACAGTTTTACCATTTGATCCTCACAACCACCACCTGAGGCAGTCTAGGTTCGGTTGTGGTGTGCCAAAAGCAATACAGTCGCAAGGATTTAAAACAGGGTCTCCTCCGGCATCCAGACCTGATCCTTTGTCCATTACCTGTCAGCACTCCATCCCCCCAGTCAAAATGACTGTGACCGGGGCGACCCAAGCAAAAAAAAAAAAATCTCCCGTAATCCGAGATCAGCTCTGAATTTTGCATGCTGAGTCTCAATAGCTGTGCGTTTGCTCTCTCTAAGGTGGATTCTGCATTGGCTTTTCCCTTCGTTGTTTTATGAAACCCACGTTGGGACAGAAATTCCCCTCTGCATCGCATGCTGCCTTCACTTTCTTTGATCCTCGGATTTTGTGGGACCTTCTGCATGGATTTAGGGCCGTTTTATGACTGTTCAGGGGTGATTTTGTAGTCAGTACAGGGTTGCCCCAAGGTATTTGAATGTGGTTTTGAGCTGCACTTTTCCCTCCCAGTTCAGAAGATGTGGAGCGAATGTTAGATGCACAATGAGAGATGAGTGAAGACCTGCAAGCTGCCTGCTGCCACCGGGATACCCAGCGGCTCACAGCTGAATGTGTGAATTGCCTCCCTGGCAAAACAGTGTAGTGGAGACAGTCATAAAAGTTCTGAATGTGATGCTTACAATCATAGAGCTGGAAGGGACCTCCAGGGTCATCTAGTCCAACCCCTTACACAATGCAGGAAATTCACAAATGCCTCCCCCTCCACACCTGCAGTGACCACTGTTCCATGTTCAGAAGATGACAAAAAGCCTCCAGGATCCCTGGCCAAATTGGCCCAGAGAAAAATTGTTTCCTGACCTCAAAGTGGCAATCAGCATTTCCCTGGGCGTATAAGAAAGGGTCACAAGAACTAAGCGCTGAGGCAACCCTTCCTGCCCTCCCTCTCATGATCTACCTACATTCACAGAATCAGCATTGCTGTCAGATGGCCATCTAGCCTCTGTTTGAAAACCTCCGAAGAAGAGCCTACCATCTCCTGAGGAAGCCCATTCCACTGAGGAACCGCTCTGCCAGAAAGTTCTTCCTAATGTTTAGCCAAAAACTCTTCCGATTTAATTTCAACCCATTGGTTCTGATCTGACCTTATGGGGCAAAAGAAAACAACTCCACACCATCCCGTATATGACAGCCTTTCAAGTACTTGATGATGGTTATCATATCACCTCTCTGTTGTCTCCTCTCCAGGCTAAACATACCCAGCTCCTTCAACCTTTCCTCATAGAACTTGGTCTCCAGACCCCTCACCATCTTTGCTGCTCTCCTCTGGACACGTTCCAGCTTGTCTATATCCTTCTTAAATTGTAGTGTCCAAAACTGAACACAATACTCTTGGTGAGTTCTAACCAGAGCAAAGTAAAGTGGTGCCATCTCTTTGTGTGATCTGGACACTCTACTTCTGTTGATACAGCCCAAAATTGCATTTGCCTTTTTAGGAACTGCATCACACTGCTGACTCATGTTCAGTGTATGGTCTACTAAGACCCCTAGATCCTTTTTGCATGTACTACTGCCAAGACAAGTCTCTCCCATCCTACAATTATGCATTTGATTTTTCCTACCTAATTGCAGAACTTGATCTGTGAAGGTTCATATGTGCATGAAGTCATAGTCGATGGCAGTCACGTGTCAACTCATTCTCTGTGCTGAACAAGATACCTGTGTTTGCAAAGATAAGACTGAGTGGGGCATTTATAGGGTAGGCAGGAGAGCAGGGTGTTCTGTGCATGCCAGTTCTATCACGCCACCCTTACTTCCAGTTTAAAACCAGCTGTGGGGGGCACTGTGGGGTGGAGCTAGCAGAAAGAATGAAGGGGAGGGTAGGAGATAGGTTGGGTCCCCCTGCTTACCTAACAGTTCTCCCCTGCTCCAGCCATGTCCGTGTTGATGTGAAAACAGCAAGAGAGGAAAGTAATTGTAGCAGGAAGTCGTGTGTACATTGCATGTCCCCGTTTGTTACAAAATCAGCCTTCTCTAATTTGCATCGCTAACACTGAGTGAGTATCAGGAGACAGCCATCCTGTGGCGATGCTCTGGTCCTTTTCTTCCCTCCTCGAAAGTGCCTACGCAGCTGCTTAATTGAGTCCTGCAGTGTTGGCGGATTCATCCTCGTCCTACTTTGGAGTCAGTTTGCAGCTGAGCCATGAGGAAGAATTGCAGCAGCGAATTGCCCTGTGCCGTTCTAACCACTTGCCTCGAATACCCAGTGGGTGCGACACCTAAGAGTCATAGGTAATTGGGAGCCAGCATGGCACAGGTGGTTAGATGGTCGAACTAGGACTTGGGACGTTCAGGTTCACATCCACACTCTGCCATGGGAACTCCTTGGGTGACCTTTGGGGCAGCCACCCTACCTCATAAAGGTTTCGTTGTGAGCATAAAATGGAAGATGGGAGAGCGATGTTGTAAGCTGCTTTGGTTTCCCATTGTGGAGAAAAGCAGGGTATAAGTATCTAAATAAATAAAGAGAAGAAACCCCTAAAGAGAATGGAAAGAAGTGAATTGTCCCTCTACAGTTTGGTGTAGTGGTTAAGTGCAGACTCTAATCTGGGAGAGCCGGGTTTGATTCCCCACTCTTCCACTTGCAGCTGCTAGATGACCTTGGGTAAGCTGTAGTTCTGTCAGCGCTGTCCTTGAAAGAGCAGTTTCTGTCAGAGCTCTCTCAGCTGCACCTTTGTTGTGGGGAGGGGAAGGGAACGGAGTTTGTAAGCTGCTCTCAGACTCCGAGTGAAGGGCAGGGTATAAATCCAATCTCCTCCTCCTCCTCCTCCTCATTACTCTAACCCTCTTACATCTCACAGGAGGGATACTATTACTGGTGAATGTTTTAGCAAGAGTAGTGGAACCTGGCAATCTACACACTTGTTAGCACCGTGAAACTTTATAATCATACTGTTTGGTGCTGCCTGAAGCAAACAGTGGGACCAAAATCAGGCCGAGCAGTCCGCGCTATAGACAGCAGGGGCAAGGAACATAATCCAAGACAGGCAGGGTCCAGTGCCACAAAGGCACGCTGTTAGGCAAGCAGAATACAAATTTTAGTATGGGATGTTGTCTTCAGTCTAAGATTGCCAGCCAGTGGGGGGTGGGACAGGAACATGGGGGCACCGTTCTTGCAATGATGTTATGTTACTTCTGAGCAAAAACCTCAAAGGATGTCATGCCACTCTAGGAATCGCTGGAAGCTCTATGGTAAAAGGGGATGTAATGCTATAGCAGGAAGAGTGATTCTCTCCCACTGTGCCCTGGAGTAGAGGCAGGCAGTGGGAACTGGGGGTGGGTGGGAGAGCTCCTTCCTCCAGCAAGAACCTCAGAGGTTCTTGAATTGATTGGGCTAACAAATCAGTTTGCAAATCCAGACTAAAATGGCTTGTGACAGTATGGCTCACTCTTGGATCGTGCGTGCTAAGACACAGATGATCCCACACCAGGAACAACCCACCTGGCAGTGTTCTAAGCCCTGTTGTGTTCAGGTCGGCAAGTACAAAGACCATACTCTCCGATTAACAAGAGATGGAAATCAAGTAGTAAAGTTCCAAAGTGGTAGAATGAACTGTACCACTACAGACTTCAAGGTGGATGATACAGTTTTGGACATTTATTTACCTAAGCAATTCCTCCCGAGTAGAAGTTCAATACATTGGGCAGGTTGGAACTGCTAGGTGGTTGTGTTTTTTTTTAAATTTCAGTGTGTTTTTGACATGGGGTGTGTGAAGAATTGGGATGTTAAACGTGGTTTGATTTGTTTTGACAGCTATTGAGGAGAAGTGGAAAGAGACTCAGATCTTTGAATTGTTACCATTAGTAAAAGAAAATATGTTTAGTAGTAAATGTAATTGAATAAGAGAAATATCAATGGGGTTGGTGCAGTGCGGGAAGCCTGGTTTGGGGGGAGGGGGAGAAAGAAAAATGGATATGTATTGGTTTGTTTAAATTGTTTGAACATGAAAATATATCCAATAATAAATTGTATTTACAAAAAAAAAAAAGAAAATGGTTCCCTAAAAACTTTGGTCATTTTAAAATCTTTGGTTCAGGCCAACTGTCATAAAATGGTACTTTCCAACCTGCAGCTGAAGCGGTACAGTCCATTCATGCTTGTGTAAACTCAGCCTAAGCTCTGTCTAGCCTTTTAAAACTGTCATTGTGAGGATCAATTAGAAGATGGCAGAATGGCATTGCAAACTATCTAGAATCCCCCACTGGGGAGAAAAGTGGTATAAAACATCCAAATAAATATTTGCTTACATAAGACGTGGGGCTCCAATAAACTTCGGTTGCCTGCGACAAATATCTCTGGATCCAGTTATGAATTTGTTGTGTGATGTGTACTATGACCTGGGGCCTTGACTAACCTGCAGCCCAGTCTTATACATGTGCACAACCCCATCCTCATTAGCTGATGCCTCCAGCAAGTTCACTGAGACCAGGTAAGCACTGTAACAAAGATCTGCATCGTCCGCTGGATGCCCAACTGCATCTCCATCAGTCACGTGCAGTTCTCAATCCAGACTCCTTCAGAACATGGATCTCCCTTGATGGATTGTAGCTATTCCTTTTATAATGGTAAATATGAACATCGTGCAGAATATCTAAATAGGCTGAGGATAAGACGACTGCCACTGTATAGCTCTTCCCTTGAAGATCACCTATACGTTCAGTGTCTGGGAGGCACATTCCGTTGTTTTATGTGCTCCCTGGTGTTAACAAATGTAGAGCACAGAGGCACCTTTAAGACCAACAAAGTTTTATTCAAGATATGAGCTTCCGTGTGCATGCACACTTTTTCAGATATATTGGAATGATAGGTAAAGTTCAGATTTATAAACAGGGGCTGAACAGCAAATTAACATGTCACATGATGAAGATGTGCAAAGACAAACCAAATAACAAACTTAACAAGGTCAACAGTTGTAAAGCAATAAATATGGCAAAATAGCAGACAAATGTATAAAGGGTATCTTTTCTAATTGTGGGAAGTAAACTGATACTCTCCATTCTCTCCTCTCAGATAAGCACTGTAACGGCATAGAGGTCATTTAAAAGCATTTTTTCTTCTTTTTTTAGGTGGATGCAGCAAAACATCCCAACATTCCTTGCATCACATTCAGTATTCTAATATACTATTCTGAAAAAGAAATACACTAAAATACACTAAAAATACAGAGGATGTATAGTCCTTCTTGTTGAGAATACATATGTGAGGACTGAATGAGTTAGCATATGTAATGAGATAAGAAACCAATATCCCTGTTGAATTCCAGATGTTCCAAGTGTTCATTCCTGGATCTATCTTCTTTGGAGTGTGTTCAACAGGAAAACGACAACATAACATTCTTGCATGTTAAACAGTAGACTAGAGGCTGTGATTCAGCCTCAGCCTCTTAAAGATGTGCACTAAACTGGATTTATGCAAAGATAACGAATTTGACAGTCATTCCACGCTTGACAGATTACAGGAAGTAGGGTTGAATCCTCTGGGTCTGTTCTGCTAATGGTGGTGGTTTGCTCCAGTGCAAAGAACCTGCCATTGACATGTGCTGGGAGAAAGCTCTGCCACCAGGAGATGGGATTTATTGACCCCATCCCATAACATCATCACATGCACAAGGAGTGGAACTCGTTTTCCAGTGACCCAGATACAAGAAGAACAAAATACACTTGCAGTCCTTTCATGGCCATTGATGTCATTTTCTGGATGGCGTGTTTATCTTAGCTAATATAGCACTGAACCAAAATCTAGGGAAATTTTCCAAGGAAAGATAGAAGGCTGAATGCGTGATGAATTCGGAACTAAGGGTTTTCAAATGCTTATTTCCATGCTGACTGGCCATTCTTATAGTGAACTCTTTCTGCCTTACTGCAAAGATGGTAACTGCCTGGTGTCATAATGAGAACTCAGGAACTCTGCTGAGAATGATAATAATGAAAAGGAACCTTCATATCCCAGTTGACAGTAGAGAGACGACACAGGAGATTGGAAGACTCTTGCAGGTGGAGTTCTCCATGTCTAATTTGTTCTCAGATAAATCCTGCGTGGTTTAGAATGATTACAGGAGGTTAGAACAGGAAAGAAGAGATTGTGCAGTCGCTTTTGATCAAAGAGAGCCAAACCACACCTGATGTAAGGGATCCAAATGGGCTCCAAGTGTTTTCCTTAACTTTAAGAAGCTGCCATAATAGGAGGACAGAAGGGTGGCATTTGCATCAGGGTCTTGGAGCTGAGGAGGCCGTAATCTCTCTTCTTTCCCCTTCCCAAGTAGGAATTTCTCCCCCTTCTCCAGTTGCTATAAGGCAAGGGACAAAGACAGGTGGCTGAAATAACAGCAGTGGGGGAAGGGTCAAACTCCCCTTCTCCCAAGCACTGTGGCTCCACTCTTAACTGAGACCCTTTTTTAATGTTAAAGGAAACGTTAGGAGAGCCAGGAGTGAGTCTCCCACCTAATGCATCGTGTGTCATCAGTAATCTACATCCTATGCATATTCACTGGGCTTAACAGGGCTTACTCCCACACAGCTATGCATGTCATTACTTCAAATCAATGTGGCCTTTCCTCAAAAATGAACGTTTGTTTTGGCAACTCTTTCCAGTGCCCACTATGCACTGGAATGTGCTTTGGTGTTTTAGATTTGGTCTAGATCACCCCCTTCCTCAAAATGGCTTCTTACATCAGCTCCTTACCTCCAGGTGCGGTGGGGGGGGCTCAGGGGCAGAGCATCTGCTGGGCACCCAGAAGGTCCTTGGTTCAGTTCCCAGGGTATCCGTTTAAAAATAAAAGTCAGGCAGCAGGTGATGTGAAAGATCTCAGCCAGAGACCCTGGAGAGCCACTGCCAGTCTGGGTGGCCAGTATGGAACTTGATGGACCAAGGGTCTGTCCCGGTATAAGGCAGCTTCATGTACGTTTGTGTTCTTGCCCTACCTGGAATAGGGATCAGGGCTCTTTTTGTAGCAGGAACTCACTTTGCATATTAGGTGACACACCCCAAATGTAGCCAATCCTCCAAGAGCTTACAGAGCTCTTCTTACAGGGGCTACTGTAAGCTCTTGGAGGAGTGGTTACATTAGGGGTGGGTCGCCTAATATGCAAAGGAGTTCCTGCTACAAAAAGAGCCCTGGCGGATGCTACATTAATATCTTCATGCATGGGAGAAGCCCATTCTGCCCTTCTTTTCAAAGGTAATGCTGCTCTTCAAAATGGTGTAAAGTTAACACAGGAAGACTGAGTGTGTCCTTCTGCAAAATTTCTTGGGGTTCCCGCATTACCCCTTCAGTACATGGTAGGATAACACTGCAGCATCCCACACACTGCTGCTGTCCTGTAAGAACCTTTCTCGTACTCCACTAAACCGCAGGTGTGACTTAAAATCGACAGGTGGATCCTAAACAAAGTGATCACCCAGTTGTTGGGTTACCTGAGGGCACATGGATTTGCTGTGCAGCGGACTATATACTGCTGTTTTTTCCAATTTGAGAAATGCAGCTCCGAGAGCTGAGGGTTCCACGTGCATGTACTTACAAAATCAAGTGCCTATGGCCTGAAGTGGGAGATTTGGATGCTCAGAGCAATTTTTTTGGCCAGGTCCAAAACTGGAAGAAAGGAGCACTCAGAGATCACGGCACAACAAGTTCTCTGCTAGAACCGAAGGGTGTGGGAGGGGGAGACTGTTCAACAGGAACCATTCTGTGAGGTTAAAAGCATATTCTTTATTTTTAAAAAAGAGCAAATATTGTTCCTCCCACACATTCGCACAATTTTTTTAAAAAACCAGCATAAGCAGCAAAACTGTTTTCTTATGTAGGTCATATTGTTGAATGGACAGGGGACTTTAGAAATTAAGTGCTGAGGGATACATTTCATTGCTCGGTGATGAGACAGCACTTTAAAATAGCCTATGCCAATACCCAGCCTGTTCGGCTGCATTGACATTCTAGGGACACAAGGGGATTAGTCTTTGACAAGAGGAACTCACGCAGAGGGCTAGTTCTTGCTTTCGGGAGGTTTTCAAGTATCTCCTGTCAGGGAGAGATGAGACATTTAGATTACAGGGAAATGTTCTCTTTGGCCACTGCTCTGGAGAGCCCTGCTAGTTTGCAGAGCCCTTCACTTGGCTCGGGCCCGTCAGCTGTGACAGGGATTGGCGTCAGCTCACCCATTGCCCCCTCCCATCCTGCTGCTGTGGTGTAGGATCTGTGAGAAACCACTGACACATAACAAGTGTCGCTCGAGGCTGTAGTTTTCACGAGCCAGCCCTTACTTTAGCATATTGTACCTTGGTTACATTATGAATGTCTCTCGAGGCTATAGTTTTCATGAAATGAATCTTCATGCAGGAGCCAGCCTTTGCTTTAGCATATTGTACTTTGGCTGCGGTCACACGCACTAAATAATCCACTTTCGATGCACCTTCCAACTGGATTTTTACTGCGTGAACTGGCAAAGTCCAGTTCAAATGTGCATTGAAAGTGGATTGTTTAGTGTGTGTGACCGCAGCCTCTGTTTACATTATGAGAAGACAAAAGAGTCAGTGGAAAAGTGAATACTGCTAGGGAAAGCTGAAGGCAGCATGAAAAGAGGAAGACCCGACATAAAACGGATCGACTCTATACAAGAAGCCACAAAGGCTCTCAGTTTGCAAGACCTGAGCAAGACTGTTAATGACAGGACATTTTGGAGGACATTAATTCATAGGATTGTTAGAGTTCAAAAGTGACTTGATGGCATATAACACACACACACTTAACTAGTCAAATCTGTGTTTGTTGCAGCAACGAATAAGCCATAGCAACAACAATTCAACCAAAATAAAAAAGTCCAAAATATTTCCATAAGAAAGATTAAAATACATACTAATAATGTTGAATATGCTTCATGCAAATGTTGAAATGAATAATGAATAATGTTTCATATGTGTATGTATAATGGCTTACATGTTAGACCTTGAGAAGGGGTGTTGGAAATGTATGGCTTGCAAGGTCTCAGATTCCAGCCATTATAGAGTTAACTTGTTTACCTTTCTATGCTATTGTTTACATTGACCTGGAAGGGAAACCTGGCTCAAAGCCAATGGGAAGAAAGCTGGGAGGAAATCTTAGCCTGTTTACTAAATCATCGGTTACTGGTTTCAGGTGACTTCCCTTCTAGGGGTCAAGAAGAAGCAGATTCTCCATTGTTGTCTATTGTGTGTAACCATGCTTTCCTAGCAGTCAGATGTTAGAAATGTAGCTCTTAGATGTTTGTTACTTTGTAGGTTTCCTATGTATCCTTTACCCTTAGAAATAAAGGGTTTTTTTAAAAAACACAAGAAATCTCTCCTCTCCAGTGGAGCAAGATCCATTGATACTCTGGGTAATTTAAGTATTTCTGACTATTTTCCAACAACAAACATGTCCCTATCTGCCAGTAGCAATATTAATTTATCCTGATCTGACCTTCCCAGGAAGTGTGATATAAGGATCTTCAAAAATCTTTTATGCTCAAATCTCGAGCACTGGAATGTGACGTGGGACAAGTCCTCAATGGAACAATGGTCATAGGGGCAAACTCTTTCCCTGTATGGAATCCCATTGAAGTGGCTCTCTAAAACTTCAAGCAATAGAATATCTAAGCATGCCTTAGTGAAAACCTTTGTATACTCATAATTCACTGTTTCAGTAAAGTATGCTGGAAGAGTCTGGGGAGAAGGAAGTAACTGCCTGTAAAGGAGGGTTGTCCTCAAAATTCCTCCTAATCTAACATCAGGTTGAACACTCCAGTCTAACACTCTTTCTTTCACTAAAAGATTGGCTGCTTGGAAGCCAAGGCTCCTCGGGTATTCTAAGAATCCAGGGTTAGCCACTAACCTCAATACAAAACCACAGCCATGACTTGGCCTTCATTTCCCCATTTGTCAAAGTTAGGAGGCTTGGAGAAGTAGAAGAGATAATTGTCAGCCCATAATTAATGACTGCTTTATAAACCAAGGAAATTATTGAGGGAAGGGATAATTCTACTCTGACCATAGCTGAAGATGTTGAGGAAGAAACAGCCAACAGGAGGTGGGAAAACCTGTTTTGAGCAACTTCTAAGGACTGAATGTTTCCAGAGCCCCAGATTGCTTCTCCATATAGAAACTGGGGCAGTAATTTCATTTGAAAATTTTCCAAAGATGGAACACTACCCCTAAATACTTAAAACTAGACACCTGTTCTAATGGCGTCTCATACATTGTCCATTTCTAATGGTACACCCTTCTAGTAAAGACCGTGACCTTAGTTTTATCATAATTTACATTGAGTAGGTTTGTTTTACAATAGGAAATGGACTGTTCGAGTATGTGAGATGAGTCATGTATTGTTTCCATATAGTAAAATTGAGATGGCCTTTCCATCTACTCTTGCTGGAAAAAAACCTGGGATCCTGGCAGGTTTTCTAGCATATCATTTATGTATAAATTAAAGAGTAATGGGGCCAAGATGAAACCTTTGAGGTTTTATCTGATCTTTAAAATGCAGTCTGTGTAAAGGCCTTTAATACTCTTTAACAATGTATTACCAATGTTCATATTATTTTACCCACAAATGATATCTTGGGATGGAATCAAATCTTTTGAGATTGATAAATGCCACATATAATTGCCTAGATAATCCATTTGAATATTTATTAATAAGATGTTGTAACAGAAGGCAATGGTCTAGAGCAGGGGTCTTTTCGTAGAAGAACAGCTGCAGGAGCTCATTAGCATATGATATGCTAATGAGCTATTAGGCTATTAGCATATGCCACGCCCCCTGACATCACCGGAAGTGATGTCAGAAGGGGAAGCAAAAGGGGGGAAGCATCTTCAAAAGCCTCCCTTCCCTTCCCCAGCTGGTCTGGGTGGGGGAGCTAAGAGAGAAGGGGTTTAAAGTTTAAACTCCTTCTCATGAGAGTTGGGCCACAGAAGGAGGAAAGAGGGAAGGAAAGAGAGAGAGTAGAGAGAAGGAAAGAAGGAAGGAAAGAGGGAAAGAAAGAGAGGGAAGAAGGAGGGAAACAGTGAAAGGAGGAAAAAAGAGAAGAGAGGAAGGAAGGAAGGAAGGAAGGAAGGAAGGAAGGAAGGAAAGAAAGAAGGAAAGAAGGAAAGAAGGAAAGAAGGAAAGAAAAGAGGGAAAGAGGGAAAGAGGGAAAGAAAGAAGGAAAGGAGGGAATGAAAGAAATTCAGTGGCAATTCAGTCCCATTATACCTATGGGCCATTGAAGTCAATGGTGAAAACATAGGGTATATTCTGGGGCTGGAGCGGAGGGAGTTTGAGGAGAGGCTCCAAGATCACAGTATAGCTGATGGAGCCTCTCCCCAAGATACCCACCAAGTTTCAAGAACATTGGACCAGGGGTCCAATTTTATGGGCCCCCAAACAGGTTGCCCCATTTCCTCCATTGTTCTCTATGGTGGGAAAAAAACTTACTTTTTTCCCACCATAGAGAACAATGGAGGGAATAGGGGCAACCTGTTTAGGGCCCATAGAATTGGACCCCCTGGTCCAATGTTCTTGAAACTTGGTGGGTATCTTGGGGAGAGGCTCCATCAGCTATCCTGTGAGTTTCGAGCCTCTCCCTCAAACCCCTCCCCTCCATCCCCTAGAATATACCCTATGTTTTCACCATTGACTTCAATGGCCCATAGGATATAATGGAGCTGAAATTGACATTCGGCTGCCTGAAAGACTCTCCGGGACGCCGGCTGGGGGCGGGGCTTGGCTCCTGAGCTCCCGGAGCTGCGCTCCGGTGCGCTCCCCCCCGAAAAGACCCCTGGTCTAGAGTCAAATGCCCCTGTCAAAATCGAAGATCCAACAAGGCATTTTCATTTACCCATGCTTCCAGCTTCAGTAGAAAATGTCTTGCATAAAGTTTTCCTATCACATCCAGCAGACATATTGACCTATAGTTAGCTGGATCAGTACACTCCTCTTTCTTATAAATTAGCATAACCAGGGCTCTTTTTGTAGCAGGAACTCCTTCGCATTTTAGGCAACATACCCCTAACGTAGCCAATCCTCCAAGAGCTTATAGAGCTCTTCTTACAGGGGCTACTGTAAGCTCTTGGAGGATTGGCTACATTAGGGGTGTGTCACCTAATATGCAAAGGAGTTCCTGCTACAAAAAGAGCCCTGAGCATAACAATAGGTCCATTCCTGGAGAAATCTACCAGACCTATCTATGTAAGTAAATAGGGTGGCCAAAACAGGTGCCCACTAGTCCTGAGAAGCTTTCAGCAAGTTGGGGGAATAAAATTTTCACTTGGGGGTTAATCAAACTGATTGCAGAAATAAGAGATTTTATTTCACTAATAGGTACAGGTGGCCACTATGGTAAATCAGTTGACAGTATAATCATTTTATTATATCACGCCCCCAAAGTTAGATCATTAAATAATTTTTAAAAATGTTTTCCCAGGAATCTCTAGATATGCAAGAGTCTAGCTCATGGTGTACTCTACTTTCCAAAGACACAAGTACGCACCAAAACTTTGGTATATCTTTCTAAGTTAAGGCCAAGACAAACTCCTACCATGATTCTCATATCGAAGCAAGTTTTTCCCTCCCTTGGAGTTGGCATTATATTTATTATGGAGCTCAAAAAAGGATTTAGGTAAGCAGTTCATTTGAGTCTGCTTGTGTACTCTGTTAGCATGCCTTATTTGCTTTTTCATATTTGACCACTCACTGTTAAAATGGTTGTTCTAAAAGTGCCCTCTTCCATTTGATATTCTAACATTTTTAGTCAAGAATGGTTTCAAGGATTTAATTAACTCACTATATAGTGTCAGGGCAGCCTCAATGTCTGGTGCTACAAGAATTTTTTCCCTAAACTCAAGGAATGGTTCCTATCCAACACCTGCTGTATTTTATGTTGTAGTGTGTAGGTCCATTTCAGCTGTAATTTCAGTGTGAGATATTGATATCCTACAATTTCCCAAATATTTATTTACACTCCAAATTACCTGTTCTTTAGAAGCCAAAAGACAGGCCATTGCTATGAATCTTAAAGGAGGAAGCAGTGCTACTACACACTTTAGTGAAGTAGAAATCAAACATGCCTGCCGCCTGCTAGGCATCCTTTAGTAGAAAGGGTTTGTAAACATAAGAACATAAGAGAAGCCAATGCTGGATCAGGCCAGTGGCCCATCCAGTCCAACACTCTGTCACACAGTGGCCAAAAATACCAGGTGCCATCAGGAGGTCCACCAGTGGGGCCAGGATGCTAGAAGCCCTCCCACTGTTGCCCACGCAAGCACCAAGAATACAGAGCATCACTTGCCCCACCCAAGCACCAAGAATACAGAGCATCACTTGCCCCAGACAGAGAGTTCCTATCTATGCCTTGTGGCTAATAGCCACTGATGGACCTTTGCTCCATACATTTATCTAATTCCCTCTTGAAGCTGTCCATGCTTGTAGCCACCACCATCTTCTGTGGCAGTGAATTCCATGTGTTAATCACTTCCTTGGTCAACAAATATAATTAACCATGTGTGTGTTAGCATTGACCATTTAAGTGAAGAATCCATTTAATATCAAGTCTGATGTTAATCAGGTCTCTTAGATGAAAATTAAATTTTATAAATTGTGACAATGTGGGGTCCTGGGTTTTATTTAACCATCTAGCCACATTCCATGAAATATGTTTTAGATAATGCTTGCTCTGGGTCCCTAGACATCAATTTACTTTATTTTATCCAAGTTTCCATTAGGGTCCCCTAAAATTTATCAATTTTTAATATATGGGGACTGAAACCAAATTAGAGGAATCACCAGGGGGCTACTGTGTGGGGTCCTACTGTACCAGTCTCATTACCCTCTAAATAACTATTGAAAAAAACATTCCACAGAGGAACTTCACATGGGTTCCTCTGGAAAAAGTCATGTTAGACTAACCTTATCTCCTTTTTTGAGAGAGTTACTACCTTACTGGATCAGGGGAATGCTATGGACATAGTTTATCTTTACTTCAGTAAGGCTTTTGATAAGACTCCACATTATATTCTTGTTGATAAATTGGTAAAATGTGGTTTGGATCCTATTATTGTTAAGTAGATTTGTAACTGGTTGACAGAACTCACCCAAAGAGTTCTTGTTAATTGTTCCTCATTCTCTTGGAGAAGAGTGACAAGTGGAACAAGGGTTCTGTCCTGGGCCCTGTATTGTTCAACAACTTTACAAATGACTTGGATGAAGGAATGGAGGGGATGCAGGGCCGGCCCCAGGTGTCTGGGCGCCCTAGGCAGGACAGCCTGGGGCGCCCACCCCACTGGGGATGCCAACCTCCCGGTGGGGCCTGGAGAGGGCCCAGCCTTGTCCTGGGCTTCTCGCGCAGCTGCGAGGCGCCCAGGGAGAGCCGGGAACGGGGCAGCGCAGCTCTCCCGGGCCCCTCGCAGATGCAAGGCGCCCAGAGAGAGCTGGGGAAGGGGCGGCGCAGCTCTCCTGGGCCCCTCGCAGATGCAAGGCGCCCGGGGAGAGCCGGGAACAGGGCGGCGCTGCTCTCCCGGGCCCCTCGCAAGTGCGAGGCGCCCGGGGAGAGCCGGGAATGGGGCGGTGTGGCTCTCCCGGCCCCCTCGCAGCTGCGAGGAGCCCGGAGAGATCCGGGGAAGGGGCAGCGCGGCTCTCCTGGGCCCCTCGCAAGTGCGAGGTGCCTAGGGAGAGCCGGGAACGGGGCGGCGCGGCTCTCCCGGCCCCCTCGCAGCTGCAAGGGGCCTGGGGAGAGCTGGGAATGGGTGGGCTTGGAACACCCGCCCCTTCCCTTCCAGCGGCGGCACAGCTGGGGGGGGAGAGAAGCCGCTCCACCGCCCCTGCCTCCTCTCCCCCCGGCTTTGGGGAGAGGGCGGGCAACCTCCGCTGCCAGCTGCTGCCTCCTGAGCCCCGGCGGGGTGCTCGGGGAAGCGGGGGGGACTTTTCCTGGGAGGGGCTGGGCGTGGTTTGGGGGCCCCAGGGAGGAGGGGGAGGGCGACTTGCGCCCTCGGTGGGCGCTTTTCCGCGGCAGCGGCAGCAGGGGGATCCTGCTGGCCGCCGGCGGCCACTTCCTCCTCCTCCTCCCCCCCCAGGGAGGAGGGGGAGGGCAACTTGCGCCCTAGCCGGGTGCTTTTTTGCAGCGGGACGCCCGGTTAGAGCGGCGGCGAGGGGCTTTTTTGGGGGGAGCGGGCGCCATTTGGCGCCCCTGAGGCCGGCGCACCCTAGGCGAGCGCCTAGTTCGCCCAATGGGCGATCCGGCCATGAGGGGATGTTCATTAAATCCGTAGATGGATACTAAATTGGGAGGGGTAGCAAATACAGTAGAAGACAGAATCAAGATACAGGATGATCTGGACAGGCTGGAAAACTTGGCTAAAACTAACAAAAATTTCAACAAAGATTTTGATCAGACATTCAGGCAGTGAGCTTATCTAGCAAGTGTCTTGCATAAAGTTTACCCACAATTGAAAGTAGGCTAATTGGGCAATAGTTCGATGGCAGTTTAGAATCACCTTTTTGAAAAATTGGTACTACGGTAGCATTAATTCATGTTTCAGGAATAATCCCAGTTTTATATATTAGGGTGAAAAGAGTGGCTAAAAGAGGGGCACACCATTTTAGATGGTTTTGTAATAACTCAGAAGGTAGCCCATTGGGGCCTGAAGCCTTTTCAGCTTTCAAATGATTAATTACATATTTAATTTTGTTAGGACTAACTGGGTACCATTCAGATAAATTGAGAGGGTTTGTCACTTGTTGACTAAGGGAAGTAATTGAAGAATTATAGAATGTGTTTGAAAAAGAATCTGTCCAAGCCCAAGCAAACACAGAACATGCTCGGGTAAACTGGTGCGGTTAGTCCACTTCCCACTATTTAGCAGAGTGCTTTAAATAAAGCTACAAACATAGGAACGACTCTTCACCAGGTTACTCAGTTTACAAAGCTACACAGAACCACACTGCAAGTTTGACAGAGAAATACTTCTCTAGTTGAGAAGTACACTTTTGGATAGGAAAGGGATAGGATAGAGTACTAACTTACTAGCTAAGGATGGAGGCAGATGATGAGAGGGCCATCTGCCCCATGGTTCCAAGGGAGGACAGCATGTTGTCCCTCTTGGTGTGTGCAGGAATAAGGGAGAGCTTCATCTGAGAGAGTGAATGAAAGGAAGCAAATTGTCCCTGAAAACACAATCCACATTTCAAAGGGGCAGTGGAAGAAGAGTAAACCCAGGAAGGAAAGGCCAGTGTGTTTATCTAGCTATCTATTCTCTCTTGTCTGGAGGCTGAGGCAGGGACATCGCCCCTGGAACTTCCAGCAGAACAGTCAGGAGATTGGCTCCTATTGAAGAAAGTACCTGCAACTAGAGACCAGAATTGTTTACTATTTTTGACCAAAGAAGGATTAATTAATGAATCCCAATTCTTGCTGTGTAGCAGTCAAGTGAGAAAGCCCAGCTTAGTGAGGACACAGTTCAACTGATCAAAAGTAATTCCCACTGTCCTAGCTGTCAAACAAGAAAGTTCTGTGATCACATCAGCCCGTGTCTTCCTCACCCTTAACAAAACCTGGGGAAATTGGCAATATACTGGAATATTTATTTTAAATGGAGGGATGATAGCCAGATTCCTAACAAGACTTGTCTAAGTGTCAGCAGCTGATTGGATGGAATCTTCGGGGCAGGGTATAAAAGAGGCAGCAGAGAAGCAGTTGGAAGGCAAAAGATCTTCATGGATGGCGGTTACCAACTGAAGCCTTCTAAGGGCCGGGTGAATCATCGGCAGAAGGCAAAGAAGATTCGCCCTCTAGGAGAAGGCAGGGGAAAGAGCACTGAGAGCCTAGGAAGAGGCTCAAATATCTGTAGCCGACTCTGCATGACGAGATGGGAAGAGTGCCTCAGCAAGACCGGAAGAAAGACTGCTGGTAGCCTGAGGCAATCCTGTATGACCATCAAGAGGAAGCCACCAAACCAATTAAGACATTCTCCAGCAGTAAGCCTATGAAGTACTATGAAGTAAGCCTGGGTGGAGGAATAGGGAACTCTGGCCTTTCTATTTTAGTAGGGAGAGTGACTTTTAGTGAGTTGCCAACTCTAGGTTGGGAAATTCCTGGAGATTTCAGGGGTAGGGCCTGAGGATGGCAGGATTTGGGAAGGAGAGGGACCTCAATGGGGTATAGTGCCATAGTGTTAACCCTCCAAAGATCCCATTTTCTCTAGGGGAACTAATCTTTTCCGTCTGGAGATCAATTGTAATTCTGAGATATATCCAGGCCCCACCTGGAAGTTGGCAACCCTCCTGTTACAGCCTCTTCTTGGCAACAGCCCTTTAGTGAGGGATAGAGATGTTTAAACATTTGACTTGCAATTGTTTGGCATTGTTTCTATTTAAAACTTAAGTCTTTATTTACCAGGGATCTGACCTTTTGTTATATTATTTCTCTGAAGGGGAGGTTAAAATTATTAACTTTTTTATCCTGAATTGGCCATTAAGTCAAAACTGCATGTTCTGCAGAATTTCAGGATTTCGTTTATATGTTGAGAATATTCATAGATTGTTCAGCAAGGAAAGGTGTACTGAATGTAGTCCTTCAAACTCTAATTGGCTGCTCATTTCAGCATTCGAGGGATATATTTTGTTCCAAATTCCCTTGCAATCCCATCAGAAGAGTCGGCTTCCTTACCTGTACTTTCCAGAACGATCTACTGGCAAGGTGGTCAGAATTCTTTGCTACCCATTAACATATAGCTAGCAGAATTTCTTTTGGTATATATAATATGAATCTTTATCTGGTCTCATTTTCCCATTTGCAAGTCAAAATGTGTCCCCCCCCTATCTGCATTTTACCTTCCCAAAACACACAATCTGAATCCAAGTTCCCTTTACATATTACATTTCCACAGAGTTCGATATAACCTTCTTTTGAGCTAATTTGGCCTTAATTATTCTTTTGCAACTGAAACAGCCAAAAACGCAAATAGAAATGGGGAAAGGGTTTTCAGAGATCCTGTTTCTTAGACTATTCAGGGTAGTACATTCTGTATTCTCAAAGACGAAACTAATTTTATGCCACTCTCTACTAATTTGGGTCCTCAATTATTTAAAACCCCTGGAGTGAAACTTTTAAAGTTCCATAATAAGAGTCACCACATTACCCAATATCATTTCCATTTTCTCTTCTTTTTTTTAAAAAAAACTAGGATTTATACTCCTCACCCCAGAAGTGACCGTAACAAGGGATGTTTTTAAGTGTGTATTTCATATTTTTCTGCCAACTGAGAAGCTTTACAATCCCAAAATGGTCCAATTGCTTTTCAAATCTGAGTCAGGGATGGTTAGCCTCATTATGATCCTCACATGGAGCAAATCTTGTAGCACAAAGCAGAACATGAATAAACAGAATATTAGGCCTTGCTTGCTATTAGGTCCATTGTGCGTAAAAATAAAATGCAGAAGATGTTACAGTTCTTCTGAATCCTATTCTATTAACGATTTTCATATTTCTTTGTCTTGGAAAAATAATCCTCTGTGCTTTTTTCCCCTCCTTTAAGTCACCTCAATGCTTATTAGATTTTGCTTGTTATCAAAGGCCTGCTACACATGAGACCCCCAAGTGTCCGTGCATGATGGCAGACTGAGATCATGCCCATCCACCACACCCCAAAGCGTGCCTGGTGCATCTTGCCTCCATATATTCGATGAATGCTAAAATGAGGCTACTCTCCCAGAGTCCAATGTGCTTAGTTTGAATCCATGCAAATCTTTACCCCATCACTGATTTTGAGCATTAAAGACAACATACCCCAGGGCTATGCTTCCTGAAATCTATGCATGTCGTATGGGATGTGATTGGTCCTCCTGCCCACTACGTGCAGACTTAACGCTCTTGGGGAAAGTGTTGCAGTTGTAGCTCTGGTAAACGACTGCCTGCCTGTTAAGGGTTCAGATTGCTGGGAGGCAGAAGGTTCTTTTGCCCCTGGACACCTTCAGGTCGGCTGACGCAACTGAGTTGAAGATGAGACTAGGAGGGGAACACACAACAATTCTGGGAGGAGATAAGTAGAGGAGTTATTTTTGCAAGAACCAGTGATTCACCCCTTTGATCAGCAACTGGTTTCACACAGGACTGTTCTGAGGAGAGGATGGTGGGCCAAGTCTCCGCTCACCATTTCTAAGGAGGATGGTCAGTATGTTTCATTGCCACATTCTCCACATTCTCCTCTTGTCTTGTTTGGCAGATGGCAAGGGTGGGGATACAGGGTCAGGTTGCCAGATCTGGGTCAGGAAATACCTGGAGATATTGAGGGGTGGAGCCTGAGGATGGTGGGGTTTGGGGAGGGGAGGGGCTTCACAGAATCATGGAGTTGGAATCCAGAATGCTGAGTCTGGATCCAAAGCCACTGGCTCCCAGAGCAGCTCAAAGGAAGAAAAGGACAAATGTATAAATGACACAAAGTCCCATATAAACATCACCTGGATTCACAGGTGATCTGGATCCAGGCCTGGTGGACTGGGGTACCTGGCTGTTTCCTGCCCTCCTTCTGGAGGCCTCATTGATGACAATAAAAAGAAGCATCTTCCGTTGGGGATACATTTCTGGGGAGGGAGAAGGACAGGCACCTTAAAAAAAATATTGCACAGTTTCATAAATATGTATTGGTCCTAATAAAAGAGTGTCAGTCTTTGGCGACGCCCTCGCCTTTGCTCCCCTGCTCCATAGTAATCTCTTGCAGCTGTTTTCGTTCCCGTTTCCCCTCTCAGTGTAAGCACGGGCACTTAGTGTGCAAACCGGCTAGACTCTGGGCTCAGCTAGGCAGTTCCTTGGGAAAGACATATCCAGGATTTCTAAATGTCTTGCTTTTCTTTTCTCTCCCCAACCTAATTTCAGGTCAGCTGCAACAGAGAGGTCTAGAGACTTACCTTTAAAAAAAAAATGAAAGCTGGGCATTCAGAGAACATGGTACACATATTGGTATAGGGTTATGTCAATGTAACAATATTCCATTGCCGATTTTTTAAAAATTACAAAAGCCCCAGTGGCCCCATGGAAGGGCAGGGTGGGGCAGGGAAATTGTGGGGAAACCTGACATGTAAAAGCCCCATCACTGCTGCACTTTATCAGCAGCCACACCCACAATGGGGAATCCACCAACACCATCAAGTCACGACAACAGCATCAAAAGGAGACTTATGTGGGTTCTCACAAACTCCATAGAGAGTTTTCCTTATAGCCCTCAAAGAACTTGATTTCAGTGGAGTCCCTTCATAGGGTGAACTTGTGAATCATTAAGCACTGAATAAGGGCACGATGAGAAGCAAGCGCCTGGCACTGCTTTAGGGAAACCAGAGCGTGTGAGATTGGCATCAAGCAGGTGGACAAGGGGCAGAGTGAGAGGGCAGAGAGGGCAGGGACTGGAGCAGAATCAATGGAAGGGGGGAGGAGGGACCCAACACAAGGAAGTTCACAGACCTTTGGACAGTGCCGTCAAGTTGCAGCCAACTTATGGCACCCCGTAGCATTTTCAAGGCAAGAGACATTCAGAGATAGTTTGCCATTGCCTGCCTCCACTCAGTAACCGTGGATTCCCCTTGGTGGTCTCCCATCCAAGTACTAACCAGGTCCAGCTCTGCTTAGCTTCTGAGATCTGACGAGATCAAGCTAGCCTGGGTCATCCAGGTCAGGGTCACAGACCTTTAGCTGGCATAAAACAGAGGAGAGGAGAATGATGTATGCTGCTTTGGGAGGCCACTGGGGAGAAATGTGGGTCTAAATGTGAGAGACAGAATGAGAGAAACCCTTTCAAGGTCTTCCTAAGCAAGGGAAATGCATACACATGGGCGGGGAGCAGGTTGGGGAGTGTCACGGGCTGGGCTGGGCCAAGAGGCAGGAGTTGGGTCCAGTCCAAGGTCATTGCCAGGAGAGTCAGAGAGATCAGCCGAATCGCGAGTCCGAGAGAGTGGTCATTCGAAGCAGAGGTCAGGAAGCCAGGAATCCAAACAAGGGTGGGGTCCGAGAACAGGAGACGAAGTGGATGCAAGGTCCATACGGAGGTGACTCATTGCTTTTACGGAGAGCCCAATCCCGAGTGGGAGCTATATAGGCCTCCAGCCAT
This sequence comes from Gekko gecko, assembly GCA_029375565.1. Taxonomy (NCBI): domain Eukaryota; kingdom Metazoa; phylum Chordata; class Lepidosauria; order Squamata; family Gekkonidae; genus Gekko; species Gekko gecko. Next base: position 23,943,143 of record JAPDNY010000008.1, on the reverse strand, counting down.
GCTTCCCCTGGTGGCAGCGGCACTCCTGCTAGTACTCAAGACTCGGCGCTCGCCTTCCCTGCCAGTGTGCATCTCGGTGGTGGGTGGCTAAGTCCTTACGGGACCATTCCCTCAGCCGAACCACCCACAGAGGTGAGTCAGGCGGGCTTCCCAATTACACCTGTACCTCATCAGCTGCTGTAGGACCAGGTGTGGGGGTTACAGGCTCGGTGTTGGGGAAGCATGCTGTCAACTCCCAAGGAGTCAGCAAGCCCGGCTTCTGGCTCTGGCAATGCCAGTCACTCTGGCTGCGCTGCCAACTCAGGCGGGGGCCCAGGGTGGTCATTGTCACCCATGACAGGGAGGTAGGTTCTATTCCCAACCTGTGTGTCTTCATTGGACCATAATAGGTGTAAAAGGGGATCAGGATGAAGTGCACTACTTCACCTTTTGCAGTGGCTGGAACATGAGCTTGGCACGGGCATGGGTACAAACTAGTGCCCGTGATCAGAAACACTGCTTATTTATCGTGATCATGGGACTACATCTGTACGTGTACAATTTATATGTGCACACAGTTGCCATAATCATGTTTTGGTGACCACATGTAGGTGGAAAGCATCTGAGGTCTGCGCGCTCATTCCTGATTCCCCTTTAACAAACATTGTCTGACCTGGGTTTGTGTACCGCACCAGTGTGTGTGTGCAGCTCTTTTTGCACATCTGAGAACCCTGGAGAAATAGTTTCCTAACTGCAGCCAGAAAGCTGTATACATATACATGCCTGGGCTCTATAACGCTCTCAAAGGAATGGGTATAGGTCGGGGGGAAGGGGGCTCGCAGCCACCAGTGAGCAGGGTTCAACAGTGAGAGCATCGGTGTGGTATAGTGGCAGGAGTGTCAAACTACAATCTGGGAGGCTTAGATTCAGATTCCAACTCTACCGTGGAAGCTTGCTGGGTGACCTTGGGCCAGCCACTCTCTCAATCTAACCTATGTCACTGAGTGGTTGTTCTGAGGGTATAAGTGGGGAAGGGAGAACAATTTTGCAAGCCACGTTGGGACCTCATTGGGGAGAATTATGGGCAGGACGTGCCAGTGCCTGTCCTCCATACCATGTGGAGGCAGAGAAAAGCTGCCTGTCCAACTCTCCCTCCAGCAGCATAGGCAGGCCCCCCTGCTCCCCCAGGGGAGGGAACAGGCTCCCCGCTGCTGTCCATCTGCTGAGACTGGGGGAGGCTCCTCCTTGGTGATGCAGCTGGGTGAGGGGCTGGTAGGGACAGACATGCTTTTTGGTGCTCCACCACGTCTGGCACCCTAAGCAATTACCTGGAGCTGCTTAGTGGATAGCCGGCCCCTGCCCACCCACACAACCACATCTCACTGTTTACACTGCTGCCATCTATGGGCCTGAACAGAAAATACATGTTTTGTCTTGAGGAACCAGGTGTGGTAGATGCTCCTGGGTGGGAGTGAAGGTTGCTGCCCCCACCAATCGATCACGTAAGTTCACCTCATCACCTTGCTTCATTACTGAGCCATCCACGATTCCACTCTCCCTACACATGTCCATGCTCCCCACTTAAAGTGTTGGGAAAGGGTTACAGTTTTGCTAGTTTACACATGTTCTGTTTTCCTTCTTCTATCAATAGATGTATTTATTTGAGCAGGAATATATTATGCAGCAGTCTCCTGCGTATTCCATGGTTTACTGAAGTACTGGGCTGTACATCTCCACTTCCCAGGGATGAGCACATGTTCTGAGCGTGGTTCAACGGGCTGAGTCATTCAGGGAATGTGTCTGGTAATTATTTTGGGTTCTGCTTAAAGACACAAAATTTGTGTCTGGCCAAGAACAAAAATTGCTAAGAACATAAACAGACCCTCGTCTTGGAGATGCCTGGTGCATGTTTCATGTTGTATTAGCAAACACATTAACTGATCTTGCTGGCTTTATAATGCATTTGTTTTAACAAAATGACTGTGGACAATTAGGAGACGCATCAAAGACCTGATTATTATGTTAACTTTGGGAAAGGTAAAATCAGCAGGCAGTGGTTTCACCCACATTGCTTTTGTGTAGTAAACATTTGGTTTGTATGTTCTCTTATGGTGGAAGATGGGCTACTCTTCAAAAAAACTAGAAGTTGCACTAATATGCTGAGTACTAGAGCTGGAAAAAAATCACTGAAGTTTCACCTGGTTTCTCAAGCTGTAGTGGTGACTCTGGCTGCCTTCAGGTTGAAGCATTCCCACATTTCAACCACCCAGGTGGTACAGTTTCTTTGCATGTTTCCATGTGATGCAGTCTTCTGTTTGTGCTCAGACCATTCCTTCCACATAAAAAATCTGCTTTATTTTAATCCTGTAAAAAAAGGCTTGCAGGCGCCAGCTCTTACGGGGGAGGGGGAGGTTCTGCCGGCTGGATACAATCCCCTATGGAAGAACCATGCACACAACAGGTTTGGAAAATATGTGGAGTGAATTGGCCACAACTTTATTGGCTAGAGCTGTGAGAAGCATTGGCACAGCATGGATCCACTGGTTCCAGTGCATCAGCTGGCCCCACACCAGACGATATACCCATCACCCAGCCAGCCAGCATGGGTGTCAAACTGCGGAGTGGCAGGTTGCTGGAGCTCACATGAACGAATGCCCCTTTGTGATCTCCCTTGCCATCTGGTCGTGAGGATGATCACTGGTAGTCCACGAGCAGGCTTGCTCCCATCAGCCCTCACACCAAGGCCCCTTGAGATGGGCCCCCATATCCAGGAAAATGGCATGCAGGCTGATTTCCATAAATGGATCTGGCCCCATGCTGTTACCACCGAAAGTTGTGACAAGAAATATGGCACAGAATACACAGCACTTTGGTAACGACATCATATTGTATGATATCGACGCCCCCTTCCCCCCCACCTCAAAACCCCGCTATACATTATTCCCTTCTGACAGGTACACATAGAGTGGGATGGGTGCGCAAGCCATTCTGTGACCGGACAAAGGATGGGGGCGGAATGCAAGCAGCTGGCCTATTCCCCCCTGCAACTGCCCTCTCTGGGTCACATTGACACTTGTTATTGGCCCCCTGGGAAGGGGGGAAGTCCATGCTTTTCCACTGCTCAGCCACCCATCCCCATCCAGCATCCTCCTCTGTCCAGTTCCGCAAAATTTGGGCCATGTTAAGTTGGGCCCTCTTCGCATTTCCTGGGCAGGACAGTCTGCAGGAACAATTCCAGGACTTTGACAAAGTGCTAGTTAGTTACTCTTTTCACTTTAGGGCCAGTCTCTTGCAGAAATTAACATCAGAGAATTTAATCGCCTGCCTTTTAGACAGAGGGAAGGGGATTGTTGGAGATTCCGTAACAGTGAGGAGCTTTTTAAAAAGTTATTAAAGCTTATTAAAGCATTATTCCTATCCATCATTAAGACGAATAAACGCTCACAGCTCAGCCTGCCTTTTAGGGAGAGGGAGGAGTTTTTGAAAAGGCATTGCATTATTTCTCTGCGGTGCTGCATTACCAATGCTCCTCAAAATTAAAAAAAAAATTAAAACAGGTTGAATCTTGAGAGCCTTGTGAGAACACAACATCAGTGCACATCAGGCATGAAAGGGAAGCCACTGTAAAAATTGAGAGAAAACGGACTGTCCTGGGCTGTATGGAGTCTCCATTGCAAGAGTGATTTCACACAGAGTGGCCTCAGCAACCAGAGTACCACAGAGTGTCACCCTGGTGTGGAAGTAGCCTCTGTCAAGTTCCTGGTGGCATCCTGGGATGCTGGGCTTAGTGCAATAGACTTTGGCCCATTCCGCAACTAGCATTCTCTCCGCTGTTTTACCAAACCCACATTGGAACAGAAATCCCCCTCTACATTGTGTGCCACTTTCACTTTCTTTGATAGTTGGATTTTATTGAACCCTCCACACTGCATGCCAGTTTCACTTCCTGTGATCTCTCGGTTTTATGGTTACTGTCTGCATAGATTTATGGCTGTTTTATGGCCATTCAGGGGTGACTCTGCAGTCAGTACAGTCTTGGCCCAGAGTATTTGAATGGGTTTTGAGCTGCATCTTTTTCTGTTCCAGTGTGGGTTTGGTAAAACAATGAAGTGAATGTTGGATGCAGAATGGGCCAGTGTCATTCCTCTCCCCTTAAGTTTCAGGTCTGAAGTAGGTTGGAGGTGTCTATGGCCCTTTCTGCACTCCCCTTTTAATTCATGTTCACTGTGGTGTCCTCCAAGCAATTCAGCACTAAAATCGAATCCAGCCTTCTTTTTTAATCCAGGCTTTTTTTCTTTTTTTTCATTCTGCACTAAAATTGACTTCAACCTTCTTTTTATATTGGGGTTTTCCCCCATTCTGCATTACGTTACCTCCCTTGGTGTAGGAGAGCCAGTTTGGTGTAGTGGTTAAGTCCATGGATTCTATTCTAGGAGAACTGGGCTTGATTCCCCACTCCTCCACTTGCAGTTGCTGGATGACCTTGGGCAAGCCATAGTTCTGTCAGAGCTGTTCTTGAAAGGGCAGTTCTCTCAGAGTTCTCTCAGCCCTACCTACCTCACAGGGTGTCTGTTGTGGGGAGGGGAGGGGAAGGGAAAGGGATTTGTAAACTGTTCTGAGACTCTGAGTGAAGTAAATCCAATCTCTTCTTCTTTTTCAGTGGTCAGCTTGGTTTCAGCCTGCTGTTGCCCTGGGTTATTTGGATGCTGTTTTGCTGTGGGCTTAAATTGCCTCGACTCAGGGCAATTCTGCATCTAGCATTTGCTCCACATTTTCTCAGCTCAACTCAGGGGGATTCCGCATCTAACATTCGCTCCACATTTTCTCAGGTCAAAACCACACTCAAATACCTCAGGGCAACGCCATACTGACTGCAAAGTCACCCCTGTGTGGCCATAAAACGGCCATAAATCTATGCAGAAGGTATAAAATCTGATGATCAAAGGAAGTGAAAGTGTCATGGAGTGTGGAAGGTACCATAAAATCAGATGATCAAAGGAAGTGAAAGTGTCATAGAGTGTGGAAGCTACCATAAAATCTGATGATCAGAGGAAGTGAAAGGGTCATGGAGTGTGGAAGCTACCATAAAATCTGATGATCAGAGGAAGTGAAAGGGTCATGGAGTGTGGAGACTACCATGAAATCTGATGATCAAAGGAAGTGAAAGTGGCATGGGGTGTGGAGGTTACCATAAAATCCGATGATCAAAGGAAGCGAAAGCGGCATGGAGCGTGGAGGCTACCATAAAATCTAATGATCAAAGGAAGTGAAAGTGGCATGCAATGCAGAGGGGAATTTCCGTTCCAACATCAGTTTGGTAAAACAATGGAGAGAAAAGCCTCAAACACTGAGAAAATCCAGAGTGGCAGGCAAATGCAGAAAGGACCTAGGGCTGCTGCTTCACTGTGAGAATTCTCTGTGTTCCTCATTGCTGGTTTGGAAAATTCCTGCAAATTTGGAGGTGGAGCCTGGGGAGGGCAGGATTTGGAGCAAGGAGGGACTTGGCAGGGTTCAATGCTGCAGAGTTTACCCACCAAAGCAGCTATTTTCTCCAGGGGAACTGATCTCTATAGTCTAGAGATTAGTTGTAATTTCAGGGGACCTCTGGGCCTACCTGGATGTTTGCAACCCTAGGATTATGTCACCTTATTTGGCCAGGTTCTGGAATTTGTGGTCCAGTGAGATCTTGATAATGAAGTTTCACCATTATTGAGCTCCATAGCTGCTAAATCTGTTTGCTGTTTGGTTTATCTGCTGATGGATTATGTTTTTGTTGATTGTATTTTTCTTCTGCTGGAAATATGTCATTTCCTGGACAGGAAATTTTGAAGGGTTGTAGAATTATGATTGTTATGTTATTGTGCTGCTTTCTTCTTGTTCTTTTTATTGATTTATTTTAGTGTGGTATATTATATTGTTTTTGAAGCTGCTTTGGGCATAGCACAAGTGACGTGTAAATAAATCCAAATATTATATGTGAAATCTTAACATATATGTTAAATGGAAATATTTGCATACAAATTGGAAATGAGCATCTCTTTCAGTCTTGTCATTATTTGCATCTTGGCAGATCTCAGACATCAAATCTTCGAACTTTTCCAGGGTCACATAATATACTGTAGAAGAGAAGAAGAGATTGGATTTATACCTCGCTGTACATAAGCATGAGAACTGGTTATGGGTGGATCCCCATTTCTCGAGGGCTGACCCTTTGAAGAAGAGAAACTGAGAGCCAAAACAGATGAAAAGCTGGGAGATCTGGGATCACATTTTCCCAGTTCAGTCCACAAGCTATGAAGGTAAAGGACAGGGGATTTAATCAACCCACCCCTGTATAGTTTCACCTAGCCAAATCAGCCTCCAAGCAGTCAGTAGTACTCACTTTAGTCGCTCATTTCTCAGCTCGGGAAGAGAGACAGACAGACAGCAGCCAAATCCTTGTCAACTTTATTTCAGTAGTTCTTTCACAAACTCACTGAGGACATTGTCACAGATCCTTAGATGTGGGAAGAAAAGATAGACCTGTCTTTTGCAAAAGTAGAGGTGGAACCATGAAAGGAGGGAAGGATTAAGGCACACACACCCCTTTATGCATGATCTGCATAAGGATAGCAAGGCTGCAATTTATTAGTTTAGATGGGCACCTTCCACCACCACAATGAGGAAAGAATCTCCCCTCTTTCCCTTGTTTCAGGTGAACTAAGTAGGTTGAGATCCAAGAGATTAGCAGTCTTGACTAGCCAATCCAAGCAGAAGATGCCAGCAGAGGGCAGTGGGTTTAGGAATAACCTAGGAATTATGAGTCAGACAGTGGTATAAACTGCCCCCCTCAGACTAGATTTGGAGGTTTGGTTTCAGCAATACCTACAGTAGACTGAGCATCATACAAGAAAGAAAGCCAGAAGGTAGCAGAGCTGTTAGAAGAAGGTTCAGGGCTTTTATTTACAAATCAGCTTCCCATTCTACAAACAGGTATTTGTTGTGAAAGGTTTTCCCATCCTTCTTTTATTTAATTATTAATAGTAAACCCCATTGTAGAATGAATACAATGAGCTCAGAAAGGAAGGAAGGAAGAGGAAGGAAGGAAGGAAGGAAGGAAGGAAGGAAGGAAGGAAGGAAGGAAGGAAGGAAGGAAGGAAGGAAAGAAAGAAAGAAAGAAAGAAAGAAAGAAAGAAAGAAAGAAAGACAGAAAGAAAGAAAGAAAGAAAGAAAAAGAGAGACGGGAGGATGAAGGAGGGAGGGAAAGAAGTCAAAGAGATGGGGAGGAAGGGAGAAGCAGGGAGGGAAAGAATGCAAAGAGATAGGGAGGAAGGAAGGAAGAGAAAGAGGGAGGAATAGAAGGCAAAGGAAGGGAGGAAGGAAAAGAGGGAGAGAGGGAGAGAGAGAGAGAAGGCAAAGAGATGCTCAGTAGAGAAAGAGGGAGGAAGGGCCAGGGAAGGGGGGCTCTCCAGCCCTTCCCTGTCTCAGTCGGCTCGGCTGGCGAGCGGGGAAGGGGGGCCTCCTGAGGCCTTTCCCCACCCATCCACCTTGGCAGGCAAGCGGGGAAAGGTGTGCTGGGGGCCTCGGAGGTCTTTCCCACCCGTCCGCCTTGGCGGGTGAGCAGGGAAAGGTGGCGCGTGGGCCTCCAGAGGCCTTTCCCTGCCCGTCCGCCTTGGCAGGCGAGTGGAGAAAGATGGCACGGGGGACCTTCGGAGGCCATTCCCTGCCCATCCGCCTCAGTGTGGGGGGCCTTTCCCTGCCTAGGGAGTCCTGTCCCTGTGCTTACCATGCTGCGGGGGGGGTCTACTCCACCCTTCCCTTCCGTCGGCTCTGTGTAGAGTGAGCCCGAGACGCTGGCTGTGACTTTTGTGGGCGGGACTTGTCAAGGCAGGCAGCCAACCCAGCCAGCACCTTCTGAGTGGCAGTTCATGCGGCCAACTGATTTTAGTACACATAGAACGTTGGCACTCCAAACTGCATTGTATATAATAAGGAGAGATTTATTCTAAAGCATATATATTGCCAGGTAGCTGGCAAAGACACTTGTGGTGACAGACAATATTTTTAAAAAACAATCCACAAGATTGAAACAGCAAGACAGAAGCACCCTGATTAGCATCAAGCCAGTCCACTGTATCCACAGAATAACCTGAGCCACTAGTCCGATTTAAAAGTCCTGCAAAAAAGAAAGGTCTTTTACTGTTTTCCACTAAACACCCAGTGAGCTGACCAGATAAGCTTCTCTTGGTAGGGAGGTCTGCAGAGGAATTCCTGGAGAAAGAAGCCCTGCTTTTTACCACCTCACTCCTGGCCTAAAATGGTGGCCAGGAGAGAGACAGACGATCTCCCTTTAGTTGAGGGGAGAGCACATTGTCAGTGGCCTCAAAGTGCAATGGTCTCGTTTCTTGCCAAAATGTAATTCTTTCTGCCAATAGTACATTCCATTGCCATTGCTGTGTAGAATGCGGCTGAGGGGGTGTTGCAGATATTATTAGATATTGTCTACGAGGTAATTACTGGTGAGTGTGGCAGCTCCCTCTGTCCAAATGCCTGTGCTGTTTTGGAACCACTTGTTTTAATTTAGAAAAGAGCAAGAGTCCAGTAGCACCTTAAAGACTAACAAAATATGTGATAGGGTATGAGCTTTCATGAGTTACTGCTCACTTCTTCAGATATCTCTGGACTCTTGCTGTTTTCTCTGCTACAAACACACTAACTCGGCTACTCATCTTGTTTTAATTTAGGGTTTTTTAAAAAAGCTTTGGAGCCTATGTGTTTCCCCCCACTACTTGGAATGTGCCCATCTAGTTAACTATAAAAGCAATAAAACAGTAAAATTGTTGACTCTGAGCCTGCATAACAAGGTTCAGTTAATACCACTCAAGTTACAAACTCTAATTTCTCCCCTTCTTGCTTACTGTTCTGCTCAGATTCTCAGTCAAAAACTGTACCATATAACTAAAAGTGATGGAAAATATCCTGCATTCAATAATACTTTGCTTCATTAAAGAAGGGAACTTTGGAAAACTGCTGAATAGCCGTTCCTGTCTTGATTATATATTTTCCCTCCCAGTAGAACCTAAAATCCAGAGGACGATGCTACTGAAACTGATAGTCTAGTCACAAAAGGGGCTTTCCTGACTTCCTGTCTGTTTTTCCAGAGTATTTGTTTGTATTGGTGTCTGAATTGGTTTTTTCGAGGCTGACCCTGGGATGTTTCTCTGACTTCAGGCTTCCTGAGGCAAAGTCTCCTTCAAAGCAATGGAGGGGGTGGAGAAGAAAAAAAGAATCTGAATGGGTTGTTTAAGCTGCACTGAGGAACTAAGCCCAAGAGAAAGTTTTCCACAGGGGTGCCAAGGCAGATGTTGTGTGCTGGACTAGTCACCGGGTTGAGCTCATCCTGGAAGACACCATGTGCATGTTGATGTAGTGGGCTGGGAAAGGCATTTTAGAGCGGAAGGGGGAAACAATAGGGAGAAGGACAGTGAAAGCCCTTGAAATCTGGTTAATAGCTGTCAGATCTTCAGGCACGTTTAAAAGGTGAGGGCACAGATGAAAATGGTTACACAGTCTTATATGATATGTATTTGGCATAGATTAAAACTGGTGAAATGTGTGTCATTGCCATTTATTTAATAAAAACTGGGAAGGGGAGTGAGGGAACAGAGGCAAGGGCTAGATTTATTGATTGCTTTGCACATCAAAGTAACTTTTAATTGGAGCTTTCCAACCCTGGCAGCAATAAGAACTTGTTAACAGCTCTTGAATCAAGGGTATATATGTGCCTGAAACGCCATAATGGGAGAGGAAATAGGCAATTTTGAGTGGGAGAAAGCTAGCAGCAAGAGAGTTCAGCCTGTATCCCATGTTCTCATGTAACTGAGGACACAGGTGGGATCCAATGTCCTTGCCATGTGCCCTGGAGTAGCAGTCACACATGAGTTACAGATTCTCCTCAGTTCCCTCATGTACAGTTCCTGATTTAGACCATGTCTGTGGCACATGTGGAAAACGACCTTCAGCCTTTGCCCCCCACTATTTCCCCAACCTGTATTGATCCTTGGGGGTGTGCTATTTAGGGAAACTTACATGTACACTCATCCAACAGGTCAAACTGCCTTCCCCCCCAGATTGTTTCCTTTCAGGAAAACTGTGCAAGGGGGGAGGCTGTCCATCCAAATTGGGCATTGTGCTCACAGGAAGAGTGGAAAACCTAAAGCTGTGTGACTGTTCCACCAGGACATAGGTTGAAAACCCTGGAAACAACCTGTATTACTCCCTAGTCTATGAATCGAAAACTGCATCCTTCTATGGCTGCTTACAAAAAAATTACTTCATGATATACATTTGTTTGTGACATGTAATTTGTCCCTCAAGTAGGATTCTTTTTTATCCAGGCAGGTTTTCTGAATGAATGATTTGTCTGCACTCAGTCACTATAACTATTGTTAAATTTATTTAAATGTAGTAACCATTGCGTGAGACAGTAATATTTTAATTAGCTATCAGTTTAAGGCCATCACATAAAATCAGGCTTGGACAAGAACATGAATAAAGGGAATGAGAGAAGGAAATATAGCTCGCCTTCAGCCTCCTCTTGGGCTAAGCATAGTCCTTCTGACTCTTCCTGCTCTGAGGTTTAGTGTTGTGAGGAAAAATTCCAGACAGAATACTCAGCCATGGTGAAGTCTGTTGACCTGCTGTTGGATACAGGGAGAAACAGATCTCAGGCCAAAACACCAGACTTCATGGAGCAGAATACCAGCGGTTTTTCAGCCAACCTTCTCATTTGAAGGCACTAAAAATAATTTGCAGCTGTTTTACCCTCAACACCCTAAATTTGCTAGCTAACAACAGAATGCCAGAGCGGGACAAGCTCCATGTATGCCATCTTGAGCTCACTTACTGGAGGAAGGGTGGCATATAAATAGGGTTGGCAGGTCATGACCCAAACAACATTGCCATAACTTTAAATTTCTTGATGGCTTTCCTTGCTTGTTCTGTCTTCAGTATTGTTGTTCACTCTTTCTTCCTTCCCTGCCTTTTCCAGCTATGCCAAACAGGACTATAGGTGGGTCACACACTAGACAGAAGGGTCATGGTGGACAACAGGGCCAAGAGTGAGAGGGGTAGAGAAGCTGCTTCTGCTGTATTTGGGAAGACTTTAGGATAAATGCACATGCTCTGAGTTGATGCCTGGCAACACTGTGTACAAATGTAATTAATACATTAATTGAAATTAGGAATATTTTCTAGTTTGGCTTCTTTAATAACCATGCTGGTTGTTGGGTTTTGTTTTGTTTTCAAAAAACATATCCGGGGTGTATATATAACCAAGGCCAAATTCCTTTGTACTGAGTTAGAAAGCAGTTGCAGTGACAGAAGCCATTGTGTTTCACAATACTAAAATTCCAGAACAAAAAACAAAATGAAAACAGACTTTGACATAAGGCAAAAGGGGATTTTGCGTATATGTGTAGATTCACCCCTTTTTATGTATGGAATAATTCACACCAATATAGTTCCCTTACAAAGCAATCTAAAAAAAATTAAAACAATAAAAACTATTGGAACTTAATATAGTAAACAACTAACAAACTTTCATGAATTTTAAAAGAAAATATCTAAAATTAACAATTTCTTATGTTTCTGTACCGTGGGGTATTTTTCTTCCCCACAAATCTCTCTCTCCATTATGAGATAAATATTTAACAGGATTGAGTCATCAGTAGTTTGTCATGAAAGACTATATCTCTCTGTGAAGAAGTGCATTTTCTCCTAGGAGGTTGGCAAGCAGCAAACCTCCAATTGGCATTTTAAAGGAGCCTGGAAAGGAAGAAGTCCATCAATAGCTTTACAGACTTGCCTCTTAAGAAATGTTAATAGGTCCCACTAAAGACAATGGGATGGGCCAGTTCACCCTCCCCCTTCTCCAACCGGGGAATATAGATTTGGAGGACTGAGAAGACCAGAGAGACCATCAGGAAGGAAATTTATAGAATCTATACGAAGGAGACTTTGATTTGAGAAAATCTCAGTGCAACAAGAAATAGCTCTCCTTCTTTGGGATGCTGCTTTCTTGAGAGATCACACGGACACCCTCATCTGAGCAGGCTGCCATTGACCATGTGGCCAGTCAGAGGGTTGAAGGATGTTTTGAGGTAAAGGCAACTGTGTAGAGATCTGTAACTAGCTAAGCTTATAGAGCCTGTCCTATTTTACAATCCGATAGGGCATGTACATGGGAAGGGACAGAGGATTTGCATTTTTTACCAGTTTCTTTTGTTTCCTTTGCTCAAATCTGGTGCAGTGCTAAAAGTATATTTGTAGACATTTTCTTTTAAATAAATACTTTAAACTGTTAATGCTGGGAGTGGTTCTCTGTACCACATAGACCTCCACCATTTCAGACACACTATTTTAAAAGGGGCTCCAGGGGGGTTGGCAAGGGGCTATTCCTCCAAGGGCACCCAAGGCATTAAACTGTCCCCATGGTAGCCAGGTATTGGGCAAGCGGGAGGCACAGGGGCAAGGCCTCAGAGCTTAGAAGGGGAGCTGGGGGTCCTGATCCTCCCACTGGGGAATCCCTAAATTGATCTGGTGGTGGCAGCAGGCTATTCAAGAGTAAAAGAAAAGCACCTAGGAGGGCAGGGCAGAAACGGGTTCAGCAGGCCAGAGCAGGCACGTTCTGCCACACTCTCCACAGCACCTAAAATGGTTCCCTGTTCAAGTGTTTTTTAAAGTAAGCTCATGGGGTATTTTTTTTTAATCCTAATATGTTACATGGCCTTAGGGTAAAAAAGTATCCCAACGGCAAAATGCATAAATGCCTGGGGTTGTTTTTGGACTCTAGGTGCTTTTCCCCCACAGAAAGCAAACTGTAAGGGGTAGCTGGCTGTCCCAGGGACCCTGTTTCCTATTGCACAGTTGATAGCCCTAAGAGGACAGAGTTATATAGCCGCTTCTCTGGGCATTCTGCCAATAAAAGTGCAACCAGCATAAGAAACTCACTGCGAGCTTGGTTCCACATTTAAACTCTTAAAACTTCTTGAATAGCTTTTGTGTGATTTTTCAAAGCATTAGACACATGTGTTATTACTCTTAGTGCCTTGTAGAGACGTAACATATCCAGAAATTTTGAAGGCTTTGGGGGGAAAGCAGGGTGTGGGGGAAGGAAAGCATGGAGATATTATGAAAAATTGAAATATGTACTCTACTTCCTTCCTTATCAAGCCTAAAACTTATGTTACTGCTTTATCAACATAATGTGCATCATTTATAACTCAGCAAGCACATAAAATGGTACTCTTTGGAATATTTATGAAAGTTAAAATGATAAATACCTTAGTTTCCTACAAGCAAAATTGCAAATATAGCCGATATCAGAGACAGAGCGCTACAAACTGCGGCACCCTTTGGGCCTAAATATTCACTGCACAGTCCTCGCAAAGACATTCAGGTCCACCAAGAAGACTTTCAGTCGAATGTGCACTGTATCCGCGGGAACGCAGTACTGAGGTGTGTGGAGGTCCAATTTGGACTGAGGCCAAAGCGTGCAGGCAGAAGGGGCTGATGTTTTCCCAGGGTTGCTAACCTCCAGGTGGGGTTTGGAGTTCTCCCAGAGTTACAACTGGTTTCCAGACATCAGTTCCACTGGAGGAAGTGGCAGCTTTGGAGGGTGGATTCTGTGGCGTTATATCTCTGCTGAGCACCCTGCCCTCTCCAGGCACTACCCCCAAACCTCCAGGAATCCCCCAACCTGGAGTTGGCAACCCTACATTTTCCTGACCTGAATCAGCCCCCAGGTGGTCTCATGTGCCCCATTGATACATATGGTGCCCCCACCAAGGCAAACAGCAGAGCCAGTTTGGTGTAGTGGTTAAGTGTGCAGACTCTAATCTGGGAGAATCGGGTTTGATTCCCCCACTCCTCCACTCGCAGCTCCTGGATGACCTTGGGCAAGCCATAGTTCTGGCACAGCTGTTCTTGAAAAAGAACAGATTCTGTCAGAGCTCTCTCAGCCCCACTTACCTCACATGGTATCTGTTGTGGGGAGGGGAAGGGAAAGGAAAGGAGCTTGTAAGCCGCTCTGAGACTCCTTTGAGTAGTGAAGGGCGGGGTATAAATCCAATCTCTTCTCTTCTTCTTCTTCTTCTTCTTCTTCTTCTTCTTCTTCTTCTTCTTCTTCTTCTTCTTCTTCTTCTTCTTCTTCTTCTTCTTCTTCTTCTTCTTCTTCTTCTTTTTCTTCTCCTGGGAGGTATTTCAGGTTGCGAAAGTGGTGTGTGTGGCTTAACTGCCCTTTCCTCATATGTTGTGGTGCAGCTGAATTTCTCTCAAGGAACGTGTTGCGTATCTGTCAAGGGACTTGCAGCCCTGTGCTACCTTTGAATCTGTGTTTTATGTTTCGTCTAGAGTATACTATTGTCTTTGAAAGACTTCTCTTTGGATGTGACATACTAGCTCACTTAGAAGGCTTACTATATACGCATTTGCCATCTCAGGATCTTAACAGTTCTGTAAAGGTTTCTTGTGATCTTTTAAAGCTTGTGGCAATTAGAATGATCTTCTTTGTGATCTCTGTGCAGTCCCACACTCATGTTGGGCACCTGTACATGACCTTATCCGGAGAATATTCTAGAGCTAGCCTCAGTGGGTGGGCTCTCTCTCCCACTCTGGGGAACAGGCGCACACTGTGCATGTCTGGAGCAAGAGAGGGAGCCGCTCCCTACTCAGTTCCTTTTCGACCGCCCTTGTATTCACGCCCTGTTTCCTGCTTTGCCTCAGCTATGTATATTGTTCTTCTTTCTTCGTTTCTTCTTACTTCTTATTTCTTCCTTTGTCATCCTCTGCCATTCTTTGTTTAATTTTTTTTTGTCATACTGTCTTTTCTTTCTTCTACCTCACACCCTCCCCCATCCCATGCACATGATGGGCCTTACGCTCTTTTTAAAGGCGTGTCGGCATTGGGCTTCTAAAATTCCTTCTAACAATGGACAGGACTTATGCTTGCTTTGTCTCAGTGAGGAACACCATGTCAACGTTTGCCAGCACTGTGCTAAATTCACTAGACAAGCTCGTAGGAATTGTGCCACCCATCTTCAAGCCCTCCTTCTTGAATCTGCACTATTGCCCAGAATGTCCTCTGTAGCATCTCACTCAACTCCGCTGCCCGTGCAAAAGAAAAGGGACTCTATTGTTTCTACAGGCTCGGTCAAGTCTTCATAGACTAAGAAGCATAAAACCGGGCTGAAGCATTCAGATGACTCTGGTGCCACCACTTTGAAAGTGAAACAATCGAAGCTAGAGGTGCCTCATACTTTGTCAATGGTCAAGCGCATAATGATATCTGGGCTCTTGACCTCAACTCCAGTAGTGAGACCAGCTTCTGCTCCTACTGAGTTTGCCCTGCCTCATGAGGAACAGCCTCCAGCCTTGACTCTGGTCTTATCCTCATCCACGGACCAACTTCAGTTGGGGCAGCAGGTGGTTGTAGTCCCCTCTTGCTCACCGTAGTGAGGCATCAACCTCTCACTTTGAGGCCAAGTTACTGGGAATGGTTGCCTTCTCGAGACTCCCATTTGCCTTCCCAATTACTGGACTGCAAAGATCACTGTTATTGGGATAGTTCATTTTCTCGATATTGGGGATGTGACCATCATTGATACTCTTCCAGCTCACTCTCTCCTTCGACCCGTTGAACTCTATCTCCATATTGTCAAAGGTGGTACTATTGTTGGAGATCTCCTCAATCAGCTAGCTCTGATTATGGTTGGTGCTTCAAACATCCTTCCCGATACTACCACTCTCCAAGTAGGAGGTCTCATTCCCACTCCTCTTCTCACTTGATTGCACAGGCTCCTCCTGCCACTAAAATTTCAGTAACTCCCTTTATCATCTCTTCATAAGACATCCTACCAGATCACCCTGTTAGCTGATGTCTCCACTCTGAAGCTTTCAGTCCATGTGGCACAAACGTCTTTATAGTCCTCAACAGCCTCTTCTGCAGCTGGCTCTGACCACTTCAGGTGATGAGGATCTTGATGTCACTTTGATGGGGGACGATGTGTTCCGATTTCTGAGTCCCGAGTTCCGAGAATGGAGTTCCGTGATCCGATTTCCAAGAACGGATTTCCGAGTCCCGAGTTCTGAGAACGGAAATCCGAGTCCAGAGTTCCGAGACCGGAATTACGAGTCCCGAGTTTGGAGAACGGAAATCGGAGTCCCGAGTTCCGAGAACGGAATTCTGAGTCCAGAGTTCCGAGAACGGAATTCTGAGTCCAGAGTTCCGAGAACGGAATTCCATGTTCCGAGTTTTGAGACCAGAATTCCGAGTCCAGAGTCCCGAGACCGGAAATCCAAGTCCCGAGTTCCGAGACTGGAATTCCGAGTCCCTAGAATGGAGTTCCGTGTTCCGAGTTCCGAGAACGGAATTCCATGTTCCAAGTTCCGAGTATGGAATTCCGAGTCCCGAGAACAGAATTCCGAGTCCGGAGTACCGAGAACAGAATTCTGAGTCCCGAGTTCCTAGAATGGAATTCTGTCTTCAGATTTCCGAGAACGGAATTCCATGTTCCGAGTTCCAAGTATGGAATTCTGTGTTCCGATTTCTGAGTCCCGAGTTCCGAGAACAGAGTTCCGTGATCCGATTTCCAAGAACAGAATTCTGAGTACCGAGTTCTGAGAATGGAGTTCCGAGTCCCGAGTTCCGAGGAGGGAGTTCCGAGTCCCCAGTTCCGAGAATGGAATTCCGTGTTCCAAGAACGGAATTCCGAGTCCCGAGTTCCGAAAACGTAATTCCGAGTCCTGAGTTCTGAAAACGGAGTTCCGTTTTCTGAGACCGGAATTCCGTGTCCCGAGTTCTGAGAACGGAATTCTGAGTCCTGAGTTTCGAGAATGGAATTCCATGTTCCGAGTTCTGAGACTGGAATTCTAAGTCCAGAGTCCCGAGACCGGAGATCGGAGTCCCGAGTTCCGAGATCGGAATTCCGAGTCCTGAGTTCCGAGAATGGAATTCCGATTCCTGAGTGCTGAGAATGGAATTCCGAGTTCCGATTTCTGAGAATGGAATTCCGAGTCTCGAGTTCCGAGAACGGAGTTCTGTGTTCCAAGTTCCGAGAACGGAATTCCGATTCCCGAGTTCCGAGACCGGAATTCCGCGTCCGGAGTTCCGAGACCGGAATTCCGAATCCCGAGTTCCAAGAATGGAATTCCATGTTCCGAGTTCCGAGAATGGAATTCCAAGTCCAGAGTCCCGAGACCGAAATTTCGAGTCCTTGAGTTCCGAGACCGGAATTCTGAGTCCCGAGTTCCAAGAACGGAATTCCATGTTCCGAGTTCCAAGTATGGAATTCCGAGTCCCGAGTCCCGAGACCGGAAATCTGAGTCCAGAGTTCCGAGACCGGAATTCCGAGTCCCAAATTCCGAGAACGGAGTTCTATGTTCCATGTTCCGAGAACGGAATTCCGATTCCTGAGTTCCGAGACCGGAATTCCGTGTCCCGAGTTCTGAGAACGGAATTCTGAATCCAGAGTCCCAAGAATGGAATTCCATGTTCCGAGTTCTGAGACCAGAATTCCGAGTCCAGAGTCCTGAGACCGGAAATCCAAGTCCCGAGTTCCGAGACTGGAATTCCGAGTCCCGAGAATGGAGTTCCGTGTTCCGAGTTCCGAGAACAGAATTCCATGTTCCAAGTTCTGAGAACAGAATTCCGAGCCCGGAGTTCCGAGAACAGAATTCTGAGTCCCGAGTTCCTAGAATGGAATTCTGTCTTCCGATTTCCGAGAACGGAATTCCATGTTCCGAGTTCCAAGTATGGAATTCTGTGTTCCGATTTCTGAGTCCCGAGTTCCGAGAACAGAGTTCCGTGATCCGATCTCCAAGAACAGAATTCTGAGTACCAAGTTCTGAGAATGGAGTTACGAGTCCCGAGTTCCGAGAAGGGAGTTCCGAGTCCCCAGTTCCGAGAATGGAATTCCGTGTTCCAAGTTCCAAGAACGGAATTCCGAGTCCCGAGTTCCGAAAACGTAATTCCGAGTCCCGAGTTCTGAAAACGGAGTTCCGTTTTCTGAGACCGGAATTCCAAGTCCCGAGTTCCGAGTATGGAATTTCCGAATCCCGAGGCCAGAAATCTGAGTCCCAATTTCCGAGAATGGAATTCCATGTTCCGAGTTCCGGGTATGGAATTCCGAGACCAGAGTCCCGAGACCGGAAATCCGAGTCCCGAGTTCTGAGAACAGAATTCCATGTTCCGAGTTCCAAGAACGGAATTCCGAATCCCGAGTTCTGAGAACGGAATTCCGTGTTCCGAGGTTCCGAGAACGGAATTCCGAGTCCGGAGTTCCGAGACCAGAATTCTGAGTTCTGGGAATGGAATTCCGAGTCCCGAGTTCCGAATCCGGAATTCCGAGTCCTGAGACTGTAATTCCGAGTCCAGAGTCCCAAGACCGGAAATCCGAGTCCCGAGTTCTGAAAATGGAGTTCCGTGTTCCGAGACCGGAATTCCAAGTCCCGAGTTCCAAGAACGGAATTCCGAGTCCGGAGTACTGAGAACGGAATTCTGAGTCCCAAATTCCAAGAACAGAATTCTGAGTCCTGGGTTCCAAGAATGGAATTCTGTGTTCCGATTTACGAGTCCCGAGTTCCGAGAACGGAGTTCTGAGTCTGGAGTTCGAGACCGGAATTCCGCGTCCACAGTTCCGAGACCAGAATTCCGAGTCCTGAGTTCCAAGAACGGAATTCTGATTCCTGAATGCTGAGAACGGAATTCCGAATCCCGAGTTCCGAGAACGGAATTCCGAGTTCCGAGAACGAAATTCCGAGTCCCGAATTCCGAGAACGGAGTACTGTGTTCCAAGTTCCGAGAACGGAATTCCAATTCCCGAGTTCCGAGAACGAAATTCCATGTCCGGAGTTCCGAGACTGGAATTCCGAATCCCGAGTTCCGAGACTGGAATTCCATGTTCCGAGTTCTGAGACTGGAATTCCAAGTCCTGAGTTCCGAGACTGGAATTCCGAATTCCGAATCCCGAGAACGGAATTCTGTGTTCCAAGTTCTGAGAACGGAATTCCGATTACCGAGTTCCGAGACCGGAATTCTGCGTCCCGAGTTCTGAGAACAGAATTCTGAGTCCTGAGTTCCAAGAATGGAATTCCATGTTCCGAGTTCTGAGACTGGAATTCGAAGTCCAGAGTCCCAAGACCAGAAATCCGAGTCCCAAGTTCCAAGACCGGAATTCCGAGTCCCGAGTTCCAAGTATGGAATTCCGAATCCCGAGACCAGAAATCCGAGTCCTGAGTCCTGAGAATGGAGTTCCAAGTCCCGAGTTCCGAGACCGGAATTGCGCGTCTGGAGTTCCGAGACTGGAATTCCACGTCTGGAGTTCCGAGAACAGAATTCCGAGTCCCAAGTTCCGAGAACGGAATTCCGATTCCCGAGTGCTGAGAACGGAATTCCGAGTCCCGAGTCCCGAGTTCCAAGAATGGAATTCTGAGTCCAGAGTTCTGAGAATGGAATTCCAAGTCCATAGTTCCAAGAACGGAATTCCGAGTTTCGAGTTCCGAGAACGGAATTCCGAGTCCCGAATTCCGAGAACGGAGTTCTGTGTTCCAAGTTCCGAGAATGGAATTCCGATTCCCGAGTTCCGAGACCAGAATTCCATGTCCGGAGTTCCGAGACCGGAATTCCGAATCCCGAGATCCGAGAATGGAATTCCATGTTCCGAGTTCTGAGACTGGAATTCCAAGTCCAGAGTCCCGAGACCGGAAATCCGAATGCCAAGTTCCAAGAATGGAATTTCATGTTCCGAGTTCCGAGTATGGAATTCCGAGTCCCGAGTCCTGATACTGGAAATCCGAGTACCGAGAACGGAATTCCGAGTTCCGAGTTCCGAGACCCGAATTCCGAGAAAGAAGTTCTGTGTTCCAAGTTCCAAGAACGGAATTCCGATTCCCTAGTTCCGAGACTGGAATTCCACGTCCGGAGTTCCGAGACCGGAATTCCGAATCCCGAGTTCCGAGAATGGAATTCCATGTTCCGAGTTCTGAGGCTGGAATTCCAAGTCCAGAGTTCTGAGACCGGAATTCCGAGTCCTGAATTCCGAGAACAGAGTTCTGAGAACGGAATTCGATTACCAAGTTCCGAGACTGGAATTCCGCGTCCCGAGTTCTGAGAACAGAATTCTGAGTCCTGAGTTCCGAGAATGGAATTCCATGTTCCGAGTTCTGAGACTGGAATTCCAAGTCCCGAGTCCCAAGACCAGAAATCCGAGTCCAGAGTTCCGAGATCAGAATTCCGAGTTCCGAGTTCCGAGAATGGAATTCTGTGTTCCGAGTTTCAAGTCCTGAGTCCTGAGAATGGAGTTCCGAGTCCCGAGTCCCGAGACTGGAATTCCGCGTCTGGAGTTCTGAGACTGGAATTCCACGTCCGGAGTTCCGAGAATGGAATTCCGAGTCCCAAGTTCCGAGAACAGAATTCCAATTCCTGAGTGCTGAGAACGGAATTCCGAGTCCCGAATTCTGAGAATGGAATTCCGAGTCCATAGTTCCGAGAACGGAATTCCGAGTCCCGAGTTCTGAGAATGGAATTCCGAGTCCATAGTTCCAAGAATGGAATTCTGAGTTCCGAGTTCCGAGAATGGAATTCTGAGTCCCGAGTTCCGAGAACGGAGTTCTGTGTTCCAAGTTCCGAGAACGGAATTCCGATTCCCGAGTTCCGAGACCGGAATTCCGCGTTTGGAGTTCCGAGACCGGAATTCCGGGTCCCGAGTTCCGAGAATGGAATTCCATGTTCCGAGTTCTGAGAATGGAATTCCAAGTCCAGAGTCCCGAGACCGAAATTCCGAGTCCTTGAGTTCCGAGACTGGAATTCTGAGTCCCGAGTTCCAAGAACGGAATTCCATGTTCCGAGTTCCGAGTATGGAATTCCGAGTCCCGAGTCCCGAGACCGGAAATCTGAGTCCAGAGTTCCGAGACCGGAATTCCGAGTCCCAAATTCCGAGAACGGAGTTCTGTGTTCCACGTTCCGAGAACGGAATTCCGATTCCTGAGTTCCGAGAACGGAATTCCGTGTCCCGAGTTCTGAGAACGGAATTCTGAGTCCTGAGTTTCGAGAATGGAATTCCATGTTCCGAGTTCTGAGACTGGAATTCTAAGTCCAGAGTCCCGAGACCGGAGATCGGAGTCCCGAGTTCCGAGATCGGAATTCCGAGTCCCGAGTTCCGAGAATGGAATTCCGATTCCTGAGTGCCGAGAACGGAATTCCGATTTCCGATTTCCAAGAACTGAGTTCCATGTTCCGAGTTTTGAGAACGGAATTCCGAGTCCCAAGTTCCGAGAATGGAATTCCGATTCCTGAGTGCCGAGAACGGAATTCCGAGTTCCGATTTCCAAGAACTGAGTTCCATGTTCCGAGTTTCGAGAACGGAATTCCGAGTCCCGAGTGCTGAGAATTCTGAGTTCCAAAACGGAATTCCGAGTCCTGATTTCCGAGAATGGAATTCTGAGTCCAGAGTTCCTAGAACAGAATTCTTGTCTAAATTTTCCTGTTGCCCTCCCCACGGGTCTTCATGTCTCAAATCCCATTCCGGTCTCGGAACCCCGGACTCGGAATTCCGGTCTTGGAACTCAGAACAAGGAATTCCATTCTCGGAACTCGGAACACAGAATTCTGGTTTCGGAACTCGGGACTCAGAATTCCATTCTCAGAACTCGGAACACGGATCTCCGGTCTTGGAACTCCAGACTCGGAATTCCGGTCTCGAAACTCCGGACTCGGAATTCTGTTCTTGGAACTCAGAACACGGAATTCCGGTCTCAGAACTTCGGGACACGGATTTTTATTCTCGGAACTCGGGACTTGGAATTCTGGTCTCGGAACTCGGAACATGCAATTCCGTTCTCAGAACTCAGAACACGGAAATCGGGTCTTGGAACTCAGAACATGGAATTTCTTTCTCGGAACTCGGGACTCGGAATTCTGGTCTCGGAATTCTGGAGTCGGAACTCCGGACACAGTCTCGAAACTCGGTCTCGAAACTCGGAACAAGGAATTCTGTTCTCGGAACTCGGAACACAGAATTCCGGTCTTGGAACTCGGGACTTGGAATTCCATTCTCGGAACTTGGGACTCGGAATTCTGTTCTTTGAACTCCGGACTCGGAATTCCGGTCTCGGAACTCCGAACTCGGAATTCCGGTCTCAAAACTCGGAACATAGAATTCTGTTCTAGAAACTCAGAACACGAAATTCCGTTCTCGGAACTCGGGGACTTGGAATTCCATTCTCGGAACTCGGAACATGGAATTCCATTCTCGGAACTCGGGACTCGGAATTCCGGTCTCGGAACCCCGGACTCGGAATTCAGGTCTCGGAACTCGGAACAAGGAATTCCGTTCTCGGAACTCGGAACACGGAATTCCGGTCTCGGAACTCGGAATTCCATTCTTGGAACTCGGGACTCAGAATTCTGTTCTTGGAACTCCGGACTCGGGATTCCAGTCTCGGATCTCGGGACTCGGAATACCGGTCTTGTAACTTGGTACATAGCATTCCATTCTTGGAACTCGGAACAGAATTCCGGTCTCGGAACTCGGGACTTGGAATTCCGTTCTTGGAACTCGGAACACAGAATTCGGGTCTCGGATCTGGGGACTCGGAATTCCGTTCTTGGGACTCGGAATTCCGTTCTCGGAACCCTGACTCGGCATTCCGTTCTCGGTACTCAGGACTTGCAATTCCGTTCTCGGATCTTGAGACTCGGAATATCCTGCATTCAATAATACTTTGCTTCATTAAAGAAGGGAACTTTGGAAAACTGCTGAATAGCCGTTCCTGTCTTGATTATATATATTTTCCCTCCCAGTAGAACCTAAAATCCAGAGGACGATGCTACTGAAACTGATAGTCTAGTCACAAAAGGGGCTTTCCTGACTTCCTGTCTGTTTTTCCAGAGTGTTTGTTTGTATTGGTGTCTGAATTGGTTTTTCGAGGCTGACCCTGGGATGTTTCTCTGACTTCAGGCTTCCTGAGGCAAAGTCTCCTTCAAAGCAATGGAGGGGTGGAGAAGAAAAAAGAATCTGAATGGGTTGTTTAAGCTGCACTGAGGAACTAAGCCCAAGAGAAAGTTTTCCACAGGGGTGCCAAGGCAGATGTTGTGTGCTGGACTAGTCACCGGGTTGAGCTCATCCTGGAAGACACCCTGTGCATGTTGATGTGGTGGGTTGGGAAAAGCATTTTAGAGCAGAAGGGGAAACAATAGGGAGTTCCGAGTATGGAATTCCAAGTCCGGAGTTCCAAGACCGGAATTCTGAGTCCCGAGACCGGAATTCCGAGTCCCGAGTTCTGAGAATGGAATTCTGTGTTCCGATTTCCGAATCCTGAGTCCTGAGAATGGAGTTCCGAGTCCCGAGTTCTGAGAACAGAATTCCGCGTCTGGAGTTCCGAGACTGGAATTCCACGTCCGGAGTTTCGAGAACGGAATCCTAAGTCCCGAGTTCCGAGAACGGAATTCCGATTCCTGAGTGCTGAGAACAGAATTCTGAGTCCCGAGTTCCGAGAACGGAATTCCGAGTCCAGAGTTCCGAGAACGGAATTCTGAGTCCCAAGTTCCGAGAACGGAATTCCGAGTTCCAAGTTCCGAGAACGGAATTCCGAGTTCCAAGTTCCGAGAACAGAATTCCGATTTCCGATTTCCGAGTCCTGAGTCCTGAGAATGGAGCTCCGAGTCCCGAGTTCCAAGAATGGAATTCCATGTTCCGAGTTCCAAGTATGGAATTCCGAGTCCCGAGTTCCGATACCAGAATTCCACATCCGGAGTTCCGAGACTGGAATTCCACATCCGGAGTTCGGAGAATGGAATTCCGAGTCCCGAGTTCTGAGAACGGAATTCCGATTCCTGAGTGCTGAGAACGGAATTCCGAGTCCCAAGTTCCGAGAATGGAATTCCGAGTCCATAGTTCCGAGAATGGAATTCCGAGTCCAGAGTTCCGAGAATGGAATTCCGAGTCCATAGTTCCGAGAAACGGAATTCCAAGTCCCGAGTTCCGAGAACGGAATTCCGAGTCCCGAGTTCCGAGAACGGAATTCCGAGTCCCGAGTTCCGAGAATGGAGTTCCGAGTCCCGAGTTTCGAGAACGGAATTCCGAGTTCCGAGTTCCGAGAACGGAATTCTGAGTTCCGAGTTCCAAGAACGGAGTTCCATGTTCCGAGTTTCGAGAACAGAATTCCGAGTCCCGAGTTCTGAGAACGGAAGTTCGATTCCTGAGTGCTGAGAACGGAATTCCGAGTCCCGAGTTCCGAGAACGGAATTCCGAGTCCAGAGTTCCGAGAATGGAATTCCGAGTCCATAGTTCCGAGAATGGAATTCCGAGTCCCGAGTTCCGAGAACAGAATTCCAAGTCTCGAGTTCCGAGAACGGAATTCCGAGTCCCGAATTCCGAGAACGGAGTTCCGAGTCCCGAGTCCCGAGAACGGAATTCCGAGTTCCGAGAACGGAATTCCGAGTTCCGAGTTCCAAGAATGGAGTTCCATGTTCCGAGTTTCGAGAACGGAATTCCGAGTCCCGAGTGCTGAGAATGGAATTCCGAGTTCCGAAAACGGAATTCCGAGTCCTGATTTCCGAGAATGGAATTCTGAGTCCAGAGTTCCTAGAACAGAATTCCGAGTCCCGAGTTCCGAGACTGGAATTCCGAGTCTCGAGTACTGGAAACAGTATTCCGAGTTCCGAGAACGGAGTTCCGTGTTCCGTGTTCCGAGACAGAGTTCCATGTTCCGAGTTCCAAGAACGGAATTCCGAGTCCCGAGTCCCAAGGCCAGAAATCCGAGTCCCGAGTTCTGAGAATGGAATTCCATGTTCCAAGTCCCGAGAACGGAATTCTGAATCCCGAGTTCCAAGAATGGAGTTCCATGATCTGATTTCCAAGAACAGAATGCTGAGTACCGAGTTCCGAGAATGGAGTTCCAAGTCCCGAGTTCCGAGAAGGAGTTCCGAGAACGGAATTCCGTGTTCCAAGATCGGAATTCCAAGTCCCGAGTTCTGAGTATGGAATTCCGTGTCCGGAGTTCCGAGACCAGAATTCCGAGTCTCGAGTACTGAAAACGGAATTCCGAGTTCCAAGAATGGAGTTCAGTGTTCTGAGTTCCGAGACGGAGTTCCATGTTCCAAGTTCCAAGAACGGAATTCTGAGTCCCGAGTCCTGAGGCCAGAAATCCGAGTCCCGATTTCCAAGAACGGAATTCTATGTTCCGAGTTCCGGGTATGGAATTTCGAGATCAGAGTCCCGAGACTGGAAATCTGAGTCCCAAGTTCTGAGAATGGAATTCCATGTTCCAAGTTCCGAGAACGGAATTCCGAATCCCAAGTTCCAAGAATGGAGTTCCGTGTTCTGAGTTCCGACAACAGAATTCCGAGTCCCGAGTTCCAAAAATGGAATTCCGAGTCCCGAGTTCCAAAAATGGAATTCTGAGTCCACAGTTCCGAAAATGGAATTCTGAGTCCCGAGTTTCAAGAACGGAATTCTGAGTTCCGAGAACAGGATTCCGAGTCCCGAGTTCCAAGAACGGAATTCCGAGTCCCGAGTTCCGAGAACAGAATTCCAATTCCCGAGTGCTGAGAATGGAATTCCGAGTCCCGAGAACGGAATTCCGAGTCCAGAGTTCCAAGAACAGAATTCTGAGTCCCGAGTTCCGAGACCGGAATTCCGAGTTCCGAGTTCGGAGAATGGAATTCCGAGTCCCAAGTTCCGAGTTCCAAGAACGGAATTCCATGTTCCGAGTTCCGAGACCGGAATTCCGAGTCCAGAGTCCCGAGACCGGACATCCGAGTCCCGAGTTCTGAAAATGGAGTTCCGTGTTCCGAGACCGGAATTCCGAGTCCTGAGTTCTGAGAACGAAATTCCAAGTCCGGAGTACTGAGAACGGAATTCTGAGTCCCGAGTTCCAAGAATGGAATTCCGAGTCCCAAGTTCCGAGAATGGAATTCTGTGTTCTGATTTCCGAGTCCCGAGTCCCAAGAACGGAATTCCGTGTTCAGAGTTCCGAGACTGGAATTCCACGTCTGAATTCCGAGAATGGAATTCCGAGTCCCAAGTTCCGAGAACGGAATTCCGATTCCCGAGTGCTGAGAATGGAATTCCGAGTCCAGAGGGATGATGTGGTTTGACAGGGTTCTCTCTCTCTTATGGAGGGCCCCAAATCTTACCTGGAACTCATCACCCAACTGGCCACAGTTTTGCAAGTGTGACGTGCTACCAATACAACCATGGTAATGGATGTTATCCATCACTTAGTGCAAGTGGACCTACCACCCTCCATGATCCTGCCACTGCTTCCTGTTTACCTGGTGACCCTTAAGCACCATGGAATCACCCTGATTCAATACCTCCAGTATCAGAGGTACGATGCTTTATATAAGATCCAAGAGTCTTTGGCAACTTTGGCAACCAAGGCCAAGCAGGGTCCACAGCTTGCTCCCCCATACCATGAGGGCAGAAAGGTTGACTCACTGGCTAAGAAAATCTACTCTTTGCAATCTATGACTGTCCACATTCACAGCTATTTATCCTACCTCCCTGCTTATGTCTTTAATATGGCTTCTGTTGTTCACCTCATTCCAGATTCCATACCAGAAGATGTCCATGCTACTTCTTCCAACAACAACCACCTTTACTGGCATTGCTACTTTTTGGCAGCTCTTTCAGAGGTCTGTGACATCTCTAAACAACAAATCAACTCTATTTGTCATGCTGTTGGGTGTTCCTCAAAGACTTTGGTTACCTCCATAGCTCTTTGGCAGAATGCATGGTTGCACTCCATGTCTCTACAACCAATGTCAAATCAAAGATTGAGGACCTCCCATTTGATGAGGATGGCCTCTTTCATTCTACCACTGATGACATCCTGAAGGCAGTGGATGACAGCCACAAAAAGGCATGAAACCTAGGGGTCTCTCAGCAGTCCACCCAGTGGCCTCAGTCTTGATAATGGAGGCCTCAATTCTCTAAGCGTCATCACTCTCCTCCACCAGATGCTTGGAGATGGAGGTCAATCAATAACAAGCCTTCCTGCTCTGCTAAGTTTAAAACTCCTACCATGAAGCGTACTCCACAACCCAAGCAGTCAGTCTGATCTGCTTGCTTGGTCACTGCCTCCTTCTCTTCTTGCCATCACCTCACCCGTGGGCACCAGACTTCTTCCCTACTTAGCAGCTTGGGAAGCCATTACAACAGATCACTGGGCCCTTACCAGCATACGGGTGGGGTACACCATAGAGTTAATTTTGCTACTGATCCTCCATCACTTCATTATTACACTGGTTTCTCCCCTCTCATCCAGGAGGTTGAAGCCCTTCTAGAAAAAGGTGCTATCCATCTGATTTCAATCATGACATGGACTCTGGGCTTCTATTCCAAATATTTCATAGTCTCCAAACAGGGTGATCTGAGTGATTATGGATCTCCATGACCTGAACTCATTCATCAAATACAAGAAATTCTGCATGATTATGCTCCAATCTATTCTCTCTTTTCTACCAAAAAATGGGTGGGTGGCATCTATAGACCTACATGATGCCTATTTCCACCTAACCATCCATCCTCAACATCAATGCTTTCTTCAATTTGCCATTGGAAATTACCACTTTCAGTACAGAGTCCTTCCTTTTGGACTTTCAATGGTGCCCCACATTTTCACCAAGATCATGGCTGTGGTGGCGGTGAAGCTCCATCAGCCAGGGGTAATGCTCTACCCTTATATCGATGACTGTCTTGTAGTTGCCCCCTCAAAGTCATAGTTAGAGATGAATGTGCAATTCACACTGTATCTCCTGAC
This sequence comes from Gekko gecko, assembly GCA_029375565.1. NCBI lineage: Eukaryota > Metazoa > Chordata > Lepidosauria > Squamata > Gekkonidae > Gekko > Gekko gecko. Next base: position 23,915,363 of record JAPDNY010000008.1, on the reverse strand, counting down.
TTGCTTGGGTCTCTGTGTGAATCCAAAGAAATCCTTTCTTCAGCCATTTCAAACCCTGCAGTTTATCAGGGCACTCCTCAATATGTGTCAGGACAGGCTATTTCTTCCCTGGTCTTGAGCATTATCCATACGTGCACTGACCATCACCTCTCTGGCCTCTTGTGTTCAGTCAGCAAGATTGCTCATGAAGCTCCTCAGCTTCTTTGCGTCAATGGTCTTCATGGTTCCACTTGCTAATCTCTGCATGTGCCCTCTGCAACTGTGATTCCTTTAGTCCTTCTGCCCACACACCCAGTCTCTGGAAATGATGCTTACTCTTCCTTCCAACGTTTTGGAATCTCTCTGTTGGTGGACCATCAAGGAGAACCTTCTATGCGGCATGCCATTTCGGCACCCTCCAGACTCAGGTTCTTCTCCCCACAGATGCTTTGCTCTGGGATTGGGGAGCTCAGTGCATGAACCTCTTGGTGAGCAGCAGGTGATCTCCTGCTGAGACTGGACTTCACATCAATTGCCTAGAACTTATGGCAGTACATTATGCTCTCTAGTCTTTTGCCTGCATCTTGCGAACAGGGTAATACGGGTCACATTCGACAATGTTGCTACAGTTTTTTACATTGACAAGGAGGGGGGCACAGGTTCCCAGAACTTGTGCAAAAATGTGATCACCCCGTGGGAGTGGTGCCTGCTCCATAATGTGACTCTTTTGATGATACATATTTCTGGCATCCTCAATGTCCAGGCAGATTTTCTGAGCCACTCGACTGCCCCCGAGACTGAATGGAGCCTAAATTTTCAGTACCTCCATCCTATTTTTTGGCAGTTTGGCCACCCATTGATCAAAGGCTTTGCAACTGCAGACAATACTAAAGCTCTGATTCTTCAGTCATGGCAGGCCACATCCAACAGGGATGCGTTCCTCCACCAGTGGACCGGGAGTCTGCACTATTTCTTCCCGCTGTTCCCACTGATTCTCCAAATACTGCAGAAAATTGTCCATAACGAAACTTCCTGCATTCTGATCACTCCTTGGTGGCCAAGACAGCCTTGGTTTCCTCACCTGCTCCATCTCTCCAGGAGGACCTTCCTACCCCTTCCTCCAGCGCCAGACCTTCTTTCTCGGGATTGAGGCCAGGTGCTGCATCATGATCCAGGGTTCTTCAAATTGACCAACTGGTGGATTCTTCACTTAATTTTTCTCCTGCAGGCCATGACATTCTTCTGAACTCTTGAAAACCATCTACATTGCACATATTCAGTGAAATGGTTTCATTTTTTCTGGTCTCATTTTTCTGCCTTTCTTCACACCTTTCTTCAGTTTCGTTATCCCTCTCAGACATTTTTTCCTATTTGGTCTCCTTGTGGGATGCAGGGCTCTTTTTTCCTTGATGAAAGTTTATCTGGCAGCTATTTCAGTGAACCACTGCCAGATTGAGGGTTCTACAGTCTTCTCCCATCAATTGACCAAATCCTTCTTAAAAGATCTTCTCCATCTCTGTTCATCTATGAAGCCCGTGATACCTGCCTTGAGTCTCTTGTTGGTTTTGTACCAGCTTATGTGCCACCTCTTCGAACCGCTGGTTATGATGGATCTCCACTTGCTCTCCTGAAAGACTGCCTTTCTAGTGGCTATTACTACAGCAAAGCAGGCGAGTCGCATATGTGCTTTCAGAACAGATCCTCCTTACGCTGTCTGTTACAAAGATAAAGTGTCTCTCCATCCAGATCCAGCCTTTCCACCTTAAGTTCTCTTGACCTTTCATTTATCATGGTCTTTGACCTTACCGACCTTTTTCTCAGAACCAAAAGGTGATGCTCAAAAGGCCCTCCATACTTTGGATGTTCGCAGAGCCCTTTCATTTCATTTACGTTGTACTCAGCCCTTCTGCAAAGTCTCCCACCTTTTCATTGCCTAGGTAGAGCCACAAAAGGGTGACAAAGTTTCCTCACAAAGACAGGCTCGATGGGTCTCTTTGACCATTTTCCCTCTGTTATGAACTCACGAAGTAGCCCCTACCTGCCTTTATCTGAGCCCACTTCACAATGGATGTTTCAATATCCACAGCCTTCCTGGCTGGTATCCCACTCAATGATGTCTGTGTGGCTGCTACATGGTCATAAGAGAAGCCAATGTTGGATCAGGCCAATGGCCCATCCAGTCCAACACTCTGTCACACAGTGGCCAAAAATACCAGGTGCCATCAGGAGGTCCACCAGTGGGGCCAGGACACTAGAAGCCCTCCCACGGTTGCCCCCCCAAGCACCAAGAATACACTGCATCACTTGCACCAGACCGAGAGTTCCTATCTATACCTTATGGCTAATAGCCACTGATGGACCTCTGCGCCATATGTTTATCTAATTCCCTCTTGAAGCTGTCCATGCTTGTAGCTACTGCCACCTCCTGTGGCAGTGAATTCCATGTGTTAATCACTCTTTGGGTGAAGAAGTACTTCCTTTTATCTGTTTGAACCCGACTGCTCAGCAATTTCATCGAGTGCCTACGAATTCTTGTATTGTAAGAAAGGGAGAAAAGCACTTCTTTCTCGACCTGCTCTATCCCATGCATAATCTTGTAAACCTCAATCACGTCACCACTCAGCCATCGTTTCTCCAAGCTAAAGACCCCAAGTACTTTAACCTTTCTTCATAGGGAAAATGTTCAAGCCCTTTTATCATTCTAGTTGCCCTTTTCTGCACTTTTCCAGTGCTATAATATCCTTTTTGAGGTGTGGTGACCAGAATGTACACCAGTACTCCAAATGAGGTTGCACCATCAATTTATACAGGGACATTATGATGCTGGATGATTTGTTTTCAATTCCCTTCCTAATAATCCCTTCCTAATAAGTCCTCTCCATCAACCTTTGTGTCCCACTATGCACTCAATGTTCAAGCTTGATGGGATGCTGTTGTTTGGCCAGGTGCTTCTTCAGTCCATCTTCTTTTGATATCAACACTCCAGGTTCTCTGGTAGACCTACAAGGTAACATATTTTGATTATTCATTCCCTCTTCTCTGCTGGCCAGCACCCTCCTCCAGTGGGCTCAGCTGTTCAGTCATCCAAGGGTGGGACTGCACAGAGACCATGAAGAAGATAAACAGGTTGCTTTCCTGTAACTGATGATCTTCTAGTGGTCCTCTGTGCCGTACCACAAACTTGCCCAGCCTTCCCCACTGCTGGCATCTCTTGGTCACTTACCTTTTTCGTCAAGACTTATTGGTAGCATTCGAAGGATCTGAGTGGGAGGCGGCTCTCTCCCTTGCTCTAGGCGTGCACAGTGTGTGCCTGTTCCCCAAAGTGGGAGAGAGAGTCCACCAAAAACTTCTGAGGCTAGCTCTAGAATATTCTCTGGATGAGGTCATGCACAGGTACCCAACCCAATTGTGGTACTGCACAGAGGACCACTCGAAGATCGTCAGTTACAGGTAAGCAACCTGTTTTTTCTTTATGCTCTGAGAGAAGGAATTGTTTATGCTCTGAGAGAAGGAAGGCTGGCCATAGAGTTCTGATTCCAAAATATCTGAAAGAATTATTATTTAGCTGCCGTGTTTATGGTTCTTCTTTCAGAGCACTGACTTCTACAACTTCCTTGTAATGACTTATGAGATCATTTCCCCAGAGCACCAGGAAAGCTGGGTTTTAAAACCCTTTATGCCCCACAGTGCAGATGAACATTTGTAATCACCAACAGTTAGTGGCAAGTACTCTTGCCAGACATCATGTCACCAGCCAGGAACATGGTGAGTTTACTGTCTAGCCTTCTAGCCTTAGCCTTAATTTCTGCCATACGAGAGGTAGTAAAAAATAAAAGTTGAACATCGAAAGCACACATTTTGTAGGAAACAAAAAGTAGTCTCACACAGACCCAATAGGGCTAGCAGCATATTGGCATATCAAGTTAAACTTTATAATACTGAAAACATTATAGCATGTTCACTGTGGACAAAATTAGTCACATTTTACAATAAATGCATACTCAAAAATATATTGTGTATGTCTACAAATGAATCAAAACTGTAAGAGATCATACCAGTGGTCCATCTAGTCCAACATTCTGTTTCACACACTGGCCAACCAGTTGCCCTGGAGGGCCAGCAGACAGGGAATACCAGCTAAATTCCCCTGAGGTTGCCTCCTAGCACTGGTATTTAGTGGTTACCACCTCTGAATATGGAGGTTCTCTTTATTCACCTTGGTTTAGTAGCCATTGTTAGACCTAGCCCCAATGAATCTGTCCAAGCCCCTTTTAAAGCCATTTGTGCTAGTGACAACCCTGACCTGGGTGGCCCAGGCTAACCCAATCTCATCAGATCTTGGAAGCTAACCAGTCACCCCTGGTTAGTACTTGGATGAGAGACCACCAAGGAAGTCCAAGGTTGCAATGCAATGGCAAGGAACCTCTGAATGTCTCTTTCCTTGAAAACCCTAAAAGTTTGCCATAATTTGGCTCAGCTTGATGTACTTTCCACCACCATGCTAACTACATCCACTACATGCAGAGGAGTTTAATTACTCGCTGTGTAAAGAAGTGCTTCCTTTTCACCATCTTGAGTCCATTGCTCATGAACTTCACTGGGGGGCCTATAGAATCATAGAGTTGGAAGGGGCCATAAAGGCCCTCTAGTCCAACCCCCTACTCAATGCAGGATCAGCCTAGAGCATCCCTGACAAGTGTTTGTCCAGCCGCTGCTTAAAGACTGCCAGGGAAGGGAAACTCACCACCTCCCTAGGCAGCTGATTCCACTGTTGCACAACCCTTACTGTCAAAAAGCTTTTCCTAAGATCCAGCCGGTACCTTCCCGCCCTTAATTTAAACCCATTATTGTGAGTCCTATCCTCTACTACCAACAGGAACAATTCCCTGCCCTCCTCTAAGTGACAGCCCTTCAAATACTTCAAGAGAACAATTATGTCCCCCCTCAACCTCCTCTTCTTCAGACTGAACATTCCCAAGTCCCTCACCCTTTCTTCATAGGACTTGGTCTCCAGGCCCCTGATCATCCTTGTTGCTCTCCTCTGCACCCTCTCCATTCTGTCCACATCCTTTTTGAAGTGAGGCCTCCAGAATAGCCCTATTTTTAATTGTTTTAATGATTAGTGTTTTTGTAAGGAGCTGGTTTTAAATGGTTTCCAAATGTGATTTTATTATGTATGTTTTAATTTGTTAACTGCCTTGGTGGCCCTTGTAAGGGTAGAAAGACAGGATTAAAAATTGTGACAGACAAGGGTTTATAAATGGATGGAAGAATATAATAAATAAACCATGTGGGCATACAACTGAGTCTGAAGAAAGTATGAACTATAGTTTTAGTTATGAGCAAAGTTTTATTCAAATCTACATGGTGTGGAAAAATAAAGAAGCAAAATATATAATTAGATAATGTATGAGGTAACTTAACAGATAAAATAATGTATAAATGGAACCCCTACCTATATGTATGTTTGTTTGTTTTTGTTTTTTGTTGGTCTTAAAAAAAATAAAATAAAATAAATTGTTGTTTTTTTATTGTTACAGACAGTCGTAAAATGGAGACAGGAGGCAGCAATTTGGCACTAACCACTCTGCTAAGTTTTAGCATACAGGTAATTCCCACTTTGAAAAAATATTAGTGTGTCTGGTAAATAGTTCAGTTCTTCAAATCTGCACCTTTGAACACTTGTTCATATGGTACAATTTCAACGTTGTATAGGGAAGGACTAGTGTTCATACAGCTATTCACTGTGAGATAACCCTGTCTCTTAGGCCTGCTGGATATATTTACTGAACACTGCATCCTACTTCTGCTAACCCCATTTCCTATCTAGTTCAGAAAGAAATTACTTTTCTACAACTGATAAATGGTTTAGGCATTCATAAATGTGTGCTATGTTAGAATATTCAGAATATCCACCAAAAAACTTGTCTCTGTGTTTTTTTTCTTTCTGTTGAACAATTCAGAACATTTGCAGACTCAAAAATATAAAATGATATATTTTAAAAACATGGTAAAGTTTCCAGTAATGTCAAGAAACATTGCATTCAACCTGGTGTGTGTGGATAAGAAATCTGGAACACATTATTTTGGTAGTGATGGGAGAGAAGTATAAGCAAAATGTACAAGGAGTGTAAGAAAAGTTTGAGTGATTGACCTGAAATGAGTTGAAAGAAGATACAGATGTTTCTTATGCATTTTTTAAAATGAATTACCAGGATAATAGAGCCTTGAGTGTATCTCTGGAGATACAGACTACTATATCAGTTATGATCTTCTTGGGCGCCCTTCTCAGTTCTTTATTAATTTTAAAGTGTTCACTTAAGTGAATGGGGCTATTGTCAAATCCATTCAGCAGCTCAATGCACATATAGCATTACTAATCCATGATCTGTCAAACTGCAGTGCCTTTTGCCAGGTCAGTAGTAGTAACAATGAAACAGAAATCTATTATACAGCTAATAATCTTTAGTTTTATAAGTACTGTAAATTGCCTTGATGGGAACATTGATAATGAAGTGAATGGATGAAAACTTGGCTGAAAAGGGGTTAATAAGAGATGCACTTGCAAACCCCTCCAGAGAGGGAACATTTTTCTAGTAATTTGAACAGAACCTAAAGAACAGAGAAGTTAATAATGATTAAAATTAGCCTTACAGCTTTCTGTGTGGCGCAGACTAACTCAAGCTTGCATCCAAATGAATGGTAATTCACCAGTATAAAGAGATAAATTAAGCGTATAAGAAATAATTTTTAATGGATAATCAGATCTGCAATTTCAAGAAATAGGATCCTCATCTTATCAAAAGTACTTTGGTTCAAATGGATCTCAAGGCAACAAACTCCCTGAATTTGGGGCATTCGAGCATCTTTTTTTAAAAAAAATTCACCAAAGATAGGCCTGTCGATGGATATTAGCCATAGGAAGTGAAATAGAGCTTCCATGATTAGAGGCAGTGGGGTGCTGGGAAGCAAACAAAAGGGCATGGCTCTATGTGAGCATCATGTAGCACTTGGTTGGCTACTGTCAGCCACAGAGTGTAAGACTGGATGGACCTAGGGTTTCCAGGGCCTCCCTGGCTACCGGTGGGGAATGGGGCAGAATAAAGGTTACCAGCTCCATGTTGAGAAACTCCTGCAGATTTGGGGGTGGAGCCTAGGGAGAATAGGGAACTCAGTGGGGTACAATGCCACAGAGTTCACCCTCCAAAGCAGCCATTTTCTCCAAGGGAATGGATCTCTGTAGTCTAGAGATAAGCTGTAATTCGAGGGAACCCCCAGGTCCTACCTGGATGCTGGCATCCCTAGATGGACTCCTGGCCCAAACTAGCAAGACACTTGTTCTGTATCAAGGGGAATTTTCAACATTTTTCAAAAGCAGAGGTATGGTGGTGGTTATGCTTGGTTTCCAGAAGAGAAAACATGCTGTGGGAAGACCCACTTTCAGAGTCCCACCCCACATGAACAGAAAAGGGCTGACTTTCAGTAGAAAGGAGTCTTGTGGCATCTTTAAAACAAATGAATTTATTGTAGCCTCAGCCCAATAGTATTAGATGCAGGTAGACCTGTGTGGATTGCAGTCCCAATGGGACCATCCCATGCAGTAGACATGATTGTTCCACAGCACTCTTTCACCTTCTGCAGAGCCCAGAATGCTGGGAATTATGTAATTGCTAGGCAGGAAGGCGGATAGCACATGAAGGAAAAATTAAAGGGAAAGTATCCACGCAAAGGTGAGAGCACATTATCATGCCTGCTCTGTGGCAGTGATGGTGTTTTGATGTCCCAGTCAGGTTCTTTTCTTGTTTTCTTGTTGGTTTTAATATTGATAATATGTATGCTTGTTAGTTTTTATGATCTTATTGTCATTTTTACCTTGTGAGCCACATTAAGTGGGTCTCTGGATGGTTGGGATATACATTTTCTAATAATGACAATGATGATGATGATGAGGTATGGCTACCCCTCTAAAATTTCTGTCTTATGATCTCTTTTTAAAAAGGACTGTTTGTTAGTAGTGTTTCACTAGGAAGGGTGTCACCAAATGGGTGTGATATGCCTGATCTGATTGCACATGCACACATGACTTTTATAAGTAAAGTGAGAATCTGCTACAAGGATAGTTGACAGGTCAATCCAGGTGTGCATATATATAGAAAAATTCAGATATGATCAGTAGAGATACGACATTTATGGAGATGTTGGTGCTAGAAGGGGACTTCCTGCTTTAAAAAAACAAAATGGGGGGAGTTGAAATATATGTAACACATACTTTGTTATTCAACTGAAACTTACCCCTTTAAGAATATGAAACATGTTGTGTGCAACTTAGCATTGAACACTGGGTATTTTCTGCACTGAGTTTTACCCCATGCTCACAGTCGACATATGTCGTGGCATTTTTTGCATTCTGCATTGCCTCCCTCTTTTGAGTCACCCTATATTTTTATTTCTGCATCATCTCCAGTGTTCGCTCTCCATTTTTGCCGGGTTATTTTTCAATTCTACATTGTTCAGCTGTCACTTTGGCTCTCCCCCACTGTTTCCGCAGGGTATCTGGATGCTGTTTACCCACAGACTTTAACTGCTCACCGGAAGGGCGCAGGGCACTATGTAAATCCTCTTGACTTAATGGGATTTCTCATTAAATGATTTCAAACTGCCCAAGGGGCCACGGCTCGGAGACGGGGATGCTTGTCATAAACTTGTTCTTTCAATAAATAAAGAACACAGCCATAGAAAGCAGCAACAGACATGTAGACAGATATAATCCCTCAACAGGGAGCGGTGGTGCAGGCGGCTAAAACGCCTGCTGGTAACATCCACGAACAGCCGTTATGGCTGTTTGAAACCCACCGCGGCCAGGGTGAGCACCTGGCCCGAGGCCCAGCTCCCGCCCACCCAGCGGTTCGAAAGCTATAATAAAATAAAAAATGCGAGTAGATAAATTGGGTACCTGCTCTAGGCAGCAGGGAGCACCCTCCCCCTCCCCCGTGGGGGTAGTGGAGCATCAGCAGCGGCAGCAGCAAAGTGAGCGGCAAGATGGCGATGGGGCACAACACCAGACGGAGATCGAGCATCAACGGAGGGCAGAGCCAGGAGGGTGCAAGGGAGCATGGAGGCGCAGGCGTGGCAGAACCAATGTATGGAGCCGGAGCTGCGCTAACACGGGAACCACACACCGAATGGGCCTGCCAATCCAAGAAGACCAACAAGGAAAAAAAAATAGGAGCCAGATGCCGAGCCGATTCGATCCAAGACGGAAAAAGAACATCACTCCACTGGGTGCCGGTAGGGCAGTCCCCCCCCCCCCAACTATCTATGTGGCCTTAGTTAAGGATAATAAGAGTAACTGTAAGCCGCTCAGAGACCCCTTCGGAGGTTCGAGTGGGATATCAAGTTGAAAGTTAAATAAAAAATAAATAAATAAACAGATCTTGTATAAAAAAATCACAAAAGGGAGGGTACAAACGTGCTTCTCTCTTTTAAAGTGGAAGTAGTTGTGCAAAAGCTTCCATAACATAAAACCTTTTAACAAACAAAAACTAGACTGGTCAGCGTCGGAAGCCCTTATTGTGGTAGGCGGAAAGTGAGTTTGTAAGTGCCTTCCGGGAGGAGCCCACTATGGGTTTCTTGCTCGCCACCTCAGTCTTTACCGCTCCCTCGAGGCGGTCAGTTCTGTCAATCAGCCATCAAACTGTTGACCAAAGTTGGGACAGTTAATATTTCCTCCAATTTAAAATTGGTATAATACAAACTAGACAATGAAATTATAGGAAAACGGTCAGTATTTAGTACTCAAACACTATTAAACAATGCTTTTGCTTTTTCAACAGGAATATTTATAACAAAAATCACTCAAAGAACTCATCAAAATTACAGAAAACCAATATGCAGCAACAATGTCCAACAATATCCAAAAATTAATGAAGCTTCCGGATTACATTTCTTCACTTCCAAACTTCATCAGAAGTATAATTGATATGTACCATCAATAAAGGGACAAAGTCAATCATACAGCTACACTCCTAAAAACAGTATTGCCAACACTGGACAACTATAAACTGCAAGAAGAACACCAAAGGTTATGTCGGCTTCAGTCTTTAGTGCTGTTTATAGTTGTCCCTTTAAATTTTGTGTGTTAAGGGTATAAATGTCAATTTCACATGCTAGGAAGTAAGGCTATTCAGCAACCTGTAGCCTTTGGCACCAAAGACTGAAGCCAACTTAATCTTCTGTGTTCTTCTGGTTGTTCATAGTGGTAAGTGCTTCACTTTTGTAAAATGTTTAAAATGTTAAAGATATCATATTTAACTTGTGATTCATTGGTAATATTTATTTGATTATTATGTATTTTATTTGGTTGCAGGAAGTTGACTACTCCTTGTTAACTTTGTCAATTAGAACCAATTGAATAAGACAACACGCTATTGATGGTACATATTATTTATTTATTATTATTAATTATTTATATAATTTCCAATCAATTTCTTTATATTATGTTAAAATGGGATAATTGTATTTCACAGTTCTATTGAACACTGACTGCATCAATTATACTTCTGATGAAGTTTGGAAACGAAGTAATGTAATCCGGAAGCTTTGTTAATCTTTGGATATTGTTGGACATTGTTGCTGAATATTGGTTTTCTGTAATTTTGATGAGTTCTTTGAGTGATTTTTGTTATAGATATTCCTGTTGAAAAAGCAAAAGCATTGTTTAATAGTGTTTGAGTATTAAATACCGACTGTTTTTCTATAATTTCATTGTACTGTTCAGCCGGTGGTCTCTTTATACTCTAGTAACACAAACTAGAACATCTCCGGGCAAGACTGAAAACCCCTACCAGCCCTATTAATGAGTCATTGACAACTGCACATGCCTCCCTAAGTTTCATTTGGAACCATTAAGCTTCTTTTGTTAGTCAATGGCAGTCATGCAGCTACTACACAACTCACACTGGGACATACTCCACCTCTCAAGGGAGAGCACCACTTCTAGCAGACTAGAATCACATGGATCTGCTGTCTTCCGCTAACACCCTTCCTCTCTCTGGCAGTTCCCACCCTTTCCGATGTGCAGATTCTCCTTAGTGTGGAAAGAAAGTGCCTTTTTATCATATCTATCTAGTATGGCCTCGAGAAAACATGATATATAGAGTATTGAGTGCCGTGCAACTATTGTCATTATTGACAAACCTTCTCCAGAGGAAGGAGGGGTGTCTCTCAGGGAAGGTCCTGATGACCTGTTTTGTTGTTCTGGCTCTGAGTGCAGATTACCACTCTCCCCACTCGCTCCCTCAGTTTTCACCTCCACATCCACATCTAGCAGCTCTTGCAGGGGTGACTGTGCTGTGGCAATTGAGGCTGCAGGAAGAATTTAATAATGCTAGTCAACAGTGGCAATTTACCATACTTGAGATGCCTTTACAATCATAACCTATCTTAATGCAGCTATCCTTCAAAATGCTCTGCTCGTCACTCCAACGAGTTTTTGGGTGGGGAGTGCTTGGACTCCCAATTATCCCTTGTAGACACACACCCAGACACTAGAGATCAACTGGGCAAAGGCAATGGCCACAAGCTGTTTCTGCAGCCATTGCTTCAACTGTGTCTTGTTGGGGCACATGAATGTGAATGCGGCCCCGTGATGGGCATGCAACCCCTCCCCCCAAGCGACTCTTACAGGTGCTTTAAAAATCATTTTGACTACACATGCACAGCTGTGGAGAAACAGCAGGCCACGAATGGTGGCCTATTCACATGGTGATGCACCAGCAATTCACAACACATCCGCCTAGGGTAAATTGTTTTTTTGTGTTATAATGCATTGCCAAGAGAGTAACTGAGTGTAGAATCAGTGTTTTAAAACATAACATCCTGCATTATTATCGAAATTAAGTTCCTGATTTCTTTAAAGGGTATGATTACCTTCAGGTCTTTAGGTCCTGTAGATTGGCCCTCCCTCCTCCTCCCACAAACTACACAGTCGCTCATAGTGTGGTGGTTGGGCACTGGTGCTGTGGTTCCCAGTGGGGGATTCCATGGAGCACCTGAAGCCACTTGAATTTTGAGCAGCATTGCTCTGCTGTGCATTGGTATCTGCAATCTCAGAGGTCCTGTGCCACCGCGGAATAAATGGAGTAGGTCTCCAGGTTGGTGCTGGACATTAGCCGCCCCACATGCTGCCCAGGTACTTCAACATACACTCCACCTCTTCCCACTCCCACAAGGTGCCGATTCTCCTTCCAAGCATGCCTGCTCACTGGCCAGGTGATGCAACAAGACCAAAAAGCTGGATATCAGGGGGTGGTTCACCTTGTTAGTGGCCACTCCCTCATATTCCCAAAGTTACACCTCTAGATCTCCCAAAGTACAGTGGACAACACAAGGAATTCTGGGTACTGAAGTTACATTACAATACAAGAACTTGTGGACACTCAATGAAATTGCTGAGCAGCTGAGTTAGAACAGATAAAAGGAAGTACTTCTTCACCCAAAGAGTGATTAACTCATGGAATTCACTGCTACAGGAGGTGGTGGCAGCTACAAGCATGGACAGTTTCAAGAGGGAATTAGATAAACATATGGAGCAGAAGTCCATCAGTGGCTATTAGCCACAAAGTATAGATAGGAACTCTCAGTCTGGGGCAGGTGATGCACTCTATTCTTGGTGCTGGGGGGGACAGCAGTGGGAGGGCTGCTAGTGTCCTGGCCCCACTGCTGGACCTCCTGATGGCAGCTGGTATTTTTGGCCACTTTGTGACAGAGTGTTGGACTAGATGGGCCATTGGCCTGATTCAACATTGGCTTCTCTTATATTCTTATGCTCTTAGGTAAAGGTAAAGGTTCCCTTGCTCGAAAGCCAGTCGAATCCGACTCTAGGGTTGCGGTGCTCATCTCCGTTTCAAAGCTGAAGAGCCAGCACTGTCCGAAGACGTTTCCGTGGTCATGTGGCCGGCATGACTAAACACCAAGGTGCACGGAACGCTGTTACCTTCCCACCGAAGTGGTACCTATTTATCTACTTGCAATTTCTAGCTTTCGAACTGCTAGGTTGGCAGGAGCTGGAACTAGAGACAGGAGCTCACCCTGTCATGCGGCACCCGGGTCTCGAACTGCTGAACTACTGACCTTCCACAGCCTGCAGTTCAGCGTCTTAACCACTTGAGCCATCGCAGCTCTTATGCTCTTACGTACATTCAAAATGACCAAAAAGTGACTTGCATCCATGGTATATTCCTAGTGTGCCACTTGGAGGCAAAGTTTGCATGGCATTAGAGGGCAGTCTGATGAGGTAGCACAGAATGCAACTTTTTTGGTCCAGAATGAAAACATCCACCCACCCACCCACACACACTTATGATGCACAATACCAATACACACATTGATAATTTCTCTTTGGGACCATCGTGGTTCGGTTCAATGGCAGGGTGCTCAGTTCTGCAAATGCACGACAATTTAGGGGGGGAAATCAAAAGCCCATGTGAGGACAGCCTCTGCCTTTCCAGGCATATCACATCCAGTAGCATCACTCAGTGGCTCGTGGACTGAGCGGCGGGGCACCGAGCAAGTCCTTGTAACTGGTGGAAGTTGCCAATATGTTGATCTTTTCAGGGTGAAGAGGTCAGGATAAGCGAAGCACAGGCAAAAGTGCCTGAACTCTGCAGGCACCACTGACTCAGGGGCCTTCTGGGCTCAGATCAGAGCAAAGCCTGATAAGTATGCAAATTAAGTCAGTGCGCCCAATAATGTGCATGAAAATGGATGCAAATATTTAAAGTAAAAGCATCCTTAAGAGAAGAAAAGGCAAGACTATGTGTCCCTCCCATTGGGCCGTATGTAGAGATGTGTGCTGCAAACTGTCGCTGTAGCTCTTTAGTCCATGGAAAAGTGGGAGGATCACCAAGACTTGTGGTGCTGTCTTCAAGATGACGGGAAGTTTCATATGTTCCATCGTTTTCAGAATCTTCATGGTTTCTTCTAGAACTGATTCCCTGTGTTATTTCCAAATGTTTGATTAATCCTTATTCTAATAGCCAAAATGTGCGGATACCTATTCCCACCAACAGGGGGCTCACTCTCCCCCAACAGCTTTTCCTACATAGTAGACTTCCTGGGTTTGTAGAAAAATCCAAAAAGTGAAAAAATCCCTTCAGGAACGGTTGAATCCCCCCAAAACCTTTTGAAATGGCCTCTGCAGGGACCTAACTCCAGGCATCAGCGGTGAGAGATTAGAATGTTGGAGGGGGGAGGCTTCTAACTGGCTCTGTCAGTAAAAGGGTGGGGGAAGGGCCCTTTCCAGGAGGGGAGGAGGGAGCCTTGGGGTCAGGCCTCACAAGAGTTGCCAGTGCCAGGCTGGGGGATTGCTAGAGATTTTGTGGTGGACTCTAAGGAGGGCTGGGTTTGGGAAGGGAGAGGCCTCAGCAGGGTATAATGCCACAGAGTCTGCCCTCCAAAGCAACCATTTTCTGCAGGAAGACAGACCTCTGCTGTCTAGAGTCCAGTTGTAATTCTGGTGGGTCTCCAGGTCCCATTTTGAGGTTGGCCACTCTAGGCCTGGCAGTAGTCTAGGGTTGCCAGGTCCTCCCTCATTTGCATGACTCACCTAGCTTCAGCTGCTTGCTAACATTCATCAGCGCCACCCTATGAAAGCCAGTGAAGTGCAGCAGTTAGAGCTTCAAAGTAGGGTCTGCAAGACCCAGGTTCAGATCCCCATCTTGCAGTGAAAGGTGACTGCGTGATTTTGGACCAGTCACATATTTCAGCCTAACCAACCTCACAGGGTTGTTGTGCAGATAAAAAGGAGGAGGGAGTAATGAAAGCTGCTTTGGCCCTCACTGTGGAGAAAGACTGTAATTTTCCTAGGTAGAGGCTGGGGGGTGGAGATGGAAAGCAGAAGACAGAGAGGCAGATAAAGGTAGGTTGACTGTTGGTTGGGAAGGAAATAGGGTTGCCAACTCCAGGTTGGGAAATCCCTGGACATTTGAGGGGTGAAGCCTGGAGAGGGTGGGATTTGAGGAGGGGAGGAACTTTGGACTGGTGTAATGCCATAGACTCCATCCTCCAGCCATTTCCTCCACGAGAACCACCATTGCCAGCCTCTGGGTGAGGACTGGAGATCACCCAGAATTACAACTGTTGTCCAGGAGACAGAGATCAGTTCCCCTGGATAAAATGGCTGTTTTGGAGGGTTGAGTCTATGGCATCATACCCTGCTGAGGCTGCTTGCCTCCCCAAGCCTCACTGTCCCAAGGCTCCACCCCAAAATCTCCAGGAATTTCCCAACCTGGAGCTGGCAGCCCTAAGGTGAATTGATCTCTGTAGCTGGGAGATCCATTGTGATTCCCAGAGTGCTGCCACTGCTGTTGTGGGGGAGAGGAAGCAGGTGGGTGGCTGAGAGCACTGCCACCACTGTTGCTGCTGCTTTGCGAAGTGGGAGAGGAAGCAGGCAGGAGGCTGGGAGAGTGATGGGGGCAGAAAGAAAGAATGATGGGGTGGGGGGCAGAAAGAGAGAGAAAGAGTGATGAAGTGGGGAGGCAGAAAAACAAAGAGAAAGATGACAGATCAGAAAGAGAGAGGAAGTCACATGCATGGAGCAGAAATAGAGTAAGAAAAGGGGGGCAGAGGGGAGAAATAGTGTGAGAGAGGTAGTGGGTGAGCAGAGGAAGCAAAGGTGTGACGAATGAGATAACCATCCCGCAAAGTTTCTTGCGGGTCTCCACTTGTAAACACTAATTATGAACCATTACCAAGTCGGTCCACTTATTTTCAACAGACTACACTACTAATACATGGATATTCACATTGAAATAAACAAGGATGGGTACCAGTGTTATTCTGTCTGTAGTGGTCATGTAAATCAACAGTCGTGTAGTACCTTAAGTATGTGTGTATTTCGTCCCCAAGGTCTTGTTTGGCTCACAAGCAGATGATGAGTGGGAAAATGACACAGGGTGGGAGGGAATGCCTTGCGTGATGCAACAATGTGGGCTACAGCCATTCTTCTTGAGTGAGTGATTATCCCAGTCTGCACAGAAGTGGAGGCTGTGACATCATGTGCACAGCACAAGGCTTGGTTAAAGTTCCTTTCACATTGACCATCAGGACCAGTGTACGATTTCATGAGCCATTGTCTCACAGAGAATGCACATTCCGTGACAACAACCAGTGGTACACACAACTGGTCAAGAGTAAGCATGGGGTTTCCAGGAGGAAAAGTCCAGAGTCCATGGCAAAACAGAGCGAGGAGGCCTCAAAAAAGCTGGAAGTATTTTTCCTCACCACACGTACTATCGTTTCCCTTTACAGGTAAAACCACAGAAAGCACACTGTGCATGTGCAGCACTGGATTTAAGGTTGCCAACCTCCAGGGGGTGGCTGGAGACCTCCTGGGGTTACAAGTGATCTCCAGGCGGCAGAGATCAGTTCACCTGGAGAAACTGGCCACTTTGGAAGGTGGACTCTAGGGCATTGTACCCTCACTGAC
Organism: Gekko gecko; assembly: GCA_029375565.1. Classification (NCBI taxonomy): domain Eukaryota; kingdom Metazoa; phylum Chordata; class Lepidosauria; order Squamata; family Gekkonidae; genus Gekko; species Gekko gecko. Next base: position 23,898,898 of record JAPDNY010000008.1, on the reverse strand, counting down.
ATCCCACCCCTCCAAAACCCCACCCTCCTCAGGTTCCACCCCCAAAATCTCCAGGTATTTCCCTACCCAGAGCTGGCAGCCCTATCTGGATTGCAGCTAAAGCAGCCATGTTTTGGAAAAAACGTACCAAACAAGTAGGGGCCCACTCCAACCTAGTTTTAGCTGTAATTAGGACACCTGTTTTTATTTCGCATTTTCAAGCAAACAACCAACATGCCTCTCTTTGTGTCTATAATGATATCTACAATATAATAAGCAGAATCTGTAAGATCTGATCATCTGCTTCTCAGGGCCAAGCCTTCTTTTCTGTTTGTTCTTTCTAATTCCATCTGATTTAGTATCAATGAGTAATATCCTGCAAAGACACCAACATTTTTGATAATTAGGCCTAGGAAAGATCAATGATCCAGTGGGCTGCCGGATTACTAAGGCACAATGCAACAGCACCCTCTTGAAATAAGAGCATGATGAACTATGCCGTTGCTTGCCGCTCCTGACTCCTACATAAGTTGGTAACTATCCTCCTACAAAGTGTGCTGCTTGATGAAACGTTAAAAGAACGTAAAACAGTTCACTTCTTTAGGTGCAATGACAAACTCCTTCCTCAACAACACACAGGCCTTCTAGGAAAGAGGGGCACTGTGCCTAGCAAACTCCAGGCTACTAGTTTCTTTAGAGTCTTCCCCCCCCCCAATTTGGCTATTCAGGCTCACACTGGTTCTTTCTGCATTTGCCTGCCACTCTGGATTTCCTCTGTGTTCAAGTCGAGGCAATTTAAGTCCATAGCAAGACAGCATCCAAATAACCCGGGGCAATGGCAGGCTGAAACCGAGCTGGCCACTGAAGGGAGGTGATGTAATGCAGAATGGAGAAAAAAATCCAGAATAAAAAGAAGGTTGAACTCGATTTTAGTGCAGAATGGAAAAAAAACCCCTGGATTAAAAAGAAGGTTGAATTCGATTTTAGTGCAGAATTGCTTGGAGGACACCACAGTGAACGTGGATTAAAAAGAGAGTGCAGAAAGGGCCACAAAAAGGTTAAAATATCAGAAATGGTTCCACAGAATTGCAGACACGCGGAGCCCGAAAGTTCACAACAGGAGAAAGGAGAACAATTCTGTGTGTATCATGTTCTGTTAGAGGACAAATAGTGCATGATTCAACAACGCCGTGGTGAGACCCATTTTTCCAAGAATTGCAGCTGGTCCATCTATTGTAGCAGATCCACTGGCCAGGAGACAAGGAAGTAAACTGACAGATCCCTTTGCTTTTTTTTGTCATCTGTCCAGATCAATAGTGTCCATGGAAAGGATTCCAGTAAACCAAGGACACAATTATAGATATGGCTCCTGAATAAAGAGGGATTTGAACTGGATTAACTTGTGTAGCTGCAATTTTGCAGCTGCCCAGAGCTTTGGATCAGACAGAAACTTTGAGAAGAAACTGTTTAACTTTCTGCTATAGGTTTTGCTTCTATTCTAACATGAGTTCCTGAGACTTTCTAGTGGCCTGATATCAGTGGCTTATTTTTTTTACTCTATGTAGTAATTAAATAAAGGTGTCATTTCATCAAAGTGGTGCTTGATAGTTATATTCAAGAAATCTTTACTGTTTTCTCCCCTCTCCCACCATCCCCTTTTGTAACAAATGGAGATGTTAGAACTGCCTTCCAAACATTTTCCCTTGCTTTGCTTGTCCACAGCCTCCTTCTAGACACAGACAGAATCCCCGATCTCCCTCTGTCCCATCCCACTAAAAGTATGTGCCAAACCCAACAGATATTATCATAACTCTATACCTATTTTCATATATGTCTCATGTCTGACAACACTGTCTGTGTGAAATCACGCTGTCATTTGCTGGAGGTCTATAGAAAGTGTTTATTATTTTAGGACTTCAAACCATATATACTTAAACAAAGCTGAGGAATATCTACTGATGCCAACGTAACAGCGGATACATAATTAGCTACTGTTAAGTGCCATTTATGTGGCAAAGCTAAAAAAAAAAATACCCACACTTTTCCTTTAATGTTATGTTCATGACTAAGATTTCTCATATTTCTTCCCCACATGGACAGAATGCAAAAGAGGCCCTTACCAGCAAGAAGAAGGAAATCCCCACCCTGGATAACAATTCTTGGTTCTGTCTATCAAGGAAAAGTTGGTTATGTGTTCTTCAGTAACAGCCGAACCTTCCTTTTTAGGAGTGCAGGACAAGGCAAAGGTGGGAAAGGGCTCCTAAGCCATGGCTGTCAAAATGAGACTTCACTAAACAAGTCCTCTCATTAAGAGGGCAGCATATGAACCATTCCGACTGACGTCAGCAGCACCAAAAAGCTCACAGTTTTAACTTCCTGGGATGTAGAGTCAGCTACCTTTCATTGTATTCATATTTGCCAGTTGAGGCTGTATTTATATGAAACACTGAGTGGAGAATAATCAAACGATGTGCTGAATATGTAGGTCAGCCCTCTGCCTGCAAATGTAATCTTTATACAGGGCCAGCTTGTCCACAAAGGCCTACATGGGTGATTGCCTTGGGTGCTAGAGCTAGTGGGGCACCAAGAGTCTTGTGGCAGGCCCCAATGTCCAATACCTGTTTGGAAGGTCAGCCCAGCCCTCCCAGGATTGGCCACAGGAAGTGGCAGCCCTGTGTGGAACTACTGGCCCCATACTAGTGAGAAAAAGAGGGTGACCTAGTGAGTGGGGGCTGCTGCTGCTGTATCCTGGGTGGAGGCCAAAGCCTGCTCACCTGGTCTGTCTTCCCTTGTCTCTAGGATTGGCAGTGTTGCCATGGCCGAACCTGATATTCAGCTAGCCCACCTGGACATGACAAAGCCCATACTCTGGCATTGGGCAAGATGCTATGGCTCAACCATAAAGTTTTGCGTCACCCAGCGATGTGCTGACATCACTTCCAGGCACATGGGAGTGACATCAGTACGCTGGGACGCTGCTGGCAGTCCCCCTCATTTGCCACCATTCCCCATTCCCCCGCCAGCCAGCTGAATGGCAGCCAGGAAGTGCCTGCTGGGGGTGGAAGATCCCCTGCCCCCAGGGGGAATCTGCCAAGTAAACATGCAGCACCTTTCTGCAGTGCTGCAGCAATGTCCCATGGCTGCTGGGGCCTGCTCTTCCAGGCTGCCTTCCCATTGCCAGCAGCAGCTAAAGCAGGCCCCAGTGTCCAGCAACTGCCTGCAGAGCCAAAGGGAGGGAGGGAAGAAGACAAGAGGAGTGCTTCTGAGGCCATACCAAGCAAAGAGTGGGCACACCACAGATTTGCCTGCCACCCTCACAAGGAGAGGGAAGAGGTGTCCCAGAGTGCACAAAGGGACATGGGCTGATGCCTAGGCTCTTGAGGCCTGGCTACAGAAAGGAGGGAAGGAAGGAAAGGGCGGGGAAGCTCCCTCCCACTGGGCCCACCGGGAGAATGAGAAGAGAAGATGTGCTGGCCATGGATAGTTGCATGATAGAGAATCTGCAAGGACTTGCAGGGAGTACCTCAATTCCCCATGTACCCTCCTTCCCCATCTATCCCTATTTTTCTCATTCCCTACATTTTAATTTTTTAAAAAATAGTATATTACAAGAGGTGGGACCCGCGATACTCACGGGGGGGGGGAAGTATTCCGATTCGCCAAGCTTCCCCCTCCCCCCCCCCAGCAGCGGTGGCGGTGGCAGCGGCGAGGCTGGCCGACCGCCACATTTTCCCCTCCCCAGCAACGGGGGTGGCGGTGGCAAGGCCAGCCGACCCGCCAAGCTTCCCCCTTCCTCCCAAGCAACAGCAGCACGGCGGTGGGGAGGCTGGCCACCGCCAAGCTTCACCCTCCTTCCCCAATGGGGAGGCCAACTGGTCCAACAAGCCTCCCCCTCCCTCCCTCCCGAGCAGCAGCAGCGCGGCAAGGCCAACCAGCCGCCAAGCTTCACCCTCCCTCCCCAGCAGCGGCGGCGAGGCTGGCCGGCCCGCCAAGCCTCCCCCCCTCCCCAGCAGCAGAGGCAAAGACAGCTGGCCCGCCAAGCCTTCTCCCGCCCTCCCGTCCCCTGCGGTGGTGGCGGTGGCAGCTCCGCAGGTAAGCCTTCTCTCCCCACCTCCAGCTGGATGACCCCCCCGCACCGATTTTCCCTCCCCCGCGGGCATTGGCGGCGAGGCCTGAGTGCCTCCCAACCGCCGGGCCCGATGTCCTCCCCCCCGCTGATTTTCCCTCCCCCCCGGCACCAGCAGTGAGGCCTGAGCACCTCTCAGCTGCCAGCCCGCCGCAGAGTTCCCAGAGCGTTCTCTGCGCCTGCGCAGGGAACGCTTGTACTTTTTTTGGAATTTAAATATTCCCCATACATTTAAAAAAACTTTTTAGATTTTTCTGCACACGTGGGGACTGCCCCACGTGCGCAGGAAAATCTCCCTGCCCCCCAGGTGCCCCCGATGTGCAGATTTAGATATCTGCACACAGGGGGCCACTTGGGAATTAGATATATAGATAATAGTGGTTGTTAATGCCAATGCAATGCTTTGTTGATCTCCGACATAACACTGCACCCCAGGAAAAGGATTCTGTCAGTTAACTCCATGTTTTAGTGAACCAAAATGTTATTTTAAAAAAATCTCAGTTTACTATCTTGACAACTAAGAATATAATTGAATATGTAATATAATTTGAAAAAGTAGATTTAAATGTAATTCTCTGTTCTGGGGACAAGAAAAATACTCTACAAAGCCAAGATGCTGTTAAGTTTGCCTCCATGCTAGAAAGGAGATGGATGCGACCTAAAGACTGGTTCTCACAATTTAGGGAACATCAGTCTCCAATTCTAACATATTTATTACCTATGTTATTCCCCACCCCCAGCTGAGCCCAAACAGATGTTAACCAGAAACCAAGCTTGTTGTTCTTTTTATCTGTTAAAAAACAGCTCCACTATTTTGCATGCTAATTTAACAAGCCACTCTCTCCATATATACAACTATGTTCTGTAATTCCATTTTGTTGTCTGTTCGGGCCAATCTGCATTTAGCATTTTTACCAAACCCACACTGGAACAGAAAAAGATGCAGTTCAAAACCACATTCAGCTACCCCAGGCCAACACCGTATTGACTGCAGAGTCACCCCCGAATGGCCATAAAATGGCCATAAATCTATGCAGACAACCACAATAAAACCAGAGATCAAACGAAGTGAAAGCAGCATGCAGTCTGGACACTGCCATAAAATGTGACACTCAATCAAAGTGAAAGAGGCATGCAATGTAGATGGGGATTTCTGTTCCAGTGTGGGTTTGGTAAGACAGTGGAGCAAATGCTAGATGCAGATCGGGCCGAAGTGTGCTTTGCACACAAAAGTTCACATCTTGAATAAAACTTTGTTGGTCTTAAAGGTGCGCCTGGACTCTAACTTTGTTCTGTTTCTTCAGACCAACACAGCTGCCCACCTTGATCAAAGTTAGTATGGTCAGTGATAATATTATTGACTGAAATACTAAACAAAGCAGCACTCTTAGGACATGATATTGGCAAGTACTTTAAGACATCAAAAATACAAAGTCTCCAAGCATTTGATCAAGGAGTACAACTTGAGAGTCTATATCAATATTAGTAAAGGGTAAAGGTTTCCCTTGCTCGAAAGCCAGTTGGATCCGACTCTAGCGGTGCTCATCTCTGTTTCCAAGCTGAAGAGCCAGCGCTGTCCAAAGACTTCTCCGTGGTCATGTGGCTGGCAGGACTAGATGCCAAGGCGCATGGAACGCTGTTACCTTCCCACTGAAGTGGTACCTATTTATCTACTTGCAATTTCTTGCTTTCAAATCCTTAACTAAAGCAATGGGGAGGGGGCAGGATTATGGCAGAAGGCCCCAGTTCCAACTTCATTTTGCGTAAAGCCTTCACATGTACAACTATATGCCTGCAGGATTGCTGTGCAATTGAGAACCCCACCTTTTCAGGTTTCCTGATCTCACAGAGCAGGGGTGGGGCAACCTTTTGGCCTGCATGCCAGATGAAATGTGCTGTCTATCTGTAAAGATGTGAATGTGCCAATGAACAAAAGGAGCTGATGGTTGTGCTGGCCACAAAGGTGATTCTGCCTGAAAGGTGGTGGCAGTGGCCACAGCAACTTCCTCTCTTCAGAGAGGCTGTTGGACTATACATGCAGCTGACAGCCTCCTGTGCCTGCCTCACAGACTCAGCACACTTGGCAACCAGTGCTCCCCCTAAGCTGTGGAGTCTTGTGAGCAAAAATTCTACTTTGTGAGCTGCTGGCATTAAAGTTGTGAGCGAGTGATTTGGCTGCTGCATAAATTAGTTTGCTCTGGAGCCATCCTTCCTGAGCTAAGGCAGAAATCTGTGAGCTGGAGGCTAAAAGACTGTGAGGTAGCTCACACTAACTCAGCTTAGAGGGAACACTGTTGGCAACAAAGCTACACACCTGTGCAGTACAGCACCAATTACTGGGACAAGGACTGCTGCCACATATTGGGGTCAAACAAGTCCTAGACCACAAGCTCTAATCTGGCTTGACTATACTCCTGCTCCTGGGATGAAGAAGGGGAGACGCCAAGCAAAATGGTCTGGCATACTGTCATTTGGTATGCACACTAAGTACATAAGAGAAGTCTGTGTTGGATCAGGCCAATGGCCCATCCAATCCAACACTCTGGCACGCAATGGCCAAAAGTACCAGGTGCCAGCAGGAGGTCCACCAGTGGGGCCAGGACACTAGAAGCCCTCCCACTGTTGCCCCCCCCCCCAAGCACCAAGAATAAAGAGCATCATAACCTGTCTCAAACAAGACTCTGAAGAAGAGGCATAGAATTATCCTAAATAAAAATAAATAAATAAATGAGTTCCATGGAACCTTTTGCATTCTACAAGGTTTTTCAGGAACATTTTCTGAGTCTAGAATGCACTTTTTGTTCACATATAGTGGCTGGCCAAGTTTTAGGGGCCTCTGAAGGCCTCATTGTTGCCTTAGGTGGTAAGAGTAAATCCTAAAACAAGGCCACCACTGTTCTCTTGTTGTACCTTAAGAATATAAGAGCCCTGCTGGATCAGACCAGTAGTCCATCTAGTTTAGCATCCTGTCTCATACAGTGGGATTGTTGCCAGCCCCCCGGTGGGAGTGAGAAAACCCCACTTTCCCAGGGTCTTGGCTGCTGGTTGGCAGGAGGAAATCCTGCCCCCAACTGACCTTTTTGGGCCTGCTTCTGGTTTTGGGCCTATTTCCGGTTTCAGGCCTACTTCCTGTTGGGGTGATGCTCTGGTTTTGGGGCAAAACTCTATGGTTTGAAGCTGAATTTACCATAGAGTTTTGCCCAAAAACCAGAGTGTCAGTCCAACTGGAAGTAGGCTCGAAACCAGAAGTAGACCCCAAAATGTCCAACATCATTTCCAGTCTCCCCTTGCTGGCCAGGTAAGTTGACCTCACAACCCTGTATAGTGGCCAACCAGTTCTTCTGGAGGGCTAACAACAGGGCATAGGCTAGGTTTACCAGATGCTCACTAATGACAGGCAAACTCCTGCTAATTACTGCTGCTGCCCACTGATACTTAGCTGGTCGACTGGCAGAAGCAGGCCAGACAAATAGGAGGCATTGATTTTTCTTGCCACACTATGTTCCAATCTGCATTGGTATTTCTCACCATTGTGCCAATGATCTCATATCGTCTCACAAATTTCTATCTGCATTTCATGCCGCATCCACTCTCCTATTGTTTCATCTCAGCATTGTCTGTCTGCATCATTTTACTGCCATTTAGTGGTGACTCCGAGGTCACTACGGCATCTCACCGCCTTATCTGAATGTGGTTTTAAGGTGGTACAACTGCTCCTCCCTACTGTCGAACACTGTCGAGTCACTGTGAGCAAAAAGTAGACAACTGGTGGCGAATTCTCTCCTCCCCCATCTTTTCTAAGGAGATACGCAAATTGACACAAAGGAAACAAGTTAGCTGAAAATCCAGTCATCTGCTTCCATTTAAAAGCAGCCAGGGAACATTTTTCTGCGATCATACCTTGAGGGCAGTCTCCAAAATGCCCTGTCTGGCAACAGCTGGGTGTTTTGTGCTTTTTACCCAGCTTGTTCCATCTTTCCTGCCCCACCGCCTCCCCCTCTGCCAGGTCACCCTCTTTTACTTTCTGTGGGGGACCGTCGCAGGTGCCCTGCCGGCACCCCTGGCAGGCTGCTCTTCCCCCTTCTCTCCCTTGCTCTCCCTAAACAACTCACGTCCTGATCCAGACAGAGGAGAGCTTTATACTGAACCAAATGGGAAGCCGGCACCACAGCAGCACGAAACAGCTTTACATAGCAAATGCAGATTGGGCCTATGATGCCATTTCCAGCATGCTCCAGGAGCACCTACATCACACCAGGGCAATGCTTTAGCACTCAGGTAGTACCAGAAGTGACGTCATCACACAGCAGCAAAGATCAATGCCCCCCACAGGAAGTACCTGCCTCCTCCCATCTCTTTAAAGGCCTTCTCCTGTTGTTGCCCCAGCATTGGTATTTGGAGGTTTACTGCCTCTAAATGTGAAGGCTCCCTTTAGTCACCATGGCCAGTAGCCACTGATAGACCCATCCTCCATGATGGAAAGATGATCCCACCTCGATGGGAAAGATTGGGGGGACATGGGTCCTTCATTATTGATTTTCTGATAACTTTTCAAGGAAACATTTCCCCAAAGCACAGTTTCCAAGCCAGTTTTGTAGCTGATGGAATGCACCCTCAGCCATGGAATTCATTAGGTGGCTTTTGCCTCTCAGCCTATAGTACATCATAGCCTTGTTGTAGGGATTTTAAAAATGGGGATAACCACATATGCTAACCCCCTAGAAGGAACAGCGGCATACAGATTTTCTTTATTGTGCCTGCCACAAACCTCAATGTAATACTGAGAGACAGAATGTCTGCTTGTGCTCGCTTTTGACCAGAAAGCCATTAAATTATATCAAGGTAAGAATTGCCATTCCAACTAACGAAGGTTGGGAGAGTCCCAATCATAAAAAGGTATGCATTTTTGGCTCTCTTTGGGTCAGCCTGCCATCTCCTCCCAAAAATGCCATGTGAAGGTATACCTCCCATATCAGACCACAGTGATTGTGGGATCTTTGGACAAAATGGTGGCTCCTCTCTTTCTGAACACATTGCTCAGTCATGTTCCTGGTTAAGACCACCATGTGCTGTATTCCCCCCCCTGTCTATATTTATCTAACTTAAAAGCTTCCGCCTACTGGATCTTTCTTATTTTTATGCCTAATTGGATCAAGTTATTCCATTACATATAGAATAGTCATGAAAAGAAAAATACACAAATTAAAGTCATCTTTTGAATGACAGCCCATAAAACATTTCATCACATATGGTATGAATGTCTCATCCACTTTCATCATCTTTAGAAAACAGCAATTAACTTCAGTGTTTCATTAATTTCCTTTAGCAGTTGTCATCACTTTACTTCTGTTCTCCCATTGTCCGCTCTGTCACTCCTATTAACCACACTAGCGATGTCTCTTCATTTTCATAATATACGTGGTTGCTGCTCCAGCTACAGCCTATCAAGGCTGCCAGCTCCCCAGCGGGGGCAGGGCACCTCCATCCCTGTTTCCCATTTCATACCACTGCTCAGCACAGTAGTAGGAGAAAAAATTTTAAAAGGCTGTCAGGTAAACAGTGTGATGTCACTTTCAAGGAAAAGTCAGTCTTTTTCTAGGAATTGCAAGAAACTCTATGGGTTTACAGTAGAGTTTCTAGCAATTCCTAAATAGGTGTGATCTCAGTTCCAGGTTTTCCTGGATGTGACATCATGCTGTCACAGACAGCTGCCCCTCCATGTCCCTCTCCCATTTCCTGCTGGCAACAATTTATATAGTTCTATATGAGTGTTCAGAAAACTTTGTATACGATATGGATTGGACCCTGCTATCTTTTCCACTGGCACAAGGGGGAGAAGGGAGGGACTCCTTTAATCTCCCAAACTGCTGTGCCACAGATCATGGGATGGGGTGGCACTGAAGAAGGAACTGAGTAAAAATGTCCCTCCTCTCTCGTGTGCCAGTGAAAAAGCAAGTAGGATCCAATCTTTTTAGTAATCTTCGCCACAGCTCTGTAAAGTAGATCAGTACTATTATCCATGCACTACAGAGGAGGGAGCCCAGGAGATTATGGTTAAATCCTATGGAATTTCCCTTTCCTCCAGTACCAGGAGCCTTTCACCAGTGAAAGATCTTCAGCACGGGCAGAGAAAAATGCTGTTTGTAGAAAATTTGTGTAAGATTCAGCCCATTAGATGGCCTAAAACCATCTAGCGGTTGAGGCAGGATTTGAACCAGTGACTTCCTGTTTTAGAGATCACATTCATTTATTTATTTGTTTGTTTGTTTATCCCATTTTGTTCCCGCAATGCAGGCTCAGGGCGGCTCACAGTCAGAACCCTCTTAGCCATATTTCATCTGAAGTCTTTCTAATCAAACTCAGTTGGAGTCTCTCTGTTTGTGTGTGTGTGTAACAGCGTTGCATGAAAGGAAGAGATTCTTACTGAAACCATCTTAGAGACCCTTTACAGAAAGGGCAATGTTAGAAGCGAACAGTCGCTGTTATCCCAGAGCAAACTATGCACAGATTTATGCCTGTGCGCTGAAACAGTCACACAGGGTACTGATTGTGAGACCTCATTATGTGATACTTCCTAACAACAGATTCATAACCACCAACGTTTGGGTTGTGGAAATGTCATGGATTACTACCCAGCATGTCAATTATCGGCTTTGTTATCGTGTATATTTTCATTTGTGCAAATAGCTTCTCTTATACTGGCTCTTGGTTGATCTCTTGCTCTGAATTTTGATGCCGTTTGGCTCTTTTACGTATCTGCTGCCGACCGCTGATGGAGGGAGAGATGGGCAAAATCATGTGGGCATAACTGGTCTGGATGGCCCCAGCTGCCTCACGGGGTTGCTGTCGGAGCTACCTTGGCACAAGCTGCTCTGTGCGCTACTGAAGCGATGTGATGTTCAGCCCATGGCAATAGCTGGTTCACCTGTGATCCATTCCCTGACCTACGTCGCCTCCGGGATTTGAGAACAGTCGCAGAAGCCAAGAAGAACCCTCGCATGAAGTTTCCCCATTCCATAGCTCCAGAAGCAGCCAGACCTTGTCCTTGCCGGGGGGGGGGGCACTGCTGGCTCTCCCACCGGTGACAAGGCTGTCAAATGATGTATAGACTTTATTCCTCCATTGATTCTTAAACTGATCTTAAACGCATTTTCTTAGCAGCCATGCTTCAACCAAAGAAGACAGGCAAACGGGCTTTCTCCCCCCTCTTGTCTACCAGCAAATATTTGGAATGGCGATGCTACGCTCCAGTGTTCTTCGGCGCCCAGAATCCATCTTAATGTGGGGTACCTGACAGAAAGTGGCATACTCTCTATAAAGATCTCAGCTGGGATGACTGAGCCCTTTACTACACTCATAAATTAGCCGTTGTCCTTCGTCAGCATCTACTGCAACCTGTCAAGTCCAGTAACTATACCCTGTGTTCAGAGAATGCTCGTGGCTTCATTTATCCCACCTGTCAGCACATAATGCAAATCTGGAACGTCGGCCTTTGCAGAGCACACTTGCATTGAGAGCCAGCGGACTGGGTTTGTTTCTTTGTGAAACAAAATGGTTCTTTCTTTCAGTGGGAACCGTTCGGTCTTGGAAGCTGAAATGTTGGCTGCTTCTGAATAAGGATTTTGCTTCATGCAGACAATCGCAGCGCCTCCACTGTTTGGGGGAGCGTCCACGTGACATTGTGTTCATTCCCACCACAGCTCATGGCACCTACCAGGGCTTTCCCCTTTGAGCAAGGTCAAAGGGAAACCTCCTCAGACCTGGCTCCCTGGGGGAGGAGCAGGGGGGTTGTGGGCAGAACATCCACATGAATACCTGCGGTGCAGCCAACAGAGAGAAAGAGGGGGGTGGGGCAAAGTGCCACCTTCAAATGGGTGGAACCCAGCTCTGCCTCCCCCCCCCATTAACAGCCTTATTTTGTTGCTTTGCTTCACAGTTGAGCCTTGGTGTACCTGACACCACACAGAGCCATTTCCAGGTTTGGGGGGGGGGGTTTCCTGAGCAGACAGGTCCCAGTGACCTCAGGGCCCTGTCTACCCCCCATCAGGCCCCCCTCAGGCTTCCCTTCCAGCCACCACCTGACTCTGCATCCTTCTCCCGGTGCCAAGCCCTCCCCACTATCTGTTTCCTGCACCACCTGCACACCACTGCGTGCTTCTAGGAGTGCTGCTGCCATGGCCTCCAGGAGGCCACTATGCACCATCCACAATGATTCTGGGCACCCACCCTGGGTGGTGGAGCAGTTCAAGTAAGCAGTTGGGAAAGGGCGCTGTAGACTGGTGGTAGGGGAAGTTTCCTCCTTCCCTCCTGAGGTCTCCGGCAAAATAAATATTTCGGCTCCGTGGCCTTGGTGGGGGGAGGGGGTTGATTCCAGACACGGGCCTGTGTCCTGGCAGTGGAAGAGTGAAAAAGGGAGGTTTGGGGCCAAAGAAGGGCCGGCCCATTTTGTCATCGTGTCAGTGCACTGACTACAACTAGGGATGCCAGCCTCCAGGTGGGACCTGGAGGACCCCCCAGAATTACAGCTGATCTCCAGACTACAGAGATCAGTCTGGAGGGTGGACTCTGTGACATTGTACCCCACTGAGGTCCCTGTCCTCACAGCTTTCGATGGGCTATTTTGCAACACAATCCATATTTTAAACTGGTAAAGGTTATCCCAAGAAGGATGAGACTCTAGAAAACAGGATTTGAATGTCCCTACCATTTTGTGGTTAATAACCTGTTCTTTCTGATCCTTCAGTGCCTTCCATGGCTTTGAGACTGCCGGGAGGAAAACGAGAGGGGATGCTTCTGCCAAAATTAATCACGCTGAACTCAGTAGGATTTAATTTCGATAATACTTATAAGGATGCTTTGCCTGTCTGATGGATTTGGGGGGGTGGAATTTAGGCACCTCTTTCCCACTGAAGCGAAGAGGTCTTAAAAACTGTTGAATATCTGGCAGAGTCATGTCCTTAGTTTTTATTCTTGGGAGATGGGCCCGTAGCTAGGTGAGAGAGCACATGCAGCGCATCCATAAGGTCCCATGTGCTCATGCACTGACATCTCTAGTTAAAGGCTCTCGGGCAAAGCTGCTGGCTCCAAAACGGTGCTGGGCCAATATTCTTGCCGAGTGGCCCGTATCCTGCCCCACCATTTAGCTAAGGTCTGAAGCCTTCCTTCTAGCTTCAGAGCGGAAGAGCCACATAAGGTGTGGAAATTTCCTTAGGCAGGAGGAAGGCTTCAGCCTTTGCAGAGCAGAGGGGTAGGATATGATACATAAAGCTGCTTCCTGTGTTCTCATGACGGCGTGCCATTTTCACTTGATGTCTTCCCAGATGCATTGTTGCTATTTTGCATGGAACACTGCCGAAAGCATTATATTACAAAGTACGTGGCTTACCACATTCCAGCTATGGCAGGGTGTAACTATGGGTTTTTGAGGTTGGATAGCGTCCTACTCATCTCGCCATGTGGGAAATTATAATAAGCACAACATGTTTCTCGCCTATCATGTTTTTAATTTGGTATTTATGAGCTTTGTTTTCTCAGCTGAAAAAAAAAAAATCTCTGAGCCTATCACTCGAAAACATCACAGGGCTTGGTTTCTGGTACAATCCTAAACAGAGTTACACCCTAAACCTGTTGAAGTCAGTGGCCTAAGAAGGGTATCATTCTGTTTAGGATGACACTCCTTCCCTACTTATGAAGACAATGTCGTCACTGAAGTAGTTCAGATTAATTTCAGGAACATGTCTTTGTTCTTGCTAAATACAGATTATCCTCAAGCAACAGATTCTGCCATCTTTTAATGTATAGCTCCTGGGCAGACAAAGATTACCATCACTTGTGCTCATGTGTACTACCATCAGGGAGTCTGTGCCAGATGTGTGAGAAAACCAGGATACCATAGGCAGCCCACTCTTCTATTTCCGTGACCCACACTTTGATGCACTAATGAAGTATAGTTTATACATTTTCAGCAGCAAAACTGAATATAAGAACAGCAAGTGGCAGTAGAAATTCAGTTTGTTAGGTTTAAAAGCCTATAGGCCATATACCATAAAAGTTAATTTTAAACTTTTTTAAAGGTTTTAAACATTTAAAAAGACAGTATAACAGAAAAGTGCCACATCTATTATACAATTATTGCACAGAGTACTCCTCTATTTCCGTGACCCACACTTTGATACACTAATGAAATATAGTTTATACATTTTCAGCAGCAAAACTGACATAAGAACAGCAAGTGGAAATCTGTTACCACTTTATGGTAATATTCTGTGGGACATGTTCAAACCCTTTGGACTGGTGACCCATTATTTTTTTAAAAAATAGAGCTTTGAGTCCAAGTTACTCAAATGGGGAATTGTGGTCTGTACCCCTGAAGATCCTAGTTACCAAGCATTCTAGCATTCAAACCAAGAGACCTGTGGGCCAGACATCATTTTTGTGTGCTTTGAGCTGCTAGAAGTACAGGTCTGGAAAGGGACGTAGAGGCAACTCAAGCCAGGATAGCATCACCATAGACCAGAATCCTCCTCCTAGGAGTCAGGTGACCTTAAGCGAACTAATCCCATGTGATGGTATGCAATAAAGTGGGTGGGTGGTATGCAAGGGGGCCACTGGAATGTTCCTTTCTGCTTCCTGCCTGATGACACTTGCTTGTTACCCCCCCACACTCCCAGTTCTTGCCTCTTCTCTCGTTTAGTGAGAGCAGGAACCAGCACTTAGACCAGGGCTCCAGATCTCAATCTCTTTAAATGCCTTTGAAGTGAACTCTCAGCTTGGAGAAGGCATCTAAAGGGACTGTGAGCCCTTTAAATGCCTTTCCCCCCTCCACTGGAAACAATGGAGGATGGGGGCAGCTCTGTTGGGCAGCCCAGTTTAAACTGGGCTGCCCAGCAGAGCCTATGGGGAGAACTGTCTCTGCAGGATTGGCTGCTGGGCGGGCTCTGTTGGGCAGTCTGGTTTAGACTTGGCTGTCCATCAGAGCCCCAGCAGACCCTGCAGGGAGAAGCCTCGGCTGGGACTGGCTCCTTTTTGCAGCTTGGTTTCAACCAAGCTGCAAAGAGGAGCCAGCCCAGGATCGGTGGTGGTGGTAGAAAGTTCTGTCAAGTCACGGGTGACTTTATGGTGACCCCGTGGGGTTTTCAAGGCAAGAGACATATTCAGAGGTAGTTTGCCATTGCCTGCCTCTGCCTCACAACCTTGGTATTCCTTGGTGGTCTCCCATCACAAATACTAGTGACCAGGGCTGACCCTGCTTAGCTTCTGAGATCTGATGAGATCAGGCCAGCCTGGGCCACTGTCAGACTCTTGGACAAAGTTACTCTCAGCGACACTCTCTGGCAGTGATTTGTTTATTGATGAATAAAAGATGTTCCAAGCTGAGACCAGTACTGTGTCAAAACTGAGGTTCTGGCAGCAAAATCCCCAATTATACACAGTTCAAATCAGCCCCCCCCCCTTCAGGTCCACCCAATTATACCCCATAATCATCCCGCCTAGCTTTCGTGCGCTCTACACTCCCACCTGTGGATATACCGTTATTTTCTCTAAGACAGCAAAGCAAGCACAGTCATCTACAAGGTCATCCCCGCATAGGGAGCTATTTTAGGAAGAGTTACATTGCCACTACATCAGAGCCATTCACACACTCACTCACTCCAACCCCGCCTGTAGGAATTTCCCTACCTCTACAGGCCTCAAGTCCCCAAAACATGGCAAATGAGAATCCAAGTTTGACAGCCATCCAGGTCAGGGCACACCACTCTATATCAGTGTGACAAAAGCTCTCAACAAAAAGGCTAGAGCCAGTTCTGGTCTACTGATGAGACAGAGTGAGTGGAAAGTAGTAGGAAAAGACAACAAAGCAAAGCTACCCAAGTATATACACAGGGTTGCCCGCTCTGGGTTGGGAAATACCTGGAAATTTTGGGGGGATGGAGCCTGGGGATTGTGGAGTTTGGGAAGAAACTCAGCAGGGTAAAATGCCATAGAGGCCATCCTCCAAAGGGGCCATTTTCTCCAGGGGGTTGCCTTTTCCCACAAAGAAAAATCCTGTGAAATCGAGCCCATGAGAAGATGGGAAAGTAGCTGTAGGGGGCGGGGGCAGAGATAGCGGAGATGACCAAAGTGATGTGTTCTCGTGGTGCCCAACATGTTAGCCCTAGTCAGAGCTGGCTGATTTATCCTTTCTGTTAATGCTCTAATAGAAGTAACTGACAGCCACCCAAATAACTCTTAATAAATACATATAGTCGTTCATTATGGGAGATCTGATTAGGCATTTGTTATTTATGCAATTTTGAGTTAATGGCACAGCAACAAGATTTATATCTTATGTATTGATTTCAATTGATTGCCAGTCCCCCCCTCCCACTTTAACAACCCGTTGGCAATTTAGTTACCACACATTAACTATCTTATTAAAACCAAATTAAATGCTATTCTGCTTTTAATTGTATGAAAATGAATGTTGGCAATGCTAATGAAATGCAAATAACTCAATTATGATGCTGCTTCAGTGAGTTCTGTTGTTGAGAGAGGGGGCTGAAAAGCCCGTGGGTTGCTCCAGCAGGCAGGGGACCAACTCATGTTCCAAAATTTCTTGGTATTCTAGTCAACTGTTGGATTTCAGGTCTCTCTGCACTCCCCCCCCCCCAGTATACATCTAAGACCTTTTTTTATGTACACACCCCAACACATAAAAGACACATGCTTGCAAACATGTGTATCATGCAGTTACACCGGTCAGGTGTGGCTGGAGCTCCCTGTAGACTCTGGTTTGTTCCAGTGTGGGAACCATGTTCCCAATCTCACTTTAGCAGTATGTGTCCTTAAATACATGCATCCAATTCAGTGTGGCTGGATGCCTATCACAATGTACATTTATATGAGTCTGATCCCTGTTGCTGGATTTAGGCAATGATGGTCCTCTTTAACCAGGCGTGGGAAATGGTACTCAATGTCAAACTCAGGGCCTCGTTTGCCATGGGATTTCTCTGTTCTGTTTTCATTGCTTGTAACCATTCTGTATTTGGGCCATGGGGGGAGGGCAGTGAGTGAGTGAGTGAATGTGTGTGTGGGAACCTGCTTCGCTTAGCCACTTGTAACTGTTTTCCTAAGAGGCCTCCCAACTGGGAAAATTTCAAATGACCTTGGAGCCTGTATCTGCTAGCCAGCCTATCATAGATAATATGACTGGAGGTTTGCAGGTGGGGGGAGGAAGAGCGACCATTAGATTTATGTGACCTGCGTGAATGGCTTGATTGGACGGGGTACGGGGGGGGGCTATTTGAAGTATGCATAACACTAAGACTGGTGTCAAACCAGCCAGTTCTGACACAGATGGTCTCTACTTGACACAGCTACATATCTCAAAAAACAAATCTCTAACAGAAGAGTGTTGTTGGGAGTGAGTTCATGCAAGTGTCTTGACTGAGGCTGCCAAGCAGCATGAGAAATGTAAGAAATGACTGGATCTTTAGGAACCACCTCCACATTTTCCTGGCAGAGGATCACCATTCCAAGATGGAAGCAACAGGCTTGCACATTTCTCCCCACCACAGATGCAAGACGGGAGGGGAGGATCTTCAGAGTGAAACCTACCAATGATCGGGCTTATGTATGGAGCACACACCTGCTTCCTCAACCGCATAGTAATAATATTTGGATGGATGAGTGTATGAACCAGCCAGAAGGTATGCTGTACCATTTCTTACTACATGAAGTCTAAAGATGACCTAGTCTTCTTTGTCAAAAACAAAGGAGTTGCAGTACCAAATCACTTCTGCAAAACACTGTCATGCATTCACCTCCCTTCTGGGATTTTTCTCATCTCCATGGCAGGTTTCCCTAAGCCTGCCTTTGTACACTCTTTCCAGGAAGATCACACCCAAAGCAGGTTTGGGGCCACTGAAGAGGGGACTATGCAGACATTCACACCTGACTGCCCACATCTGGCTTAACTTCCCCTCACACCCACCATTCCTTCTGTCAGCAGGCTTTTTGCCTTTCCTTTAAGTCATCAGTTGTTTGTAGGCATACCAATATATGCTCTAATGCTATAGCGATATTCCGATCAGCAAACAGCAAAAAGCCTTCCAGTGTCATGGAGGGAATGGCAGATGAAAGAGTAAAGCATAAAGAAAACCTCAGTGCAGAGGCTCCATTGCTACAGTGAATGCCTTTGAATTTGCGGCAGCAAGGACAGTCAGATGGGGACTCAACCCTGTGTGGAAGGAACCCCAAACTGGGAAATTTAGAAATGGTTCCTGCAGTTTTGTCAGGTTACTTTTAGACCTTTTTTTTGCCATCAAGTCACAGCTGACCTATGGCGACCCCTTAGGGTCCTCAAGGCAAGAGACGTTCAGAGGTGGCTTGCCATTGCCTGCCTCCACATCATGAATCGATCCTGGTATTCCTTGGAGGTATCCCATTCAAGTATTAGCCAGAACTGACCCTGCTTAGCTTCTGACGTATGACAAGATCGGGGTAGCCCGCTAGCTAGGTCAGGGTACTGATATAAAGATTGCGTACTGATCTGGCATACAGTGGTCATTAGGGAATCCATCCCTTTGACTCCTGAACTTCTCATTCTTGAGGCTGATTCAGTAAATTGACGCAGAGGGTTGCAGTGATGTCACATGAAGGAGGCCTCGGAACAGGAGTAACCTGTTCCACTGATGACAGTGATATGACAATGTGATGTTACAACAGTGGTGAAAGGAGATGTGCCAGATGTGTTTAGGATTAGGGTGCCAAAACGGTAGGCTAGAAAGGGCATCAGTATCCCATAGCAGAAATTTTGCCCTATGGTAGAATCCTCCATTCAGTGCCACACAGCCTGTTCACCCAGTTACAGGTCAGTCACAGTAAATGCAACACCAGCTTGCTATAAGAATGAATAGGTGTCAGACGCTTGCACAAACTCACTCCCAACAACACTCTTCTGTAAGAGATTTGTTTATTGAGATATGTAGCTGTGTTAAGTAGAGACCATCTGTGTCAGAACTGACTGAGTTGGCACCAGTCCTGGTATTATACATGTTTCAAACAGCCCACCCCCCCGTGACCCATCCAATCAAGCTATTCTCACATCCTGCCTAAATCTAGCACATGCTCTACTCCCCCACCTGCAAACCGACAATATGTTATCTAAGACAGGGCAGCTAGCAGAGACAGTTCCAAGGTCGTTCATATTCTTCCTGTTAGGGAGGCCCCTTAGAAAAACAGTTACAACGTGCCTAAGGGAAGCTGGTTCCCACATACAGATCCACACACTTTCTCACTGCCCCCCCATGGCCCAAGTTAGAAGTGATTAGATGGAACAGAGAAATCCCATGGCAAACAAAGCCCCGAGGTTGACAATAAGGTCCTCCTTATCAGGGATTCCTGCCTCATCCAAGAAAGATTCCAAGCAAATTCCACTGACTGACTCAAAAAGCATTTTAAATAAATCATGAATTAAAACTTTCTTTGTTAATCATCTACTCTGTTCCTTGACCTGGGGACCTCTGCTCTTTTTGAAGTTCTATTTGTTGCCAATTAGTTAACTGAGCGACATAACACAGATTCAGTAAACAAAGCACGAAAAGTTGAAGTGTGAAGTGCCCAATTAATTTGGCACTAATGCATATCAATATTCAACCAACACATTTCAAAGTGGCCAATTTCAGCTGTGCTGTATGCTCAAGACTGCAGGATTCTCAAGTTTGAGATCAGACTGGGGAGTGGTCGGGTGACCAGGAGACAAGGCTATCAAAATGATGAAGACAGCCAGTAGCCAAGCTGTGCTAACCATAGTTTTGCCATCAAATGAGGACTTTAATCAGTAACCCCCCCATGTGTATACCAAGGTGAACAAATTGGCCACGAGGGAACTGCTAGTGTTCTACAAAACATACATGAAGTGAAAAAATTAAGGTTCCTGAGAGCCCAAAGGACCAGCCCACTTTGTAGGCTGACTGCTTCTCTCTACAAGCTCTACAGATCTGGCTTGGCCACCTTCTGGTCAACTGCTGTTCGGAAGAGATAATTTTGTCCTATCTCTGCATTGGCTATGTGGCCGAATGGGCTCTGCAGGCACCTCATTCTACCATGGGGGGTTATGGAATTTAACTAGGTCCCAAACTGGATTGACAGCTGTCTGGAGAAAAAACTGTTCCTTTCCCTTTAATACAGGCTTAACGGGATGTTATTTACCTCCATGCCATGAAGGTATGGTTCCTTGACCTGGGGACCTCAGCTCACACGTTCAGTCTCTATTAAAAGGCCAAGACATCTTCTCCAGGCTTGTTGGCAACCCTAATCACTCCTGGGATACAGCAGAATTACCTGCCTGTAGAGGAGATTACAATGCCATAGAGTCCACCCTCTAAAGCATTCGTTTTCTCCAGGGGAATGGATCTCTGTAGTCCACAGATGAGCTGTAATTCCAGGAGATCTCCAGGTCCCACCTAGAGGCTGGCATCCCTAGGCTCCGATCAAGTTCATAAAATACTTCTATAAGCCAAATACAGTGTCTTTTCTCTGGAGCTTTGCAATATGTGGTCTGATCAGTCCAGCATTCATAAGAATCTTCCGGTTCTTCCTGAACTCCCTGTTTTCTCCTTGCCTCAGTGCACCATGTTGCCAGTTCTTCACCATCATGTTAGTACATAAGCAACGCTGCTGTTGTCATGGGGAAATGAACCTGAAGTAGCTTTTCGAGAAGCCTGGAGTTGCTGTTCTTTGCTATTTAAAGATTTCCCTAGCCAAGTGAGAAGTACTCTCAACGCACTGCAAAGCACTCCAGGCATGCTCAGTTCGGCTGTTGTGATAAGTGCCAACATAATTTCCTTCAATGAGGGACTAAAGCATCAACAGACTAAAGTGGCTGCCTGTCAGATATCTGAGCCGGCTGTATGCCAGTGGCCGAATTACACATTCGATTTTTCCTGTAGCACAACGATCTGAGGGCGCCTTTGTATTTGTTCTGCAATCATTGCCGCTGCTTTTGTTGTTTAACAGAATGAACGCCAATTTGCTAAAAGTTTCATAAGTAGGATTTTATAAGATACCGTAACTGGACTGATCACCCTTTAAAAGAGCGGGGTGGCTCAAAGGATGGAATACTGAACGAGTGGTGCTATAACATCCGCCTGGGTGGGCTCCATGAGGCTAACGCAGAAATAAACTTTGCAAGACATATCATTTTAAAATAGCATTAAAATAAAAACAAACTGTTCAAAACCCCTCCACCATTCAATAACAGCTTGTATAGTTGAACACATAGGTATAATAGTGAACTGAAACCTTCCATGGAGACAGGGCCGGCTTGCTCACTAGGCGAGCTAGGCGCTCGCCTAGGGCGTGGCAGCCACTGGGGCGCCAAAGTGCACCCCGGCCCCTCCCGCAAAAAGCGCCCCCACCTCTCCCGCCACCTCCCTGAGGGCCCTGCCGGGGCTCAGGAGGTGGCTCAGGAGAGAGGGAGAGGAGGTGGGGGCGGCGGCTAGCACCGCCAGCGAAGAGCGCCCTAGCGGGCACTCAATACCAAGATAACACTGAAAGGGAATAGGCTTGGCCCTGGGGCGGGTAGCATGGAGAGTCTCTATGAAGTCAAGTACGGGCTTATTACACAAACCTTCGTGTCTGCCTGAGCCTTTGTAACTGTGTGACTGCTCCTGGGACTGCATCTCGCTTTCTGTTTTTAAGAACTGGATAACAAGTGGTCAGACATAGCCAACTCACGTCTTCTGGAACTGAATGTTAGCTAGTTGATAATGCCATCATTTTAACTATCCTTTAATTACCATTGGTTTAGATACACTGAGGACCTTATTGCTTTGGAGTTTTGTCTTCCTGATCCTATTTGTCTGCCAGAGGTCTTACTTATCACACACACGCAACACACAACAAACCTTTATTGGCATAACCAGGGCTTTTTTGGTAGAAAAAGCCCAGCAGGAACTCATTAGCATAATAGGCCACACCCAATAGCAGAACTAATTAGCATATTAGGCCACACCCATGTGTTACCAGAAGTGTGGCCATTCAGCCACACCCAACTTTTGCTTCTTATTCTGTTTACCTTGTTCGTTGTCAAAACCCAGAGCCTTTTTGTAGCAGGAACTCCTCTACATGTTAGGCCACATACCCCAAATGTAGCCAATCCTAATGAGTTTCTGCTGTTGGGTGTGGCCTATTATGCTAATGAGTTCCTGCTGGGCGTGGCCAACTTGGGAGCCAGCCGGAACTCTGTTCCTGTGCGTTCCTGCTCAAAAATAGCCTTGGGCATAACAACAGCAGCCTTAGGTACAGAAACGGCAAACAAGCAAAACAGTTAATTCACTACCCCTTCTGTCAAAAAAGAACTTCTCCTGTTATATGCTCTGTAAAGGAAGTTTGCCACCGGTTCGATGGTATCAGCCCTGTTTGAGGCTAGAAGGTTCATTATCTTACTTTCCTCAGATTTGCCCTGCAAGGATCGCAGTATAGGGACAAGGTGATAAGCACGTAAATCCTGGTAGAATCTACAAGTCAGAAGTGTATGGTCTGTTCCTTCAGCCTCCTTTAGCCCGTCTTATTTATTACACTCAGAACATAATCTCCCATAAAAAAGAATGACACGTTAAAAATTTTTAAATATCTGTATGTAATCTTTACGTTTGCTACCCAAAACCTTCCTTGTTTTTGGCTTTGGCTTAGAAAGCAGTTTCCTTATCAAGAGGAGGAAATACTAGGGAGAATAGCCCGCTGGCTCTTGTGAGCCTCTTTATCAGTGTAATGTGAATTTCTGTCTTCTCTACAGCTATCCTACACGGCCAAAAAAGAAACACAAATTGACAGAAAACACATGGATTATGTAAAGGGTAATGAGGACCTTAAACAACTGGTTCTTGCTTGTAAAAACTTTGTGGCAAGCCAAGACCGACATCTCCAATCCACCCAAGTGCTGGATTGTTCTAACACTCTTGCAAACGGAATTTAGTTCCAACAAACTAGGCAACAGGAACCAGTCTACAGTCTGTATCTTGAAAAACAAAGCCCTGAAATAACAGTATAATTGCAACAATGCCAGTTATACTGAATTTAATTTCCTCCTTTAATAATTAACTTTCTACAAGGTTATAAAAAGGTAAAGGTTTCCCTTGCTTGAAAGCTAGTTGACTCTAGGAGGCGGTGCTCATCTCCATTTCCAAGCCGAAGAGCCAGCGCTGTCCGAAGACTTTTCCATGGTCATGTGGCTGGCATGACTAAATGCCCAGGCGCACGGAACACTGTTACCTTCCCACCAAAGCAGTACCTATTTATCTACTTGTAATTTCTTGCTTTCAAACTGCTTGGTTGGCAGGAACTGGGGCCAGAGACGGGAGCTCACTCCATCATGCAGCACTAGGGTCTCGAACTGCCAAACTACAGATCTTTCAGTCTGCCACTCAGCGTCTTAACTTCTGAGCCACGGCAGCCCCTCTACAAGGTTATAGGAGCTCCCAAAATCTTATCTAGCTCCCCAGTAAAATGAACATAAGAACATAAGAGAAGCCAATGTTGAATCAGGTCAACGGCTCCAACACTCTGTCACACAGTGGCCAAAAATACCAGCTGCCATCAGGAGGTCCATCAGTGGGGCCAGGACACTAGAAGCCCTCCCACTGCTGCCCCCCCAGCACCAAGAATAGAGTGCATCACCTGCCCCAGACTGAGAGTTCCTATCTATACCTTGTGGCTAATAGCCACTGATGGACTTCTGCTCCATATGTTTATCTAATTCCCTCTTGAAACTCTCCGTGCACCACCTCCCGTGGCAGTGAATTGGACTCTCCCTCTCTGCTAACCTCCATCCACTAACTGTGCCCACTCAAACATCCCAGTTTGTAGGGGTTGTAGTGGGACGAGCAAGCACAAATCTGGGGTGCATGACTAAATGCAATTGTGGAAAATTCAAATCTGATCAAGAACAATAGAGAGACAAGTAGCAGTAACTGTTAGCTTTGAGCTGGTTTGCACAGTGGAAAAGGAATTCTGCTTTTAGGAATAAAGTCCATATGAGGCTTGTTGCTTCAGGAGAGAAATGGGTGTCCTTTATTATTATGGAACTCCATACTAGAACTGGAAAGGATGCATAAGAATTCTCGTATCTCCCTAAACTAGGATGGGGAGAGATGCTGAGAGAACATCTTGCCCTCTGGGTGTTAGACAAAGAAGCACGAAGAGCAGTAGTTAGACAGAAGGAGGGAAGACCCTGAGAGTAAGAACATAAGACCAACAGTCCACCTAGTCCAGCATCCTGTCTCACACAGTGGGCAACCAGTTCCTCTGGACGGCCAACAGCAGTAGCAATCCTGACAAAGTAGTCCTGAAGAGACAGAGGTTCTCTGGGTTAGTAGAAAGGCAGACCTGGGACTTGAGATCTCTCCTGTCTTGGATGGGATTACATTTCCCTTGAACAACCAGGTTCATGGCTTGGGAGTCCTGCTTGACACACTGGTCACCTTAGAAAACCAGGTGGCTGAGGTAGCTCAGGGTGTTTTCGCACAGCTTCAGCTGGTGTATCAGCTGCGCCCATAGTCAGATCTAACCACAGTGATCCATGGCGTAGTTACAGCTAGACTGAACTCTTGCAGTGTGTTCCACTTAGGGCTATGCTTGAAGAGTGCTCAGAAGCGGCAGCTAGTGCAAAGTGCTGCAGCTAGACTGCTGGTTGGGGCCAGCCACTAGGAACACATGATCCTGATAGTACAGCAGTTACACCGGCTACTGATCCATTCCCAAGTCCTTGAAAGCCCACATGGCTTAGGACCAGGGTACCTGAAGGACTGTCTTCTCCCACACGTTCCTTCCTGGGAATTAAGATCACAGGGAGAGGCCCTACTGAGTGTCCCATCAGTCAGGAGGATGCTGTGACATTCACCCTATATATAAACAAACAAACAAACAAACACCTTTTAATGGCATAGCAATATAGGTAACTACATCAGAATAAATCCAGTACTCCAGTAAAATATCAATAGAATAAAACAATTAAGTATTTAAAAGTCAATTACCAGAATGAATCAGGCATCCTGCTGAAAGAATAAAATAAAATGGATGAATTAATAGAAATAAGGGAATAACAAGGAGGGAATAAATGAACAATAAACAATTAGGTTAGGTTAATCTTAATCTTAATAATCTTGACCAATAGTCTGGCAACACAAGAGGTGGTTTGAGATCTTCTAAGAGCTGAATCAATATTTGTTGATTGGAAAGGTCGTTTTGTTGGAAATGGTTTAGCAAAAACTGTCTACATTTGGAAGTAAAAAGTGGAGCATTCATCCTATTTGTAGACTTCCTATAGGCAGCTGGTTGGCCACTGTATGAACAGAAGGCTGGGCCAGATAGGCCTTTAGTCTGATCCAGCCTGGCTCTTCTCACGCTCTTAGTCAAAGAAGCTCAACTGATGGGCACACAAGAGAGAGGGCCTTTCCAGTGGCAGCCCCGTGCTTAGGGAACAACCCCCTCCCCCCAGGAAATGGGCCTGGCCCTCTCACTTTCATTCTTTAGGAGGCCGTTGAAGACAGTTTTACATAGAACTGCATTTGACTAATTTAGTTTTTATTTATTGGCAGCGCTAATTGAGATCTGAAACTGGTATTTTAAGTGTTTTTTAAAAAATAATTGTTTTGTTTACATTGAGTTCCCCCTGGTAGAAAGGCAGCTAATAAATGTTTTAAATAAATAAATAAAATAAATAATAGCAATCTGGGCAAACATAGAAACAGCAACAGAGCAGACAAATAGAAGGACAGAGAGGAAACTGACTGAACTAGCTTGCTTACTCTGCCCTAGAGTACTAGTGTGCTGTGTACAAGGAGACATTTTACTGTCCTTCTTTCCCAACAATAACTGGCCATTCTGTAGTTTTGCCGGTGGGATGGTTTGGGGTCAGGGATGTGGGGGGAGCATGTGACATCAGTAATATCACTACATTACTTCCAGGTATAAACTGGAAGTGACAATGAGCAGCTCTAGGAATCAATGGAAGCTCCATTATTTTACCACAGAGTTTCCTGTGATTCCTAGAGCTACCCATTTGCACTTCCATTTTATACTCAGATGTGACATAGCAGCACAGAGGCTGGTGGCTTTTAAAACATTTTAAACTCGGAGCGATGGTTGGCAATGGCAACAATTGGTAGGCCTCCCACCATAGTGGGAGGCTGAGGAACCTAAGCTAGTTAACAAATGTAATGGGTGAGGAGCACCAGGTTTTAAAAAGATAGTTAAGACCTAGAATGACTAAGGAATTCCAAGTCCTCATTCAGCCCTTGGGAAGATTTCTGCTTGGAGGAGGAGGAAAGAGCATGTTCTGGACAGAGATGAGAAAAACCCATTGATCAGCTCCACCCTCCCCTGAGGTGCTAAAAAACCCTTTGCTCAGGGGTCTGCTGGGGGAGGAGACTTGCTTTCCACTGAGCCCTGGTGGAAGGAATGAGACCCATTATTATTTTTTATACTTTTCCTTAACAGGAGAAAGGTGAGATATAAGCAGTTAACTGAATAAGTAGTAGCAGAAGGGAGCAAGGGTCCAGTAGCACCTTAAAGACTAACAAAATTCGAGGCAGGGTCATGAGCTTGTGTGAGTCACTGCTCACTTCTTCAGATACAGAAGTGAGCAGGGACTCACATAAGCTCCTACCCTGCCAGAAACTTCCTTAGCCTTTAAGGTGTTACTGGACCCTGGCTCTTTTCTGCTACTACAGACTAACACGGCTACCCATTGTGATAAAGAAGTAGTGTCTAATCTCTTAAAGAATTCTCATTCTGTGATCTCTTCCTGAGGTGTCCCTTTGAAGTTATTTTGTAGGAGAACGGTGGCTTTTAAATCTGTAGCGTGATGTCCAAGGAGGCTGAAATGCTCACCCACAGTTTTCTGCATACTGTGATTTTTAATGTTAGATTTGTGTCCCTTTATTTTTTTTACATAGGGACTGGCCTGTTTGTCCTGCATATAGAGCAGTATATATATCCTACATGTAGAGCAGTGGTATAGATCACACTGGAAGATGAGCCCAAAGGACAGCTGATCATCTTAGTCCTGCCACAGTAATGGCCCATGTTTATATGAGGACAGAGTTGGCATCTGGGTTTGTTGCACTGTCTAGCTCCTTGGTTCGTGTCTCTGTTGGTAAGAAGCTGTTTTAGGTTGGCAGGCTATCTGTAAGCAAGCCTGCCAATCAAGGTCTGTGTGAGAGCAATAATATTCAGGACGGGCTTTAGATCACTAATATATTGGACTAGTTTGAGGTAGATGCTTCAGGGGACACCCTGAGGAGGTCTGTTGTTACCTCTTTGGGATGTGTCTGGTAGTGGGCTTCCTTTTGAGCATCATTCTGGCCTTGTCTCTCTGTTTCTTCTCGTTGCTGGGTGACTACCATAATCCTAAGAATGCTCCCTGCTTTAAATCCTTCAGGTGTGAGGCTCTGTCCAAGGAACTGGCTCAAAGGTAGTTGTGTTTGGCTGTAGCCCACGAGCTGTGTGGTGTGTTCAAGGCAGCGGCTGGATTTGTGTAGCAGCCAGTGGATTTGTAGCATAAGTTGTTGCTCCTGTGCACATCATGTAAGTGCACTGTAGTGTCCAGAAAATGGTTTTGTTTTGTGGACTGTTCCAGGCTCAGTTTGGTGGTGGGGTGAAAGTCATTGAAATTTTGGTGAAATCTCTTGAGGCCATCCTTTCCATGCATTCAAATGATGAAAAATTCATTGGCAAATCTAAAGTATACTAGAGGCGTTAGCAGGTAGGAGCAGAGAAAACACTGCTTTGAGTCAGCACTGAATATGCCCACATACTGTATGTCTGTGCAGATACCCATGGCTGTGCTATTAATTTGAAGATAAAAACTGCTGTCAAATCTGAAGTAGCCTTCAAAGTTCAGTGGCAAGGTCAGCTGTGGTAGTACCAGAGATAATGTACCTGATGTCTTATAGACCATCCTTGTGGCTAACGTTGGTATACAGTGGCCAAATAGTTGTCAGGCTTCCCCACTGGTGGGTCAGAGCCCGGGACTGGCTCACCCTCCAGCCTGCTTTCTAGTGTGGACCTGGGATGAGCCTCCGAAGTGGGAGAGGAGGGGTGTGCGCATGTACGTGCATTCTCGCACTTTCTCACTGTCCTGCTCCTCCCTCCCCCTTGTGCTCTCTAGCTGCCCTGCTCCTCTCCCTGCAAGCTACTGGAGAGATCTGGCTCTTCCTCCGTGGCCCAGCCTAGGACAGCTAGTTAAAGTTTGGTCCAGAGGCAGGCCAGCCCTGGGCTCTGCCCATTTCAACTGCCCTGTGGCTGGGCCTGCAGGAATGACAGGGCCCAGTACCAATGAGTCCTCTGTGCCTCTTGCCCCGCCCTCCTCCTCGTTGACCTCAAATGGCTATGAGCTTTTGCCTGCCCCTCCCATCCTGCCTGAACTTGCTGGCCATGCCTCCTTCTGGCACGGCCACTGCTGCTGCCGCCTCTGCTCCCTTTTGGGGCAGCCTGGAGTGAGGTTCTGGCCCAGTGCGTCTCTGTGGGGGCTGCTGGAGAAGCTCCTCTCCTTGCAGGCTGCCGGGGTGCTTCCTGCAGCTCCCAGCCAGCCTGCAATGCTGTTGCTGCCACCACTGCTGTTGGAGGCCAGGGCACTTCCTGTGGCTCCTGGCCAGCCTCTTCCATTGCTGCCACCTCTGCTGGCTGTTGGGGCGCTTCCTGTGGTTCCCTGCTGGCCCAGATTTGTTGCCAATGCTGACACCTCCAGCATTCTCTGAAGGGCCGGTGAATGCAGGGCTGGGGCTGCCAGCTCCAGACAATGGTACTCTTTGGGAGACTGCCAGTGGACTGTAGTTCCCTCACCAATGCTTCACAATTAAGTTATGCGTTGTTCTCCAGCCTTCCAAACTCATTGTTCTTCTTCATAGTGTCTTTGCAATCCCACATATGGGTTTTGTGTTGGCGCAGAACTGACTTTGGAAGGTTCTAGACCTCTAAGAAACTGGTGCTCAAATCCCTTTCCCCAAGGGAGAGTTTCTCCTCCTCCCTACTCAGTTCTCTTCTGATTGCTGTGCTGTTCACGCTGCCATGTCAGTTCTTCATCTGAGGTGTTTACCTCACATTTCTTTTCCTTCTGAACCACAATTTATGTCTGGTTTGAATCCTAGTTTGTAGGGAAGAGAACAAACCATAATTTGTGATTTGGGCTTATCTACAGGCTGTGGTTTCCCACAGAAGTGGGAAGGATTAATTTCCAAGCCCTTTGTGAAGAGTGAGGAGCGAGCACATTGGGTTTAAGGATCCTCTGGGTTCATGGTTTTGTTATTACATGTGGACTAGGCCATGGAATGACCTTGACAGTCTCAGTATCTTTTTACCTTTGGTCTCCTGTAGTTTGTAGAATGAGGAAGAAAGAAGTGGCTTGTAATGAGGGCAAACTGTGAACAACAAAGGGAAACAAACTTAACCCTGAAACTTAGGATCAAGAGCCTTAAAAAGGTAAATCAGACAGAGTAGAGGGCCAACAATTAAAACTATATATATATATGTGTGTGTGTATGTATGTATGTATGTATGTATGTATGTATGTATGTATATATATATGTGTATGTATGTATGTATGTAATATAAAAATGCATATATTTATTTGTAAAGAATTAAAAAATATACAGGGGCCCAATTGCGCCTCATATAAAAATTTCAAAATTATACCACAAGGGCCAATGGACTTGACCTGATGTGTTTCAGCCTGTTTAGGCCTTCTTCAGAGGTCAAACACAATGAGGAACAAATTGGCTTATACCATAATACAATACAGTTATACAGCAGGGATACAAAATGGCCCTCTGTTCTATTTGACTTACCCTTTTAATGTTCTTGTAATGAGGAGGAGACAGAGCTTGTCAAGGACCTGAAAACGGATGTATGACAGATAGAAATAGGTCAATTCTGTATATTAAAGCTGTGGTTTAATTACCCTTTCTGTACAAGTAGCCTTTTAAAAAAAAGAACTACTGGTACATAGGGTCAAAAGGTGGTGACCGCCATGCTTATGACTTGTAGAAACACTTCACTCGCATCTCACACCTTGCTTTTCAAACTCCACTTGAAGCCCCCCCTCGCTGACATTCGTGATGATCTCCTGGAAACAGGGCTATTTTTCTTAACAAGAGTCTCAACTGGTCAGTTCCAGTTCCTGATTTTCTGCCCTTCCTCTCCATTTTTAAGAGGCACAGTAAACTGTTATTAATAACCATGTGGAATATTTTACTTTACAAAAGAGCTGCTTCCTTTAATAAGGATGTCGTTTTTACTGACTTAAGTCTGTCATTGCATTGGCTGATCTGTGTCCAGGGATACAGCTGCCTGTGGACTTGCAGTCTGTAAATCTGAGTGGTGAGAAGGTCCAAGGGTATTGCTATTTGGAGAGAGCATCGGAGACTTGCTGTATTTCTGCAACATTTGCTTTACTAACAAATACACAAGTAGGTGGAAGCAAAGAGGCACCTGTCCAGGGCAGAAGATCCACTACCCCATGCCAGACTGATCCACGCAACAGTAATCTTGGGGTCTGACTATTTTAACACACTTTCCTTGAAGAGAATTTCGAAACTACAGTTGGTGCAAAATGCGGCAGCCCCTTTGTTCTTGGGGTGGGTTGGAAAGATCATGAACTCTTGCGATCTTCACATTGGCTGCCTATTGGCTCAAGGAGCTGATGCTTACTTTTAAAGCCCTTCACAACCCAGGGCCCACATACCTCTGGACCATCTCTCCTGCTCTCCTCTCTCTTTACTCAGCACAGAAGTGCCAGTTGCTTGTCTCAGCCCCTGCAAGGTTGCATTCCATTTCTACCTATTCACAGGCCTTTTCTGTAGCCATTCCAGCCTTGTAGAACAGCCTTCTAGAAGAAGGTAGGAAGGCCTCATCTCTCCTTCAATTCCATAAGGACTTTAAGATGGAACTTTTAAAGACAGTCTTTAGAGTCTCTTGAAGGCTTGTGTAATCTGTTGGGTCTTGAGGGCGGAGATCTCCCATGGATGTCATACATAAGTTTTTTGCCAGCAACTTTAATAGTCTGATGGCTTAAACTTTGGATGATTCATATGGTTTTCCTCTTTTACCTGACTTTGGTCTGCCTTGCCTGGGGAGGGATCGTAACTCACAGGCAGGGCCCCTGCTTTGCGTGTAGACAGTCCCAGGTTCTATGAGTATCTTCCATCAAGTCTTCTTTGACTAGAGAAAGATTCCTAGGCGATGTACAGATTTAAAAACAATAAAACCATAAAACCATAATCAGAACATATAATTCATTAATTAAAATCAAGTGGCAAAATTTGTGGTTCCCTCCCATTTCTGGCCTGTGGGTGCTTTATGGGCATGGGGAGGAGGAGTAGACCCTCCAAGGGACAGGGATCCAGGAAGGCTGCCAGCCATGATGCAAGCTGTCGCTGTCCTCAACCAAACGCCTGGCGGAACATCTCTGCCTTACAAAATTGCATAAGATCCTGCAAGGCCCTGATGTTGTTTGGCAGAGAATTCCACCAGGTTGGGACCAGGGTTGAGAAGGCCCTGGCCCTGGTTGATGTCTCTAGGGCCAGGTCAGATGTCTCTAGGGCCGGGGACAACCAGCACCGGCTTGCCCACTAGGCAAACTAAGTGCTCACCTAGGGCGTGCCAGTCCCCAGGGGCACCAAATGGTGCCCCCACCCCAGAAAAGCCCCCCCCACCCCCTAACCGGGTGCCCGCTGCTGCCTCCCCACTGCTGCCAACAGTACAGAACGCCCCGCCGGGCTGCAGGAGGTAGTGGCGCAGCTTGCCCGCACTCACCCCCTTGGGGGGGAGGAGGCGGGGGCAGCATGGCAGCAGCCAGTGGGGACTCCCCGCCACCGCCAGTACAGAGCACCCAGCTGGGGCACAGGAGGCAGTGGTGCAGCTCGCCCATCTTCCCCTCCCCCCTTGGGAGGAGGCGGGGGCAGCATGGCGGTGGCCGGCGGGGACTCCACACCATCACTGCCAGTACATAGCACCCGGCTGGGGCACAGGAGGCGGCACTGCAGTTTGCCTGCCCTTCCCCTCCCCCCTCAGGGGGAGGAGGCGGGGGCGGCATGGTGGTGTCTCCAGGCTGCACCAGGAGGTTGGCATCTGCGCCCGCCTAGGGCACAGAAACACCTGGAGTCGGCCCTGGGGACAACCAGAAAGTTTTCCTGTGAAGAGTGTAATACTCTCCCAGGGGTGTACTAGAGGAGGTGGTCCCACAGATACATTGGTCCTAGACAGGTTAAAGCCTTAAAGGTCAAAACCAAAAACCTTGAACTTGACTCGGTGCTCCACCGGAAGCCAGTGCAGCTGGAACAACACGGGAAGAATATGTGCAGTCTGCAGTGTTCCTGTCAGGACTCATGCTGCAGCATTCTGGATCAATCGGAGCTTCTGGATCAGTCTCAAGGGCAGGCCAGCATAAAACGAGTTACAGTCCTCTAGCCTGGAGGTGACCGTCACATGGATTACTGTAGCCAAGTTGGTGTGTGATAGGAAAGGGGCCAGCTGCCAAGCCTGGCGTAGATGGAAAAATGCCGCCTGGCTGTATGTGTGACCTGGGCCTCCATGTTAAGAGAGGCATCCAGGATCACACCTAAGCTCTTGACAGACTGTGCCGGTGTCAGTGGTGCTCCATCAGCCGCAGAACCTCTGTCTTCATCATCAGATTCACTTTCAACCTGTTCTTTTTTAACTGTCACACCATGGCCTCCAAGCGCATGGCCAGATTTTCTGGGGTGGCATCCAGGTGGCCATCCAAAAGCAGATACAGCTGGGTGTCATCAACATATTGATGTCAAACGAGCCCAAAACTCCATGCCAGTGGGGCGAGGGGGTGCATATAGATGTTAGGTTGGCGTATGGGGCTTTGGTCCACCACGTGTCATACCTAGCCTGCCCATCTTGGGGTGCGGTGCCTTCTACCCTCATGCACTACCCTTGTAGGAACTCTCTTCAGGCCTCAGACCAGGGGAAAGGGTTTCTTTCACATCCACATCCTCCTCCTCCTCCCTGCCAGCATGTCCCTGCACTCATCTTGGGCAGCAGGTTGTTATCTGCCTTGGCCTGTTGTAGATGCCTCCTTCTATGTCTCCCTAACAGGGTTCCCTCCAAGCTGAGCTAGTGTGAGCTAGCTCAGTTTTTTAACCTCTGGCTCACATATTTTTGTCTAAGCTCAGGAAGGATGGTGCCAGAATCATAGAATCATAGAATCACAGAGTTGGAGGGAACCTCCAGGGTCATCTAGTCTAATCCCCTGCACAATGTAGGAAATTCACAAATACCTCCCCCCATGCCCCCACTGACTGCTGTTTCATACCCAGAAGATGACAAAAAACCTCCAGGATCTCCAGCCAAGTTGGCCTGAAGAAAAATTGCTTCCTGACCCCAAAAGTGGTGATCAGCATTTCCCTGGGCGTGTAAGAAGGGTCACAAGAACTAAGCACTGCGGCAACAGATCCTGCCCTCCCTCTCATGATCTGCCTAAATTCACAGAATCAGCATTGCTGACAGATGGCCATCTAACCTCTAAAGAAGGAGAGCCCACCACCTCCCAAGGAAGCCTGTTCCACTGAGGAACTGCTCTGTCAGGAAGTTCTTCCTAATGTTTAGCCGAAAGCTCTTTTGATTTAATTTCAACCCATTAATTCTGGTCGGACCCTCTTGGGCAACAGAAAACAACTCCATACCATCTTCTATGTGATAGCCCTTCAAGTACTTGAAGACGGTTATCATATCACCTCTCTGTCGTCTCCTCTCCGGGCTAAACATACCCAGCTCCTTCAACCTTTCCTCATAGGACTTGGTCTCCAGGCCCCTCACCATCTTCATTGCCCTCCTCTGGACACGTTCCAGCTTGTCTACATCTTTCTTAAATTGTGGTGCCCAAAAATGAACACAATACTCTAGGGTCCTTTCTGCACTTGGATCTCATTCCTGGTTTTATCACAGTTCCTGGTTTTATCAGCGTGCAACTCATGACATAATACTTGGTTATAACAGCATCCGTTTATCCTGGGACAAGTGTGGGGCAAAAGTGTGGGTGATCTCAATGTAATGTGGAAACAAAAAATATCCCGAGATAATTACAAAGGTGAACTTAAGTGTAGCGTAGAATGTAAAAATACCCCGAGACAATTACAGGGGTGAAATCGAGTATAGTGTAGAATGTCAGTTCAGGAACAGGGTTGAACCAGGATTTAAGATCCAGTGCAGAATCACTCTAGGGGAGGTCTAACCAGCACAGAGTAAAGCAATACTATCACTTAGCGTGATCTGGACACTAGTCTACACGTCTGTTGATACAGCCCAAAATTGCATTTGCCTTTTTAGCTACTGCATCACACTGTTGACTCATATTCAGCTTATGGTCTACTAAGACCCCTAGATCCTTTTCACACATACTACTTCTAAGACAAGTCTCCCCCATCCTATAATTATATATTTGATTTTTCCTACCTTAATGCAGAACTTTACAGTTATCCCCACTGAAATTCATTTTATTTGTTTTAGCCCAGTATTCCAGTCTGTTGAGATCATCCAGAAATCATGATTCTAGTACTGTACTTTTATTCTTAGAGGTTGAAAACCTGGAAAAGTTCTCCCTCTGTGTATAGATCAAGTGTTCTGCAGATTTTTGATAGCTGAAGCGCTTTTTTCTCAAATAAAATTGGAGGCACACTTCTTTCAAACCCCAGAATTTTAGCTTGACTGTTTGTAATCGTAATCACCTACAATAACCAACCCTCTGGGCTTCTACATGAGTACTGTTCTAGGCATGCCTCCCAAGTTGGAGGAGACCAGTGAAACAGCAGACACAGTGACTCATGCAGAGATGCAATGAACATCCTTGTCTGTCAGAAGGTAATTCTGCTGTCTCTGTATCAGAAGCAACTGAAAGCTTCAGTCATGTAGAGACAGGACCATAGGAGAGGTAGATTGGGAGGATGTTTCGTTAGATCAGTGAATCATGCATGGATGCAGCAGGCAGCCTCATTTGTGAATTTTTGTTACAGCTGATCTTTCAGTCATTTAATTATGTAATTAATTTATTCCTTATGGTACATAGATTTGGGGATTTCTTGTATAAATATACATTAATGTTCTAAATGCCAGTGGCTTCAGCTGCTGCTTGCTTGGCAGATAATGAGTGTTTGTAGGAGGATTTTCTAAGCAAGCTGAGTTGAGGAGGAAACAGCTGTTCATGCAGGGAGTACAACTGGCCACTGGGAGAATGGGAGGCTTATGGGCACCATCCTCTTTCTCATCTCAGTACAAGTTATTTATGCTTCTGTATCTCTATCCAGGTAGGAAGGGAAGGCAGCATGGTATAGCATGATCTTGTCAAATCTCAGAAACTAAGCAGGGTCAGTACTTGGAAGGGAGGCAGACCACCAAGGAAGGCTCTGCAGAGGAAGGCAGTGGCAAACCACCTCTGCTTCTCATTTGGCTTGAAAGCACCTTGCTGACGTCACCATGAGTCAGCTGCGGCTTGGTGGCACTTTACACAAACACAAATCCAGACAGTCCTTTGCCTGGTGGAAGTTACAATAGTCCAGGGAATGAGCATCTTGTACCGAATTAGGAAGAAGGGCTGGAAGGTGATACAGGAGGCGCTTCCAGTTCTCCCTAGGCAGCCAGCTGAGCTTTTCTATGGGAATCATGCATCAGTGGGCATTTTTACATGACTATGAGTCTCGTGTAGGGTGGCCACAGGCTGGTTACATAATCCATTCCCTCTTTGGAGAGGGGCTGAGGCTCAGTGGTAGAGCATCTGCTTTGCATGCAGAAGGTTGCAACTTCAATCTCTGGCATCTCCAGTTTCAAAGGAACAGGTAGAAAGTGATATGAAAAAAACCCTCTGCCTGAGACCCCGGAAAGCCACTGCCTGTCAGAGGAGATAGTACTGACCTTAGTAGACCAAGGCTCTGACTCCCTGTAAGGTATCCTCATGTGTTCATTTTGAGGAGGGGCTGTGGTTCATTGGCAGAGCCTCTGCTTTGCATACCGAAGGTCCCAGGTTCAGTCCCTGGCATCTCCAGCTTAAAGAATAAGAGCAGGCATTTGAGGGCAGTGCCCCCCACAAATTAGTGCCACCCCCTGTGGACTATAAAAAATTAAAAAATATTTTAAAATGTAAGATGTGTGTGGGGTTTCCAAAATGACCCCAGGCACAGTCAGGGAAGCTTCAGTCTCATTTTCTTTTTTCTTTTTTTTTTTGGGGGGGGAGAAAATTAAACAGGTTTTTAAAAATGCAAATAAAATTAAAAAATTGCAAAAAAATAAAATAGAATCGCAAAATGCAAAAGAGAGAGGGGGGAGTTGGAGATTCCCCCTCCCTATCTTACACAGAAAAACAATCCAGTATCGAATCTCTTCAATAAAAAAGAAGAGAAGCACACAAACAAAACGACACTGCCCAGTGCTCCCCTCCTCCCTGCTGCGGTGTGTACAGTGCTCCCCTCCTCCTGTCACATCCCTTCCAGTGCCCCCCACATACCCCCCACTGACAATTTTCTGGCTACGGGCCTGGATAAGAGACCTTGGAAAGGCACTGCCTGTCAGAGCAGACAATGCTGATCTTGATAGGCCAATGGTCTGTCTCCGTATGAGGCAACTGAAGTGTTCATGTGTCCCTTTACCATCTCTTGTTCTTTCCTGTTTTGGTATGAAGCTCTAGCTATATTTTCTGCTGATGGGAACATGCCTGTATTATTTAGCCTTTCCCCCTTTTAAAAATGTGCACCACTGGGGGCCCAATCCATGTCTTGTTGCTACTTTTCTTTTTCCTCCCCATCCAGTGACAGCTGACTTATGACAACCCTGTGGGGTTTTCAAGGCAAGAAATGTTCAGAAGTGGCTTGCCATCGCCCGTCTCTGCGTAGCAATCCTGAATTTCCTCTGTGGTTTAAAAATGAACCTGTACCGGCATACAAAAAAGTCTTGTTGAATTAGCACTTACCATGTTGAATCGGTAATTTTTTTGATGCATGATGCCCCACATTGAGAATAAGCTGAATTCAGTTTGAATATTAGTTAGCTACAGGAATGGAAGTTTTTGTTTCAAAAGAAAACTAAATAAAATAAAGTTACAAGGAAAGCCCCAGGAAGCATGCCAAAAGGAGCTTAAAAAGAGGATCTAACTCTGAAATAGTTCATTATGTTTTATCATCCCCTAGTGGAGAAAGAAGATATACAGTTAAATACATTTCTGCTGCCTCCTATTGCAATTAATTTTGTATTAGTATTAAAAACAAACAAACCCTAGAACAAAAAAAGCCTAGACTGTTTACATTGGCTAAGAGTGTATTCCATCTGTTAATTGCTTTGTGTTGCCTTGTTAGATGAACTGAGTTCAGAAAAGGGAATCTCCTGTTTCATATCAGTTAAGGGTTATCTGGATTTGGGAAGACCTTTGATACCTGCTATATGCATTTAATTATGATTTGGTTCTTCACCAATGCTAATTTTCATTCAGCACAAACTGAGTAGAGATGGAGAGATAAACCAGATCTAAAAACTTCAGGGTTTCATGTTGGAAATGTAAGACACAGGCAGGAAGCTTCTTTCATGTCTGGTGGAAGTGTAAAGATGTGATGTCATATTGGAGAAGGGTGCATGAAATGTCGCAAAAAATGTGTTTGCTACCATTCAAAACAGAAATGTTTTTCCTTAATATTGTGCCTGATGTAAAATATGAGA
The DNA here is from genome assembly GCA_029375565.1 of Gekko gecko. NCBI lineage: Eukaryota > Metazoa > Chordata > Lepidosauria > Squamata > Gekkonidae > Gekko > Gekko gecko. The sequence goes on along the minus strand of JAPDNY010000008.1, from coordinate 23,861,091 downwards.
AAGTTAAGCACTTAATTATACATATAGTTACCGCAGCAAGAATTCTTTATGTAGTAGTACATCTTTCTGTGTTATACCTCTGAGGATGCCAGTCACAGCTACTGGTGAAACGTCAGGTCCTACAATGCCAAGACCATGGCCACACAACCCGGAAAATCTACAACAACTAATGAACTTCAGCCGGCTTTGACAACATATAGAAAGACAAACTCTTGACAGTGGAAATGAATATATTGTCTGAAAGACCAAAGTAAACAAAATGTGAGAGATATTTGGTCACTATTTTATGATTGGGTGAAAACAAATTCTGAAGATCAGGAATAATGAGTATAATCACTATAAGTTCGGAATAAGTCTAACTTAAATTGTGCAGAACGTGTACTTTTTCCAGGAATCACAACAGAAGATTTTAGCGATTTGATTAATCAGTTAATTTTTGAAATTATGTAAACAAAAGAGCTCTGGAAACAAAGATTTAAGATTAAAATTTTGTAACAGCTTGATGGCAATTTTCCTACATGTCTTATCCCATTCCCTATGTCCTTCCTTTCCTATAATGTCATATATAATAGGGAAATATATTTATTAATATTTATGTGCCTTGTAATCTAAATTGTATATATTATGGTTTTAATTTAACTTTTGTGTCTTAACATATCTTGTTGTTTTAATATTTATATATATTCTGTAAGCTGCCCCAAGCCTGCCACGGTGGGGAGGGCGGGATACATATTAAATAAATAAATAAAACCTAATTAAAATCTTATAATAAAAACTGCAGGGTTTCAGATTTCTACTTCACTTAAAGTTTCGATATAATTCTGCTTTAAAAAAACCAATTTATTCTTATTTATAGATGGTCAAGTTTTAAATGAGAGGCCTGGAGTCCCTCTAGCAGTTAGAGGGGCTAATTGATGAAAAATAGCAACTTATTACTAGGGATGGGCATGAGCTAAAGTTCATGATGAATGTTGGCTGGTTTGTGAACTGCTGCCATGAACTTTCATGAACTTTTAGTGCTGTTCATGGTGATTCGTGAATAGATACATTTTCCAGGCACACTGGCAGCTCACAATTAAACTGTTTACAAAAATCTGAGGCAATGAGGGGACAGAATTCTCCAGCCTTGGAAAACAGGGATGTATGCACCAAAAAAATTGGTATTTCCTGATATTCCCGAATATCAATATCAGTATGGTTTTGGGATTCAGGAATTCATCAGGATTGCTGATTTTTTTGGCTCCATTACAGTCAATGGTCCCCATAGGCTACAATGGAGAATTGATCCAGCAGTATTTGAGGCTTGGGGTGGCTGTTATTTGGGGTCGAGGAACCAAATTTGCAGGCTAGCTGCTGGTGCCTCTCCTCAACCCGCTCCCCAAGTTTCCAAAAGATGGGACCATGGGGTCCAATTTTATGGGCCCCAGAAGAAGGTGACCCCATTCTCCATTGTTTCCAATGGAGGGGGGAAAGGCACTGTCCCTTTAAATGCCTGCCTTCTTCAAGCTGCATGACTCAATGGTGAATGAACTCTGAAATGTCTTCTCAGTTCACTTGCCATGGAGTCGCACGGCTTGGAGAAGGCAGGCAACTTAGCCATGCTGGTCTGTGTGCAACAGGGAGAGACTTCCCCATCACACACAGGCCAGGCTTGGAGGGCTTCTCCTGCTGGCACGGGTTCAGCTGTGCCACAGGAGAAGCTGGCCCCAGGATCTGTGTGCGGCAGGGAGTTTTCTCTGCATCATACGCAGACCTGCTGGCTGCCCACGGATTAAAGGCCGTATTGGTCACCATAATGAAGAGCTCATGGAGTGGAAGCATAAGCTCTGCAAAGAAGTGCTGAGGCTTCAGGACCACTGGCATGGCCAGAGGGAACAGCAGGTAGCAGAAGCTGGGAGGGAGGGAGGAGGAGCTGCAGCCCAGCACCTCTACCTCAAAGAGCCCAACCAGGCAGAAGCCCCACTACTTGTTGTCTGTGGTGAAGTGGGAGGTCAGCAGCAGAGGAGAGGAGGCCAGGCATGCCATGGTGGAGGATTCGGTACAGATGATGGTGAGGGAGTACTGCGCAGAGTCCCCTGAGCCTGCCAACAACAATCACCTCGAGTACTGGTCATGCAAGGACATCATCTGGGCCAACCTGTCTTGCGTGGCCATGAATCTCCTCTCCTGCCCTCCCACCAGCATCCAGAGTGAGCGGGTGTTCTCCTACCTGGGAGACATTCACAGCCCCCACTGCTACCACCTGGACCCAGCCAGGGTGGACAAGTTGGCCTTCCTGAAGGTCAACGTCTCCGTCCTGGGCCATCCCTCTCTGGACCTGGCAGAATAAGATCCAGGCCTCCCGTTGTCCCCCTGCATGTCCCTTCATTCTTCCTCCTTTCTGGGTGATCTGGCATGCAACCTATGTCAACAACATCAATATCAACAACAAGTCAACATCAACAACATGCGACCTATGGGTTGCACCCTTGATGCTTTGGTGGGAAGAAGGCTACCTCTTCCAGGTGGGGGTGGGCTGGCCCCATACTCAACACAAACAACGGCTACCTCATAACAAAACACCTACCTCATGACCAACATCTACCTCATATCACAACACCTACCTCGTGAACCAACATCAACCTCATAGCACAACACCTGCCTCCTGGAAAAACACCCATAGCAAACATCTACCTCAACAAAGATCTGCCTGTACAAGCAAGCCCCTGTTTGATGACCCTTTTTCATTACATTTGTACAATGCACAATCACAACAGGTGATCTCTTATCCATACAATCTGTTCCATTAATGGTGAAGAACCAGAAATGTCACCTAGGGGTGGGCTGTGTCTAGAGGATCTATGTGTTTGGGCCTGAGGGGGCCTGAGAGCATTATGGGTACACTTCCCTTCCTTGTGGTGTCTGGCTGGGGTGTCTGCCAAGCTGCCATGGGGTTACTTTGGGAAGCCTCCGCTGAAACTCTGGGGATGCCTGGTCCGCCTTTCTGTCCTTCACGACCTGTCTTTTAAGACTTGAGGGGTGGCCCTGCCAGCTTCACATGTGCTTCCATTTATCTTCAGAGTAGAAGAATTCACCCCGATGGATGGGTGCACTCTGGACCCAGTTGCAGAGTAGAAGACTACACTCCCATTGGTGGGTGTGCTCTGCACCTGTGTGTTTAAGCCTTAGCTAGTGGGCTCTTTGGCTGAGTACCCACATTTATTATAACCTCTCAGCTGCTGTGGGGGTACTTTGGGAAGCCTCTGTTGAAAGCCTGGGGATGCCTCCCTTTCCATCTAGATAGATTCAGGTGGGTAGCTGTGTTGGTTTGAAGCAATAGAACAAAGTTTGAGTCCAGTGACATTTTTACAACCAACAAGATTTAATTCAAGGTATAAACTTTTGTGTGCAAGCACACTTCTTCAGATACCAAGTGTGCTTGCACAGAAAAGCTTATACCTTTAATTAAACTTTGTTGGTCATAAAGGTGCCACTGGACTCAAGCTTTGTTTTGCTGCTTCAGACCAACACAGCTACCCACCCGAGTCTATTGAAATGGAAGTTACCAGTCCATACATAAGTTAGAGAGTGAACAGCAAATTAGCATACAGCATATTAAAGTTGTCTGACAGATGCAAGGACCAAATTGGAATAACAAACTTAGTTTATACAGTCACCATTTGTTAGTGTTTAATTCCAGGAGGGTGGGGGACATTGGTCGAATCTGCATTTGCATTTTAAATCAGTTGCATGCTGCTGTGATGCCGTCTTACTCTATGCTTGTTTGAATGTTGTTTGGAGAAGGTTCTTCTAAAGCAGTGCAGAGGTGCAATGACAGTGGAGCCGCCCTGAAAGGATGATAAACATATGTGGACCTGCAAAAGTATGCTAGCACTGTTGAGATGTGAAAACGACACCAAATGTGGACAGCTTTTTTGAAGACGGAGTCAAAAGGCTGGGACACTCATGGGAAAGACAAATGCAGATTCGGTCATATAGAAGGAAATAAATATATCAGAACTGGAGATCAACGGGCAGATGTACCCTTCTTAATTGTGGGATGCTGAGAGTTATTAACTGACACCCTGCCATTATACTCCATCCCTCTCCTCTCAAGCATGGAAGTGACCTTACAGCATCGCCTTCTTTGAGGTGGAGCGATTGGCTGTGCAGTGTATCTTCTCTGTCCCCAGACCAGAGAAGTACATTCTAATCTACCATTCCAAATTACATTACGTTCTGGTATTCATTACATTACATTACATTTCAATCTACTATTCCAATCTACTATTCCAAATAAGAAATAAAATAAAATAAAGAAGATGTATAGGTTGTTAAGACCTGGGGGTTCCATTGATCTGAGTGCTGTAATAACCTGTAATTCTGCAAAAGGGAAATATTTCTTCTCAGTTGAGAGTGAACAATGAACATGCATGTATCCAACTGTGTGCGGACTTCAGGGAGTGGGATTTTTTTTTTGCTTCCTTTTCTTGCTGCAGCCACTGAGGCGGAGTGGACAGTATTCGCTGCTGTAGCAAACAGCAGCAGATCATGGGACCCCATGATTCAAGACTAAAGAAGATCATTAACACCAAAGGTGCAGCCTTAAGAGAGATGACTGAGTCTGAACAGCTGATCACAAAACAAAAAGAGCATTTATTACGATGGATTTATGTTACCACTTCAGTTAGAAACAGAACAGCAAGTGAAAACACGTATGATTAAATGGATGCAGAATCTTAAAGTACAGATATCTCTACATCAAGGGAACAGTCATAGGGAAAAGGTATCAAGTTTACTGGCAGTCAGGTATTAAGAGAAAACTGGTACAAAATGTTTTTCAAGTGGTACATAACTCCAAAGGACCAAAACTATAAGGAAAAAAGGTTGGAAATGTCCAGATATAGACAGAACTTTCTATATGTGGTAGACGTGTGAAAAGCAAAAAGATACTGGAAAGAAGTACATGGAGAAATGCAGAATATTTCAAAAGATCAAATTCCCCATGGAAGCCAAGAATATGTTATTAGGTATACTGCCTAACAATCTGCCAAAAAAAAAATTGGAAGAGATATTCAGATATATGGTGACAGCAGCTAGAATTATTTATGCAGCAAAATGGAAAACAGACCTTTGCCCAAGATTAGAAGAGTGGAAAAATAAATTTGCCAGTGATGGTGAGATTAACAATTTATTTGAGAAACAGGTCAGTTACGAAATTCAAAGAGAGATGGAGTATGGATTATATGTATGGAAGCAGGAGATAAATTTAGAATGCGTAGTTTAAAATATTACATACAAATGTATTGCAATGAAGAAGCAGAATGAGAATTAGTCTTAAATGTAAAATGTTGAATATTTAAGTATTCCAACCAAAGCTATTTTTACTATATTCCACAGACAGTGTTTCAGAATTTTTTTGTGAAGGGTGTGTAGGGGAGAAATATTTTACTGACAAAACCAAGCTTGGTTGCCTAGCAACAGCCCCTGAAGGGAAAGTGAACTGCACAGGAGGAAGATATGAGAATGGTTTGAGGGCCAGTAGCTCACCTCAGTAGCCAGCCAGAGGAGCCAAGCAGGAGAAGTGTTTTCATCAGGATGGACAGCTGTTTTGGCAATTTATTCTGTCAGGGGCCAAGCCAGCAGTGGGTGGAGGAGAGGAGTGGACCCAGCACTCAGACAATGCTACACGAGTACTCTTGAGTGGCAGTTGATAGGCCAATGGCTGTGGAGCGCACAGCACAGCCAATGGGAGAGCTGGAAAGTGCCAGTACATTGGGCTTTTATATATATAGGATTCTTTGTTTATGCTATATAATTATTTTTTCTTTTCTGTATTTTATCTGTTTGTTTCTAGAAAATAATACATATATATATTTAAAGCCACCAAATGTGTGTGTGTGTGTTGTGGGGGCTGGAAATCACCACCTCTGATTTGAGCTCATCCAGGTAGTCTTCTGAGCAGCCAGGTGCTTTGTTGGCCTGTCAAAAAGGCTCCTTTCTTGAGACTCAAATATTTGGGGTATATTTATGCTATAGACTTATACTGACCTTAAATCAGTTCACTACTAAAGCTTGGGACATAGGAAATTGGGTATAAGAAATTCTTGAAGATTTGGTAGTAGAGGTTGGGGAGGGTGCAGGTTGGAAAGGGGAGGAGCCTCAGTGTGAATATGATACTGTAGAGTCCTCCCTATGAAGCTACCATTTCCACCACAGGAACTGCTCTCTGGAGTTGATAATCCTACATCTCTCCCCCCCAAGGACCCTGAGAACTGTAGCATGGCGATGGTGCTGAGAAACTCCATGTTTACAGAACTACAATTTCTACAAAATTGTAAAGCCAAATTTTGCCTGTGATGTAGGTATGCCCCAGGAATGGAGTCAGACACTGAACAACTGGGCTAAGGTATCTTTACAGGTCATTCTGCTCTCCCATCTCCACTACAGACCTTGGCTGTGCTGTACTGACTGCATGCCCATTTTATTTATTTATTTATTATTGCATTTATATCCCGCCCTCCCCGCGAGCAAACTCAGGGCAGCTAGCAATATTTGGCATAGTTCACCAAATTCATATAAAACATTTAAAACCATTTAAAACAATTAAACAATTTACAGTTGAAGTGCTCACGGTATTAAGTCACCGTGGCGTGCCATATAATACAGCACCCAATGTTCTCAGCTTAACAGTCTCTGGGCTCTGGGCTCCACAAGATGGTATAACGCAATGACGGTTAGGCTGGCCTTACACCACAGGTAGTGGTTGTGGGCATTGATGGTAGTGGTGGTGGCTCCTAATTGAAGGCCTGGTGGAAGAGCTCCGTCTTACAGGCCCTGCGGAATTGCGCAAGATCCCGCGGGGCCCTGATCTCCTCCAGGAGCTCATTCCACCAGTAAGGAGCTGCCACTGAAAAGGCCCTGGCCCTGGTCGCAGCAAGCCTGGCATCCCTGGGGCCTGGGATAACTAGTCGATGTTGTCACCCCAACCGTAGTGCTCTCTGGGGTATGTATGGGGAAAGGTGGTATCTCAGGTATGACGGACCCTGGCCATATAGGGCTTTAAAGGTAAGTACCAGCACCTTGAAGTGAATTTGGTATGCTATTGGCAGCCAGTGCAGTACCTTCAGCACAGGCCAGATGTGCTCCCATCTGGGGAAACACATCAACAGCTTGGCTGCAGCATTCTGCACTAGTTGCAGCCTCCGGATATGTGACAAGGGCAGCCCCATGTAGAGAGTGTTACAGTAGTCTAGTCTTGAGGTGACCGTCACGTGGATCACTGTAGCCAGGTCATCGTGGTCGAGGAAGGGAGCCAGCTGCCGTACCAGCAGAAGATGGTAGAAGGCCAACTTAGCAGCGGCTGCTACCTGGGCCTCCATTGCTAAGGAGGGATCCAGGAGCACTCCCAAACTCCTAACCACTGATGCAGGCACCAGTGACACCCCATCAAAGGTTGGAAGCAGGAGCCCCAACCCCAAACCGCTCTGACTCAGGCACAGGACCTCCATCTTTGCTGGATTTAGCTTCAGCCGGCTCAGTCTGAGCCAACCAGCCACGGCGTGCAAGGCCCGATCCAGAACTTCCGGTCTGGAGTCTGACCACCCGCCCAACATCAGATAGAGCTGGGTGTCATCAGCATACTGATGACACCCCAGCCCGTACCTCTGGGCTATCTGGGCAAGGGGGTACATATAGATGTTAAAGAGCATCTGGGAAAGCGTCACCCCCTGAGGCATTCCATACTCAAGCGGGTGCCTCCAGGACTGCTATTCCCCTAGCACGACCCTTTGTCCCTGACCTTGGAGAAAGGAAGCAAGCCATTGCAAGGCAAGCCCCTGTATCCCCACATCGGCAAGGCAGTGGGTCAGTAACTGGTAGTCGACTGTGTCAGACATGGTCAACAGATCTAACAACAGCAGCACTGCTGAACTGCCCTGATCCAGATGTCTCCGGAGGTTGTCAGTAAGGGCGACCAGCGCCGTTTCCGTCCCGTGTCACGGGCGAAAGCTGGACTGGAAGAGATCTAATACGGAAGTGTCATCCAGATAGATCTGCAACTGTATCGCCACCGCCCTCTCAATTAGTTTGCCCAGATATGGCACATTGGAAACCAGGCAGTAATTAGCCAATTTGGCTGGATCCAGAGATGGTTTTTTCAAGAGAGGATTGACCATCGCTTCCTTGAGGGAAAAAAAGAATATGAGGAGCATATTGCAAAAAACATAAAGACCAACAATAAAACTTTCTTCAAATACATTGGAAGCAGGAAACCAGCCAGGGAGGAAGTGGGGCCCTTGGATGACCAAGGGATAAAGGGAGTAGTGAAGGATGATAGGCTGAGAAGCTGAATGCATTTTTTGCCTTTGTATTCACTGTGGAGGATGAGAAGTGCTTGCCCACTCCAGAACCACTGATTTTGGGAGGGGTGTTGAAATACCTTGAGTCAGATTGAGATGACGAGAGAGGAGGTCCTATGACTGATAGACAACTTAAAAACTGGTAAATCGCCAGGCCCAGATGGCATACATCTGAGAGTTCTGAAAGAACACAAATGTGAACTTGTGGATCTCCTTACAAAAATATGTAATCTTTCATTAAAAACTGCCTCCATTCCTGAGGACTGGAAGGTAGCTAATGTCACTCCCATCTTTAAAAAGGGTTCCAGAGGAGAGCCAGGAAATTACAGGCCAGTCAGTCTGTTGTCGATACCGGGTAAGTTGATGGGAACTGTTATTAAGGAAAGAATTAGAAGGCACTTTGATGAACAAAAACTACTGAGGCAGACTTAGCATGGGTTCTGTAAGGGAAGATCTTGTCTTAGTAACCTGTTGGTGTTCTTTGAGGGGGTGAACAAACATGTGGACAAGGGGGACCCAATAGATATTGTTTACCTTGACTTCCAGAAAGCTTTTGATAAAGTTCTTCATCAAAGGCTCCTAAGCAAGCTCAAAAATCGCGAGATAAAAGGACAAGTTCTTTTGTGGATCAAAAACTGGCTAATTAATAGGAAACAGAGAGTGAGTATAAATGGGCAATTTTCTCAGTAGAAGGTGGTAAGCAGTGGGGTACCACAGGGATCAGTACTCGGTCCGATGATTTTTAACTTGTTCATTAATTATTTGGAGTTGGGAGTAAGCAGTGAAGTGGCTAAATTTGCAGATGACATGAAGTTGTTCAAGGTGGTGAAAACCAGAGAGGATTGTGAGGCACTCCAAAGGGACCTGTCGAGGATGGGCGAGTGAGCATCAACGTGGCAAATGGGGTTCAATGTGGCCAAGTGCAAGGTGATCCACATTGGAGCCAAAAATCCTAACAATAAATACACATTGATGGGGTCCGAACTGACAGAGACTGAACAAGAGAGAGATCTGGGAGTCGTAGTAGATAACTCACTGAAAATGTTGAGACAGTATGCGACTGCAGTAAAAAAGGCCAGTGCTATGCTGGGGATTATTAGGAAGGGTATTGAAAACAGATCAGCCAATATCATAATGCCCCTATATAAATCAATGGTGTGACCTCATTTGGAATACTGCATACAGTTCTGGTCACCACACCTTAAAAAGGATAATATAGCTTTGGGAAAAGTACAGAAAAGGGCAACTAGAATGATAAAAGGGTTGGAGAACTTTCCCTATGAGGAAAGGTTGAGGCCCATGGGGCTCTTTAGCTTGGAGAAATTACGGCTGAGGGGTGTCATGATCGAGGTTTATAAGATAATGCATGGGATAGAGCAAGTAGAGAAAGAGGTACTTTTCTCCCTTTCTCACAATACAAGAACTCATGGGCACTCAATGAAATTGCTGAATGGTCAGATTAGAATGAATAAAAGGAAGTACTACTTCACCCAAAGAGTGATTAACACTTGGAATTCACTGCCACAGGAGGTGGTGGCGACTACAAGAATGGATGGCTTCAAGAGGGAATTAGATAAATATATGGAGCACAGGTCCATCAGTGGCTATTAGCCACTCTGGGGCAAGTGATGCTCTGTATTCCTGGTGCTTGGGGGGCCAACAGTGGGAGGGCTTCTAGTGTCCTGGCCCCACTGCTGGACCCCCTGATGGCACCTGGTATTTTTGGCCACTGTGTGACAGAGTGTTGGACTGGATGGGCCATTGGCCTGATCCAACACTGGCTTCTCTTATGTTCTTATGTTCCTTGAGTGCCCCCGGAAACCATCCCTCCCTGAGGGATGTTGATAATCTCCCTTAGGGCATCTTGAAACCCCTCGTGGCCAGCTTTGATCATCCAGGAAGGGCACAGCTCAAGGATGCATGTGGTTGGGTGTATAGTCATGAGCACTCTGTCGACTTCCTCCAGGATGAGCAGGCTGAAAGAATCCAAAGCCGGAATTGAAGATGTGCAAGGGGCCTCAAGTTCGCTCACTGTATCAACTGTGGCGGGGAGGTTGCAGGCGGAGCACCAAGACTTTATCCACGAAATAGCTGGCAAATGCCTCACAGCCAATATCCAATTCCCTAACGTTTGGTCTGCTCTGTGGCAGAACCATTATGGTCCAAATTGTTCTAAATAATTGGGCCGGGCGTGAGCTGGCGGCCGCAATCGTGGCTGCATAAAGCTGCTTTTTAGCGGCTTTGACTGCCATCTCATAGGATCTCATAAACATCCTATAAGATGTTCTTGTTGCTTTGTCTGAAGCATGACACCATCTCTCTAACAGTCTGAGCTGCAACTCCTGGGTAAACCAGGGAGCAAGCCTAGAGTGAGGGCACAGAGGGCACCAGGGAACGATCTCATTGATGGCTGCAGAGAGTCGGCTATGCCAGTCCTCCACAAGCTACCCATCAGGTAGCAGCTGAAGAAAGTCCAGGTCAGTGGCCAAGTGAAGTTAGTTACCAGTATCACAATCAAGACTAATGGGTCTTCTGTTTGCTTGAATTGTTCATAAATTCAGTCCTTCAGTATAAATGTTGCTCTAGAGAACATGGCTTGCATTCACTTCTTTGTTCACTTGGAAACAAGAAAAAGGCCAGCATGAATTTTGCCGCTTTTTTATCCTCAAAAGCACTATGACAATGTCCCTTTTCAGGTTATGGGGTCACTCGTTTTGAAGTAGATGGTGGACATCTGTGCACACGGGAAACAAGTAGGAGAATCAGGTTAAATTAGATTAATAGAGCTACATTTAATTAGTTGTTCAGGAAAATACAGTGGGGCTTAGTTCTATTTAAAAAATACTGAAAGCTTACATGTTCATGGGTCAGAAAGTAGGGCATGTATCTATGTAACATGATGCTACTTGGGATGCTTCTGTGTCATCCGAAAAAATCTGGAGCACTGAATGTATCTAAATACAGAGAAACATCTTTTTAAAAAAACCTTATGGGGAGAATTCCCCCCCCCTTCTTATGTTTCTGCACCAGCACCTCCAATGTTATAAATAACTATGAGAGCACTAGTAGTTACCATTTCTGATTAGTGTGTCAAGTTCAAAAGGTAAATTTAACCAAGTGGTCTAGAAATGGGAATTACAGTGGTCGCAGCATGCAAAAGATGGCCTCCGGGTGGCTCCAGAAGAGTCTCAATCATCTCTGGGTTGAGTTTTTATCCAAGTATGTTTCTAGTCTGTGTGTTTTGAGCTGAGGAGGAGGTTTTGTTGTTGTTGTTTTTATCATTTAAGAGTTCTGAAATGACTGGACTAGAATGGACCTAGGTTAGGTTTCAAGCCCCTAGAGTAGATGGTTACTGTAGGGCTGCCAACCTCCAGGTATTGGCTGGAGATCTCCTGGAATAACAGCTGGTCTTCAGGCTACAGAGATAAGATCTCATGGAAAAAGCAGCTGCTTTGGATGGTAGACTCCATGGCATTATATACTACAGAGGTCCCATCCCTCCCCAACCTTCCCAACCCCTGCCTCCCCAGGCTTTACCTCCACCCACAAAATCTCCAGGGATTTCCCAATCCAGGGCCAGCAATCTTAGGTTACTGATACGTCTTTCATATGCCTTCCCTACAGAATTTGGGCTCTGTCAAGGAAAGAAATGCCATGACATAGGGATTAATTTATGCCAGAGCTCAGTCCTACCTAGCGTTTGAAATATCTGGAGAACTGATGTGGATTGTATGTTTGTCATTACTAAGAGTTCCCACAAGATAGGGTAACGGTTCCCAGAAGGCCTTATTTCAAACAGATTTGGGTCCTAGCCTCTCTTTTCCTAGAATTTAAGCTCTTAAGTGATATGCTGATATATCAACAAGTGTAACTTTTTCTAGCATAGAGATGTAGCAGTGGGAGGACGTTGAAATTCTGCATCTTACAATGCTGTTAAAGGCACACAAGTTTCTGTCAGGAACAAGATGGCATCCTAGAAAGGGAGGACCCTGGAACAACCATTAGGGAGCAAGAGCAAAGAGTAGTGGAAGTCAATGCTGCATTTGCACTAAAGTTGCCAGCTCCAGGTTGGAAAATTCCTGGAGATTTGGGAGTGGAGTCTGGGAACAGCAGGGTTTTGGGGGTGAGCAGGACTTCAGCAGGCAGAATAACAGGCAGTTAAGGATGATGATTATAATATGGATCTCTATAATGAGAAAAGGAGAACAAAAGATCTTCTAGTTCACAAAACTGGAATAATTCTCTACTAACTAATTAATAAATTTGATCTAGTAATGTTAAACGGCAACATGGAAGATTGACACGCAGGGCGAATTTACCTATTTTAGCCAGAGAGGAGCAAGTGTGATTGATTATGTATAAATATCACCAGCTCTTCTGGATGATATTTTACAGTTTTCAGTGGGGTCGCTCCCAGAACTTGATCATCAGCCACTTGCTTTTACATCAGCAATTTTGATACCATTCTGAATGGTGAAATAAAGGGCCCCCTGCCATTAGTTCAAGGTGAAATTACAGAAGATATCTGATTAAAGTGGAGAATCAAACACCAATCTCAAATACAGCAGGTGCTGAATAGTGATTCTTCTCTTAGACTTAGGGATAGTATTCTTACATCTCACTATCAATGTTGCCGTGATTCTATATACAATAACCTGGTTAAAGCTTTGAAACCCCTTTTGGTTAAGAATATAAGAATATCAAATGAAAGGCAGCAAGCTAAAAACTCCTGGTTTGACAATACATGCCTGAACAAGAAAAACAAGTTTAGGTGGGCTCTTAAAATGTACAAGCAGGGCCTAAATAATTGTTTACCAAAATCCCTTTTCAAATTATGTAATAATTATAGGCAGCTTTTCAGGAAGAAAAAAACTCACGTCACGAAGTCACGGCAGAAGCTAGCCTTGGCATTCAGCCAGAAGGACATAGTGAAGTTCTGGCACCTTATCGCAAAGTTAGATGGAAGCAGGGCTCTTTTTGTAGCAGGAACTCCTTTGCATATTAGGCGAAACACCCCTAATGTAATCCTCCAAGAGCTTACAGAGCTCTTTTTACAGGGGCTACTGTAAGCTCTTGGAGGATTGGCTATACCAGGGGTGTTTCGCCTAATATGCAAAGGAGTTCCTGCTACAAAAAAGCCCTGGATGGAAGTGTACGTTGGGAATTAGATTCTTAGGGATCTAAGGATAGCTGAGAAGACCACTTTTCCCAGTTATTTAATGACTCTAACCTGAGGGCCGATACAGTTGGAACCATCATGATAAATCCACAAAGCTTAGCATCCAATTGGCCTGCAGTCACCATCAGTGAAATAAAATCTTTTAAGATCTGCAATTAGAAGCAACAAGGCTCCTAGGAAACATTATATCCCCCTGATACACTTAAAGCCTTTCAGGATCAGTGGGCACCAGGCACCTCTTATTTAAACTAGAAGTATGGATGTCTGAAAGAGATTTGCTGGTTCCAGAGCAAATTGGATTTAGGCCAGGACATTCAACTTTGTTGTTTCATTGTTTCATATTACAACTATGGATGGGCATGGATCAGGGAAATGGAGGTTCATCCCAGTTTGTGGTTCGGGAGGCCATATGAACAGTGAAACATGAACCTCCCCATTTACCAAACTGGTTTGGTTTGTTAGGTTTGGGGGAAGATCTCCCTCCCTCCTTTCTGCTGGGAGCAGCTCCCCAAGGCCAGCAGAATAGAAGTGGGGGGAGATCTCCCTTCTCAGGAGATCTCCCCTCCCTCCTTTCTGTCGGCAGTGGCTTCCTGTGGCCAGCAGAACGAAAGGGGGGTGAAGATCTTGCAAAAGCCATTTAAAGGGAACATTCCCTTTAAATGGCTTTTGCAAGTGAGTGCCATGTGCGAGTGAAGTCCAAGCGGCAAATTCATCACTTCCTAAGAGGCTGAAATGGATGCAAGCCATTTCAGCAATCCCTTTCACTCCCTCCCCTGCTTCACACCACGAACCCCATGAACTTCCAAAACCATGTGGAGGGTTGTAGGAGTGTCATGGATAGGGATGGGTATGAACCTCCAGTTCATAAACCATAAACCAACAATGTTCATCAGGAAATTAGGTCTGTGATGAGATTCGTGCCCATCCCTAATTTATTAACAAATATGTGAATGGACTATCTAGACAACTATATGTTGCATTCATTGATCTTAAAGCAGCTTTTGATTCTATCCTAAAAGAGTGCCTTTGGGGTAAACTGAGTAATTTGAACACTGAGGATAGGTTACTGAAGCATGTTAAAGGGCTTTATGCCAATACCACTCTCAAGATTTGACTAGGTATTCATGGCCAATTGTCTAGACCTGTTGCAACAGGGTTGTATCTTGCTCCCTGTTTTTCAATCTTTATAGAAAACATATTGTTGAATATCTTTCAGGAGCACAATTCTTCCCAGTTAGACTCAGTAAAAAGTCTTTTTCTTTTCTTTTTTAGACTTCTAGAGATTTTTCCCAACAAAAACTCAAAGTACCAAATACATAGAAGCCCATTTCAATACTTTACGCTGATGATACTTTGCTTATATCCCATACACAAGTCGACCTTAAAAGGCTGCTGAAACAGTTTAACTTTTGCTGTAGAAATAATACTACATTTAAATTATGACAAAAAAAGATCATTGTGTTTAGTTAGAAGGACCCATCACAACTGACAATGGATTGGATCCCATTAGAGCAGGTGAGCTCTTTCAAATACCTACAATTAATCTTCTACAATTCTGATTCTTGGTCAGTACACATTGAACACGCAAAGCAGAATTTCAAAAATATTATGTTTGGCATCATCAGATTTTATAGAACAAGAAGAGGCTGGTTGGTGCCCCCACTTTTGGAAATTTACAGAACAATGGTACTTTGCCAGTTATTATATGGAGCTCCAATCTGGGGATTTGGAAATCTGCACGCACTCAAAATAAATTTGCCCACATGTTGGAGCATCAGCTATTGTTAGATCTGAGTTGGCCTTGCCTCCAATATCAACACTAGTCCTCAAAGTTGTCATTAATTTTTAGTTGAAAATCCTTTTCTGCCCACTTCCGAGTTTTTAATATTGGCTTATGACAAGATGAAATTTCACTCATGGAGAAGTCATGTATTAAATGCAGTAGCTAGGCTTCTGGAAAGAATATCTAAGAAGGCTAAAGTTTTTTGCAGCCAAACAGTTAATAAAACAAAGGCTGTAGGATATAAGTGCTCAAGATGATATTGTAGCATTAGGCACCTCGATAGTAGCCTCCCTTTATAGGCAGCTTTCCCCCTCTGCATTAAATCTTTCAGCTCATCTTACTGATCTGAGCATAGGAAGGCCTTTACCAAGGCATGATTGAATAGCCTACCACTAGCAATGTTAAGAGGTCATTACAATAGTATCCCATATAATGAGCAAGTCTGCTCTTGTGACCAGAGATCTGTTGAGGACGTGGCCCACGTGTTTTTTTTGCTAAGGTTTGCAGTGGAACATTTTAACAAGATATCGGGAACATTTTAACAAGATATCTAAGAGGATTGGATTGGCCCAAACTTGTAATATTACTTGCAGACCAAAATAAATGGGTCACATTACAAATGGCAAAATCTGCTGCCTTAGTTATAAAGATCCAGTCAAAACTGTCAGATGTTAGTGTGGTCAGCAAATAGTTATCTTGTTCACATTGGGTCTTTCTCTGCTATTATAGGATCAGTAGTTCATTGTTAAACCTCACCCTTTGTTACTAAGATTCATGTTTGTTAATTACGTGTTTTTAGATCTTTTTAATGGATATTTTATGGGTTCTAATGTGTTTTGTAATTGTTTTATGCTATGTTGCACTGTTTTTCTTAATGATGTTTGCTATGGCTGTGAACTAATGCAATAAACCTAACTTGACTTTGACCTCAGTAGGGTATAGTGCCTTCGAGTCCACCCTTCAAAGCAATCATTTTGTCTAGGGAAGCTGACTTCTGTAGTCTGGAGAGTGTTTATAATTCCAGGAGATATCCAGACCCCACCTAAAGGTTGGCCACCCTTATCTGAACTGAAATGAAAACATACTGTTCATTATTTTAACTGTTTCTGTAATAAGTGTCTGTTTGTTTTATACAAGAAGATACTGTCTGAATTTTAAAAACTGCTGCATGACATACACATAGACTAAAATAAATACCAATCGAGGCACTTCAGACTGAAAGTTCAGAAATAATCAGCATCAAACTGATGCAAGAACAAACAGCAGCCAATATTTGGTGACACAAAGCAAAGGGTCAAATGAGAAAGTTCCAGCTGGAGTAGATTCAAGGAGGTGACTGGTATGGAGTGGGTGAATAGAGCAGCCAAATTGGCAATTTAGTAGAACATAGTAAGAGCTCTTATTGTGGCCCATTTCCTTTACTTGAAAGGTTGTTTCTGACATAACCTTGTGCATTAATCTTTCCATTTATTGTGGGAAATGTACATCGAAGGATCTCTCCAAATATGAGTCATATAGATATGTCCCCATATTAATTGCAGCTTTAAGATCAAGAGGACAATACGGAGGGGGGAATGCATGTATCTTTTTCATGCACACATGGTTTGGGGATAGATTTCTGTTGCTCCTCCTCCCCAAAAACCTAGCGATGCCAGCCTCCAGGTGGGACCTGAGGATCCCTTGGAATTACAGCTCATCTCCAGACTACAGAGATCAGTTCCCCTGGAGAAAATGGAAGTTTTGGACTGTGGACTCTACAGCATTGTACCCCACTGAGGTATCTATTCTCCCAAGCTCCATCCCCCAATCCCCAGGAGTTTCTGGCAACCTTGTCCCCCTCTATCCCCCGCCAGTGGCCAAGGGGTACCCAGCAACCCTACAGGACCCCCAAAACGCTCTTCCAAATATTACATGAGCATGAAATTCCTTTTATGGTCTGTCTAGATAATATTGGGATAGTGTCTCAAAGTACTGGCTCTAGGGCCCTGGTGTGATAACTAACAAATGTATCAGGCTGCTTAATGGAGGAATCAGGCAAACCAGACACCTCTGACTGGGCAGTTCTGCCTCTGCTTGGCAGAGTTAGGTACCTCTGACCCTGACCTGCCAGACAATGACCCTTTGCTTCCAGGCTCTTTCACGGGTTTCTCAGAGTCTTGAGCTTCAGGAGACTTGAGAACTCTAAAAAACTTTGCTTCTCACAGGAGAGGGAGATGTTGCGGCCCCTCCACTGCCAGATTACATCCTCACAGATTACATCAGTAGCCGGCCATCCTGCTGCTGGGAGAAGGCAGATGGATGGTGGGCTTCTTCTATTTACCTGCCAGGACCCTTCTGTCAGTCTCAGCTCTTCCCTGAGCAAGGTGCTCTAAAGGGGAAGGGATGTGGGGGAAGACAACAAGGCCACGACTCTTGGCCTACTCTGATCATTTGCAGTATACTTTTTATGTCGGCTGCCTTTGCTTATTTTTTTCTGAAAAAGGGAGGCTGGATATAAATATGAAAAAGTTTTGCTTTTTTATATTAATTTTAAGAGACACGTCTGCGATCTCAGTGATGCTATTCATAGTCTTATGAAGTATGAAAATACAGTGCTGGAAAGGGACTGGACACAAGTATTCGATATCAAGATGGGTAGCTGTGTTAGTCCGTTTGTAGCAGTAGAAAAGAGCAAGAGTCCAGTAGCACCTTAAAGACTAACAGAATATGTGGCGGGGTTATGAGCTTTTGTGAGTCACTGCTCACTTCTTCAGATACAGCGAGAATGGGAGTCTATCTGTCATAATTATTGAAAAGTGGAGTGATTTCAGATGCCAAATGACATTAGCAGGCAAATGGCAATAGAGAAAGGACAAGGGTCACTGAGAGGAAGAAATAAGCCAGCCAGATGTATGCCCTCTTCCCCATCACTTGCTGGTATAAGGCCACAAATGAGTGACTAGGATTAGGACCGTGCATCCCGAAATTCTTGAATCGAAAATACACAAATATTACTGAGACTTTAGATTAGAGGGAGGACCATGTGCCATTAACTTTAAAAACAGCTGCACCAGAAGACCTTGAATTGGTTCACCCATTGAAAATAATGATCCTGAAATTCCAAAATCCCCCCCAAAATGGATTTGAATCCTGAACCAGTACTATCCTACCCCCAAATCAAGAATAAAAGGTAAAAGTGTCCTCCTCAAATCCTGAAATTATAGCCGAATTTTCCTCGGAGCACTACTGGTCTACTTGGAAGCATTATACAGTGCACCAATACAATGATTGAGAAATATAGTATTTTTATTAGATTTCTATAGTAGTCTAAAATGTCTTTCTGGGGTTACAGTGCATTCCAACTGCTTTGAAACGGATTCAGTGGATGATGACTCGACCAATTCAGGAACAGGGGAAATGACACATGCAGCCTACAGAGCTTTTGATTAAAAACAGAAACTTAAAAATGAGATGAAAACCAATCATAGCCATACAGAATCACTGAGGTTCAGTTTCTTTTCAGTGACTCATGGAAATCAAAAAGTACAGCTGAAGTATTTAATGTGGCGAAAGCTACTTCACTCTTGAATCAGTTAAAAAAAAAGAACTACTATGTTTAGGGCAGAACTACACATTACAAAAAAATTATCCCCAGTGGAACAGTGGCAAGACATGGCAGCCCCATTCTGAGCCCCCAGCCCCTTTTGGATCATCTAGTTCAATATGCCCTGACCTGGGTAGCCCAGGCTAACCTGATCTCATCTGATCTTGTAAGTTAAGCAGGTTCAGCCCTGATTAGTATTTGGATGGGAGACCACCAAGAAAATCCAGGGTTGCTACACAGATGCAGGCAATGGTAAACCACCTCGGAGTGACTCTTGCCTTGAAGACCCCACCAGGGGTCACTTTTCTTCAGCTGCAACTTGATAGGACTTTCCACCACCATTCAATATGTCCTATATAAAGACATCAGAGCACACATTAAGTGGAACTAGACTTTTCAGAAAGAGGGGGTTGGGGACTTAATACAGGGAAGCCATTTTGTGTTCTTAAGTAAGGCATAGTTCTCCCCTTAGTTCTCTTTAAAGATCCCCTCACTTTGAGAATGTGGGGGGCATTTTCCTTCTACCCCTACATCCTTAAAGAGAGCAAGTGGTGTGTAAAGCAGAAGAAATACTTCAAATAGTTTGAGGCTGTTTGGACTGCAAATGAAATCTCTCATCACATAGCACCTGACAACAGAAGAACATGCACTACAGTTTGTTTCACCAGTACATAATGCGCAACACGGCAAAGTGTCATATAGAACAATGAGATACCTAAACAAATACTAAGCATGTCAATAACCTCTGAGTACTGGTTCACACAGGCATGTACACCACTTGATTTCTGTACACTGGATTATTCTGTGTTGGAACACTGGCAGCTGATGGCAGAACTGCACATTACAAAGAACTCCAGGCTGCCACCAAAACTGGAAGCCTCGTGTTGAGCTCTTCCTCCCCATCCCTCCATAACATGTAATACAACTTGCCTGATATCTTGATATGTTATGGCAAGTTCTTTGTTCCAGTGATGTGGGCCATACACACAGCATGATGATACAGCATAAAATGTACCATGTTTTTTGGAAAGGAGGGCTTTCTTATCCTATACAGTTCCACCTAAAATGTGTGGTCTGATTCCATTGGGAAACAAACATTTTGCAGTTATGTGAGGTGACCTGAAAATTTCCTTTGTGCTATTAGATCTATAATATCCTATCCACACGTGTGTCAGCCATCAAGTGAGATAAATGTCCCTGTGTTCATCAGCCTTTAAAGATAGGACCATCAACTGAAACAGTATTATGAAAGCTGGACATATACAGAGACTGTTTGTTCCATGTACATCGTATAAATAAATAATAATAATTCAACAGACAAATTAATCACCAATTCCATTGGAAGTTAGTTATACAACGGCAAAATACTCTAGAATTTTGCTTCTGTTAAATATATTGCAAACCCTGTTTTTTATTGCCACAGCCATAATGATGTTTTTTTTTAATTATCAAATATTCAGTTGTAAAAGACAACAACATTTTCCACAAGTCTCAACACACTTACTGTAAATCCACCTCACACAAAGACATTTTACACCTCTTATTAGAAGCATTTAAAAATAAATTACACATAGACATGGCTCAGCTATTTATTTTATTTCTCTGGGGAAAACTAGTTTTGCCTGGACCATCGCTCGTTTGTTAAATATCTGTAAATCTGGCATGAAGATGAGCAGTACTAAAACACACCTGCAAAAAGTCATGTAGAAGAACATTGTGACCGAGTAGAATCCTTCTCATTGGCACAACCTAACAGCATATCGTGCCTGAGATCCATCCTATAGGCCTTTCTAAACCAAAAAACAAAAATCCTTGTTTAGCTGTGCTTTGGTGGCGGGGCCAGCTCTATCAGGTGACCTGAAGCAGTCACCTCGAGGTCAGGTATTAGGGGGTGGTAGCCCCTCATCTTCCCCCTCCCCACCCAGCCAGCTAGCTGCCTACAGACTTGCCATGCCCATCTCAGGAATCGGAAGATATCATCTTCCTCACCTTCTCACTCCCCAAGTCCTCTGGAAAAGGAGAGTGGCAGGACACACACGCCCAGTTCTTCACTGTACACCGAGATTCATTCTCAGCTTTAACTCTTGAAAGCTTATACTCCCCAAAATCTTGTCACTGGGCTCAAATCTGGGTGGCAGCAGTGGGGAGGCGCCAGGACTGAGAGGGGGAGGGGCAGTGAAACATGCTGACTCGCACGGCTGCGTGCTGAGACCTGCGCAGCATGTTCGTTCTGTGAGGGTCACTACAGGAAAGGCCTCTAGATCACGGATGGTGCAGTCACCGAAGTGAGCCCCTTCTCTGCTTTGCCTTGGCCCACGTCACCCCTCTCCATGCTAGACTGGAAATGTGAGGCACCATACTACTACTTACATCCGCTCTAATTTCCTGAGGCAAAAGATCCCAGTCACCCTCCTGAGCCAGAAAGAAGGGAGGGAACATGCTTCTGCCAACTTGCTGGAGGTGATGATGTCACACTGGGATCTATGGGACCCAGGTTCAGATCCCCACCCTGCCACGGAAGCTTGCTGGGTGACCTTGGGCCAGTCAAACACTCTCAGCCTAACTTTACTTCACAGGGTTGTTCTAAGGATAAAATGAAGGGGAGGAGAACAATATAAGTTGCCTTGGATCCCCACTGGGGAGAAAGGTAGGGTATATATGAAGTAAGTAAATCAATTTTTAAAACCTAAAGGATCCCTCCACAAGCAGCATAACCATCAAAAAGCTACCCCCCCCTTTGCCCTGCATCACTTGTCGCTGTAATTCAGTCCAGAGTCACATCAGAAATAGGATGCTAAAGAAACCTAAGGATACACTGGGGATCAAGCACAGTAAATCAGGACAAATCAGCAGTTATTTGACAGAAGGGATGCAGTCAAAAACTTTTAAAATAAATCAAAAAGACTACGAATTAAACTGTAAAAAAAAAATACAACCTACGTTAAAATTGATATTCAACAACATCAAAATTCCTCAACACCTATTAAAGTAGGGCTGCTACTCACCAGGTCCCTCCTGGCAACCAGTGAGGGGTGGGGGGAATAATCGGTGTGGGGGAGAGGGCCAGTGGAAGTGACGCCGCTGCCGTGTTGCCAGCCAAGGCCTCTCCCACTACAGATTGGCAGCAGGGGACGGGGTACTGCCCACCCCGATGGGCCCTGCCAGCCCTACGTTAAATCACAGTTGCTTTTTAAAAAGGGGGGGTCCAAATAAGATCTTGCGAAGTGGGGCTCAAGATAAAAACTGAGCGAGTTCCCAGAGAGAGAAACTGAAAACTTATTTGTGTTTAAATTGGGCAACTTCCTGAGGCCTACAAATAGGAAGGGGCATCATTTAAAATAGTGCTTGTAATGCTGTCTGCCTCACAATAAACAGGCAACAGATTCCCTATCTAAGTCATAGGTGGGGGAGGGCGTGACTTTTAATAGACATGGGTAAATTTTAATTGGTGGAACTGAGATCTGAGAGCACACTTTTTATTTTTGAGGTAATTTTCAGTTCTGGGATTTTCGGTTATGGTTTAAGTTTTAGGAACTGAAAAAAAGACATCAGAGAAGATGGCCTCTCCTTCTAACAATGAGTCGTGGCTTTTCTTTATTAAAGTGAAAACTCTCTTGACTTGCTTACAGGATCTCACAAAAAGACAATCCCACATACTAAGGGTGTTTTTCAGTGAGGCAGTAATATGCACATTTATGCACTGAAATGTAACAGGGTTAATTGCCAGGGTGGTACAGTTGGACTTGGATCTGGGGGACTCAGGTTCGAATCCCCACTTTGCCATTGAAGTTCACTGGGTGACTTTGGGCTTGTACCCCTCTCTCAGCCTAAACTACCTGATAAAATGGAAGAGAGTGTACGCCTCTCTGGGTCCCCACTGAGCCTCTTTGGGTCCCCAGTGAGGAGAAAAGTAGGGAATAAATGTAGAAATAAATAATAAATAAAGTGAAAAGCAAAGTTACTATCAAAATGTCAAAATGTTTTAACATCATAAATAAAGTTGGATGGATTTCCTTAGGCAAAACCTCTGTAGGGATTTTGATTTGAATAGCCCAGGCTAGCCCAATCTCATCAGATCTTGGAAGCTAATCAGGGTTAGAAGGGAGACCGCCAAGGAATACCAGGGTTGTTAAGCAGAGGCAGGCAATGGCAAACCACCTGAGAATGTCTCTTGCCTTGAAAACCCCACAGGGTTGCCATAAGTCATCTCTGATTTGACAGCAAAAAAAAAAAGAGAGGAGTTTTAATGGAAATTATAGATGGCCTAGTGCTTGGTGTGCAGTCACAAGACAAAAAAGCAGCTTGAGTCTATATTTAAAACCTTGAAGTCATTTTAGGGGGGACAAAATGAAAAGAAAAGGCTGCAAGCCAAATAGGTCAACTAATGCTACAGAGAGGGCATATGGAACCCCACTTCCCAAAAGGCAAGCATGTGGGGATATCAGACATAGTTTGCTTTAAAACATGCCAGATGTCCCCTTGCATTTGTCTTCATGGCATATGTGAGTGAGGTTCTGACATATTCCGTTTTTTCCAGCAGGATTCTCCTTCTATTTGAATGGGTTTAACATACAACAATAAGGAGCAATGCTTCCCCTCATCACTCAGAATTCTTGGCAATTTTTAAAGTAATACATCATCGCTTTATTACCCCATGTTCCTTCAAAACAATATGTTTTTGACTGGTAGGGCAGTATCATTATTCTTAGTCTTATTAATTGTGCTGCCCCCTTGAGGCGATTTTTTTTTAAAAAAAACAACTTTGTTCATGAAAGTTGAATGACACAAGGGAAGAAGCAACACAGCCACATTAGCGTAGAGTTGGCATATTTTGAAAAGCAAAAGAGGACATGTTTCCTGACTGACTGTTTCAAACAAGTGATCACTATGACAAATCTCATTTTAAATACCCCGACTATTTAAGCCGTGATAATTGGTACTAACTAGGAATATTCTTTACCTTACAACCCCAAAAGAGGTCATTTTCATCAGTTTTTTAAAAACAGCCCAAAAGAGGATGGATGCCAAAAAAAGAGGACATGTACTCTAAAAAAAGGGCATCTGGTATTAGCATTAAAAATTGCATTTAACTGCTGGGGTTTGGTTTCATTTGTTCTTGAAGGTCACACATGTATATTTTTATGCCCTGTTCTGTAGCTCAACAACAGGCAATCTTTCTGTTTCCATTTTCTGGGTATGTGGGGAACTTGCCTATCTTTTCTTAAGAAGCTGCATGGGATTTCTTACTAGGATTTCACACACATCTGGCTGAAAGGCAGGCAGTTAATCGACTATCAGTTTGGCAGCACTACTATAAATACGGCTTTGAAATGGAACTTTAAGCCTTAGAGAGTTTTAGTCAGAGCTCCCTGGCTGATACTTCATATCTTCTGCTGCTTATTCTAAATAGGAGATGACATCATTCTTTCAGGAATAGCTTTCCTTGGCAAACAAAAAAACCTTCCTTTCCCTGCCTGCCTTTTGTGGTCATCGCAAGGGTTAAAACCAACTGCCACTGAAGCCAACAAGAAGAACCTTTGTACTGTGGAGGCTGACACCAAACGCAGATGCCCCTGGGAAGAAAATGGAACACAGTTGCCAGTCCCAGGGAGCATGCGGTCCAGTACTCTGCTGGCAGCAATGTTGGCCCATTATGCCACGTACAGGACCATCAAGACACTGAGGCCCCATTGCACTCAACATGAGCAAAACACCATGAAAGAACACACCACAGAATAAAAGTAAAAGCTAGGCCATATACTAGGTTCTACAAATAAATAAAATTGCAGTGCATACTTGGCCTGTAGACACTTGTTACAGAGGATCAATGTCAAGGATGTTAGTTAATTGAATTACATCAAATTTTACAAAATGCAACGGGAAGAAAAACATGGCAAGTGCCCGTAGGTATCTATCGATGGAGTTCACCTATGCCAGCCAGTTATCAGCTATACATAAGGTTGCCAGATCCAAGTTGGGAAACTCCTGGAGATTTGGGGGTGGAGTCTGGGGAGGACAGGGACCTCAGTGGGGTGCAACGCCAAAGTGGGATCCACCCTCCAAAGCATCCGTTTTCTCCAGGGGAACTGCTCTCTGTAATCTGGAGACGAGCTGTAATTCCAGGGGATCCCCAGGTCCCACCTGGAGGCTGGCATCCCTAGCGGCTGGGGGGACATGTTGGGGGGGTGCTCCTTTGATACTAGGCAGCATTCAACTGTAATCCTCCTGCTGCTGTACAGCATGGAGGCGGTTGTTGGTGGGGTCCAGCACCTCCCCACCCAATTTTATATGGGGATTTTCAAAAAGCCTTTTAAGCCAAACTTTAGGGGGCTCCTTGACAAACCTGCCCATCAGATGCAAGAATAACAGTGATACAATAATTAAGCATCTCCATATCCTTTCTCCAGTCTAAAAAAAAATCAATGTATTATATGTCTGTATCACACCTTTCCCCCGTGGAGCCCAATCCCTTGGATTCCCAAATGGTCCCACATCCAGCCCTGCCTAGGTTCAGAAAGGCTGCTGGACTGACCACATGAATATCTTGGTGAAACAGGCCCCCTTCCATGGGCTACAGGTGAGGTAGAGCACTTCTTCCATTTTGGAATTCCAGTTACTGCCTTGAAGCGGGGGGGAAATTCTGGCTACATCTTTATTACCCTCATATCCCATTTAGAAAGCTAAGATTCTCCAAGGCACTGTTCAGATTGCAGCCTACGCTTTATCATACACCTCATATGATTCTGTCCTCCAGTCACAGAACTGTGATGTCACAGGACTCCGTCATGTGCCTGCAGCTCAGTAGATCCCAGGCGACCACTGGGCGTTAAATGGCATTAAATGGAAAAGGTTGAAGACCTCTGTTCAAAGGCATACAGCATCATACCTTGGACAGAATATTTGGTCTTGGAACAAGGAGACCTGAGTTCAAATCCCCTACTCCACTTTGACACTCATTGGATGACTTCGGGCCAATCACTCTGGCCAATCAATTATTCAAATCAGCCCAAGCCTGGAGGATAAAAAGAGGCAATGCACCATTATGTCACCCTGAGTGCCATGAAAAGGGTGGTACTTTGGAAAAGGGGGGTGTAAATCAATCAATCAATCAATGGCTGCATTTGTGCTGACCCTCAAGGCACAGAAATAATTACTATAGTGCTTTCCTGTACTGTTGTCTGTATCACAGGAGTAACTGTGCTGCTGCAGGGAGAAAGAGAAGGAGTCCCTCCCCTGATTTACTCGCTGCGAAAAAGCAGCACTGATTCACACGGCTCTTTGTGCAACGTGAAAGCATCTGTTTCTCCCCCAGCAGCAGGGATTGGCCCCTATGCCTGCCTCCTGCTGGCTACCAGGAGAATGCCATTGGTGGCCACTGTCAAACAGTCTCTCCCTACTGCCTATCCCGGGGGACAGGAGGAGGTAGTGACAGGGAAGAGAGGAGGGTCACCCACTTAGAGCCCTCACACTTGATTGCACTTTCAGAAATGCCGCCATGCTGCTTCTGCCCTGCAACCATAGGGAGACGCTCAGCTCTCAGCGCATCGAGGATTACGGCATCACTCTCTAACGGCCCCTTCCCCTAGTCCAGGCCCAAAGCTCCCCAAAGGACAGCTCTTTCATCAAAGTGCCAACAGAAGGATCTCCTGTGAACCAAAGCAACAAAACAGACTTTTAAAATGAATGTCTGTCAAGATCAGAAATGCGTGCACAGTGAAATGCTGGACTCAATTTAAAGAATGTTCTTGCAAAAATAAAGCAGCACCTCATGTAGATAACCAAAAGTCCTGGAAATGAGGCTTAAATTAGTGTTCTCTATGTATGTATTTATCTGTTAAATATATCATTGTAGCCCAAATGAACAGGGAAAGATAACAGCAACTAGACAATGGATGTGACTGAATATCTACTTGCGGTGGCCCAGGGCCACCAGTTCTTGCACTATGTGTATATAGATAGATTAGATAGATAATATATTTCTATATAGACTTTTAGTAGAGCTGCTTGCTTTTTTTACTGATCTTTGATTTCGCATTAACCTTCCGGGCAGCATTTGGCATCTCCCCTTTCTTCAGAGGTCTCCAAAGTTCCCTCGAACAGTCCACAGGTTCATAAAAGAGTTTAATGGGATGGGCCCCCGTTTTGTCCTCCTTGGTTTTCTTCAGGTGCAGTCGTCCTTTCTGGAAAGAGTGAGGTTTCGCATCAGGGGCACTGTAAAAACCATGCTGGTTTCCCCGGCTGCTGATGGGAAAGGGGAAAAAAAGCGGGTGGGTGGGGGAAGAGCTGGTCAAGCTTCATATAGAGAAGATAAAGAATGTACAGTTTAAGCAACATGTGATTCAGAAATGTTATTTCACATATTATTATGGCATTGAAATGACATACATACAGGCATCGAGGTTTCTTACTGGATGAGATGTCTGTAAACTGGAAGAAAAAAGGGATATATTATTCAGACTGATAGAAACTAGTAGCGAATAGTTTGGGGCTGGATTCATCAAATGATTCCCATGCACGGAAGGGATTTCTGCCCACAAAGTGCAACTCTGTCACTACCTCCCTTCATTGCAGCCGAAAATGCCCCTCCGCTCCTTGGGGGCAAGGAACCCCTAGGAATAGCATGAGGGGGGACTCTGTACTGGTAGGGTAAAATCAGCAAAAATTCTCCCAAACATTCTGCATGCAGAAATCCTCTACTGGATCCAACTCAACAACTGTTATCCATTTATTTTCCAAACTAGGAATAAGGCCGGTTGTGGGAATAATACAATGAGCTCTAGAAAGAGGCTATGGGCGAGTGCCCCAGCCTTGGGGGAGGGGGCTGCAGTGCATGTTGGGGTGACGGTCTGCATATGTCATTTTGGTATTGATGGCTGTATAGTTGTTTGGGTCAAAATGTTGTGCTGCTTATAGTTGTTGTGTGTGGCAGTGTTTGGTTTTCAGTGGGCTTTTGCATGGATGAAGTATATACAGTCAGTGTGAAATCAGGCATCAGGTTTTTAATTATTTGTCTACACGTTGGTGTGGTACAGGGAGAATGTGAAGTGTGACTTCTTCATTGTGTTGGTCTCTGGACAACCCAACGTATAGCTGGCCAGGAGGTATAGAGGATTCAGTCATCAGCATTGTAGAATTTCTCTGTAAACAATGTTTTTGGTAAAGATGTTTTCAGAATTGGCAATTAATTTGCCCTGCTGTGGTCAATGGACAGTGTGAACCTTTACATCTCAAAGAGTCGCACTCTGGACAATGCAACATAAAGTTGGCCATGGCTAAACATTACTGTAGCGTATGTGTGTCAAAGCAGCCATTTTCTGTGTAATATAATGTTTTCTCGTGTGTAAAATCATGTTGGTTTCCTATTGGTGTTCTCTTCCTCTTGCCAATTCTGTTTTGAAAATATTGTATGGATCAAGTAAGGTTTTTTGTGCACAAAATAATGGTTTTCTCCTCCTGATAATTCAGTTCTTAGAAAATTGGTATTGTCTGTTTAAATGCATGACTGGTGGCTTGGCAGCAATTATTGATGTTTTTTGTAATGATAAAAGCTTGTAAAACCTTATATGGTGTTTTCCTCCTTTTGGCATCCTGTCTTTGAAGACTGGCTTTATCTCTTTATAAATGCAAGGCTTGTTCAGCTGGCTGGCAATTACAGGCCTTAGATATGTATATAGATGAGAAGGACAAATGGGATTTGAATTACACTAGTGGAACTGAAGATTGTTACTATGAGAAATGGCCAGAGTGTTTGCTAAATGAATTAATTGTAAGTATATAAAATAACAGCCAGCTGAATATATAGCCTTGCATTACTTTTTTGCTAATAATAGTATTTTTATCTTTGTATTAGACATAGGGATTTCAACACTACCCACTTTGACAAAGTTTGAATATGAAATGAGACAGATATGCATGGTCCATTGTGGTGTTTATGGCGTTTGAATTGTTCTAAGTAAAATGGACACTGAATAAGAACTTATAAGTCTGTGGATATATTTCTTCGGCATCGAGGTTGTTTTGTTCTTCTCCATCATCCATCCCGTGAGCTCTCTCCCTGGTTTGCATCCCACAGGGAGAATGGCAACCCCAGTGAATATTTAGGGGAAGATTGGGAGATGTATTTTACCTCAGGATACGTTCGATTACTCCCAACAGCAACAGCAAACTGTTTAAAATGTTGGAGGCAAGGGCCAATCAGGCTGCATATGCAAACAACCTCTGTGTTCCGACTAGCTATGCGGGGGGGGGGGGATGATGATGTGCGGAATGGAACAAGGCCCAATCAGCCCACATATGCAAATGAGCTCGAAAGGCTGGCCCAATCAGGTAGAAGGTGAGTCACTGGGAACATGGTTAGCCTTTTATATATATCTAGATTAACAATTCACTGAAAAACTGCTTTCTGTTTTAAAAGGTCTCTAGGACACCCTGTCCTGGATAACCCAGGCTAGCCCAATCACGTCAGTTCTCGGAAGCTAAACAGGGTCAGTCCTGACTAGTATTAGGATGGGAGACCTCCAAGGAATACCAGGGTCATGATGTAGAGGCAAGCAATGGCAAACCACCTCTGAACGTCTCTGGCCTTGAAAACCATAAGGGGTTGCTATAAGTTGGCTGCGACTTGATGGCAAAAAACTCCCCCCCCCCCCAAGACAGCCATAGGCCTTTTCTCACAAGGTTTCAGGGAACCTGAAGATACAGTGTGGGAACACCCCAGAACTGGGTCCCTCAAATTGTGACAGTCATTCGTACAACAATATAGAGAAACAATGTGTGTGGGAGGAGAAAATTCTCAAGAAGCTGCCCTGTGCTATTTTTTCAGCTTTTATTGTTTGTGCTTCTGTGGGAATTGTGGCCTTGCCTACACTCAAAGCTTTAAGATTACACTAAAATTTGCACTGAATTCTAGGAGACTGCAAGTAGTTGCTTCTCGCAGTCTCTACTGAACCATCTGCCCTCTGCCTGTAAGGTCTTGCATTTTAATTCCCTGGCATACCCCTTAGAAGCGGCCTGATAATAGATCTCACCTTTCTTATCAGTTTTCATGGCATTTATCACGGGTAAGCTTTTCCTTTGCTACTTTGCATCTCCTGAACAAATTAGCAGTCATGGCTCATTTGAAGTAGTGTGACTACCAAGCTAAATACACACACACAAACCAAACACCAAACAATTATCAGGTTTCCTTTGTTGACTGCTGTGTTTCTTTTAAAAGGGCCATCCGATGTTTCAAGCAACATGCAAGCAGTGAACCAGCAACAGTTGGTTCCTACATTCTCCTACAACAGTTATAACCTACATCCTCTGCCTGAGTTTGCAACCATAGGTAGCTTAACCCTTCTTTATTCCCTCACTCTACCTGTTTGGCTTCTCATTTCACCTCTCTTGAGGGAAAGAGGGTACAGTTTTTGGAATACTGGACTCGGGTTTTTTGTGGGCTTTCAAGTTCTGGGCACTATATCGAATACCTGTTGCTATTGTTACTGCTTGAGTGTGGTAGTTCTCCAGCTAGGAGTCCATTCCACAGGTGAGGGCGGGAGATTCCCCTCCCCCCTCCCTCACTGCCTGCCATCACTTTGAGTGGCAGTGGGAGAAAAGAAAAATAACATTTCAATGCCACATGCAGCGCCATGTCACTTCTGCTAAAAGAACAGAAGTGACATACGCAGCTCTAGGCATTGTCAAAAACTCTACCATAGAGTTCTGGTAATTCCTAGAGCTACCTATGCCTGGAAGTGACATGGTGCCACAGCTGGTGTCATGACAACCCCCCTCCAATATCCCCACACACAACCCTCCCGCTGGTAGTCAGGCAGTGCTTGGCAACCCTTATCTCCAGCTGAAATATTAGTACAATTCCTCTCAACAAACTTTGCTTCCAATATGTTGTCAAAGGCTTTCACGGCCGGAGTTCATTAGTTGCTGTAGATTTTCCGGGTTGTGTGGCCGTGGTCTTCACCAAGACCACGTTCACCACAACCCGAAAAATCTACAGCAACTAAAAAACTTTGCTTTCGTTTTCCCTCTCTGTTTCTCACCTCCCCAGTGTGCCCCAAAACGACCCTGAAATGCTGTTCCTGGGGATCCCCTATTTCCCAGAAGCAGCATTTCAGGAGGCATTTGGGGCCACAGCAGGAAGTGAGAAAACTGCATTCTGTACACAGCAATCCTTCCACCTATGTGATCACTCTGCTGGATCTAGGCCTTAAATGAGGGGAGAGAAGGTCATGCACACTGCCATGAACTCTTTGTAGGAACAGCAGTTGGGAAAGGTAATATCTAATATATGCCTTTATTGTTAAACAGCACAGACTGTATCCTAGCCGCTGCTTATGTAGAACAAAACCTTGGCATACAGACAAAATGCAGGTTTAAAGCAGCAGAGGGCCGTTTTTGTTTCTTTTTTAACCTTATCACGCACTGCAATGAACAAACTGCTTTTCATTCTGTGTACATCTATTCCCATACAAATTCCCTTGCTTCCCCCCACCCCAAGCCGTGACGTATGGCATAACAGTGGG
Source organism: Gekko gecko (assembly GCA_029375565.1). Classification (NCBI taxonomy): domain Eukaryota; kingdom Metazoa; phylum Chordata; class Lepidosauria; order Squamata; family Gekkonidae; genus Gekko; species Gekko gecko. The sequence goes on along the minus strand of JAPDNY010000008.1, from coordinate 23,829,686 downwards.
AAGAGAAATCGACCCCTTTTCTGCTTACCACGTGTTCATTGACATCACTGTAGTTGGCCACGATCTGCTGATTCTGATAATATTCCAGCTGCTTTTCTGCAAGATCCACTCGCTGCAGCAGATTCTCGATGAAGTGCTGAAGCCTGGCTTTGCCACGGACCTCCTTCTCGGCAGCTTCCTCTAGGAAGTGATTAAATGTAACGACTTCTCTGCAACGAAAACAGAACAGAACAAAATAACGCAGCCCCCCTGGAATTGCTGCTGCACGGGGCACAGCGGCCGTTTCCTTATCCCTTCTAACGAGCAGCAGGGAGGAGTGAATGCAGGGCTTTCAATTCGGTGACATCCTTGAGCCCTTCCCACAGATGCTCAGTGCCAGCTGCAATCTGCATCCTTCCAGGACTACATCTACATAGCTGAGTCGCAACACTGACATTCCCCCCCTGTCCTCAGTCAGGTATCTGTTTCTAGAAATAGAAATCAAAGCGAGATATTTCTAGCTTATTAAAAAATATTTTTTTCTCTCTCTCTTGTGCACTGTACTTGCCCCAGCCCTGATCCTATACGAAACATTAGATTTTTTCCTTATGTAACCAAAAGTGCAGAAGTATCCCTTTTTATAGCAGAGGGAAGGAGGGAGGGGGAGAGAGAGAGAGAGTGAGTGAGCGCCTGCCTGCCTCTGACAAGATGAATTCAATAGCACATGAATGCCTAACTGTGCATTTTGAAGTCTCCTTTGTAGGACAGTGGCAGTCTCCTAGACTGAAGCTTTTGACTTATAATCCCCCCCCAGAATGCTATGAATACATCCTGCACTTACCATTAGCAAAAACTGAACCAAGAAAAAGTTGTTGCAGTGAGAAACTAATTAATGAAACAGATGAGTGGTTCCAAACAGGGGGCATACAGCCCTCTGGTGGCACTATACAAACCTGATGGGCATTCAGGACTTTTTTTTGGGGGGGGGAACGGGGAGGGGGAGAGATCAGCCAGCCCCTCCCCCCCAGACTGATTTCTGATACCAGCAGAGGGGAACTGTTTTATGCTTCCAAACCTGCTCTGTAGATAAACTCTCAGCATCCAAGGCTTCTCTGCCAGGTATTTGTTCTAATAAGAGGCACACAACAAATAGGAATCAAACCTAACCTTAAGGGTTTAGCTCTCTCTGAACAGGGTCTCGATGAATGTGTCCCTGAGGTCTGCATAAGATAAGCATCTATCACCAAAATACCCATATGAATACAGTTGCCTTTTCTGGAATGCTGTTTTTATGTTCTGGGTTTGTTCGGCTGTGACCTGGGAAGGCATTTTGTGATAACGTTGCATAGCTGGGGGACAGTAGTAGGTTAAGAACCATTGAAACAAACTCATTTCAAGGCTGATATTGTGCACTGCAGTGAACACGGGAAGCTGCTGTTTAACAGGTCAGCACACTGGTCCATCTAGTCAAGTTCCCTCAAACTCTGATGGATGAATCAGACATTGCAAAGTCCATGTGACTGACACACGAGCTGCCAACTGGACTTGTGCTGGGAGTTCTGTTCTCAGAACTTAATTCCTGGGCATGTGCTGGCCCAATTTAAGAAGCACAGCATATGGGTGGAAAGAGATTATGCCTCCATTTTCCCAAGTGCCAGGGAACTTCTGCCCTATGGAGCAAATTTATCCACAGCGATTGGCTACATGTAATTCTCCCCAGTGGGGCAAATGGCAGCTCCCTTGGGCTGCTTCAGATCAGGAAAACAAAGTGGGGAGGGGAGGAAGGCTTAAGCCCCTTCTCCCTGTGGTCCTGATTGGAACTGGGCCCCCACATGCCTAGGAATCCAAGTTTCATCAGGGAAATCCCAGCACATGCCTGTTTGGCAGCATATGGGGCAGACCCCAAACTGTGTACTGTATAGGTAGGGAGTGGCTGCCCAGCAAAGGTATCTTCCAGCTCTGCTACCCAAGATTCTTTTAACCAAAGATGGCAGGGCACATGAAAAGCATGTGCTTTATCACAGGGCTATGTTTAGAAAAAATGGACGAACGGCAGGCCCAGAGCTCTGGTGGGGCCTCCTGGGGCCTGCCCCCCGCCTTCCTGCCAAGCCCCCCAAACTTCCTAGGCAGCCCAGAATCCCCGACTCTCTCAGCTGCCTGGAGAACTTGCTGCCACCCCTTCCCCACCTGCCAGCAGCTCCACAGGCCTCTCCTTGCCTTCCCTCATGGGCCTTGTCATCTGAGGAACAGCTGCTGGGGGAAGAGGAGGAGGCCCCTGTGTGGGTCATGGCAGGCAGGCGGCTGGCCAGGGGCGAGAGAGAAGGAGAGAGGAGGCGGCAGGAGATGAAGTGCAGGTGGCGGCAGCGAGCCGGGCCGGCGTGCGGGAAGTTCTCTGCCTTGCCGTGCCGTGGTCCCTGCTGCAGGAAGGGCAGCGGCAGCAGCCCTGTAGGCCCCGTTGGCCTCCCCCACCCCAGGGCAGCATCGGTAAGTTGACACAGCCCTGTAGCAAGAAATTTTGGGCTGGTGGGGCAGGGGCCTGGGTGCTGGGGCAGGGGAGTGGGGAATTTAATTAGATTGAGTGGAGGTAGCGAAAGGAAAGAGAGAGAGAGAGCAGGCAAGCCTTCTCTCTCTCTCTTTCCTTCCCCAGTCCCCACCCCCCAACAGCAGGGAGGCTGGGGAAGGAAAGGGAAGCCACCCTGCAGCTTCTGGTCAGTTTCACTCCCCTCCAATCAGCTGTTACCTTTAACAGTTGTTCATCTCCCCAGTGAAACTGACCAGAAGTGACAGGGTGGCTTCCCTTTCCTTCCCCAGCCTCTCCCGCACTGCAGAGGCAAGGCACACCAGGGGTGGGGGGACTGGTATCCTCCTGGAATGGGGCAGCGCTTGTCTGTGGTGGAGCTCCACCCCCAAATGCCCCACTGTGGCTACAGGCCTGAGTTGACATTGCTGTAACTCCTACACAGTGAACAGAACTTCTATGAATGCAAAAATACAGCTTTTAAAAAGCCTCTTAGAAGTAGAGCGGACAGTTCCTGTGTGAATCAAGGAATTTGTTGTTGTTGTTGTTACTTTCAGAATATTTAAACCATTAGAACAAAAACAATGTGCCTCTGCACAGCTGTATTGGGTTGGACTTCAGCCCTTCTGGGAGAGCTTTTTTCTAGAATAAGACATGTTGCTTTTCAAGCTATAAGAGTTAGAAAAATCATGAGTATGCAGCTTTTTGTTGCTTGAGGAACTCCATATTTCGCATTGACTGGTACAATTTTTGGTCAGAAGAAGACACATTGTCGAAACGGCAGCATCAATCAGGAGACCACCGTCCCACCTTTTCGCTTCTGTTTCTATTGTATTATTTCTTGTAAAAATCACATTCAGAAATTAACGTTTTGTATAAAAAAACTTGAGATAAATAATTCTGGATGCTTCTTTATCACAGTTGTATGATTCATACATTGGGTTGGACTCTGCCAGCTTTTCTGTGGGCACAAGAGGTTGGAAGGACCCCTTCTCACCCTTTGAAAGGGACTGTAGGAGCTGTGTGGACAAGAGGCCCATACGGGACAGGCCGCAGTGAAGAAGGGAATGGGTCAAGATCACTCTTTCTACCGCTTGCACCAGCAGAAAAAACTGAGAGGATCCAACCCAGTGTAATAAGTATACGTTATTGGGAATGCACGGGCCATCATATTTTCAAGCCATCAGTCCATAGTTCAGTGCAGAAAATAAAGTGGATCCTATTAACAGAACCTGAGAAACTCTCAGGGCAGATTCAGATGTCAGACATTGCACCGATTACAAGTTTCCTCCCTGCAGTGACAGTAAGCTGTATCTAACACATCCTTGAGGAAGTGCACGTACTCAGACGATGTGAAGGAAAAAGCGTCATGTTAAGTGGAAAGGCAACTACAAGGAGGACATTCAGTGGTGGCACTGAACATACAAGCCCTCTTGAGTCTCAGAGAGAAAGGCAGACTATAAATAAATGGAATAACTATATAAATAAAAATAGTAGACAGGGAGCTCTGCAAGCTCTTGTCAACTTTTCATTTGGGCAGGTGTAGAAGGACCACCTTGAGTCCCCTCTTATGGAATGGATAGGAGTTTCAGCCACAAAACTTTGGTTGTAGGTGATAAGCCCTTTCTGTTTCAAGCCTCCTTCCAACCATCTTGCCCATGGCCATATCTTTATCACCCTCCTCCTGCTGTGGTTCTCATACTTCAGCAGATTTCTTTCAAAATCTCCATCTATGATCTATGATCTCATCTATCATCTCACAAGACCTTGGGGGGCATTTTTTTCCCATTTGAATTCTCCAGTTCTAAGAAAATAAAAAACAAAGTCTTTTCAGATTTTCCTGCAGATCTAGAGGTTCTCCTGGGTTTCCATAAAAATCCCTGCTATCTGAATGGCCAAATTGTGAGGATTCCCCCCCCCCATCCATACTCTGGGGCCATTGTTCAGAAAGAGATAGGTCATTTTAAGCTTTATATGAAAGAATAGAACAAAGTGAAGAAATTGCTTTTTTGTTTTGGAACAGTAAGACTCACATGTTTGGCCTCCAAAGGGACCAATTTGTTTCATGGTACCTTCCCCAGGTAAATCTGTTCCCAGAAAATGTAGTGATTGTTTAGGGACAGCTATGTCACTCCTCTACAGCTAAATCTGACCTCATGTATAATTTTATTTATTTATTTAATTTGTACCCCACCCTTCCCCACAAAGCAGGCTCAAGGCAGCTTACACTGATTAATACATAAATAACAATTAAAATCCATATAAAATCATCTAAAAACAGTTCAATTAGAAATAATTCATAAATAAATCATAAAGTGCTGGTGATGTTTAATTAATTGCTTAAGATGACATATTGTAAGAGTGCATACAAAGGTCTAACCATTATTCTGCTTAATGCTCTTCCTAATACGAGCAGCGGCACAGGCTAGATGTCAAAGCCAAGGGCCAGGGCTCTATAATTAAGATTGTTGGTGGTAATAGTGGTGGCGGCTCCTTAATTGAAAGCCTGGTGGAAGAGCTCCATCTTGCAGGCCCTGCGGAACTGTAAAAGATCCCACGGGGCCCTGATCTCTTCCGGGAGTTCATTCTACCAGTATGGAGCCACCACTGAAAAGGCCCTGGCCCTGGTAGTAGCAAGCCTGGCCTCCTTGGGACCCGGAAGGGTCAGTCGATTTTGAGACCTGGATAGTGCTCTCTGGGGTATGTATGGGGAAAGATGGTCCCTCAGGTATGTCGGAACCTGGCCATATAGGGCTTAAGATAAGATAAGAGCCAGCACCTTGAAGCTAATTCGGTATGCCATTGGCAGCCAGTGTAATGTCTTCAGCACAGGCTGGATCTGCTCCCATCCAGGAAGGCCCATCAGAACCCTTGCTTCCCCCTCCTTTCTTCCTTCCTTGCGTTTTTTCTTTCTTGTCCAGCTTTGGATTGGGGGCTCCTCAAAGCATGGAGGTGTCCCTTAACTTAACTCATGAATGATGCTGCCCCAAAATATATCTTCTCACTTCCTCCAAATTCAGTCCGTTGGCTCTCTTGCCCCCTTATTTTTTATATATTTTCCCATACAAGTTTTCTTAAGCATTGAATTCGTTTCCCTCTTTTTTTGCCTCCTGAGTCATCAGTAGAACAAGAGCTGGGCTCCAGCCTGAGTATGCCGTGTGCACAACAAACCCTTACAGGTACAGCTTGGATTCTCCGTGGATTTTTTTTTTCCCACAGAGGCCAGTCCCTAAACACTAGCGCAATGCTTGGCAAGCAAAAGATGGGTAACCAGTGCCAAAGGGAATAAGCAATATTCATAGAACACAGTTTGTTCGCTTTAGATGTTTGCGGTGTTGCTGGAGAACACTCGGACTCTCTTGGCGCCTGCAGATGCCAGTATTAAAAACATGTCAGCTCTATTACTCACTCAGAACGAGCCTACTTGCCACACTCTCTGCCTGAGCCACAGGATGGCAACAGTTATGAATGTGAAACTCAGGGTTCAGCGGTGGGCGTGTCCCTGGAGGCTTCAGCTAGCTGTTGCCCCGTGGATCTCGGCACACGGGGTGACTGGAAAGCAAATCACATTCTGGTAGAACAAAAGATATCATTGGGACCCACCTCAAAAAGGTAATGCTGCTTCAAACACCACCACATAAATAGTGGCCAGCTAAAATGGAACCTTATACTTCCCAAGTGGATGGGAGGTGCCCACAAGAGCTTCTTTTGGTACATAATAATAGATTCGCAAAGCTCCACCAAGGAGACTCTTGGGCTGCAAGCTCCTTTCAGAGTTGCATGTTGGTAAATATTTCCTTGCCCAGTTGCCTGTGAGGAGCAGATATTGCCTCTAGGTGACCAAGTTTGTTCACTGGAAAAGAGGACATGGCACAGGCCATTCTTGTGCCACAAATGACTGCTAGAGGTAAGAAAACAAGAATATCTCGGGAGTTGTGTGCCAGGTGGCATGGAAGGCCATTGCTCTTTTCACCTCTGCTTCCTGCTTCTGTCAGTGTGGTAGGCAGGTCCCTAGACTAATAAAGCGTAGCAGGGAGCAACCACAGATATGCCAAAGTTGATCTCATCCCAATGCTGGTATGCAGATACAAGCTATGCCTTCTTGCCCCCCTTTTATAGCTTGATCCTGACTACCTGGAAGTTCACTGGGGCTTGCTTCCCAGTAGATCTGTGAAGGATTACAGCTCTCGGCTGACGCACACCTGTGCTTGCCAATTTTGGTAACAGCAGCAGCAGCGTATTTGATCAAGACAGGTTTGGGTGCCTGAAAAGATGAAATCACACGAGGAGTACAACCTCATAAGCACCTGCCTCTGATTCCTTCCCTGAGTGTCAATGGGGATTCCAAGGAGTGGGCAGCTCGAGGATTGCAGCTTTTAAGTAGTTCACATCTAAATAATGTATCAGCAGCTACTACATTTTTCATGGATACAACATGAAAGTATTTTTAGGAGGGCTGGAACTGCCAAAGTGCATTGGGAACATGCCGCAGGAAACCAAATTGTGATTCTTGCCTAAATGTGATCCTATAAGGTTCAGTTTGCGGGTCTGACTTACTACTAAATGGAGGGAAGGGGAGAACTTGACAGGAAGACTTGAGACCTTTCTCCCGCCCTTGTTGGAGCTGAAGCACAACCAGGCTGACTGTATTCCCCATGTGATACCTGCATGCCCAGAGTCACACTTTTCTCTAGAAGCAGGGCTTCTAAAACTGGAGTGGTGTCATGATTTGGGAGCTGGATTAGGACCTGAGAGTCCTTGCAGCAAACCTACATGTGCCACGAAACTTACTGGGAGACCCTGGGCCAGCCATTTTCTCTCAGCCTAAACAACCTCACAGGTTAGATTTGAGTCCAGTAGGAGTTGCGGTGGCTCAGAGGTTAAGACACTGAACTGCAGACCAGAAGGTCTGTAGCTTGCCAGTTCGAGACCCAAGAGCTGCATGACAGAGTGACCTCCTGTCTCTAGCCCCAGCTCCTGCCAATCTAGCAGTCTGAAAGCAAGAAATTGCAAGTAGATAAATAGGTATCGCTTTGGTGGGAAGGTAGCAGCATTCCATGTGCCTTGGCATTTAATCATGCCAAACACGACCACAGAAAGGTCTTTGGACAGCGCTGGCTCTTCAGCTTGGAAATGGAGATGAGCACCACCCCCTAGAGTCAGTTTCGACTGGCTTTCGAGCAAGGGAAACCTTTACCTTTAGCACTTTAGAGACCAACAAGAGATTCAGGGTATCAGCTTCTGAGAGTCCAAGCTCCCTTCACCAGCCACAAGTAGAAATGAGGTTGAAAAATGAAGGGGGGAGAACCAGGCATGCCTGCTTGAGCTCCTTGGAGGAAGAGCCGACTAAACATGCTCTAAGTAAATAAATGAGACAAGGACATAAAACGTCTTGTCCTTCCCATACAGTTTTTGTGTTAAGGTGCATGCAATAAGACTGCTGGGCTGCACATTTGGACAATCCAACACATGCCTTCTTCTGTGCTGAAATCAATTGGTTTATACTCGTCTACTTCTCACAATAGAGCGCACCCTGCACTGTTGCGATAAGGATAACAAAACAATACAGACATAAAGCGGCAGGAAACCTGTGACAAAGTGTACACCAGTGTAAAGAGTCTATGGGCTGACTCATAAATAAAGTTCTGTGGCCCCGTTCTGTACATTAATCAAACAGTGGGTGAGCACCACTGCCACGTTCTCTTCTAGGCCAAAGAAGGGCCTGCACATGCCCCAGCATGCACTCCAGCCATTCTGCAGCTCACAGACAAGAACAGTCCAGCTGGTTTGGGAGCAGAGCTCTGGGTTTGCACTGGGGAACTCTGAGGCACATCCGAACTGTGCAAAGGAGGAGACTGTGTATATTAGCATGTCTTTTGTTGAAGGTGCATCACTTTATTCCTATTGCCATATTTGGGGGTTCTCAGACTCCATGAGGAAGGAGAGAAGAAGGCAAAGAAGGGAGAAGAAGTGAAGTACATAAAAGATGGGCAGAGGGTAGTCATGGTAGGAGAAAGCACTAATAGGAAGACACCTGAGAGCTACAAGATGATTTGGGAGTCTTTAGAGGACTGACAGCACAATAATTTTTCAAATGTTTCTCTATGCAGATGAGAACTAGAAACTTGACTTTTGAGCCAAAAACTACAGTCTTTTAGGGAGTCAATCACTATCTGGAGCTTGAGAACCTGTGTGACTACACGTCATCCATCCTCCTAGCTCCTTGTGTTAGTATGACAAGATCCCTGGTAGCTACTGGCAGCTAGCCCTCTTGGAATCTGTGCCAGGTCTAGTCCGAGGTATGGGACAATCCTAAGTACGGTGCGTGCTGAAGGATGTGCCATGGGGTGCTTCTTGTCCAATGAGCTGGAACAGCATGTAAGAAGTTAGACCTGAGCCTGCTCACACCCAGGCCCACAGGCCATCCTGTCCCTGTCCAAGCATGCCACAGCCTCCCGCTGCCATAAGCAGCACCTGCTTGGCCACTCATGACCTGGAATATTCTGGCCGCCACACCTTCTTGTGCATACCAAAACCAAAACAAAAAGAAACCACAACCCTGCAAACCCCAGACGATTCCGCTGAGCAAAGCTGGAAGCCTTCCTTCAGTCTCAGGGGGCTTCCTCCAACTTCAGTGACTCTTTCCCCTGATGAACCTTCCTCCAAGATCAGTGGCTCTTCCTCCAATGGAAGAATCACTGAATTTGAAGGAAGACCACGTAGGCTGGAGGAACCAAAGCAGGATATGTGCCACTGTCTTGCCACGTGCCCCACCCATCTACTTACTCCTCCTTCCTGTGGAGCTCTTCCTCAGACTCCGTGAGGCGCTGTTTCAGCACCGCAATCATCTCGACTGCAACGTCCACCTGCCTGTTTAGGGCCCTCTCCCGCCTCTGCACTTCCTGTTTCTTCTGCGAAAGCTGCACAAAGGCCGCTCGAACCTCCAAGAGTTCGGCTGTCTTTTGGGCCAGCTCTTTGGTAAGCTTGTCAATCCGCTTCTCAATCGTTTTGTCCACAGCTTCCACCATTCGGTTAAACTTCTCCCTCACATGGGCCTCAAACGAAGCTTTGGAGTCTGTGGTTTCCAGACCCGGCTTTGAAATGAGCTCCTCGTCGCTTTCGCTTGTCATGTAATTTGTCCCGAAAGATGCAGGCCTCTCCGCTTCCACTTCCAGCAATTTCCTGTTCCTTGTGTTTTCGTGGGTCGTGTCACAGAAGTTTAAGTAGGACGGCTTTGGTCTCATGATACTCGTGCTATCCCCAAGCATTCCTTGTGTCAAGGGCTCGGAAGCACAGATCAGGTCTGTGTCTTTGAAAGAAGAAAAGACGTTGCATTTTGCCAGGAGACTTCTTTCTTCATAGCTGTGGTCGTACTCGAGGTGAGCTCTCAGGGAAGACAAGGTCCGGAATCTGGTGTGGTCCCCGCATCTCGGGCAACGGAACGGCATGCAGACATTAACATTTTCAAATGACTCCTGCCAGGGGTATCTGCTTTCTTCAAAAGTGTTCTGTTGCATTACTTTCCAAATCCTAGATGAAAGGGTACATCACCAATCAGGAAAGATAACACCAAGCTAGATAGACCAATGGTAACACTTGGTATAAGGCAGCATCCTAAATTCTGTGTACATTTAGTAAAAATAATGGAAGGAGACTGACAGGTGTGTGCAGTTGCTCATTCTCTAGGAGAGCATGTTTTTTCCAACCCACTTGTTAAGATCCTGTTCCCAAGCCCTGTTTTCTGTGCCCCAGCCTATAGAGGGGAAATAGATGCCAAGTAGATGTGGCTTTTTCTGTCGTGGCACCTCACCTTTGGAATGCCTTCCTCTTGAGACTTGCCTGCTGCCTATCAGCCTGTCCTTCAGGCACCAGGTCAAAACATTCATCTTTACTTAGGCATTTAATAGGAGGGAGCCATCTTTTAAGCAGCTGTTTTCACGGCCTGAGAGCTCTTAACGCATATCATGTTATTTTTATGCTATCCCCTGGCAAGCATCTGACTTGTCATAATTTTGATCATTTTAATGCTTGTTTTTATTACTTTTTTTACTTTGTGAGCTGCCTTGAGCAGGACTCAGGAGAGGGGAAATGTAAGTGTTCCAAATCAATCAATCAATAACGAACAGTCTGTCAGAACTGAGCAGATATTGTTAAAGCTAAGCTAGCTGCAACCTTGTCAATACTCTGGAGCATCACATAAGCTGCCCTGTACTGAGTCAGGAGCATTGGTCTGTCAAGGTCAATACTGTCTACACTGGCTAGCAGCAGCTGCCCAGGGTCTCATCACCTAATGGTGATGAACAGAGATGGTTTGCTATTGCCCACCTCTGTGTACCAACTCTGGAGTTCCTTGGTGTTCTCCCATCCAAGTATTAATCAGGGCCAACCCTGCTTAGCTTCTGAGATCTGACGAGACTGGGCTAACCCGGGCCTTCCAGGTTAGGCCCATCATCTAATACCTGGTCTGTAAAAACACAACAACTAGAAATGGCAGGGATTGCACCTGGGACCTTCTGCATGCCAGTGCTGAGCAGATGTTGTACCACTGAGCATTACTGGCACCAGTCAGCTGCTTAGAGCTTCTAATAAGAAAAGCAGGATGTTGGTACAATACCTATATAAGAGAGGACAGGGATTTATCAAGATTCTCCATAAGCTATAATTCACTGTAACTTCGGAGAGTTTGGTGTTATTTAAAGATCGGAAAGTTTTATTGTTAGGCAGCCTGAGCCTCAAAAGGATATGACTGGTTACATAATAATACTGATTTCTTGCTAGGCCTTCGTGGGATGCATTCATAAATCTCCTGCTACTAAGGTGCTTGGGGATTCAGGGCCTGATCCACTTCAAATTAAGCACTTTTAAATTTCTGCTGATTTCCACCAGAAGTTAAATATATGCTCCAACCTTTCTTAGGGACATAAATGGGAGTTCAAAGTACTTTGATTCTAGATTGTACCTTCTGCCCACTTGCTTGTATGTTTTCAAATATAACTCGACTGTCACCTAGGCAATGTGGCACAAGCCAAGCTGAAAATCTAAACATTGTCAGACAAGCCATCACATTTCAAGTCCACCTCCTCGAAATATTACCGCAATTTGGGGATGGGAAGGAAAAAAAATAAGTAAAAAACGTTATCCTCCCCACCCCACCCCGCCGTGCCACCTTGGAAAGCTGATTTTTTCAATCAGCGACCTGGCAGATCCGGGTCAACAGAAAGGGCTTCTTTTAGACAAGTTGGGCAGGAGGCAGGGAAATCCGCCGCCTGCTCCTCTCCCGCCCCCCCCCATCCGCTGACAAACCAACCCCACGCATGGACCGGAGGACGTCAAGGTGAAAAGAAGCCGGGCAGGCGAGAGCGGCAAAGGAGAGGAGGAAACCTCTACAAAGTCTGGCTTCCTCCTTCCTCCTCCCCTGGAGCTTTTGCAAGATCAAAAAGGATGCGCCGGGGGCGGGATGGAGATCAGCAGGCTGCATGCAGATCGGGGGCGGGGGATCGCCTCCGTGGAGGTCGGAGCAATGTGGGGCACCTTGCAGATGTGGGGCGCGGCGGCCGGGGTGGGGTGGGGGACAAACCTGGCCACAGCGCCCGGGGTTTCCTCCAAGCCCCGGTTCTGCCCGGATGTGGCGGCTGCGGCTTGATTCCAGGGCTCCTAGCGGGAGACCTTCTCGGGCGCCGAGCTGCTGCTGCTGCTGCTGCTGCTGCCGGCCCACCTTCCTCTCCGGCCCCAGCGCATCTTCGCTCGCGCGCTCCCGCCCCCCCGCCCCGGGCTCCTACAGCCCCGACCGGCCCGTCCTGCCTCTGGCGCAGAGCGCGGCGCCTTACCTGACTTGTTGCTGGCGGCGCCGATGCTGCGGGGAGGGAGGGAGGGAGGGAGGGGGGGAGAAGGGAAGCGGCTGTTTTCAGCAGAGCCGTAAATCACGGCGAGCCCGGCGCAGTCACGCCCGCTCACGCCCCCTCCCCGGCGGCACCCCTCCTCCTCCTCCCCGAAGGCCGAGCCGCGGGACGGGGGCGGGCCTGGGCGGCTGAGATTTCTGCAAAAGGCTTAGGGAGGAAGCTGCGCTCCGGGCTGCGGCCGGGAGTGGAAATCCGGAAAGCTCCCTGAGAGAAGAAGAGCGTGGGAAGGGAAGGGAGGCGCGGGACGGTGTGGCCTAGTGGGTGTCACTGGCTTTGGCTTAGGAGAAGGATGGGGGGGGGGCTACAAAACAGAGTCGCCCGCCAGCTGCCGCTTAGGGAATTCCGGGAGATTTGGGAGGGCGAGGTTTGGGAAGGGGAGGGACCTCGGCAGGGTATAATGCCACAGAGGCATCCTTCCTGAGCTAAGACAAAAATCTTTGAGCTGGAGGCTAAAAAACGATGAGCTAGTTCACACAAACTCAGCTTAGAGGAGGAAACGCTGCTCCCAAGCAGCCTTTCCTCCAGGGGAACTCACATGAAGCTATACATCGAAGTCAGTATTGACCACTTAGGCTGGCAGAGCTCTCCAGGGCTTCAGGCAGAGGTCTTTCACATCAACCTGCTGCCAGATACTTTACCTGGAGATGCCGGGGATTGAACCTGGGACCTTCTGCATGCCAAGCAGTTGCTCTCCCACTGAGCTGCAGCCCTTCACCCATTGTCTGGAGGTGAGTTGTATTCCCGGGAAATCTCCAGGCCTCACCTGGAGAATGGTGACCATACTGCAAACAGCACTTTGAGCAAGAAGCCTGCAGGAGTCAGCTGCAGGAATTCTGTCTGGCCAGTGAATGCACTCTGTGGCAGCTCAGGAGCCCTTTGCCTGTTTATGTGTTCCTGGGTTGAACCTGGGCTGAGGCCCAGATTAGGCCCAGGAGCAGAGCCTTATTTGAAGTCTTGCTTCAGCACAAGGCTCATCTGAGGATGCTCTGCAGAAAGGGACGCCCTGCTTTGGCCCTGCTCCATTTTGCCTCATATGGCTCTCTCCTTTTGAGGGCTCCGCTTGCATATGGTAGAATCTATGGGTAGAATCTGTGCAGCTCTTCAGGGGTTTGGGAGGGTGTGATTCCATTCCCCACACCCTTCATGCGTTGATTGTAGGGTCTACACAGGATTTGGCAAACTTACTGGGTTATTCCAGCATCAAAGAGCTAGGAATGATAAAACATTTTGTACACATGAAAAGACTGAAGGAATGCTGACAATCTTGTTATTAATTTACTTTCGCAAAACTATGCAATTCAAAATAACTTGTTTGAAGAATGGCAAGGTAAGCATTTGAAAGCACACACTAGATACTGACTTCATGATCTGTATATTTCCAGAAACCCCATAAAACTGGGCTTACGAGGCAATTGCTAGAGATCGATGAAGTGCTGTGTGGGCACATGTTATAGGTTTGCTGGATTCCTTCCAGCCACCTCCTGCAAAGAGACCCCCTTCCTCCTTTTTCGTGACATTTTCATGCTATAGGATCTCATGCAGGGATGCTCTTGTTAGTGCTTTCCTTTACCACTTGCATCTCTGATTTGGGCTGTTTACAAGCCATGTTGGGTGGCAGGGAGCCACCTCAGTCTAGCTTACAGCCACTGCAAGAAATATGACTTCCATAAATAAGTACTGTTAAAAGCCAGAGTTCAGTATCATGAAACAGAAATGACAGAGAAATTTTACTACCTGCCCCCAGAGCCTCCAAATGGAGCCTCTTTGGGTGAGGTATCAAGTCTCCCAACCTGTGTGCTTGTTCTAGCGTGGTGGAAAGCACTGTCAAGACGCAGCCAACTTATGGCGACCCTTCATGGAGTTTTCAAGGCAAGACATGAACTGAGGTGGTTTGCCATTGCCTGCCTCTGCATCGTGACTCTGGTATTCCTTGGTGGTCACCCATCCAAATTAATATGAACCAGGGCTGACCGAGATCTGACAAGATCCGGCTACCCTGGGCTATCAAGGTTGGGACAGTTTTTCTATATGGCAGAATAATCCTTCAGTGACCTGGACTCTGTTAACTGTAGGGGGCGCTTCCTCCCATATATGTCTTCCCTCCCTTTGAAGCACTGGGCAGTAAATACCTGTGCAATTAAATGTCTGGACATGGAGTAAATCCTTATAGCAGCAAACTCCCACAAGGCTGACTCCCAGGTTTTGTTAGCCACAGGAAAGAGACCCTTGGTGGAAAACCCTTTCCTCCCTGCAGGTTCCCTCTCACAGGCACACTAATGGAGTGGGGGCATCATCAGCAGCAATAGCATCTGCTGGTTCCTCTCCCCCACTGCCATCCGTCAGGCCTCAAGCCCTCCTTCAGCTGCTAGTTTGAGAGCTGTAATAGTGTGCCCATGGCTGGCACCTTGATCTTGGCAGTTGCCTCTGAGTGCCAGTCCACAGCATTGGTTGTGGGTAGCCATCGTAAGGGACAGTCTCCTGGGGGAAGTCCACAATTGTTGGATATTTTCTGCTAGATAGTTAACGAGTTTGCCGTTACAAAGGATTTTAAGTTCCTCCGCATTCACTGCTTTGTTTTATTACAAATTTATTATTGTTATTGTCTTAGTTATAATGTATTTAAGGTCATTTTAATTATCTTTTAAAAGAAGATGTTTGAATGTGATTGTTTTATCGAACCCTTGCACATCCTCTTGATCCCCCTCCTCAAGATGTCTAATCTTGTAAATATACTCAATAGAATTTGGCATAACAGAAAAAGGCCCGTTCCCAAATCTCATTGATGAAATGTCCCATAATAAAACAGTATAGAGCAGAACTTCCGTTCCTGATCTTAATGGGCATGGGAGGAATTCCTGTGGTAGGCTGAAGAAGGCAGTGCGGAGCTTTACAAGAAAAAGCGGGATCTTGAGCTGCATCGGGAGCCAGTGTGTGCCTTGCACTGTCAGTGTGACACAGCCCCTGCATCTTACATTATTTACTTCATTTGTACCCCAATTTTCTCCCCAGTGGGGGCACAAATTGACTTACATTGTTCTCATTATCTTCCATTTTATCCTCACAACAACCCTGTGAGGTAAGTTAGTGTGAGACTGGCCCAAGGTCACCCAGCAAGTTTCATGGCAGAGTGAGGATTTGAACCTCCGTCTCCCAGGTCATAGTCCAACACTCTAACCACTACGCCACACACATATGAGCCATAAGGTGAACAGCCATATTCCATGTCAGCTGCATCTTCTGATCAAAGCTTGTAAACGTCTACTAGATTAATATCATATAAACAAAGTTCAATCCAGGCAAGACTGAGCTGTTGCTAGCTGACTCTAGTGGTGGTGGTGGTGGTAGTAAAACTCTTATACTGCTCTCCCCGCAGAGCACGCTCAGAGCCGTGTACAACATTTACATAAAAACAATCCATTAGTCTGAATATACAGATAAAATACAAGTCTTAAAAACTACAAATGATATATACAGAAGCATGAAACGTATATGGCGTCTCAATGTAATTCAACCCCCGATGGTGGGAGGAGCATGGGAGGCAGTTATTTTTCAATCTCTTCAATAAAATAGTTTGTTACTCTGCCTGGGTCGTCATACCTCATTCGGTCACATACAAGGGGAAACCTGTCGTAAAAGTACTGTAACAAGGGGTCGGGTGGGTGCTCTGGGCCCTCCCGAGGAGACCCATATCAGAACCTTTCTAGCCGCTGCTTGCAACACAGGCCGAGGACTATCTTCTCCATAATGATCCCGTGGTGAACTTCTCAGCAGCCATTCCTATCAGTGCCTTTTAGAGGCAAGTTGAATCTGCTTTGGTCAGCCTCAGGCCCGTAGCCAGGATATTTTTTATTCGGGGGGCCTTTAAATAAGTCCGGGAGCACCCCCCTGCACATAAACCCAAGCCTGGGAGCACCCCACAGAAGCCCCCGTTCTCTCATGCAAGCCGCCACGGGAGAGGCATAGCACAGGGTTGAGCCTCCCCTTGCTGCACAGACTGAAACGGCTCTTTCCACCTAGCTCTGCGAAAAAACAGGAGGCCATCTCCACCATCCCCATAGCCAGTGCCTTGGTCAGATGCGATCCAGATAAAAGGATCGCACGCCTTTTTATTGAACTTTCTAAAATGAAGAAAGGACAATGTTTTCGTTATTGTACAAAATTCAAGGCAAAAAAAAAAAGATTCCCTTTTAAAAATGATCACGTACTGTAGATAATAAAACAGCAAAACATATTAAACATCTCACATAAAGTAATCATTATGACAACAAAATGTAGTTACTGTAAGGTAAGACTTGTCTTTGCTTTTTATCTTTGGTTTTTTGATGAAAAAAGTTATTATCCTTTTGTTTCTCAACAGTTTTCTGCACTGCATCTGCAAGCATTTTTTTTCTTGGCCTCTTCTTCCATTGTTTTGTCCACTCCTCCTAGCATGAACTGTGCTGTGTTGAATCCCACCAAACCCTTTTTCTCAGCAGCCTCCTTTACATTTTTGGTTGAATCATCTAACGACGTTCAAGCAATCATCCTCTTCTTGTTCTGTTGTCTCGGCTTTTTCAGTTTTGCTTCCTTCTCTTGTATACTATCCTTTTCACTGTCTTCTTAAACCTTTCTCTAACTCCTCTGCCTTTCCCCCTTTCTTTTCTTTTCCTTTTGGCTCCTCTTTAATGACACACTGGTTCATCACAATATTGCTTGTAATGAACATGAGCTGCTCTTGCCATCTGTAAAAGCTCCTGTGTGATATCAACATGGGATACATTGCTTTCATATACATGATATAAAGTTTCTTTGATGATTAGGTGGGCATTCAGAGTTCTCTCTGACATCCTGGCCCTTTCATTGGTCCAGTTTTTGAAAACCTAATTTCTGTGTCCATACTACTATGCAATAATGATAGTGCTGCTTTCACCACCTTGGTAATCAGTGGGTATTTTGGATCTCCAGAAAGGTGTGTCTTTTCAAAGAACTGATTCCAATATGTATCTATGTGGCAAGTTTCACTGGCAGTTTCATCTTCAAGTTTCCATTCATCCGCAATCATGTCCAGTGGAATATCCATCAGGAGTGCTGCTGCTGCTTTCATTATATCCTTCCTTGACCCTCTGTGCTGGAGCTAAACATTGAAGACATCTGAGGATGGGCCTGTCCAAAGATGATTGGAGTAAAAGGTGTTTGCAGGCTGCTGTGAAATGTTTTTTTGCTCCCATTAAAAAGAGTAGCTGTTCCTTTTCAGAAAGTTTTTTTCAGTTTGTCACAGATTCTACTTTCACTGATTACTTCTCTCACAGGTGTGTAGAGCTCATCACTGAAGCCTTCAAGGGACAATGGTGCTGAACTCTTACAAACACGATTCATTATGGTTCTTGTGAATGTTGTTACTTCACTGTGCATCACATGCACAAAAGGCATTTTTTTCTGGAATACTCCAGTGAACTTTGTAAAAAAGCGGGCACTCATGCAAAAAAAAATCACCTCTGCTTTCATTGTCTCATGTTTTAAGAGGTTAATTATGTTTCTATACGTTGTGGAAGATTTCACCAAATCACCTTTACTCTTAGGAACAAAGTCCCTAAAGTACTTCATAACTAAACTGAAAACAATCTGTCTTCTCAATGAGAAGTCATCATGTTTCCCCCAAAACGCAGTAATGAAAACAAAAAAAACAAACTGCATTCACAAAAATCAAAGAAATACTGACTTTACTGACCATTTGAAAAAAAAAAAAACCTGACAAATTACTGACCAAGATGAAAAAACTGACTTTTACTGATTTTACTGACCATTTTCCACCCCTGAGATAGCAGGTTGGATTTTACTGGCTCTCCCACTTGGTCTCTTCCAATTCCCTTCTTCCTTGTAACTGCTCTCCTATGGGGCTTTTCTCCACACAAGGCTTTTGATCTTTGGAATAGCCTTTTGGGTAGTCAACAGGATCCCTCTCCTCCCGCATCTACTAGTGGAAAGATAGGTAGGATATAGCCCAGTATCTGGATTCTTGTCCAATAGTGCTGTATCTGTGTTAAGGACTGCTGTGCGTGTGGTTCGTTCCTTGGATGTGTACAGGAGTGTTAATGAGCACATATGATCATCTGTCTTTGATGATGTACTTATGATTTATCTTATGTGTCATGTTATTGTCATCTGTATTTTGATTAGCTGCTGCATAACTTTCAAAGTTTTGGAATCTTGTTCAGTTTTTCTGGTGTGCAAAATAATATAGGCATAGACCAGCAAGTACCATCTTCTCTTATCAGTTTCTGTGTAAAATTCCAAATTGATCTCCCCTAAACGCATTTAACAATCTATTACCAACATTATAGTTGCTTGATAGAAATAGCAATTGGAATGTTTTGTAATTTAAAAAAAATACTAACTTTCTTTCCACTGGAATCCTATTCCAGAAAAGCGTAAAATGCACTTTGCTTTAATGCTCCTTCATATCTTTTTTTAAATATCGTCTGCTGTTAGCATCAGTGAAGAAGTTACACAAGTGCCATTTTGGCATTTCACTAATTTAAAAATGGTCCCTTTTTAGTCTTGAGGGAAATGGAAGCATGACGTTTCTGGATTGGCCTTTTTTATCTTGAAGCTTCTTAACTATTTTGAAAGTAAGATGCCTGAAATGTCAAAAAAGTGATGGTGCACAAAGAACCATGTGGTGGTGCACAAAAAACAAAACTGAATAACAGTCTTCAAGACAACCAAGCTGGAGAATCTGACTGTGCAATCCTGACTAAGCAGAGTTGTGCCCTTCTAATCCCACTGACTTCAGTGGATCAAGAAGGATGTAATTCCACTTAGGCTCACACTGTGAGTAGCCAGAAATGATAATCTACTTGTATGTACTGGTCCATCCTGTCATTCATCTGTTTGCCTACATTTGGTCTGTTTAATTTTTTTAAAGGAGAGGAAAATATGCAGTCAAGATAATTGTTAAAAAGCTTATATGTCACAATGTTCAAGGCAGTTTACTAAGAGGAAGGGGGGGATGAGAAGCGGCTTTCTCCCCCTGAATCATTTCTGTTGTCAAGACAACAAAGAAGTAGCACATAGAGCACTAATAATCCAGCGGCGTTATGTCAGTCCAAGTACGTCAGCAGCACCCTGCCTTTCTGTGTACTCTAGGAATAGCGATGATTCTCGATAGGTAACCCTTTGCTGTCAGCAGGGGATTGTGCTGCAGGCATTGACCATCCTGGTGCCCTAACTGATCCCCATTTTCTGAGCATGAAGAGAAAATGAATAATGAGGATGAGTTATTTTACTATGGGCTTGCTTATATGTTATGCTTTGTGATTTGTGACCTTTCGGTATCCGCCAGGCCATGTTGGCATGGACAAAGCCCAAGCACTGATGCTGTGAGGTCAGGTCAAATTGACAACAAACTCACCCATATCTAGGGGGTGGGTGGGTTCTACATGGGGACAGCAGAGCAGTGACAGGGATTCCTCACAGCAAGATACCCTGGCAGGGTTTTTTAATTTAACCGGTGATTTAATAGCAGTCTGTCAATATACTGTTGTATCATGCCTTGTGGATGCTCTGTTGCCAGTGCAAATGCCTCTGCATTTGCCGCAGCCATGAAAGCCAGATGGAAATTTTCATTGTGTGGATGCAGCCCAGGTTTGAAAAAGAGCATTCCAAGTATGGAGAAAACCAATGAATAGTTAGAGGACATTGTCATGTGGATGCTCCGCAAAACAGTGCTCAAATTTAGGCACAAAGAAAAATTGCGTGGAAGCACCCAAAGAGGTATGATATTTAATGTGTACAGTATTCCTTTTATTTGACTGTCTCCTGCTTACTCTTCCAATCTTCCATTTGGATCAGCGTGGTTGCTGTGTAGGTTGTAGGCCTCTTGATATGCAAATTCTGGGCACCCGGGGAAAAACAACAGAGCTGTAAGTTCCTACGGCTGCTAACTGTTTCTCAAACAGGACTCCTGTTCCCTTAACATTTGCATGAGAGAAGGAAATCCAGTTGGGGAATCTTCTCATCATTGCATCTGCATGGCCACAAAATGTTTCACCTGCTGAATTTCTGCAAGCCACATCGCTGTGAAAAGAACAGAAACCCTGCCAGTAAAAAAAAAAAAAAAAGTTGGCAAACCCATGTGTACCACTCTTAGTAGAACCATTTTGGCTGTTCCCGAACCTTGTCTTTGTTCTCTTTGACATATTTAAGCCAAGAGAGAAACTCTCAGACAAATCCATTAATCTGTTTCTTTTGATCAAGCTATGCTTGTGACCTTCTTGGACTACTAAGCCTAATTTTAAGATCTATAGAATTTAGTATTTTTTTTTGTCAGACAGTTCCAGCAGAGAGAAATGTTTACTTCTTGTTTCCTTTTCCTATTTGGTTGTTCAGCTAAAATTAACTTTGATGGCTCATTTAACTTCATGATGAACGTAGAGCCCTGCTGGACCAGACAAATGGTCCAGCTAGTCCAGTATCCTGTTTAACACAATGGCCCATCGGTTGCTCTGGAGAACCAACAAATGAGGATAGAGGCAATGTTACACCCCAGGACTGGTATTCAGAGGATTACTGCCTCTGAATATGGAGGTTTCCTGTAGTTACCATAGCTGCTATCCACTGACGGCTCTGTCCTCCCTGAATCTGTCTAATCCCTTTTTAAAGCCGCCTGTGCTCATAGCCATCATTACATGAGCAGTGAATTCTTAACTCGACAAGTAAAGTATTTCCTTTTGTCTTCCTTGAATATATTGCCATCAACTTCATTGGGTGACTCCAAGTTCTGGTATTATATGTCAGGAAGAAAACAGTTCTCTCTATTCACTTCCTCTTGTTTGGTTTTTGGCACATGGGTTCATGAGTTCAGTTTTCCTAAACTCCATAAACACAGTCTATAACAGTCAGAATTATCATGGAATAATAGGATTATAGAGT
Organism: Gekko gecko; assembly: GCA_029375565.1. Lineage (NCBI taxonomy): Eukaryota > Metazoa > Chordata > Lepidosauria > Squamata > Gekkonidae > Gekko > Gekko gecko. The sequence goes on along the minus strand of JAPDNY010000008.1, from coordinate 23,808,380 downwards.
TGGAAGGAACCACCAGGGTCATCTAGTCCAACCCCTTCATAATGCAGGAAATTGACAAATACATCCCCCCCAATGACCCTTGCTCCATGCCCAGAAGATGGCCAAAAACCCAAAACCCTCAGGATCCCTTGCCAAAGCGGCCTGGAAAACAATTGCTTCCTGACCCCAGAGTGCGATTGGCATTTGCCTGGGCGTGTAAGAAAGGGCCACAAGAAATAAACACTATTGCAACCCTTCCTGCCCTTCCTTTCCTGATCTTCCTAAGTTAATAGAATCAGCATTGCTGACCGATGGCCATCTAGCCTCTGTTTGAAAACCTCCAAAGAAGGAGAGCCCACCACTTCCTGAGGAAGCCTGTTCCACTGAGGAACTGCTCTGTCAGGAAGTTCTTCCTAATGTTTAGCTGAAAACTCTTCTGATTTAATTTCAACCCATTGGTTCTGGTCCGACCTTCTGGGCAGGCCTGTAGCTACAGTGGGGCATTTCGGGGCCTGGCCCCCTGACTTCCTGCCAGGGCCCCCTGACTTCCATGCAGCCCCCAGGCCCCACAACTCTCTGGGCCATCTGGAGGACTCCCCACCACCTCCCCTTCCCCAAGCGCAGCTTGCTTCCCCACATAGGCAAGCAGACTGCGAATGCTTCAAAAATGAGTTTTTTAATTTTAATTTTTCATTTTGTGACATCAGTGCTCCCCAACTTATTTAAAGGCCCCCTGAATTACAAAATCCTGGCTACGGCCCTGCTTCTGGGGCAACAGAAAATAACTCTGCACCGTCCTCTGTATGACAGCACTTCAAGTACTTGAAGATGGTTCTCATATCACCTCTCTGTCATCTCCTCTCCAGGCTAAACATACCCAGCTCCTTCAGCCTTTCCTCATAGGGCTTGGTCTCCAGACCCCTCACCATCTTCGTTGATCTCCTCTGGACATGTTCCAGCTTGTCTATATCCTTCTTAAATTGTGGTGCCCAAAACTGAACACAGTACTCTAGGTGAGGTCTAACCAGAGCAAAGTTGTACCATCATTTTGCGTGATCTGGACGCTATACTTCTGTTGATACAGCTCAAAATGGCATCTGCCTTTTTAGCTATGGCATCACACTGCTGACTCATGTTCAGTGGGACTCATGTTCAGTGGGACTCATGTTCAGTGGGAGGACTTCTAGTGTCCTGGCCCCACTGCTGGACATCCTGATGACACCTGGTATTTTTGGCCACTGTGTAACAGAGTGTTGGACTAGATGGGCCATTGGCCTCATCCAACATTGGCTTCTCTTATGTTCTTATGTATGGTCTACTAAGACCCCAGATCCTTTTCGCACATACTACTGCCAAGACAAGTCTCCCCCATCCTATAATTATGTATTTGATTTTTCCTGCCTAAATACAGAACTTTACGTTTATCCCTGTTAAAATTCATTTTATTTCTTTCAGCCCAGTTTTCCAGCCTGTCAAGATCATCCTGTATCTTTTCAAGATCAACCTGTATCTTTGACTGGCCATGGCTGTTGGGGATCTCATGTGGAGATCTTTCACATCACCTACTACCTGATCTCTTTAACTGCCCGAAACTGAATGTGGGACCTTTTGCTTTCAAAGCAGAACAAGCAGGCCATCTAACTTCTCCAGAAGGATGCCCTGGTTGATGGCGCTGAAGGCACTGACAGGTCCAAGAAAATCAACAGGAATACACTTCCCCTTTCATTCTCCTGGTGAAGATGATCAGTCAGGACCACCACAGCTGCTTCCATCCTCAACCCAACCCTGAATCCAGATTGGAATGGGTCAAGAGATAATCCATCTCCTTCCAAGACTGCTTGTGTAGCCAACATCCGCTTGAGCAAAATATTCCATCAGGCTTGAGCTCTTCCCCTGTGGCAAAACGCTAAAAAAAAGAAAAGAAAAAAGAGGAGGACTTATAAGTTCCTTCTCTGAATGCAACCAGCTGGTGCTCTCAGAGACTACAGCCAGACTGACATTAGCACTCCGTTTTTATAGTGAACGGATCCCTAGAAAGATGTAAAGCCAAGTAGACAGGAAACACTCTCTGCAGCTAATCAAACCTCTCATTTCTCCCCACCCCTTTCTTCTTCCATGAAATCAGGACCACATTTGTAATAGACAAAGATAGATAGGGTATAAAGAATATAATAAAATTTACTTCTCTCTTGCAAGGAGTCAAGAAAAGGTCCATGCACACACAATTTAAATCTGATTTAAACTCCCTCTGAAAAGCTGTAGCAGAGCTAATGTGGCAGTTTTCTGCACTTTCCTCACCCAATTACCCACTGAAAAATATTTCTTCTTGACAGTCTGTTTCTGTATCTCCACACACACCCCGCCGCAAACTTGCCATATTCTGCCAATTGTCTGGTACAAATAGGTTTGCTCATGAAAGTAAGGTTTGTGGGGCTACAACATTAAACCTTGAGTGTGACAAGAAAATTCCCTTGGGTTGAGACTCTTTGCCCACAGTGAAGTACCTACTGGAGTGGTCACTGTTTGGTTTCAAAGTGGCACGAAACAGACACACAACACTGTAACACACATACATTCCAAAGTAAGGTTCCCATTAACTTGCCTTTCTCTGACATTTGTTTTTCTGACGTTTGATCTGTTTCATATTTACACTTGTGCGTGAAAATATGCACGGAGGAAACATCAGCAGATTCTGTCACTGGCATCTTCCCCCGCCCCCCCAAACTTAACATGCAAAATAAATTCCCTTCTCAAAGAAGTTCAAAGAGCTGGTGAGGCATCCCTGCACCAGAAAAGCATACGGATGCAATTAATTATTGAAGACTTCAAATACCATCAAACAGCATGAGATGTTTTTCAAGACTTGTACTGTTGTACACCACTAAGTGAATGGACATTTCGAACAATATCTACGCTTGTTGAATCACAAATGATTGTGAGCAACCTCTTGGTCTCCACTGTCCAGTGAGGCTGGAGAATGGGGCCTCTTCAGCATACTCAAGTCCATATGTTGCCAGATTTCTTTTTCCAAATAAGCAGACATGCTTGGGGGTGGGATGACTTCCATCTATTTTGTGCCAGAAAAACTTTCAAAGGAAGGCCTATTTGATTGGATACATCTGGCCGCTTATGAGCCTGGGAAGAGTTCAGCATATACAATGGCCTTCTGGTTTGACATTCCCTAATTTCCTTTTGTGTTTCCTTGCAACTAGATGTAATTTGGACTTGGAGAACAGGGTGGGGGGGACCCCCCAAAAAAGAATATGTAGATATCATATTGAAATAATCTCACAAGCTGTCTCTGTAATACATAACTAATTGCCGCATCCACCTAAACTCAGGGACATGGATTGAATCTGAAACTGTGAGAATTCAGATCAAGCAGCCTGAGATGACATCTCCACTCCAGCATCCTGCCTAATGCAGGTTCAGCAGCTGTGTCTCAGCATGCAGCCTAGAAGTGCCGGTTCTGTTCTTGTTGCCACATTTGCAAGTAGAGATGGAACAGCAGCAGTGAGGTCCATTAGGCTGCTCTGTTGATCACATCATCCCTGTCTTGTCTCTCCTATACAAAACTATGCACCAACTGGGCTACTTTAGAGTTCTGTGCACAGGTACTAGAATGCACGGACAGAACTGTTAGCAGAAGACTGGTGTCATACCAGCCTTTCATGTTGATGTTATGTCATGGGTTCCAATGGTTGGTTATTTACTTGCCATTGCAAGGCTAGGTAAGGGTACTGTAATGCCCATTATGAAAGGCGGACCTTGTTGAAGATTCAGAACTTCCAGATGGTAAAAACTGCTGTAACCCACTTTTGCTGAGGGGGCAGGTAACTAGGAACACATGTCTTCATTTTTCAGCATCTGCATTGGCTTCCCAAGGCTTTTCTGATAACCGTAAAACACTTTAACCCAAGAGACAACTTCCAACCCTGTATTCCAGTATGATCTCTGGTTCACAAAGAACATAGATTGGGTATGGAGTCCCCACTGTGTAATAGTGATATAGGAGTTGCAGGTTCTTCTCAAATATCTACATGTGTGGTGCCCAATTTGTATAGGAATGGCAGCATGTAGGGATTCAGCCTTTCTAATCCCTTCTGTTTTTCTAACCCGAAAAAGCCCCGGGAGGAATCTATTTGGCTCACTGGGGAAACACACATGTATTCCAGGGAGCACATAGGTTTCCCCAGTGAGGCAAAGAGGTCAGGAAAACAGCACAGAGGGGAGGCTGAACCCCCTTCTCTGCACACATTGTGGGGGCTACAAATTAATTGTCTTTGCTTATGACTATAAGGTACTTTGGGGGCTTATTGTATGTCTACCTAGTGCAGCCCCCACACAGATAAGCAAATGCATGAAGCATCATACTATATCTTTATTAACACATACTGGTTGATAGCACTGTAATGTACCTCATAGGGTTCTTGCACACACACATGCATACACATACATAGACCTTTATTGGCATGACACAGCACAGAAGAGAAAGCAATACAGCGAATAGGTTGATGAAGCAAATTAATCATGACAAGTTACACCAATTTACCAACAGAGGATCATTTTTAAAACTTTTCAGAAGTAGTGAACTCAATTGGAAGTATATCAGTCCAGATGGATGCGAGAAAAAGGTTATGACTTATACACCCTTACCCTTTGCTTCCAAACATAAGCTAAGAATTCGGCAACAGATGAGGTAATTGCCGAGGATTTATCAGACAATAAAATTTTAAGATCATCAAATTCCTTGAGGAAGGTAAGGGGTCTAATCAGGTAGCTGCGCATGGTAGAGTAATGGGAGCGACGTAAAACGATGTGGGCAACTGAATCGTGTTCGCTATGGAGGCAATTACAGGTTCTATTCCTATAGGGGATGCCCCATATCTGCCTGAAACAACAGCTGAAGGAAAGAGATTAAATCTCGCTAGCATAAAAACTCGCCGATAAAGTGAAACTCTTAAATTTGAAATATACAAAGCCATAGAGGCTTGGGGGGAGTTCAAAAAAGCGTGGAGAGCAAACTCCACAGCAGCCAGCATTGATTATTTGGGCTTCCATATCCCAAATCCGCCTCCGCACTACCTGCAAAATAACTGTTTCACCACAATTGTACAACGAATCCAAATCAATTCCTATAGTTTTGATTTTATGCGCTATGGTTTATGACCAAATAGAAATATATGGGTCTGCAAGGAGTTGAGCAATAAGGCTATTAGGGGGAGCACTAAAGTGCAGGTGCAACCAGCATTTAATAGTGGTGATCCATGCCCGGGATTCGATAAGATGGACACCCAGCTCTGCACAAAGAGAAAAGTAGGAAACGGAGTTGGGGAGGGTTCTTGTAAGAAAGGAATGGATGAGAGCTTTATATGCCCCTCTGAGTTCCTTGGTGGAAGGCCAGGATAACAGGATTCTATGAAAAGCTCCCACCCCAAAAAGTATCCTATGGCATTTAAATTTAGCAGGGAGCAAAAGAAAACAGCAACCAGGATGCTTCCAGCTGGAAAATAGACAGATCCAAATTTTTATACTCTGATGTTCTCTGTCAACTTCTCAACAGCTCCCAGATAAATGTGCCCTAGGGAAAATATAAAGCCATGAAAGTTTGGCTGATTGAGTACTGATGGATTCATAATGGAAAATAAATTTCCATGTATATATGGCTGTCGTGACCATTTAAAAAAATCTTTCGTGATGATTTATTACTTCTCTTTGACAAATTTACTAGCACGCCCACATAGTTATGCTTGCCTGTTCCCGTTCTCCTCATGTTCCTTCTCTGCTATAAAAAGCGGGGGGGGGGTTGTACAGAATTCCATATTGTTTTATTGATCTAGGTAGAGCTACTCTGGTGCAAGTTAACTATACTTAATGGGCTTACACTGGTTGTGACTATCAGGTTGCTATGCAGAGGCAGGCAATGGGAGACCACCTCTGAACGTCTCTTGCCTTGAAAACTCCATGGGGTCACCATGAGTCAGCTGTGACTTGATGGCAACTTTCCACCACCACATCATGATACAATTCTAGACCCACTGAATGCAGCAAGACTACTCCTGAGTTAGCATGCATAATGCCAAGCACAAGTAACTCTTCACTGGCTAATGTATTTAGGACTGGTGCGCTAAGATTCTTAGCAGGTGCAACAGTCGTGTGTTACGTGATTAAAAGTGCAACCCTAAGCAGGGTTACACCCCTGTAAGTCCACTGAAGTCAGTGGGCTTAGAAATATGTAATTCTGTTTGGGAACAAAATTCCAGTAGCACCTTCACAGAACTTTATACCCTGAAAACATTTTCAGGGTCTAAGGTTCTGGGAGTCAACTGAAGTAAGGTTTGAATAGCGTATACCAGGGGTGTCTAACATGTGGCCTGGTTGCCGGATCAGGCCCCCAGAGGGGCTTCTATCAGGCCCACACTGGAACTGGCCATCTCCTGTTTCCAGTTCTGTTGCTGCTGCTGCATCGTAGCTTACTTTGCCAGACTCTCTCAATCGCTCAGCCATTTCATGTTTTCCCCTAGGTCCTAGGCAGTCAGAACTCCGAGCATGAGATTTCTGTGGTGAATGTCAATAAATCAAAAGTAGGCTTGCAGCTTACAGATACACACTTTAACAGCATACTCAAGATTGCAACCGCACAGACGTTTTGATGCAATAATTCAGAGCAAGAAGTGTCAGTTATCAGATACTGTTAAATAAAATATTGCAAGAATGCGAATGTTTTAAGAGTGTTTTTATTTTAAGTAAAAAAAATATTTGTGTGTGTGTCCTTTACAAAGTTTATATCTCCACTACCTGGCATTACATTTTATGACACACATGGCCTAGCCCAACAAGGTCTCATTTATGTCAGATCCGGCCCTCATAACAAATGAGTTTGACACCCCTGGCTTATACCCTAGAAGATTGTGCTGGTCTTTAAGGTGCTCCTGGACTGGAATTTTGCTATACACTAACTCAGAGCTAGTCCCCAATACTATTCTGTTTAGGATTGTGCTGTAAGAGAGCAGGTCTGTCCTAAGGAGGTCTACTCAGAATTATGTCTCATTTTATTCAATGGGGCGTACTTCCAGGAAATTGTTTGTACAATTGTAGCCTCTATGCCATTTTAGGCAGAGTTGTACCCTTTCAAGCTCTTTGACTTCAATGATTAGAAAGGTATAATTCTGTTTAGGATTGCCCTGAAAGTCTAAGGGAGGTCAGCTTCCTGTGCTAGTTGTGTAGAAGAGGGGATGATCTGTGGGAAATTCTTTTGTCTGCTCAACTACTAAAAGTACAGGTGTGTTGTTGTTGTCTGTCTTCCATCTAGTCACCTCACACTTGGGCAGGGCAAGCTTTTCTTACGCAGTCTGGTCAAATAATCTGAATCAGGTGTGTATGTTGTTGTTGTTGCTCAGTCGCACAATCGAGGTCAACTCTTCCCGAATCCCGACTCCATGGACCACATCACACCAGGCCCTCCTGTCTTCTGTCGTCCTCCAGAGTTTGCTAAATTTCATGTTTGTTGCATCGATAACACTGTCTAACCATCTCATCCTTTGCCATCCCCTTCTGCTTTTACCTTCAATCTTTCCCAGCATCAGGGTCTTCTCCAGTGAATGCCCCCTTCTCATTTCGTGGCCAAAGTGTGTGTGCGTATGTATGTGTATGTGTGTATATAGGTTTAAGATTACTCATTTTAAGGGAAGTTAATTGGTTTAATGATCACAGAAAGCAAACATTTTTTTCTGAACATGATTAAATGTTTTACTCATCACTACCTCTATTATCTAGGATTCCTTGATTTCTATATGGAAACAATTTTATGGACTGTTGTGGCTGAGAGCTGTGTGATCATCACTCTTCCATGTCATTTTCTCCCCTCTGTTTATTGTAGTTAATATACTGGCTGCTCGTAAATTGCTTTTTCAGACGTATTCATTTTTTTTCCCTTGCACAGGATCATTTTTATTATAGAAGTTTGCTTCAAGCTCCAAGAAAGTACAGTATGTTGGACCTGGAAATGAAAATGCATAAGGAGCCAGTCAATTTGGTATCGAATGCAAGCCAAAACTTTAGTCAAGGGATCTAGTATACTGTGCTTTTTAAAAGTATGCATTTTACAAGAAGAAACTACAGTATTCAGAATAAAAGATACACCGGGGGGAGGGGAAATCCCTATTTCTGTAGTAATTTTTATGGACATCTTAGTTTTCTTCCGACAATAACAGGTACTTCAGAGTAAGAGTTTTAATTAGTTCATCTTTGAAATTTGGATGATAATATTAGTAATATCGGTTCATTTTGGATAGTTGAACATTTTCATTTCATCTCAGTTGATTCTAAAGTGTGTGTTTGTTCTTTTAATTTTTATCAGACTAAAAGTGTAGTGCCCTAACCTGAATAGCCTAGCATAGCCTGATCTTGTCAGATTTCAGAAGTTAAGCAGGGTCAGCCCTGGTTCATACTTGGATAGTAAACCTAGTAGACCTTCGAGGTGTCGATTCAAGAGTGTTTGTGAGAGTGATTGCATCCAGGACTTGACAGGAGGAAATCCTAGTTTGCTATACAGAGACAGGCAATGGCAGGCCATCACTGAAACTCTCTTCCCTTGAAAACACCATGGGGGGTCCCTGCAAATCAGCTGCAACTTGATGGCACTTTCCACCAACATTACTATGGAAATTGGGTTCCATTTTCAGCCATACAACTGAAGAAGATTGCTTTGAAATGTCTGGCATAGCTGAGAAGGATGTTTTCATCTGTTAGAAGTTTATTTGTGCTTTGGGACATCCTCTGCCTTTTTCTTGTGAACTCTGAGGTCTTTTGGACACTATTATATTCAAAGGCTATAGAGGAGTCTCTTGTTGGATATTTTCCACTATCATCAAGTTGTATTTTGAATTTGCAAATAGTGTTTTTGAATTGTAACCACCAAGTCTATTGTTTAATTTATTGTTATTGTATTGCAATAAGTTCATTTACTTATGAACGTTGTGTATCTTCTGATGGTCTACCCTTGCGGTCTATATTTTTGCATACTACATACGCTTGGGGTCCCTATTGTTTGGCAAAAATCATCTTGGCAACAGTAAGCAGATTTGAGACTGCCTCAATATCTTGAGAAGGCTTCCAATCCCTTTAAGTATCCTCACACAATTTTCTTAAGATCCCTTTACCCCATAACATACCATTAATAAACTGAATCATCATGTTCTGCCAAAGTAGGCTTACCCTTTATCCTTATCAAAACATTTTTTGGCAATGAATGGGAATGACTCCCTGAGTCATAACTTGGGCGTGAATGTTGCAACTGATTAAAGCCGGGCATGTGGAATCTCTGAGTGAAAAGAGTATAAATGATATATAATAAGTTATAAGCGCAGCATTCTGCACGCGACCTGAAGCCTCCCTGCCCTTGTTTTCATCAGCACTTACTCCAGTCAGGGCTGGTATAAACGAAACCAGGATTATGCGGCGCCCAGCCCTGGCTTTTTCAATGCAACTCGTGAAGCGTGTTCTTGGGGATCGCCCGCTGAGGAGAGTCACCCGCCACCTCCAGCGGCCCAACGACTGCCGCGCCCGCCTCGCGACACCTTCTTCCACTTCCACGACAGACTGTAAACGCCGCAGAGGCGCTGCCCGAAGCCTTCCAACGGCCGCAGGGGCGCTCTTCGTGATTCGACGCCGGAGCCTCCGGCGGTTGGGGCTGGAGGCGGGGCCTGTCGCTGCGGTTGGGCCGGAGCTGTGAGGGAGCAGGCGGGGCGGGAAGTTTGAACGGCGGCGGTGGCTGTGAGGCGGCCGTAGCTATGAGGCGCTCGCGGGGGGCCGGGGGCTTCCGTTCTGCCGGTGGGCAGGGGGCGAAGGAGTCGGTGAGTGATGATGGGGGTTTGGTTTAGCGCTCGGTTTCCCGCCCCGAGCGTAGCCCTTAACGGTCCGCGAAGATAGAAGGGCGATGAGCGGCCGGGATGAACCGGTTAGGCGATGGAGGCGTAGGTGGGCGGCCGAGGAAAGGGCTTGCCGCCATTGGGAAACGGGCGTGGTCAGGGGCTGGGTTTCCCTCACGGAAGCGGGAAGTCCCACTTGCGGTCCAGAGATTCTCCGGTATTTTTATCGGCTCACCTACTGGGGCTCCTCCGGCAGCGAAGCCTGGTGCGGCAGAGGAGGAGGAACATGGGGAGACGGTTTTAAGGCACAGCACCCACAGGGCTTGGGCTGGGGCCTGGTGGGTTTCACAAGGAGTCGACTGGGAAGCCCCGGAGCGAGTCCACCTGAGCGGCCCTTGCCCTGCTGCGAGCCAGCACTGTAAGAGGGGGGCCACACGGCTCAGTGATGCAGACAAGGGGCATTATGAGGTCGCCCATCGCATCATCCCCCAAACTGGAGTTCAAGCTGAGCAGCCCTCCCTGTGCTGCAAAGCAGGGTGGACAAAAATCAATGGTTTTTTAAAACGAATTTTTAAATTTAAATCGGATTTTTTAAATTTAAACCGGATTTTTAAAAAATAAAATGCTTTTTGAGGAAAAATCTATCTAGTTTTTCTATTTAAGATACATTATAGCCCAAAGGTTATTCAAAATGAAATAAGGATTAGTTTTTGATTATGTAGCATGAGGCTGTATATTCATGCAGTGTTTGAATTTTTTGGTAAATGAATCCCATTAACCCATTCAGAATGTCATGCTCTTCCACAGGTTTCTGTATGGTTATTGGGCAATTTTTCTGTCGAGAAGATATCACAGATGCTTGGTTTTACAGTTCTGAAAACTGTGAATTTGTGTCTGCAGAGATTACATGCCTCTTCTACATAGCAAAAATGTTATGTTCCTTTTAGAACAGATAAAAGGAAATACTTCTTCACCCAAAGAGTGATTAACGTATGGAATTCACTGCCACAGGAGGTGGTGGCAGCTGCAAGCATGGACATTTCAAGAGGGAATTAGATAAACACATGGAGCAGAAGTCCATCAGTGGCTATTAGCCACAGGGTATAGATGGGAATTCTAAGTCTGGGGCAGGTGATGCACTCTATTCTTGGTGCTGGAGGGGGCAGCAGTGGGAGGGCTTCTGGTGCCCTGGCCCCACTGCTGGACCTCCTGATGGCACCTGGTATATTTTGGCTGCTGTGTGACAGAGTGTTGGACTAGATGGACTATTGGCCTGATTCAACATTGGCTTCTCTTACGTTCTTATGTTATAAAATAAACACAGAGTTGAGAAAAAGACTTAATCCTATTGTTCCTTTGCAAATCTATGTACACAGAATCGACCCCTTACAACTTACATGTTAGGTTTCAAAAAAATCCAATTAATAGAAGATTGATGAGAGTGGAATAGAGCTGGACAAGATGAGTGTGAGGAGGGAGGGGCAAGCAGTAGAAATGAAAGTGAAACCTTTTGAGCAGAATACTCCACAAGTCTTTGGATTTTTGTGTGTATGGCATGAGGTTTATCATATTCTTTCCTTGGAGGAGAAAACCTATAATGGCAGCAGGCCATAAAAGAAACTCAGTTTGGGAATATTTTAATAAAGTTCCTCTACCTATGGGTAAGGCAGGCATGTGTGTAAAATGCAAACACTGCAACAAAGGAATGCAAGGCCTGGTGGCCGAATGAAACAACATAGTGAGAAATGCTGTGATGAAAAATGACAAAAGGAACATGTTTGGACAGGCAGGATCTTCGGGTTCATAAACATTTTAATTTTATCATATTTCTTAAAGACTGCCTTGAGGAACTCATGTTTGAGCAAAATTATATTTGCTATTATTATTACTGCATGATACTGTCATTTTGTTACAGTTGGTATGAAGAAATAAAGAGTTGAAACAAGCAAATATTCCTTTTTTGGGTAGTACTGAGTGGCACTGAATACAATGAGTAATATGAAATAAGCAGAAACAGTATAAATAATAGAATAACAGCACTGACTTTTTTGTTTAGGGGAATCCATCATGATCATAAAGGATTCTGGAAACTATCTATCTTTGAGATCACCATCCTCCTGTTCTACAGTTCCAGAGTTAATCTGTCTGGGATAGTGTTTCAGTCACATCATATACATTACACATCCACAGTATATCACCTAAAAGAAAGAAAAAAGCTGACCATCCAGGAACCACCATAGATAAGGTTGTGATAAAAACCAGCAGATTAGAAAAAGAGCTAGTTGATGAAAACATTGCCCAGTTTGTTTATGCAACAAACTCTTCTTTTTGTCTGAGTAAAAACCCACACTTCATTAATATGGTTCAGTCATTGAGACCAGGATACAGTCCACCCAGGCTTCCCAAGTACTTACCGTAATTCGGCGGGGGAGGGATACTAATTGGCAGGACCATTCCCCGGGGCGGGGGGGGAGACGCGGCGCACGATGCTGTCGCCAGGAAGTGATGCCGGGTGGCACTCTTCCAGCCCCATTGCCAGAGCATCGCCCGGCATCACTTCCTGGCGACGGCATCATGCAGTGTGGGTGTTACAAGGAGGAATGTTCCAGCCGGGGACTGTGTCCCCCCCCCCCGCTGAATTACGGTAAGTACTTGGCAACCCTAAGTCCACCCAGCAGAGCAAATGTTGCTGGGAAACTGCTTGATAAAGTGTATGACAGAGAAATGGAGCAATGTGCAACAGCCCTAGAGGGTAAAATTGTTAACCTAAATCTTGATGGGTGGAGTAATGTCCAAAATGATCCAGTTGTATATGCTTGTATAACAACAGAAGGGAATGTCTTCCTTGCAGAAAAAATTGATAAGTCAGGAAATGCACACACACAAGAATACTTGCAAGAAATGGCAGCAAAAACTATAACACAAACAAAAATTCAGATGTGTAGTATGTAGTTTGGTCATGGACAATGCTGGAAATGTATCCGAGATGAGAAGAAAAAAGCAGAAAGGGAATACAAAGCTAATAACATATGGTTGCAGTGCTCATTCGCTTCACCTCCTAGCCAAAGACTTCAGTGTTCCAGAAATAAAGACTAATGTTGTTGAAATTGCTAAATATTTCTGTAACAATAATTTTGCTGCAGCAGCTCTGAAAAGAATGGGTGGAACCAAGCTCATGCTCTCATGGGATGTTAGATGGAACTCTGTAGTGGACTGTTTTGAGCAATATGTCAAGAACTGGCCTATTCTGATGACAGTTTGTGAACAAAATTGAGAGAAAATAGATGGCACTGTCATGGCCAAAATCCTCAACATTGGGCTTAAGAGAAACATTGAACATATGCTGAGCATCCTGAAACCCATTCCTGAAACTTTAAACAAAATATAGAAAAATAGCTGTTTTATTGCTGATGCTGTTGAAATTTGGAAGGAACTTGAGTAAGCATTTAAAAGCAGAACTACACATTGACAGAATTAAATTACAAGCGCTAAAAAACCCGAATGGGACAAGCATTGTCTCCAGCTCATTTCCTCACAAATATTGTCAATATCCAGTACCAGGGTCAAACCTTAAGTGCCAAGGAAGAGGATGTCAGATCCAGCGATCATCCATCTGGAATGCCAACTTTAAACAACTTCAGAGCTTAGGAGAAACCGTTCAAGAAATACATTTGCTGATGATATTTTAAAGAAAGTCACATGAGTGACCTGGTGGAAGTAACTTAAGCACTTGGATTTAGAGACAAAGTAAAGATTTCACTTAACAGCAGGAGCTTCTTCTGCTGGCATAGAAAAAATATTCTCTTCCTTTAGATTTATTCATTCTACATTGAGAAATGGTTTGAGACCCGATAAAGCAGGAAAGCTTGTTTTTCTTTTCCAGATTATGAACAAACAAGAAGATGAAGATGAAGTTGAATGAGCTACAGAGGACAGTATTTTAAGTTTTTCATAATCACATCAGTTAGCAAACATGGATGTTTAAGCAAATATAAGGATACATATGCTGTAATGTTATTGTTTTAGTTAAATAAACTATTAAAATTGTTATTGGTAATGATTATTTTTCTCCTTCCAGTAAAGCACAGCAGAAAAGTTGTCCAAATATGAATGATTAACCTATTAAACTGGAAATAGTTCACTTTGCAATAATTTCATTATTATCTACCTATGATGTATTTCTAATAGTAGAACCAAATCAGTATTTTTTTATATAATTGTAAAACTAATCTGAAAAGTTGATATTCTAGAAATGAAACCTTCATCTGGTTGTAAATATTAAGATTATACCAGCAAGAATGACTCTTTATGTAGAAAATCATGATTTAAATCTAGTCTTACTGACTAGTGATTTAAATCAAATCCACCCTGACTGCAAGCTAGGATTGTAGGGCCAGACAGCCCAGTGATGCAAACAGTGGGCATTATTAGGTCACCCACTGCATCATCCCCCAAGCTGGAAGTGGTGCAGGAGGAGACAGTTGGTGAGCTGACACATGCTGCTATGGCTGATTTGCGTCTGGGCCAAGCCATCCTGAGGCTCAGGCAGAGTTGCTGGGGCTTGGCTGTGCTTGCTCCTAGCCACCAGTGGCTCTGTAAGGGCGGTGGCCCAATTTCCCTATTTGGCCAATCCACCCCTGTGTTTCACTGCCCCAGAGAAGCAAACTCTGGTTATGCATTATGCGCATCCTTGCAGGTAAGAAAATGACAATGTGCATTCATGGTTTTAAAATGATGAGACCGAATGAAACCACAGCCTAGTATCTGGGCAAGTGTGGGGTTTAAATTGTGATTTGCTGCTTTTTGTGTGTGGACTGTAATATAAGAATTACTCTGTGTGCAGAAAGAAACTGTGCTGTGGCCCTGTGCGAGTTACATTGAATCCATGTACAATGTGCACTTTCCTTTTCTTTGAGCATGAGAGCTTTTCAAATATTACAGCCATACCAGAAGCATGTGCTGCCTACTGTGTTCTCAAGACACAGTGTTGCTCTTGTGTAAAGAGGGCAACATCTTGATTTACTATGCACATACAGATTTGTTGTACAGAGTATGAAATTCCCCTTACCAACTGGTAACTACTTGTAACTGGATGTATCAGCATTGCAGGTTCCTGGTCCTATTGAAATGTACTCATATCCAAGTATGAATGTTTACTGTAGTGTAGGCACCATGCTTGTACATGGCTTATACATGCATTTACTGTATACCTGTGTACAAGTCCACTGTGCTTTGTCTCTTCCCCAGCATTTCTGTGGTTGTTTTTGGATGAACTGTTTTTCAAGGAAATATTGTTCTGTTCTTCTCTCTTCCTCCTTCCTCCTATTGGGAATCTCTATAAAGAGCCAGTGTGGTGAAGTGATTAGGATCTGGGAGACCCTGGTTAACCCTGCCCCCCCGGATGATCTTGGGCCATTTATTCTGTACTGTTGTCAGCCTCCCCAGGTAGAGTGGAGAACATGTATGCTTCCCTGAGCTTCATGTAGGAAGTCCATAACTTAAATAGATAAAAGCATGCAATGGTCATCTGGAATCCCAGAAAAGTATGAAAATCACTGTCCTACTTCTGGCATAAAGCATCAGTTACCCAGGTCTAAAACTGCTTTCATTTTGAATTGCAGGCATGTTGCTTGCATTATCATTATTCCAGCTGGAATCAGCCTCTGCCAGTTACTTTAATAATTATTTCTTCTTTTCCAATAATGACATTTTTTTAAAAAAAGAGGGATTAAAATGCAGTCAGGATTGGAGTTCTACTCTTCCAGTTAATGGCATAGCGAGGGCAGTCGCTCTCCCCGAGGCTCGGGGGAGCGATTTGCACATCAGCGGTTTGGAGGGGAGTTACTGACGTGGCTCTCCCACGGAACCCTTGGGTAGGGTTCCAAGCCATAGGGCTTTTGGGGGGTGGCCTCTTCGACAGCATAATGCCGGAGAATTGAGGCGCTCCTCCGCCCTGATGGTCCTACTGCTGCGTGGCTGCATGGCACAAGCTGGGCTGGCCGGAACAAGCTACGGAGATCGAGCGACTGGCAGAATGTAAGCGTGGTCGGAGTGACCAGCAATGAATGTGAGTTGGATACAGCAAATTTTGAGATAACCGAACAATCTCTTAACCCCCCCCCACATCGGTAAACAGAGAATGGAGGGACACCCCCCCCCCGTTTGTGAGTGAAAGAAGTTGCAGAAAAAGAGAGGGGGGAAGGGAAAAACTGAATGTTTGGCTTGTTTGGTGAGACTTACCAGAGCAGATTTAAAGCATAAGCGATTTTCAGATGAGGTGAAATAGCAGTTGGCTTTTGTAAACAATCGACTAAAATGGTGGGCGTGGGGAGGAAAGGAGCAAAACCGAAACCTCCGGGTGGGCAGAGTCCGAGACCGGAAGAAGAGGGAGTGGACGTCGTGAGACTTCTAGCGGAGACGCTCAAGCCGGTTATGGAACAGCTCGCTGGTATTAACCAGCAGTTAACCGTTCTAAACCAGACTCTCGCAGCGCAACAGCTCCATCTGGCGGGAAATGTTAAACAGACGGAGCAAATGATAGAGGTGGTGAAAGAGATGCACACCGAAAGCAAGACCTTGAAGAAAAGGGTGAAACAAATAATAAATAAGCAGAATCATCAGGAAAACAGACTCTTGTTTCTACAAATGGAGAAAGCAAACATGGTCCTCAGGTTCCAGGGAGTTCCTGAATCACCGAAAGAAGACTTAAAGAGGCTCCTTAGTGATCTCATCGCACCAGTTGTAGGCTTAAAAGCGGAAGAAATAATGCATGATATAGAAGCAGCATATAGGGTGTACTGAAATTACACCAAAAAGAATAGCCTACCTGGAGAAATCTCAGTCAGATTTTCAAGAAGACAAACTAGGGATGCAATTTTAAAAGTTATGTCAGCAACTCCGTTGAAACTTGGGAATGCTACTATTAAGATTTTAAAAGATGTTCCATCTGAAATTTGTCAAAAACGGAAGAGTTACAAGGACTTATTCTTTTTTCTCCAAACTAATCAAATTGCATATAAATGGGCAGTTCCAGAAGGGGTCATCTTTAAGCTACACGATAAGAGAGAGAAGATTGGCTCCGTGCACAAGGCTTAAAGAATTCCTGAAAGGCCATCTGGGAACCAAAGAAGACAGTGAAACTGGTTTGAATGGCTCCACACGCTCGGAGACGGGCGAAGACTTGGCCACGGAAGAAGGCGCTGCAGCCCGCAGACCAACTTATGCTTTTATAGATAGAAAGCCTAAGTAAAGGCAGAAGGACTCTGAAAATTGCCTTTATGAAGCGAGTTTGGGGAATGCTCTGGAATTCTCCCATAACAAGTAACCAACAGAGATACAGAGATATAGCAGAGATACATAGTAACTCACAGCATGCATTGTTTGCTAACAATATAGTATTAACATAGATATTAACTGGAGTAATGATCTCCCTCTCTTGGGTTTTTAGTTTAGTGTGGGTATTCTTTCTTTTTTCCCTAGATGTAGTTCCCTCCCTTTTTTTTCGTTGTAGTTTTAGTTGTCCAATATAAAAAGCAATAAAAAATCCCCTTTGGGGGGCCAAAAAAAAAAAAGGATTGGAATTCTACTGATAGAGGCGTGCTTAATTGCTATGCCATTTGTGTGAGCACAGAATTCAATGGCCTTGACATCTTTGGTTTCATGTAGTAGTATTTTAAAGTTACCTTTTAGGCTGTGAAGATAGGCTTGAAAATAGTGAAGTCTGGTAATATGTAAGCTTATTCATGTGTCTTTACAAGTCTTGTGATGCAAGCAACATACATTATATTCCCACACCCCATTTTTAGTAGAAGCAGAATACGTTATGCAAAATAAGGTGGTTTGTTTTACATTATTAATGGGTGTTTCAAAATTTCACTTTCCTTTTTATTTCTCAAACAGATTTTTTATTACTGGCACTCATAATCATCTGTAGATTTCTGCTAGTGAATGCTTATGGCAAAAGCATTCTGAGAATAACTTCCTTGCTATCAACAATATTCTCTTTATTAATCTTCAAGTTCTATACCTATTTCCATTCTGGCTCCTGTATTTACTATTGCTAATATGAGTAACATTTATTTTTCCTTTAAAAATGTGAGATCTGATTTCTTCATAGCATCTGAAGAATTGAACTCTCGATTCATGAAAACTCATATCTGAATAAATGTTGCTACTCTTCGAGGTGCCAATAGATTTTCTTTTTTTTATTTTGCTTCTAATTCCTGTTGTCCTTGGAAGATAAAGTTTATCGTCAATACAAAACAAGACTTGAAGGGATACAATTGTGATGGTGTACAGAGCCAGCTTCTATTACACCACAGAAACATCATTACTGTATGATGGAATACCTATTACTCCCCCCACATCTATTACCCCCTACTTCTGTATTTTTTATGTTTGTGTGTCATTTCTATGGTTATTTCCAGCAACAATAAGGATTCTAATCTGTACTGGTTATTGTAATACAAATTAGAATCTTCCCTCCATTTGTAAGAAAGGCATGGAAATGGCATGCAATTGTAAATTAGTCTGGCCTAACTGTTGTCCCTGTTTCCCCATTCACAACCCATAGTGTAAATTATATCCTGGTTTGTTTAGCATATGAGCTTGTGTTGGAAATGAAGAAAAGTTATTCTTTCTCTCAGAATTGTCAATTCATCCATATAGTTAGAGGGCTAACCGTTTGCTAAATGATCTTGAGGATGCCACCATAGAGTTGAAATTTTTTCTTTTGCAGTTCTTCACCCTCTTTTACATCCTGATTGTGACTTGGCTATGAAATCATGGTTGAAATATGTCAGTACATTAATAAATGAGTTAGTTGATAGTTTTTGAACCACAGTGCATTGTGCAGTAAATACAAAGTTTGTACAGTCTGTAGATTATTTGTTTACCTTGTATATTATGGTTTTCAAGACTCGTGCAACAATGAAATGAACAGTAACTCCTCTATATAAACCTTAATGTATAACATAGGATAGCTGCCCATATTTTAAAAGTTTGCCCCCTTGTGGCACTTAATACTTTGAAAAAAATGCTAGAAAATATAGCTAGATAAAATGCAGTTGCTTATTTTCTGTCTAATTTTGATTGACTGTCTTACCTACTTACACTGGTTTATGGTGTGGAACTAGAGCAAGGTAAACATTCTGTGAATGTTTTATGGGAGCTAATGCCGCCTAAAGTTGGTTTATTTTCTAAAATTAAGAAAAGTATTTACATTGCAAAAGAAAAAAAGAATACTGACTAAATGCTGCCAATGGTAGCCTGTATGCCAGAGTTTCCTAAGTTTTCAATATGTGTATTCCACCACATTAACTTGAAAACAAGATACATTTAAAATCCTTTTTGGCTTTTAAAGAAGGAGGGTGGTTTGTCTTCAACTGAGGTATAAGTAGGCAGGGCGCCACCTTTGACCTAGCTGATGGGCAGGCCCATGCCCTTGTAACTCTCACTAGCCAGGGTTTATGACCTCCAGACCAGCTGGATTGCTTCACAAGCCAGCTGATCAGGGGCCCCATCTGTCTGCCACAGTGCTAGGAAAGGGGACCTGGAAGCAGCCAGTACAACCCAGTTGATGGGCTCACTCTCTGACTTAGATTTAGGATTATTCGCTTTTTCCTATAACAACCTCCTTTTTTGGGGGGGGGGGTGTTATTGTACATTTAGGCCTTTCTTTTGGGTAAATATGGTAGGTTTGGTTTGGAAGGGGATTAAATATCAGAGGACCTTTCATTCTTGTACTCAAAAAGAACAATGAGCAGGTAATTTTTCATGGCGACCCAATTAATACCTTATCCCAAGCCCACTTAGATGATGCTGTGCTTTGAGGGTGGTGAGGCATATAAGATTCCCATGCACAAGTCACTTGTAGTTTGGGCTGAATCCTGGTGCGTCCTTGCTTCCCTTACAACGTCACTGACTATATGTTGTCCGAGAAGTGAATAGAATAGCAGGTGTGTTCAGTATAGTGGCCTAATGCTTCCAAATGCATTCCATTTTCCATTGCCGCACACAATCTGGGTGATTCTGAAGTATACCATATATGCATAGTTAGAAATGGTATGGCTTTTGCAGGTACGTAAGTGTTCTAATGTGTGAAGAAGTCTTTCAGTGATAAGATTAATTTGGGAAAGGGAAGGCAAGGTGATACTAGTCTCTTGTGTTAAAGGAGGAGGGATAAGGGCAAAAATTATATGTGCTTCTAGGACACTTAAGTAGGGTATATAAGGTAACAGTTTTATATAACTGGTAGGTTAGAACTAAAACTGGATATATACAGTAGATAGCAAGAGTTACACCACTGCCATTTCCCTCCTCTTTTTTTTCAATAGCAGTCATGATTTTGTGCTTGGTTATTTCAGTGCTTGACTATTGTAATAAAAGTAGAAAGATGGGCATACACAGAAAATGTTAAAATAGGGATCCCATGTTTCAGCTAAAGTTGAATGTCAGAATGGAAGGCTGCTATAGCAAGTTACATCATGTAGGAGTTTTCAAGTTAGGTGCTTGGTCTTTCAGTTACAGAAACTAAAGATTATTTCATGTGTGATTCCCCCCCTTTTTTCTGTACTCTCAAGTGGAAAAGCAGGTGGATGTTTCTGTTGCTAGGATTATGAACCTTAAGAAGGCAATTACTGTAGTGTAGGAAGTTTATGCTGGGAGTAGGGTTGCCAGCTCTGGATTGGGATGTTGGGGGTGGAGCCTGGGGAGGGTGGGGTTTGGAAAGTGGAGGGACCTCATCAGGGTACAATGCCATAGAGTCCACCCTCCGAAGCAGCCATATTCTCTAAGGGAACTGATCTCTGTTGTCTGGAAATCAGTTGTAATAGCAGGAAATCTCCAAGCCCCACCTGGGGGTTGGCAACCCCAGCTGGAAGGGACTCTATATCATTACCTGAGGGCTTTATAGTGACTTATTTCCTGCTGCCAAGAAGGAGCCTGATTGACTAATGGGACACTTTTTAAAAATAGCTCCTTTGTGTCTTTTGTGCTACTGAGAATATCAGTTAAAAAATTTCTTTGTTATTTCAGCAGAAGCATCTGCATTCATCAACTGTCTTTAGTTTACAACTATCTGTTTTAATATAGCTTAAAGATAAAACTTCTAATAAGACATTATTGACAAACTCCAGGTCTGAGATATTTACTGTCGCTCTTGTTTAACAAAATGCCTCTGGCTTCTGCACGTAATGAAATCATTAAATGTTGTTTCTATTTTAACTGAGGCTGTTCTATCATCATTCTGCCATTTGGAATTTATTTAAGAGTAATTTGTATTTTTCTATTTAGGGCTGCAGCATTCAAGAAAAAATTGACTTTGAAATGCGAATGCGAGAAGGAATTTGTAAACTGCTTGCTGTGACCACGCATAAAGACCAGACGTTGCATGCAGTTAAAAACCTGATGGTTTGCAATGCTCGCATCCTGGCCTACAAGACGGAACTACAGAGGTAACAGACAGGGTCGACTATACATAGAAATACAGGGCAGTCAGTAACAATTCGAGTTTTTGTGCACTGAGATTTCAGATTTTTAATATATAATGTAACCTAAGGTTTATCCCATAATTATTAGTAGTTTTGTGCAGGCTGCGCATTCTGCAGGGCTGCATACAAGTGTTTAAGACATTTGAGCTCTCTTGAGTAGGGATGTGCACCTCAAAAAAACAACAACAGTGTTTTTCAGATCTAGAAATCAGGAGGCCAAAAAATATTGATACTTCTGGTTATCCAGGTTCCAAATACCAGTTTGGTATTTAGATTTTTTTTCAGGATTCCAATATTATTTGGTTCCATTATTTCCTGTGGGGAATCTTCGTGAAGGGGCTATTTTTTTAGGAAATTGCACCAAAATTGCAGCAGCGCTGCTAGTGCCTGTCTTTTAAATAGCTTCCAAGTTTCAAGTGAATTGGACCAAGAGGTCCGGTTCTGTGGACCCCTGAACTAGATGCTCCCAGCCATGTTCCATTGCTTCCTATGGAGGAGTAAATTCAGTGCTTTCTACAGGGCAAAGAATTGCCAAAGACACAAGAGCAAGCAAAGCAACTCCTAGCCAAAGGCAGACAGAATCAACAAGCCCAAAGAACCAATGCAGAACCAGGCAATCCCATCAGAAGCATGGACAATGTGGCACGCCTAAGGCAACAAATGTAAAACCCTAGAATCCAAGCCAGTGTCAAACTGGAGAATCACCAAAGTCAACCCAATAGGAATGCTATTGTAAGCCCAACAAATGTAAAATTAGAGAATCTTAACCAACGTGCAACCCAGGAATCAAAAGCAAGGTTAAACCCAAGAAACTACTACAAACCCAACACAAACCAACTCAGGCAAAGAATACAGTGTTACAAGACCAATAAAACCAATTTCAAAGGACAGAATCAAATCCAAAGCAACATAGCAAACAAGCCCTGGGAAAACACAGACATGCAGGAAAAAATAAAAGAAAAAATCAACGGTTGTGGGAGCCTTAAGAATGCTGGCTTCCAGTTAGTGCCAAATATTTCTGTGATTTTTCCAAACCAATTTTTTTGTATTCCAAAAAATCTCAGATACCATCCAGAAACCTGAATATATCCAGAAAATACTGATGTTATTTTTAGATATGTATTCAGAACCTATATATCTGAATGCACATCCCCTACCTGCTGACGTGACCTTGGGTCAGTCACAAGCTCTGGCACAGCTGTTCTCTCAAGGACAGTTTCTGTCAGAAGTTCTCTCAGCCCCACCTACCTCACAGGGTGTCTGTTGTGGGGAGGGGAAGGGAAAGGAGTTTGTAAGCCGCTCTGAGACGCCTTTGGACAGTGAAGTGCAGGGTATAAATCCAATCTCTTCTTCTTCTCTTCTACTGTTGACACCATGCAAGTACATCACAGAATATTCACAGATATCTTTAACTGTTGACAACAGTGCTCCCTCTAAGCTGAGTTACTGTGAGTTAGCTCACAGATCTTCGTCGTGGTCTCTGTGCAGTCCCACACATGGGGTTGGGCGCCTGCGCACGACCTCGTTCGGAGAAACTTCTAGAGCTTTTCCTCAGAAGAGCTTTTGGCGGGCTCTCCCCCCGCTCTGGGGGAGGAGACATGCACTGCGCATGCCCAGAGCGGGAGAGAGAGCCGCCTCCCACTCAGTTCTTCTTCGACCGCCTTCGTGTTCACACCTCGTTCCTGTCGTTCCTCCATTTACCTCAGCTGAGTATATCTTTCTTCGCTTTCGCTTTATTTTTCCATCTGCTTCTTTCTCTTCTAAAAAATATTTAAAAAAAATAAAAAATCTTTGTCTATCTCTCTTCCCCCCCCCTCCTTTCTTTGGAGGGTGGGTGGGGATTTTGTATGGGAAAGACTCAATTCTTTAAGGTCTGTCGTCGTTGCCCTGCTAAAATTCCATCCAACGACGGGCACGACCTTTGCTTAGTTTGTTTGGGTGAGGCCCATAGAGTAGATTCTTGCCCTCATTGCGCGAGTTTCACTCGTCAGGCTCGCCGTAATCGAGAGGCTAGGCTCAAAGCTCTTCTTGTTGAATCGGCTCTGCGTCCCACAATGTCTTCGGGAGCTTCCCAGGTCTCGGTAGCCAAGAAATCGGACACCTCCTCGAAGGCACCGAAACAGAAACCTAAGCGGGCTGAAGATAAGACCCCTTCGAGGTCGAAGGCCACGCCCTCTGCTTCGGTTTCGAAAGTGGACCCCATCGTCGTGACTGGGTTGTCGACGTCGATGCCGGGCCTTGCCTCTACATCTCATCAGTCTGCGGCTCGACAACAGACTCCGCAGCACCCCCACTCGTCACCTACGGGGACGATACCGTTGGGCCAGTTGACCCGATCGCCTCCGCACCTGTCTCCGCGAACAGGCTCCCGGTCTCCACGGAGGCGCTCCACTACCCCGATCCACACTTTGGACGAGGGTCTGGTTGTGCACCGCCATGTTCGGTCCCGATCTCGACTTGGTCGTCGATGCCTGATCCGTAGGCAATCCCCGTCGTCGTCTGATTCCGCCTCTGACCACCAATGTTGGTCCTGCGAAGACCGTCGGGAGCGTCCGGATGCGGCCTACTATTATTCGAGGTCTCCGACACCGGAGAGACACCGCTACGACCGAATCCGGCATTCGGAACGTGGAGATCAGGCCCACGCCCCTGACCGCCCTCGGCGCTCGGCATCTGTGGCCTCGGCTCATTCTGCCTCTCGGGAACAGCCTTCTGACCTTCCCAGAAATCGGGACGCTCCAAGGAGTTCCCCAATGGAACCTCGACACCGTCCTGCCGTCGACCATCCGGTCGTCGACCTTGTCCAGCCCGGTCCTCCTCTCCTATGTCGATCTCGGACGGGTCGGATTCGGCGGAGTTCGATCCCGAGGTCTCTCGAATCGAGGACGAGCACCGATGCTCGGGGTCGATTTCCCCTACGGAAGGCCCTAAGGCCTTTTTGGAGCTCGTTACCAGGATGGCGACTGCCCTCCAAGTTCAGGGCTTTACGGAGTCCCCAGCAGTGACCGACGTCGTTCACCGATTGGTCCAGGCTGATCTTCCTCCGTCTCCCGTCTTGCCTTTGCTGCCTGTCCACCTTTCTATGTTGAAAGAGTCATGGGAACACCCGGCTTCGATCCCTCCGGTTTCGAGGCGTTATGATGGGTTATACAGGATCCAGGATGCTCCTGGCAAATTCCTCCTTTCTCAGCCACCACCGAACTCCATGGTGGTTCACTCTTCCTCGAAATTGAGGCAGCCTGCTCGCCAGTCCACGCCCCCTGACCGTGAGGGTCGTAAACTGGATCTTCTGGCCAAGAAGATGTACTCTCTGGCCTCCATGAATCTCCGGGTCGATACTTATCTGTCGTATTTATCTGCTTACGCATTCAACGTTGCCAATGCAATTCGCCCTGTCCTGGAGTTTGTTCCGGAAGAGCACCGTCCCACTCTCTCGGCTGCCTTGTCTGAGGTTTGTGCCATATCAAAGCAACAAATCAATTCCGTTCGTCATGCAGTCAGCTGCTCCTCTAAACTCCTGGTGTCTTCTGTCGCTCTCCGGCGTCATGCCTGGCTCCGGGGCACCTCCCTACAACCGGACGTCAAGTTCCGTGTAGAAGACCTCCCCTTTGACGGAAACGGCCTCTTCCACTCCACCACCGACGAAGTGTTGAAGGCTGTTGATGAGAGTCGTAAGCAGGCCCGAAACCTTGGAGTCTCGGCTGCACCTTACCGTCCCAGAAACCGTTCCTGGAAACCTTCCGGCTCCAGGCGATACCTATCTCCGGCACCTCACTCCCAATGGAGGAGGAAACCGTACGACTCCCGTCCTCCTTCCAAACACCGTTCCCAACCCACCAAAAAGCCGCCGCAGCCTAAGCAGTCTGTTTGACTGTCCCCACCGTCTCTCTCCAATGTCGTTCACTCCTTCCGTCCGTACCCGCCTCTTCCCCTTTCTACCAGCCTGGGAAGAAATTTCAACCGACTCTTGGGTCCTCACCATCCTGCGGGTCGGGTACGCCATAGAGTTCGTTTCGCCTCCGATCCTCCCACACTTTGTCGTCACGCCTCCAGACCCCCTCCTCGATCTCGAGGTTTCTGCTCTCCTTGCCAAGGGGGCCATCGAGGTCGTCCCGGAGGCGCAACGAACTCTCGGCTTCTACTCGAAGTATTTCCTGGTCCCCAAGAGGGACGGCGGCTTCAGACCAATTATGGACCTTCGGGATCTCAACTGTTACATTCGGTATCAGAAATTCAGAATGGTCACTCTGCAGTCGATCCTCCCTCTCATTCCACGGGCAGCGTGGCTCGCGTCAGTCGATCTTCAAGACGCATACTTCCATGTCACGATCCGTCCCCAACATCGGCGGTTTCTCCGCTTCGCCGTTGGAGATGCCCACTACCAGTACAGGGTGCTTCCCTTCGGCCTTTCTACAGCTCCACGGGTGTTCACCAAGCTGATGGCCGTGGTGGTAGCCGAACTCCACCGACGGGGAGTCACTCTTTATCCTTACATCGACGACTGGCTTCTCGTAGCTCCAACGCCAACTCAATTGCTCCACGACACTCGGGAGACTCTCTCCCTCCTCCGTGGTCTTGGCCTTTGCGTCAACCACACCAAGTCCTCCCTTCAGCCCCTCCAAATCCTTCGATTCCTCGGGGCTCGACTCGACACCAACCTCGAAGCGGCTTTCCTTCCGGAGTCCAGGGCTTCCGACATTCGGGCGATGGTGTCCGCCTTTCAGACGTGTCCCCAACAATCCGCCCGTTCGGTCATGAGGCTTCTGGGTCACTTTGTCTCTACGGTGTTCGTTGTCCGCAACGCCCGGTTGAAGATGCGGCCGCTTCAGCTCTGGCTCCTACGAGCCTTCGATCCCCTCCGGAGGCCTTGGCACACGATTCTGTCGATTCCACAAACCGTCCTCGCCTCCCTCGAGTGGTGGGCTCAACCTGTCCACCTCCTGTCCGGGATGCCATTTCATCCTCCTCCTCCCGACTTGTTGTTGACCACAGACGCTTCCCTCTGGGGTTGGGGAGCCCAGTGCGGAACGCTAACTGTTCAAGGGGCTTGGTCTGCTCGCGATGCAACTCGCCACATAAATTACCTGGAGTTGCAAGCAATTTACCTGGCCCTCCAGTCCTTTCTTCCGACCCTCCGAGGCCGTGTCGTCCAAGTGGCTTCCGACAGCACCACGGCTGTTTATTATGTCAACAAGCAGGGCAGCACTGCCTCTGTTCGTCTCTGCACCTTGGCGATAGACCTCTGGTCCTGGTGCCTCCGCCACTCCATCACGCTCTCGGCGATCCATATTCCCGGGGATCAGAATGTCGATGCGGACCGGTTGAGTCGTTCTGCCTCATCGGACAACGAATGGTCCATTCCCCTCCGGTATCTTCGGCCTCTGTTTCGGGAGTTCGGTCACCCATCTGTCGACGGCTTCGCGTCCGTCGACAATGCTCGATGTCGCCTGTTTTTCAGCAGGGGTCCCCCGTCTGCTCGGTCGCTCGGGGATGCCTTTCTCCACGAATGGAACGGAACCCTGTTTTATCTGTTTCCTCCGTTCCCTCTCATCTCTCGGGTCGTGCAGAAGATTCGTGCAGACCGCACCTCCTGCATTCTGATCACTCCGTGGTGGCCACGCCAGGTCTGGTTCCCGCACCTGCTTCAACTCTCCTGTCGATCCTTCCGCCCCCTCCCTGTCGTCCCAGATCTCCTTTCTCGGGCCCGAGGGAGAATCCTCCATCCCAATCCGGGATTTTTCAAATTAACGGCCTGGAAGATCCAGCCCTAGACTTCCCGCCTCAGGTCTCTGAAATCCTCCTGAATGCTAGGAAGCCTTCTACTCGACGTTCCTATCGGTTCAAGTGGAACAGATTCCAGTCCTATGCTATTGATCACTCCTTCGATCCGATTCGATCATCTCTCCGTGAGATCTTCGCCTACCTTGTGCATTTGAAGGATGCGGGCTTCGCATACTCGTCCTTGAGGGTTCATTTGGCGGCGATCTCCGCCTACCACCCCCTCATCCAAGGCTCGTCAGTGTTCTCCCACCGTCTCACCAAGACGTTCCTCAAGGGTCTTCTTCGCATGTGCCCGCCTAGGAAACCGTTGGTGCCTTCCTGGAGCTTGTCTCTAGTCCTTTCTCAACTCATGGCTAAACCGTTCGAGCCGATGGCTACCGCCGACCTCAGGTTAGTGTCCTGGAAGACGGCCTTTCTCGTAGCCATTACCACTGCACGCAGAGTAGGGGAACTAGCTGCCTTCAGGGCCGATCCCCCTACACCGTTTTTCATAGGGAGAAGGTGGTCCTTAGAACAGATCCGTCCTTCCTCCCTAAAGTCATCTCTGCCTTTCACCTCTCTCAGTCGTCTGTTCTGCCTACATTCTTCCCGAACCCGACTGATGCCTCTCAGAGAGCCCTGCACTGTCTAGATGTGCGCAGAGCGCTCTCTTTCTATCTACACAGGACGCAGCCCATACGTAAATCTCCTCGGCTGTTCCTGGCTTATGGCCCCCCTCACGCGGGGGAACCCATTTCTTCTCAACGTCTCTCTAAGTGGGTGACTTCCACCATAGCCCTTTGCAATGAGCTGGCGCGTCAACCTGTTCCTACCTGTCTCACTGCCCATTCCACACGGGCGGTGTCGACGTCCACCGCTTTCCTGGCCGGTGTCCCGTTGGAAGACGTCTGTGCGGCTGCTACGTGGTCCTCGGCATCGGCCTTCGTGACCCACTACGCACTCGACGTCCGAGCTCGGCGGGATGCTGCCTTTGGTCAGACGGTGCTGCGATCTCTCTTCGCTTGATCCTGGTACACCCTCAGGTAGGACCCGTGGGTGATTTGTTTTGATGGTGATGCTGTGTCTTAACCAGTATTTTTGTGTCCTTTGCAGCTGCCAGCTCCCTCCTCCAACTGGTTCAGCTCTTGTAATCACCCATGTGTGGGACTGCACAGAGACCACGACGAAGATAAACAGGTTGCTTACCTGTAACTGATGATCTTCGAGTGGTCATCTGTGCAGTACCACAATCCCACCCCGCCTTCCCCGCGGCTGGGCTCGCCAGATGTCCGGGTTTGGATTCTTTGGCCTTGACAGTGGCGGTCGAAGGAACTGAGTGGGAGGCGGCTCTCTCTCCCGCTCTGGGCATGCGCAGTGCATGTCTCCTCCCCCAGAGCGGGGGAGAGCCCGCCAAAAGCTCTTCTGAGGAAAAGCTCTAGAAGTTTCTCCGAACGAGGTCGTGCGCAGGCGCCCAACCCCATGTGTGGTACTGCACAGATGACCACTCGAAGATCATCAGTTACAGGTAAGCAACCTGTTTTTTTTTAGCCTCCGGCTCACACATTTTTGTCTTAGCTCAGGAAGAATGGCTCCAAAGCAAACTAATTTATGCAGTAGCCAAATCACTCACTCACAACTTTAATGCCAGTAGCCCACAAAGTAGAATTTTTGCTCATAAGACTCCGCAGCTTAGAGGAAACGTTGGTCGACAACTATGTGCTCTTTGTTAATCTTACCGTATTTGCATCCCATTTTTCTCCCACATCTTGGACTTACAAAATAAGCACAAAAATATGATTTAAACAAGAGAAATGAATGAGTTAGGCCAATGGACCCAGGACCACGCTAGAGCCACAGGCTTTGGGCCAAGAGCCCTTTGTCTTAAGCTGCTGGCCTTGCTCAGGTTTAAATACTGTAATGAAAGAAACCCATCTCCAGTCTCACTCATCAGCAGAGACATTACCACACGTCCTTCCCAGCTGTTGGCAAGCAGATACATGGAGCTGCCACACTTGCGTCAGACCGTTGTTCCATCTAGCTTGGTATTGTCTATTCTGACTGGCAGCATCTCTCCACAGTCTCAGGCAGTATCTTTTCCAGCCCTTGCTACTTCTGTTCTTTGCAGTGCAGATGCCAGGAAATGAATGGCATCTTCTGCATGCCAAGCAAATGCTCTATCTGGGATCCTTGCAGAGGAGCTGTGGCTCACAGTGTCTTGCACAGTTCAAGGAGGTGGGTTTAAGGACTGACTGGAAGAGCCTAGTGTAGGCAAAGGAATTTGATGCTAATGAGATGGGTGTCATAGGGGCAGTTCACTCAAAGGAGGTGCTAATTGAAAATGGGTTGTAATCCTGTGGCACTTGGAATAAAGACAATTATTGTGGGCTAGAGGCTACTTTTTCAGATGAAGTCTTCCAAGGACATTCATCCCTCTTATACAAGGAGTGTGTAGATGGAAATCCCCAGAAGGCAACATTGCAGGTCACTGTATTATTCCCTCTATAATGTCTGCTCCTTGATCTAAAGGAAATGTTTTCGGGTTAATTCTTCCTTGTTTACATTTGTTGCAATTGTCCAGTCTTGCACACTTGATGAGCCTGAAGGATCTCATAGGGTGTGAATGTAAAAGTATCCTCTTTTTTAATGCTGTTGAGGCTGAAAAATGCAATGGTCTCATTACAGAGGCAGTATCCTAATAGGGTGATCGTGCAAACCTAGGTATAGTGGTTAAGCCTGCGTTCAGATGTCCATAATGTTCACAGGCCTACAGTTTGTCACAGCCTAACCTACTTGGCTGGATTGTTCTGAGGATAAGATGGAGGAGGAGAGACTCATGTATGTCACCTTGAGCCCCTTGGAAGGAAAGCCAGGAGATATTGTGATAGATGGGAAAGCTCATTGATGCTGCATAATACACATACGAGAGCACTTTAAATACTAACTGCACAGGAGCAGGTTTCTCTGGCTCCTATTCGGCTAGGATGAACATATAAATGGCCCAGCCATGAGGTTCGGGGGGTTGACTGCATGGCGCCTGATGTGGCAGTGAGCACTTCAGCTTGGGGGCAGGGTTCAGATTCTTCAAAAGGATCCCCTCAAGAACAGCATATACTCGTACATTAAAGCTGTTTAAGTGTTATTCCAGCAACAGGGGAGCCATTAATATGGAAACCTTACCAGCCCAGTAAGTGAAGGAACAGGTAATAATTTTTCTGAAAGAAAACAGAACCAATTGTGTAAACCACAAAAGTTTTGTAGTGGTAGTGTTTTGGCTGTCGCATTTACAGTGGCTGTCCAGAGATGATATATTATGTGTTTGGTGGGCCAAACCATTGGAAAAGTTGAACATCTCTCTTAGGATCCTATGCAGAGCTTAATGCTGTTCTTAACCTTGTCTGTAATTTTTTTTCACAAAAAATGATTAATTGGTGCCATCTGCTGGTCAGTTTAGTTAACTGCATAAGCATTTTTTGCTGTCAAGTCACAACTGACTTAAGGCAGCCCCATAGGGTTTTCACGGCAAGTCATGTTCAGTGATGGTTTGCCATTGCCTGCTTCTGCGTCACAACCCCTGACCCTGGTATTCCTTGGAGGTCTCCCATCCAGATAGTAACCAGAGCCAACCCCGCTTAGCTTCCGGGATCTGACGAGATCAGGCTAACCTAAACTATCCAGATCAGGGCTATAGAGCATGGGGTCAAAGATTGCCAGCAAGATTGCTCAGGGTTTTGAAGTACTGATTACAGTACTATGGTGCATTCCAGCTCAGGTCATTTGCTTGCTCTCAGGAAATACAGGTATTGCTTGTTTTTAATTTTTTGTGGAAGAAGGAGTCAGAGTATTAACTGCACAGGAGCAGGCTTTTCTGGGTCCTATGTGGCTGGATGAACATCTGTAGTCACTTCTCATCAGTAGTCACTTACCGTCAAAGACTCTGTTGTCATTCACATGTTTGGACAGCTAACAGATTTTAAAAGGGAGAACTGCTTGAACAAATTTCAGTTAATAGGCAGTTTCTTAGTAAAGCAATTCACATATATTATAGATTGCATTTTCAGTGTACATGGCATTTCATACCATAAGCCCAATATATCCAAGAACTTGAAAACAGCCATTCTCCAGGGAGCTTACATTCTAAACCATTTACAGTAGGGAGACAACAAAAGGAAGGGAAAGAGGGGAAAGGGAAGAGTAAAATGCGATTAATACAGGTAAATACGTCCCTGCGTGCCTTGGCTTTTTTTGCAGGTGAAGGTGGAAGGGAAGTGGCAGCTTCAGGGAAGAACTGCATTTTGAGAAGTGATTTGAAGGAAGGTGGCACCATGCAGGTCTTCCTAGAGAAGCATAATAATCATCGAGGGTGAATGGGGCAGAATCATAAAAGGAACAGGAGTCCTTGAATTGGTACAAATGTAATGTGTTTTAGCTGTCAAGGCTCCCACTAATAAGCCCTGGGTACTGTAGCTTTGCATAGCTGCGAAGAATTCTGCTTAAATAGATTACTACATTTCCTCAGAAGACTGAAGCACTACAAACTGTTTAAAGTTTTTAAGGTAGTTATGGCAGACAGAAGACGATTCCCATTCAGGTCAAACCAATCAAATTTGAAAGTCTGCATGGAATGCCGGGGGGCGGGGGGGCAGACTGGAGATAGTTTAAACAGCCACTGACCACCTTAAAAAAGAGTGATTGGGTTTTGGAGGGAGAACTGTGAAGGGACAGGAGGTATCCTG
This sequence comes from Gekko gecko, assembly GCA_029375565.1. Lineage (NCBI taxonomy): Eukaryota > Metazoa > Chordata > Lepidosauria > Squamata > Gekkonidae > Gekko > Gekko gecko. Next base: position 23,776,550 of record JAPDNY010000008.1, on the reverse strand, counting down.
CATGGTCGACGGATTTCAGAGAATTATTTAAACAAGCAGGATTTGGATGCTGTTTCTGTAAAAAGCAGTGGAGTGTTAAAGGTTGTCTAGCTATTTTTTCTAAGTCTGAGTCTCTTAAAGTATGTCCTTTGTAAGCAATAAGCACAAAGCACCTCCCAGCTCTGGTAACTTGTGTCCCTAATATACTAGAAGGGGAAGGTATTAAATGTCATGCTAACCAAGTTAGAAAAAATAAGTGTGCATCCTACTCTTGGCCTCTTGCGTTCTCATCAGTGCATATTATCCATGACAAATCTGTAGGATTCAGTGGAAGGGGTGGTCCTGATAAGGATCTACTGAGGGTAAAAATAAAAGCAAAAGAAGTTCACTTTTCCTCACACTCCTGCCTCTGAGGGTGTGGGTGATGAGGTGGTTCATGACCCTCCAGCCTGAGGGACTTGTTCTATGGTGGAGTAAAGGATAATACAGAAAAGTGAAAGGCCTGGGTCAAGGGTTACCGCAGTAGCTATGTCTTATGAATTCCCAGTATAATTCTGTGGAGGTGCATCTCCTAACAGCAACATGTGTCACTGTTCTCAACTATATGAAAATTGTGGTGGATGATGGAGAAGACAAATTGTGTGTGGGAATTTTGCTCTTAAGTGAAATTTATCATGCTCTTGATTTCTTCAGTCCAGTTATTTTTGGATTGTGTGGGGGGTCCTGTTTCTTTGCAGTTGCCATGTTGTGACTCAGTCCCTCACAAGCATTGAAACAAAGGGGCCACACTGACAACAGCATGACAACAGTATCCCCTCCCATCTCCAGTCACTGAGAAGTTAAATGCATGACATGGCATTGTTTGTATGGATAGTCTTGTAATGACATCATAGTCAGAGTGTTAGTCTAGGATCTGGGAGACTCAGTTTTAAATCCCCATTCTGACACAGCAGCTCTCTGGGTGATCTCTCCCCCCCCCACACACAGGGTGGTTATGGGCATAACATGGAGGAGAAGACAATGATATAAGCTGCTTTGGGTACCCATTGGGGAGAAAAGTGAGGCATAAATATCTTAATAAACATTTAGTAACCCTAGAATTATTTTAGGTTCAAATAGTTTTTGCTTTTTCTATTTATACATTACTTTCTGTTATGCATGAGATAGGTTAGTCGCTAAAAGACTATTAGTTGCTATAAGACTTAGCAACACAACTTAGCAACATATATGACTGTAAAGAAAAAAAAGGATAACAATTAGAAAGACTCTCCCAGGGCACAATCTTTTGGGTTCTCTTTATGCTCATGACACTGGAAAAGTAGAAGGTAATGCAAAAGCACAACTGGGTAGAGAGGTTATTTAACTAAAAATGCTTTTCTAACTGGAAGCTTGCAAATGAAGCTTGTAAAACATAATTGGATACCCATTAATCTAATCTCTAAGCCATTTTTTCTTGAATGAAAGAAGAATGTAGCGAAAAGTTAATTACTTGATTTAATTAGAATTTTTGGCTTTTGTCAGGTCTTCAGATTTTGCTGCTAAAGGCCGTGAAGCTTGTAAGGGCAAGGTTGCCATATCAGGTATGTTTAATTTCCTATATTTTGGAACCTTAAAGAAGGTCAAGATTCTCTCTTGTCCAACAGATTGCAGTACAATACTTTTTTATTGAAACACATGTTCCATCTTTATTATTTTACTATGGAATTCCTGAACACAGGGAACTTTGTTGTCAAATGCATTTGGAACGTTAAAGTTGGTGTTTTTTTTTTTTTTTAAATCTTGATTGTAAACACTTTTTATTGGGTCTTACGGACAAGAAGCAGTGTGGTGTAGTGGTTAGAGTGTCAAACTAGGATCTGGGAGACCCAGGTTTGAATCCTCTCTGCGATGGAAGCTTGCTGGCTGACCTTGGGCTAGAAGAGAAGGCGAGAATATTACAAAGCCAATCTGAGGACCCATTGGAGAGAAAAGTAGGGAATGCGTAAAGTAAATAAATAACAGTGTGGTGGTAATAAAATAAATGTGAAGTGATGGGAGTGCTGAAAATGGAAATAATATTACTGTGATTGAAAATGGAAATAATTTTATTGCAGTTATATAATACTAAGTCTCTGGTTAACCAGTACTGTAAACAAAATACCCATAATAAGAGGAGTCATTATCTAAGTATGCTCCTGTAATGGAATAGTGGTGATGTGATTTGTGACATGAGTGGTTTTGTCTGTGGAAATATTGTTCTAGACCAGGGTCCCCAACCTTTCTGGGCCTGCAGGCACCTTTGACATTCTGACATTGGGGTGATGGGTGCAGCCGCAGAATGGCTGTTGCAGGAGGCTGAGCCAGCCACAGAATGTCAGGGAGTAAGGTTATGTATAACTCTGTTAGAAACTCCTCAACCTTTCAGGCAGAAGCTCTGTTTAACAGAATGCTTTTAAAAATGAACATACGAGTTTTCAAATATTTTCTCGCATATATACACAGCTTACCTTCAGCCACTCAGTGAAGATCTGCTCAGGCAATCAGAAGCCCTCCTGGGGAAAAGTGCCATCTGGCTCTCCCACTTTCTATAAACACTTAGTGGGCACCATAGCACCCATGCACTTCCATATTGGTAAGCCCTGTTCAGGGCCTTATCATACAAATTGTATGATTCTACTGCAAAAAGTATTGGCTTTTAATGTTTTTATTCCATAATGGGAGTATGCACGTAGAACAAAAAGGAGATGTGAATATCCAGTTCAGATAATTATTTCTGTGAGGGCATATATAAGGAAATGTACAAGTCTTGCATTCCAAACCTCAGTTTGAAATTCATCTACTTGGAAGTAAGGCCTATTGATTTAAATAAAGTACATTCACCTGGACATTATTAATTTTTAGCACTCGTATCCCACCTTTCTGCCCCATAAGGGCCACCAAGGAGGCTAACAAAACAAGCATAATAAAAAATCAGAGCTAAAAATAAGTGTATAAAAATGCAAGACAACCAATTAAAACATAAGGCAGGAAAGAGGGCTCATTTAGGGAGTGCCAGACAAAACAAAAAAGTCTTCACTGCCAGTGGGAAATAGTAGTCCTGGTCACGAGTTACAATCCATTTACGATGTACACTTGATTTTTCTTTATGCATGCATTGAGTAAGTCTCATGTTATATTTGACACATGTACAGCTGAATGTGTGATGGAAACCTCACTTCTATCCACATACTGGTCCCTGATTTCATTTGTCAAGTTGGCTTTTTTGTACAAATAAGTGTATACATATACAAACAGGTTGTATGTGTGTTCATTGTAACACTTGAATAGGGCTAATGATGGGAAGACAGACAAATATTGCTAAGGGAGTTTCATAATTTTTTTTTTTAAATTAACTTTTTAATCTGATATATATAAAAGTCCTGGTGTACTGGCACTTTCCAGCTCTCCCGTTGGCTGTGCTGTGTGCACCATCTGCCATTGGCCCATCAACCGCCACTCAAGAGTACTTGCATGCCATTGGTTGGTTGCTGGGTCTGCTCCTCTCTCCCATCCACTGCCAGCCTGGCCACCCTTCCCTGACAGAATATACTGCCAAAATGGCTGTCTCTCCTGACGAAGATGCTTTTACTGCTGCTTGGCTCCTCTGTGACTGGCTGGCTACTGAGGTGGGCCAGTGGCTATCAAACCATTCTCTTCTCCTCCTGCTGTGCGGCTCACTTTCCCCTCAGTGGCTGTTGCTAGGCAACCAAGCTTGGTTCTGTCAATAAAAAGACCCGGGGGGGGAGGCCCTTTCCAGGCCTACTTTGGCCTTTGTGGGGAACTCATTGAGGCCAGTCCTGACAAGAATTACCAGCTCCAAGCTGGGAAATTCCTGGATATTTTGTGGTGAAGTCTACGGAGGCCAGAATTTGGGGAGGGGAGAGGCCTCAGCTGAATGGAATGCATAGAGTCCACCCTCCAAAACAGTTATTTTCTCCAGGGGGAGAGAGAGATCTGTTGTCTGGAGTTCAGTTGCGATACCAGGCGATACCACAGCCAGTGTGGTGTAGCAGCATTTCAGAGCAAGGTCTGCCTGACCCAGGTTCTTGCTGTGGAAGCTGAGCAGGTGATTTCAGACCAGCCACAGACTCTCAGCTTGACTACATCACAGGGTTGTTGTGCAGATCAAAAGGGGGAGAGGAGAATGATGTGAGCCGCTTTGGTCCCCACTGCAGAGAAAGACTACTCTTCCTAGGTAGAGGCTGTAGGGAGCGGGGAGGAGATGGAAAGTCAGAGGGGCAGACAAAGGTAGGTTGATGGTTTTCGAGGAAGGAGATAGTGTTGCCACTTTCAAGTTGGGAAATTTGTGGAGATTTGAGGGCTGAAGCCTGGAGAGGGTGGAGTTTGAGGAGGGGTGTGACCTCAGGCAGGTACAATGCCATAGACTCCACCCTCCAAACCAGCCATTTCCTCCTGGGGGAGCATTCTTGCCAATCTCCAGGTGAGGGCTGGAGATCACTCAGAATTACAACTGCTCTTCAGGTAGCAAAGATCAATTCCCCTGGAGAAAGTGATGGACCCAGAGCCTCTTTCTAGAGCTCATTGTGTTTATTTCCACAATGGGCCTTATTCCTAGTTATACATAATACCTTTAAAAGCTGGAGCATACAAACAAATCTCTAAAAACAATTGCAAAACCAAATAATAAAAGGAAGGGACAAAATAAAATGTTTACAATTACAGTCATGCATTTGTTTTACATCTTTTAATAAGATGTTTTTATAGCTTTATCACTTATGACTGAATTTTTTGTCAAATCACATCTTTCCATACATTCCTAGTACTGAGAGGAGGGTGGGGAGTTGTTGAGCACTGAGTACCATAAGATAATAAATGGATTCCAAAGAATATAAAAAGCATCTGCACTTACTTGATATTTTTGCTGATGAGTTAATTTTTTCATCATAATCATATTCCACTAATGCTTATACAACATACTAATTGTAACAAAATATCTAACTGGATGTATCTGAATCCATTCTGTCTTTATATTTTGTATTCTTTCTTGTACTTGGGTGTTTAGAAGAAAAAATATCCACTACTCAATACAAGCCACAGAATTCTGAATTTTTATATTGTGGATAGCCATAATTCCTCTGTCAGGTTGCTACTTGTCTAGCCTCAGAAAACACAGGCACCCAAAGCAGGTCCTGAGAAGATCATTAAGAACAAAATTTTAGGCTTTTCATGATGACAAAACACAGCAAGGATCTTGTGAAGCTGACTTTTCCAGTTCTACCATTAGTGTTCTTTTAATGACTTGCCTATTTACTGTTGGTTCTTATGCACTGAACTTCTTCCTCAAATATATCTTTCCCTTCATATCCTTTGTTAACATCAATTTTGTCGGTAACTTTGACTCAGTCCTTTATTCCCAAATGACATGTAGCTGAAGTATATGTTAGTGCCTATTAGCTTTGCCCAACTTCATCTTCCCTTTGATGTACATTCCCACCCTAGTATCCAAGCTGTTGTGGGAAGGGAATTGTTTTTGGTTCTCTCTGCAAAGCACTATGTTCAATGATGGTGCCATATAAATAATAATAACTTGAAGCTTACCTGCCCAAATGGAAAATAAAAATGTCTGTTGCCAGGTTTGATTGGTCAGTCTGATAAGTGATTCTTTGGTGAAACACAGAAGAAAATAACCACTATTTTTTTAAACAGGAAACCAATCTATACTCCCGTCACTGTCAGCTTCTTTCTGTTTAAAGTAAATTGCGCCCTAATCCTGCTGCAGTGTGGATTTTTTTTCTTACATTAACATGAGTCCAAGAAAAAGGTAACCTATTGCCCAACTAAACACTAAGACAGGTATGAGGAAGAGTTTTGTGGGATTTATTGCCAGTATGAAGTTTTTATAATCTGTTTTGCAGGCCAGAGAATGTTTGCTGATGAATATGATTGTAATCTAATCTCTTATGCCATAAAGCTGATCACTTCTGCTTTCCTATATTTTCTTTTCAAGTTACTTTTAAAAATACTATGTACATTTATTCATTTTAAAGCTAGATTTATCCTGATTCTTTTCTCCAGTGTATTGAGAAATATATGCAACATCGTAGTGTCTTCGAACATCTATTTGCTGTGGCACTGAACCATTTTGCTTATTTGTTGGCAAAGCAAAAATAGAATATTTTATGCAAGACTCTCCCATGGATTCAGCCTAGTGGATTGGTATTTACCTAAAGGGTAGGGAGAAGTTGCCTGTGTCAGACTGCTGGTCCATCTAGCTCAACTGTTGTCTACTCTGAATGGTAGTAGCGCTTCAGGTCTCAGGTAGAGGCCTTCTTCAGCTCTTCTGCCTGAAGTTCTTTAACAGAACTTGACACTTCATACCGCACTGTAAAGTAATCCTATGTTGTGAGGTTCCTGAGCTGAAATAGTACCATTATCTTCAAGGCTTTTTCAGACTTCAGTTCAGCAACTCCCCCACCTCAACCCCATGATCATGCAAATATTTTAGATGTCCATATGTGAGATTATAAAATGTTTTCAGGTGATGCAACTGTAAAATAGAGCCAAAAGAAGACTTAAAAACAAACCCTGTGTAATAGCTTTTATTAGGACCATCCAAAATAACATAACAGTGTACAAGCTTTCAGGTTCCCTAGAACTCTTCATGAGGGTGAATGTTAAAAGGGAGGCAGGGGAAATGTCTCGGGCTATGATCTGAAGGCCTTGTCATGTAAGTATCTTGTATGACATGCTGAGCACGTTTGCAGATTCAAAATGGTGAGGATGTCAGGCTCTACCTTTGGTCATCATGAGGAAGAAGCAAAAACTGGAGTTTTGTTACTGATGCTGATTGGCTTGGCTGTGTTAAGACTGGCTTAAACCTAGACAGGGATTAAGTGGAAAACAGACTGGGATGTGATGGTGTCTTCTGACTTAACTTTCCCTTTTTGTTTTAGACCTTCGAATACCGTTGATGTGGAAAGGCTCTGATCACTTCAACAATAAAGATAGTATGTATGTTTTTTAAATGGTATTTTAAAACCAAGAATGGGAGCCTGATGTCTTATCAATAGCTATTATCAGGCAAATTCAACTAGCAAGAGAGGGGAATTCTTAGAAATGGCTATGTTGAACTTCTGTTTGTGGGTACTTAAGTCTGAGTGTGGGTGGAGAACACGTCATACGGAAAGAGTGAAAGGCCCTTGGCTGCGCCCTGTGGCCTTCAGTGAGGCAGCCCAATGGATCCATAACTAGGTCAGAATGTAGTCTATTGCATTCTTTCTTTCCTGCCTGTTCATTTAAACTGTATTTTTGTAAGCTACTTTGGGGAGAAAAGCAAGGTAAAATTCAGCAGAGTTCCCTCTGTGTGGCATGAAACACTACCATAGTGTTGGCAGTTACAGCTGTTTGAAATAAGAGCTATAGATTTGCAAGCATCTTTTTTGGGTTAAATATATATTTATTTAAAAATAACATAGTACTCTAGTGCTGACTTTACAAATAGCAGAGAAAAGAAGGAAAGTGAAAGGCAAAGGTGAAAAGGAAAAATTTACCCAACTGAACGCAGATTTCCAGAGAACAGCAAGGATGCTTTCCTGAATGAACAATACAAAGTAATAGAGGAAAACAATAGAATGGGAAGGACTAGAGATCTCTTCAAGAAAATTGGAGAAATCAAGGGAATGTTCCGTGCAAAGCTGGCCATGATAAAGGACAAAAATGGTAGGGACCTAACAGAAGCAGAAGAAATTAGAAAAAGATGGCAAGAATACACAGAAGAACTATACAAGAAGGATCTCAGTGTTGGCAACCACAGCTGTGTGATCACTGACCTCGAGCCAGACATCCTGGAGTGTGAAGTCAAATGGGCCTTAGAAAGCATTACTAACAACAAAGCTAGTGGAGGTGATGGTATCCCAGCTGAGCTATTCAGAGTCTTAAAAGACGATGCTGTTAAAGTGCTGCACTTAATATGCCAGCAAATTTGGAAAACACAACAGTGGCCACAGGATTGGAAAAGGTCAGTGTACATTCCAATCCCAAAGAAGGGCAATGCCAAGGAATGTTCAAACTATCTCACAATTGCACTCATTTCACATGCTAGCAAGGTCATGCTCAAGATCCTACAAACTAGGCTTCAGCAGTATGTGGATAGAGAACTGCCAGAAGTTCAAGCTGGGTTTCGAAGAGGTCGAGGAACTAGAGATCAAATTGCCAACATTTGCTGGATTATGGAGAAAGCAAGGGAGTACTGGAAAAACATCTACTTCTGCTTCATTAACTATGCTAAAGCCTTTGATTATGTGGATCACAATGAACTATGACACATCCTTAAAGAGAGGGGAATACCAGACCACCTCATATGCGTCTTGAGAAACCCATATAAGGGTCAAGAAGCGACAGTTAGAACTGGATATGGAACAACTGGTTGGTTTAACATCGGAAAAGGAGTACAACAAGGATGTATATTGTCACCTTGCTTATTTAATTTATATGCAAAGTACATCATGTGAAATGCTGGCCTGGATGAATCACAACCCAGAATTAAGATTGCTGGGGAAAAGATCAACAACCTCAGATATGCAGATGATACCACTCTAATGGCAGAAAGTGAAGAGGATCTAAAGAGCCTCTTGCTAAGGATGAAATAAGAGAGCACAAAAGTTGGCTTGAAACTCAACATCAAAAAAACGAAGATTATGGCATCTGGCCCCATCACTCCTTGGCAAATAGAAGGGGAAGTCATGGAAGCAGTGACAGACTTAACATTCCTGGGATCCAAGATCACTGCAGACAGTGACTGCAGCCATGAAATTAAATAACGCCTGCTCCTTGGGAGGAAAGCGATGGCACAATAAAAAGTAGAGACATCACCCTGCCAACAAAAGTCCGTATGGTCAAAGCCAATGGTATTCCCAGTAGTAATGTATGGCTGCAAGAGTTGGACTATAAGGAAGGTTGAGCGCCGAAGAATAAATTCTTTTGAATTATGGTTCTGGAGAAGACTCTCAAGAGTCCCTTGGACTGCAAGGAGATCAAATCAGTCAGTCCTAAAAGAAATCAACCCTGAATGTTTCTTGGAACGCCAGATCCTGAAGCTGAAATACTTTGGCCACCAAATGAGAAGGGAACAGTCACGGGAGAAGCCCCTGATGCTGGGAAAGATTGAAGGTCAAAGAAGAAGGGGATGGCAAAGGATGAGATGGTTAGACAGGGTTATTGATGCAACAAACATGATTAAGCAAACTCCAGAACACGACAGAAGACAGGAGGGCCTGGTGTGATGTGGTCCATGGGGTTGCGAAGAGTTGGACTCGACTGTGTGACTAAACAACAGCACTCTAGTGCTGCACTGAAGAACCATATTGCTTTGAGAGTCAACCAGTGCTGTGTATCAGAGTACCGCACAAGCCTTGAGCAGAAGTTGGATTTTTCTCTGTTTCCCCCCAGCAGTCTCCTGAGGCATCTGAAACTATTGTTGGGAGTCCCAGAAAGCTTCATAGACAAAATGCCAAGGAGCTGCAGGGGAGAAATAGAATTGGGCCTCTTGTGTCAGCCAAAGAAGGAAAGGCAATATTTTGCCTGACTCTCTTTCCTTACATGACATTTTTTCTTCATGACACTTCCATAGTCCGGAGGCAGGGCAGCTGTGGTAATGGGGGTGTAGGGCAAGATCCGTGGTCATAGAATACAGTGCATTTGCAAGGCCATGAAAATAGTCTAGCAGCAATGGCACACCTGGGCTAGAATCAGCACCCTTGTTGTAACAGAAATACGAATCTACCACTTATGAACATCCTGGACTAGCTGGGAGTTTTGTATCAAGTCAGTGTACTGACAGAACAGGCTGCTTGAGAACCAGAAAGGCTCTTTTTAATATGTAGGTATTAACAAGTTTTGAAAATGTGTAGGAAGAACTGGGGCTGTAAAATACTCTTCCAGTCCTAGCAACTATGGCTTGTTTGTTTCTAAAAAGATACTTCCACTTAAGGCAATAATCGAATTCAAGCATTTAGGGAAAATATTGCTAGCAATGCTAATTAGCCTGTTAAACTTGGTAATAAAAGGGTTACAGGAAAAAAGGGGGATTATATAACAAGTGAAAGATTGTTCTACATTGCAGGGTATATCAAACAAGAAGCTTTAAAATATTTCTCCCCAACATCCCCTTCATCCCAATTTTAAAACATTTTCTATAAGGTACAATGGTCCTTACTTTGGACATTTTAAATCTCAATTTTGTTACTAATCTGTTTTGTAACATTATTATTAATTTCATCATTACCGCATATTCTCAGTTACTTATTTCATCATTTACTATAGCAACGTTTATTAGAGATCACTTATGTATCACACAATTAAAAAAGAAAATATTTTGTCCCAAATCCAATTTCTTATAGATTTATATTCAGTATACATTACAACACATTCATATACATTTTAAAAATTGTTTCTCATCCTAAATTTATACTGTTTCTCATTCTAAGTTTGTCTCCTACTTGCATAGTATACGCTTCCTCTCCTCAAATTTTGAAATTGATCTATTTCTCAGATACATTGTTAATTTTGTCATTGCTGTATAATCGGCAAATTTATTTCCCCATTCTTCTAAGCTTGGACAAAGGTCTGATTTCCATTTTGCTGCATAACTAATTCTAGTCACTGTCACCATATGTTCAAATATCTCTTCCAAAACTTTTGGTAATTTATTCGGTAATATACCTAATAGCATGTTTTTAGCTTCCATAGGGAATTTTAATTTTAATATATTCTGCACTTTCCCATGTATTCCCTTCCACTATCTTTTCACTTTTTTACAAGTCCACCACATATGATAAAAGGTTCTGTCTATACCTTGATATTTCCAACTTTTTCCTTTATAATTTTTGTCTACTTTCTTGGTATCTTTTGGAGAGATATACCATCTGAAAAAGATTTTGTACCAATTTTCTCTAAATGACTGGCTGGCTGTGAACTTTTCGCTCTTCTATTTCATGCTGAAGTAATACCTTATTCCATCATAATAAATGGTCTTTTTGTTTTGTATTCGTTCAATTCAGTCAGCTCTCTTCCAGTTCTTTTCTGCCCTTATTTGTTACATCATCTTGTAATAAAAGAGCTTCATTTAATTTCCATCTTCCTTTTGATTTCCTGTTACTTTACCAAACTACTTCTATGGGACTGTGGTCTGCAAATATTTTCGGTTGAATCGCTTCTCTAACTAAATTCATTGTAAGACTTTTTGATATCCAACACATATGTATTCTTGAATGTGTCTGATGTCTATCAGAGAAAAAGTAAAGTCTCTGTCTTTTGGATGGTTAATCCTCCAGGCATCCTCTAATTCCATCATTTCCAAATACTGAAATAACGTTTTTCTGTAACTGCCCACTTCTGGAATTTCTTGATCTAGCCTTCTTTGGGTCTAAAATCCCATTCATATCTCCAAAAATCATTATGTCGTCATCTTGGAATTCTAGCATAATTTGAAAAAATATATCATTTTTTTTTAGCATTGTTTGGTGCATATATTGTTGCTAACATGTAGATCTTACCTTCTGGAAGTCTCATTTTTAAGATTAGATATCTTCCCTCTGGATTTCTTAATTCTTCAGTTACTTCTAGATGTGGATTGATTATATATATACTTTGCAGTTTTTATTTGGACTGAGGCAAGATATCCTTTCCCTAATTTTTTAATATTTTAAATATGTTCATGTTTCTTCTTCATATGGGTTTTCTGTAGACATAAAACATGCTGCTTTTGGGTTGAAGATTTTTTTTGCATTTTGTTGGGGATTCAGTCCATTAATATTTATTGATACTATTTTTAATTTATCCGTTTTGTCCCAATGTTGATGGTGCAGCTGTTTCTTCTCCTGAGCTCTTAGATAGACTTTGTTCTGAGTTGCTTGAAGATTTTCTTTCAGTTCCTCTATGAAGCATCTTAAAATGTGTTTCTTGGCAAAGTGTAGAACGATGCAAGTATATAGTACTTTTCACAGGCTGGGTCATGGGAATACTGAAACACCAGAAGAAGTTACAGGAAATACTTCCTAGTACTTAAAACTTGGACATGAACTGTAAAACAGTGTTTGCAGGGAATTACCTTGCCAGAAAAGTATCTAAATTAAAGTTGTTTCTATTGAATGGATTATTGGCTTGTCTTCATGAATGCATGCAGTTTGTTGTGTCGTGGAATTAACCTTGAGTCTTTTCTAACTGTCTCCCACCATTGATTTCACTTTGATTTTCTGTAAGGGCAGACAGGCTAAGTATGACAAAATACACTAATCCTTCATTGTACATTCGTAATACAGCATGTACTCTGAAGATGTTTTAATGGTTTTCCATTTCTTTTAAAAATAGCCATATTGGGACCAAGTTACTTGTGCAGGTTTTGAAGATAAGCTATTAATACTAAATCTAAACAGCTAAAGCGTGAAGTCCATGTTTTTCTTCTGGAAACTGCTATGCTGTGTGTGCTTTCAAAGCTCACCTGTAAGTAAATGTTTTGCTGAGCATACAGTTATAAAGTTGTTTGGACTGTAAAGGCATGATGCAGTGGCCCACTGCTACTCCCATGTGAGGAATCCCTTCAGAGCTCAGAGAGTTGTGTGTGCAAAAGAGGGCTGCATGCACCCAATGACCCACATTTGGCATGATCCAGTTTATGCCTTGACCCAGTAGTCTGATACCTTTCGAGACTTGGGACCCACCTGGCATCCATTGAGCTGTTAGCACATGGTAGGAAGACATATAACCATATGACAGGAAGATCAGCAGCAGCCAGAGTCTCCAAACCTTCTTGTAAAAAGAAATCATATCTTCCACTGAGTTACCTTGCCTCACTGGTGTTGCTCCTTACAGCATACACGCAAAGAGAGGCAGGGTGTGGGGAACCATTGCTCTCTACACAGAGGCCCTAGCAGCAGGTCATTACTAAAAGCAACCCAAAAAAGGGACAGCTCAATAGGAGCTTCCAACCAGGGCCGGCCCCAGGTGTCTGGGCGCCCTAGGCAAGACAGCCTGGGGCGCCCACCCCACGGGGATGCCAATCTCCTGGTGAGGCCTGGAGACCGGGGGGTGGAGCGCCGGCTTTCCTGAGCACGCCGCTACTGCGGCGTGCTCAGAAAGCTAGGGAAGGGGCGGCCGTTTGAACGGCCGCCCCTTCCCAGCCCCAGGGCCGGCTGGAGACGGGGGGGTGGAGCGCCGGCTTTGAACGGGCGCCCCTTCCCTCCCAGCTCCAGCACCAGCTGAAGACAGGGGGAGCGCTGGCTTTCCTGAGCACGCCGCAGTAGCGGCGTGCTCAGGAAAGCCAGGGAAGGAGCGCCCATTTGAACGGGCGCCCCTTCCCTCCCAGCGCCGGCTTCACGGGGGCGGGGCGCTTTGGCGCCCCTGTG